>CM062819.1:1502468271-1503668271 GCA_031772625.1 Pinus tabuliformis | reverse complement strand
TACCTCATCTTCTTCTTCTTAAATATGTCATGATTCATTGTGTTCTTCCTTTCCTTTTGCTGAAGCTTTAAATGCGACTTCCCTCATATTTGATGGTCCTCCTTTCTCATCTCAAAAGCAGTTAGATTCCGTGAAGCTGTGTCATAGTGATAGTCTGCAGGTCCCATTTTTCTTCTATGGCGGACACTTTTGATTCAAATTTAGCAGATAAGGATCTCAAAACTTTCTCAACTAAGTTAACTTCCTTTATTTGTTCACCCAGATTCTTCATAAAATTAACAACCTCATCTATACGTAAGAAGTAGCTAGCTATACTTTCATCAGTGTACATCTTAAGAGTTTGAAGCTTAGCACATTTTATCTGAGAGTCTCATTCGTAGCTCAGAATGATTTTGTCCCATATTTCTTTGGCTAATTTGAGCTATATGACTTTTTCAAATTCTGATTGTGACAGACTTCCCAATAAAGTATTGACTACTCTGGCATTGGTCTCATATTGCTTTTTACCTGTCATATCTGTAGGAATTGTTATTGGAAATGTATATCCTCCTTCCACAATTTCCCTGACATCCATTCCAATTGATTGTAGATAGGATGTGGTTCTTATTTTCCAATAAACAAAATTTCTCCCATCAAAGATTGGCGGTCTGATGGATCCCACGCTTTCTTGATTACTCACAATGATGGATCTCCCTTCAAGCGATCAAGCTTCTTTTGAAGGACCTGCTCTGATTCCAATTGTACTAGCCAATTGTTGGAAATAATACTAATAGGGGGGTGAATCAGTATTATCAAATCTATAATTTTATTTTCCCAAACATATTTTTATACGGTACTTCAGCGAAGTGAACTAGCGTATACATGCGACTGTTCTTAAAGCAACCAGCGTATATGCAAAGAACTTTTGATTTAAACAAGTTATCATGTATTGAGCTTAAACCAGTATATCAGAGATTTATTAGACAGTTCAGTAAAAGCAGAATAAAGCATCACACATGAGCAACACACATGAACACGAAGATATAAGGTGGAAACCCAATGTGGGTAAAAACCACCTGCTACTGTCGTCTCTATCTTCTTTTTAATAATAATAAAATATATTTACAATCTTGTACTGGTGCAGACTCATACCAGTACACAGGCACCCACCTCCACTAAAATCTATCTTGAAGAAAAAGAGCTATACTTCAGTTGGGGGGTATGTTGGGCCTTGAAATTGTGATTCACTTCCATTACATTTTCACTTATATTTCCATATTGTCACCTTCACTCCACCTCTATTTCATTACATTTACCTCCATTTCATTACATTTACCTTACCATTATCATTATTGGGCCACATTTATGTTTTTTCAAAATTTATTAATTCTTAGCATTTTTAAGTGAATTTATGGTTAAAAATTAAAAAATAATGTGCATATGCTTATACCTAACAAGTGGGATGAGATTGTTGACATGTGTAGGTCAAAAGGAAGCTTCTAAAAGACCCTTATGTGGCCTCCTAAGGCCAAATTCGAATTTGAATGGAGAAGATCATGGGATCATGAGGATATGTGTCTCATTTCCTATTTGTATTGAAACTCTAAAAAGACATGTGTCTTATCATTTCCTATTTGTATTGAAACTCTAAGAAGACGTGTCTTATCATTTCCTATTTTTATTTTAACTCTATATATATAGGGATAGATTCATGGAATCTCATTAATGAGATAGCTTCTCATATTTTTGTATAAATAGGGGAGGTTTTCTCCTATCATTTGGATGTGAAAAGTTGGGGAAATGCTCTTGTTTTGAATATAGAATTTTTATTTGGCACCATACTCTTGAGTGATGTTCACTTTGATCTGGTTATGCTTGTATTTGGAGCCTCTCAACTTTCCATCCATCATGCTTTTGGATTGCCCATGGATAATGTGTGAGATTTATTGTTTTTCATAGATTGAGATTTATTGTTTTTCATAGATTAAGATTTATTTCTTTGATATCTTTTCCTGTGTGAGAGGTTAAGAGTGATTGTTTTTATTTTCTTTCATATTTAGATGTTAAGAATTATTGTTTTTGCTTTCATTTCATATCATGTGGTTTTAATTATTCATTTCATAGGATCCTAATTTGATAATGCACACATGATCCCTTAGAGTAGATTTCATTTCATGCAATTTCATTTTTGAAAAATGGTGTGCTTTTCAATTCCCACAAGTGTGGTAGATTAAGACTTCAATTCCTGCAAGTGTGGTAGATTAAGATTTCAATTCCTGCAAGTGTGATAGATTAAGATTTCAATTCCAAACATTGTACTATAATTTCCTTTGAATTGATTGTTGAATTAGAATAGGTGAATTTGGTTTGTCATCATTTGGTTTAGTAGTTAGATTGATCTAAATTGGAAGTTAATTGCTAGCATATATAGTGCAGGCATGCTTCGCAAGTTTTTCAAAACACCCGGGTTGACAATTAAATGATAGGTAATTAATTTGCCTCAACATTTTGGTGCCGTTGCGGGGGAAGTGTGCATAGGAACTAGCTTTCAGTTTAGAGTGTATTTTATTTGTTTTTATTTTTACTAACCATTTATGGACAAAGGATCTAGAATGCAGCCCAAAGACTACATTGAGGAATGGTAGCAAAAAGCAGTTACGTCACAATATTCATCAATTCTTCAAGAGATCCTTGTGGCAAATCGAAAGGTCAAGTCGATTTTGTATATGCTTACAAACAATCAAGTACATTTTTCAAGTTTGGATATGAGCATTTCAAAAATTCTAATCCATAAATGGCTTCATTGGAAGCAGGAATATACTTAAAAAAAAATAGTTTTTAGATAGATAGGAAAAATAAAAAGAAATTTATATAGTTTTTAGGATAAATTTGATGTTTTGTTAGTATATAATAAAAATTATTTAGCTACAGAATGCAATTCTGCAGCTAAATTATGTTTTCATGATTTGATTTAATTCAATTTGATTTTTCAATTAATTGAAAAAAAAAAATCCAAATGCATTTTCTTTATTGATAAATTGTTTTGTTTAAATGAAATATATATGTATATATTTTTAATTTAAAAAAAAAATGTAACATATATAATTTTTAAAACAAAACATTAAAAAAAAAACTAGTGAGGTTAAAACTCCAAAGGAATAAGCTGGAAACAACATTTAAATGGCCTTGTTTTGTGTGCTAGCTGGGCTTTCGCCTTCAAATTCGCATCAACCTGTAAATTCGTTCCTAACACTCTTGCAATTGTGATGAAAAATTTCTGGGATAAAATCAACTGAATTATTCAAAATGATCACTAATCTTGATGTTCCTCAATGTATACTACTTACAGCCTTTGTTGTGAAGGCTGCTTCTTTGGTATGAAACACAAACACCTAGCTTGAATTCTATTGCATTTGCCTTAGCACGTGTGATTGTTATTGTTACTTCACAGGTTCCAATTGCAGTAGATCTTGTGTTGCCGAGTTTCATAAGGCTTACATCATTACTGTTCCAAAATATATTCCATATTCAAAGAGTGTTGAAGCCTGAACATCAAGTGTCTTTACTAGCTCTACAAAGAAATTAATGTGCATACACATAGGCTGGACTGAACTAAGCAAGAAGCTCGTGATAATCATCTCTTTGCAGATCAAAGAGATCATCAACAACGTTCTTAGATAGAAGAGCATAGAATAAGGAAGAAGCTGCAGTGGAAGAAGCAGAGAGGAAAGGCAAGGAAGACAAGAATTTTTCTCAAAAACTACAGTGAAAATGGAGGCATAATCGTTTGACAAATCCCAAATTGATTTTTGCAGAAAATGTAATTGCCAGTAAGTGTAATTGTCTTGACACCCAATTTTAAAACGAATTTTCTGAGAAAACCAGGGTGGATCTAAAAATAGTGGGACATGGGTTTCTTCTAGAACGGGATGAATTTAATAACCCAGAAACCATTTCCTCAGATTCCTAACTGTTTGGAAGAAATCACAGTTCTTCGGGACCTTATTTGGTAACTGCATGAGAAAAAAAATGATTTTTATTAAATGCTCAGAAAATTGTGTTTTAATACACCACACTTCAGGTGGAAGAATTCAAATCAAATTCTGTTTGATCCTCATGGTACAAAGAGTCCAATTTAATGTTGACCCACCTATAGCTGAGGAAACAAAGATTTCATTATTAGTGAAACCAACAACAAAGGCAGAACAAATGCCAACTGTCTACCAAAACAAGAAGGAAGATGTTCAGATTTGGAAAGAGATGTCTTCTTTGACGGAATCTATCTGCTGGAATCTCCTTGCAAGTTACGTTGGACTTACTGGTTACGTGGGAATCTTGGGAGTATACCATGGCTACCCTTGTTGACCGTGTCAAAACTCTTATTGTTGAAGGTGTTAAGAAGATATGGTTGAGTAGTGAAGACACGGGTAAGTAACTCAGAGGTGGTTGCATGAAAATCTTCACTTAGCAGCCATAATTTTCAAAAATTGAATGAAAGAAATCATTTTATTTGTGAAATATATATATAATCTGCTATGATTATTACATATGCAATCAATTTATTGAAGCAATTTATAAAGCGAAAAATACTTGCAAAATTTGATTGAAATAATTTTTTTTACAAGTACTTTTTCATATTTTTGCCGCTTCAAATATTTTTGACAGCTTGTTATTTTTGCACCACAGATGACAATTCAATAATGGCTTGCAGAACAATTGGAAAACTGCTTAGATGATTTCTAAACATTTGACATTAATATTGTTGCTGTGTATTTTTCTATGAAGTTTTAACTTGCAAGACACAGCGAATCTTTGTGATGTCAATCGTTTTACTGAGCACAGTGCATGAAGTCATCCGACAACAGGGAGTTAATTTATTTTTCATGGTTATTTCTTAAAAATGGATTGTTATCAATATCATGAATTGGGCTAAATATAACACTTTTGATTTTCCTTAGTCTGTTCATTTTACATTTTGTGTAAGAATTAGAAAGGAACTGATCATTTCTTTTTGAATACACTTATGTTCTTTATGTCAATCTTTTTTTGCAGGTTTGGGATGATCGAATGATCATTCAAGGAAACTAATTGTGCACATAATTGGTTTTCAAAGGACCGATTCCATGAGAAACATAAGAACAAGTCCATCTCCATATCCATCAAAACCATTACCTTTCCTCCCTTTTGAATTATAAATCCAACCAAGCAATTCAAAGCAAGCCACGGTCATTTTTCCTAGCAAGAGTCAGTTGTTGATTTTCCTTTATTCACATACACTTTCCACCTGACCCACAAATAAAAGCAAGAAGCTCACTAACATGCTTATTTCCCATTGTCATTATTATTTTCCATTGTCATCTTCCATTTTCATTTTTCCTTTCCTATCCTTTTTCATTTCGCAAATAAACCCTACTTCAATGCAAATTATTGAGTCCATAGTCCTTTGAGTCTAAAATCCTTGCAAAAACACCTTGAGGCTTGCATGCCTTAATGGCAAGTCCTCATGCCGACGAACAATGGGAATACATCAATGTCCCTTGTTCATCAGATCTTATAGGTACTCGACAACAATAAAATTATTCATACTTAGCAAGATGTGTTTGGGCATCTTGACTCTCATTGTCATCAATGGTGAGAGTTCTCGTGTTGACTAGTGGCATCCATTAATGGCCACTAAGTCAACAATTTCCTGCTATGTTTGACATCAGAACATCTATTCACATAGCAGGAATTGTGCCAATGAGTTTTAAAGACATGAAGACTATCATTTTCAGCATTTTGGAGAAAATGTAGAAGATATGCAGCTACAGAACTAGATGGCAGCTGCGGAATCAGACGGTAGCTACAGAATCAGATGACAGTTGTAGAATCAAATAACAGCTATGGAATCAGATGGCAGCAGCAGAATCAGCACTATTCTGCAGTAGATTCAACAAGTTTTAATAAAAGCAAATAAAAAGTCATCTTGACTCTTTTCTCCATGACTTGTCCAACCACTTGAAGAAGATTATGATTAGAATTTTGCAGCCACCACACATATAGCTCATCCATTTCTAAAGGGTAAGTTAAGGTATGTCATTTTCTAACTTTTTACTATAAAATTCCTTGAAAATCTGGAATGATAATTTTTGGAAAAAACATTTCTCTTCCTCATCTCAAAAAATTGCCAATATCATCAGTTGGGGGGGATACATTCATATTCATATTTTCCCATATCCATATCACATTCAAAAGCCCACATACTTTCAAAAGATGTTAACTAATACATTATTGTTATGAGCATACAAAGGCTTGTTAAAAGCACTAAAAAGATAATTGGATACAAACACAATCATGGTTGTCACACAACAACCAACTATGGTGCAATCCAATAAAGATATAGTTTGCAACAATAATCAAATTATCATTATGAAAAGTTCAAAGATAAAAAATGAATGCAACAATAAAATATGGTTGTAACACAAGAACCAACCATGTTGCAATTCAACTAAAAGATTTATCAGAAGTATAAAGTTATCAAATGATATCATGCAAAGTTAAGCCAAAGCTCAAGGATAAAAAATAATTAATATAATAGATTGCATGAGGACATGCAATAGCTTCAGTTGGGGGGTATGTTGGGCCTTGAAATTGTCATTCACTTCCATTACATTTTCACTTATATTTCCATATTGTCACATTCACTCCACCTCTATTTTGTTACATTTACCTTACCATTATCATTATTGGGTCACATTTATGTTTTTCCAAACTTTGTTAATTCTTAGCATTTTTAAGTAGATTTATGGTTAAAAATTAGAAAATAATGTGCATATGCTTATACCTAACAAGTGGGATGAGATTGTTGACATGTGTAGGTCAAAAGGAATCTTCTAGAAGACCCTTATGTGGCCTCCTAAGGCCAAATTCGAATTTGAATGGAGAAGATCATGAGATCATTAGGATATGTGTCTCATTTCCTATTTGTATTGAAACTCTAAAAAGACATGTGTCTTATCATTTCCTATTTGTATTGAAACTCTAAGAAGACATGTGTCTTATCATTTCCTATTTTGATTGTAACTCTATAGATATAGGGAGAGATTCATGGACTCTCATTAATGAGATAGCTTCTCATCTTTTTGTATAAATAGGGGAAGTTTTCTCCTATCATTTGGATGTGAAATGTTGGGGAAATTCTCTTGTTTTGAATATAGAATTTGTATTTGGCACCATACTCATGAGTGATGTTCACTTTGATCTGGTTATGCTTGTATTTGGAGCCTCTCAACTTTCCATCCCTCATGCTTTTGGATTGCCCATCGATGATGTGTGAGATTTATTGTTTTTCATAGATTGAGATTTATTGTTTTTCATCGATTAAGATTTATTTCTTTCATATCTTTTCCTATGTGAGAGGTTAAGAGTGATTGTTTTTATTTGCTTTCATATCTAGAGGTTAAGAATTATTGTTTTTTCTTTCATTTCATAGGATCCAGATTTGATAATGCACACATGATCCCTTAGAGTAGATTTCATTTCATGCAATTTATTTTTGAAAGAGTGGTGTGCTTTTCAATTCCCGCAAGTGTGGTAGATTAAGGCTTCAATTCCTATAAGTGTGGTAGATTAAGATTTCAATTCCTGTAAGTGTGATAGATTAAGATTTCAATTCTAAACACTGTATTATAATTTCCTTTGAATTGATTGTTGAATTAGAATAGGTGAATTTGGTTTGTCATTATTTGGTTTAGTAGTTAGATTGATCTAAATTGGAAGTTGATTTCAAGCATATATAGTGCACGCATGCTTCACAAGTTTTACGAAACCCCCAGGTTGAGAATTAAATGATAGGTAATTAATTTGCCCCAACAACCATTAATCAAAAAACCAAAACACATCAAGAGCCATAGCAAGTATACATCATATAACTAGCATATAACCAACAAATGAACAACATATATAGCATGATTAAACAACCACCAAATCCACATAATAACAAGTAAAATTACTCATGGAAATGAAGGAGGAAAAGATATATTATTAAGATATGAAAATCCAATCAAGTAAAGTACTTCCACATACCACCCGACCATAGATTGGTTTGAACCAATTTTTTCTTTTAGCCAATCACCCCTATGCCATATTCCAAGCATGAATATGGGATCTCATGGAATAAACCAAGAAAAACCAAATCGGGGCTTCCAGAGGTGAAACCATCACAACCCTCAACCAATTATGCCACCTCACAATCACACATCCTTAAACCAACCAGATCAGTCTCTACCCAAGTTGTTAAGGGCTCCAAAGAATTTGTCCCAACCATGGCTCTAGGAACTAATAGCTCAACCCATGACCTTCCAGTTCTCCAAATCATTTTTCCAACAAAGGCTCTAGGACTAATAACTCAACCCAAGATGGTCAAGGGATCCAAAGTATTTATTCCAACCAACAGCTACAGGAACTAGTAACTCAATCAACAACCATAAGGAACCTGGGCACCAACTAGAAACAACAAGTGGAAACCCCACAACACCATGGCTATCTAGGAAATAGAAAGGAAATGGAAAACCATTTTCAATCTAGGCAATCCTCCATGCCAATGAAAAGTCATAACAAAATAACCACATGTATATACCATGCATGCCAAAACTAGTAAGTAAATTATACATGCAACTTGATACCTGCAAAGAAATCCCACTATAGTTTCTAATCCCACTGTCCCCTTGCACTTTCCTGCTTTACATGATCTTTTTTATTTGAATCCAATGAAAACTAGGGTTCTCCATGAATGCTCGAGCAATGCTCCAATATTTCTCTAAGTGTGCAAGAGTATGAAAGAGAGAGAATAGAGGCATAGCTCCAAAATTGCACTACCAAAAACTTCAAGTGACAAAAGTTGTAAATTGATTATCAAAAGTCTTTTTCTCATTGAGGCTTCTATTTTCTTCATTTTCCTTCAGTTTTGTTTTGTTGCAATTATGTGACCTTTCACCTTCATTTCCATGTATTTTCCCTTATTTTCATAAACGAAATGCCAATTAATGCCACTTTTCCTTTGTCAATGCCTTTTCCAATTTCCATAGCCATTTATTAATCACCAGTGATCCCCATGACTATTTATTTGTACAACATTAAGCTTGGAATACGTTTCCCATGACCTCAATTATTATTTTTATTTACTTACATAGGAAATCAACCAAGAGTTGTTACAAACCCCTCCCCCTTGGGGGAACACTGCACTCAATGTTCAATAATAGTTATAAACCAATAAAACATATGTTTCCCATGGAACTTTGTAACAAAAATTGATACAACATTTAGATCATATCATATTGTTGAAGACATAACCAACATATCATGAACACCATAACACTTATTGGAGCTTTATAACAAAACTCCATGCGGTCTTTACATCATACATATGCATATATAGACATAAAAAAAACATAACATTAAAGTATATAACAAAGCACATCCGCTCAATGAGTGAATTAAGAAGGATACATAGCCTTCATCTGATCAACCATTTTCCATGTAGCTTTATCGGGCCCAAAGTTATTCAATTGCACTTTAACTTGCTCGACTACTCGATTCCAGAGCATTAGCATCTGTCGCTACCAAACGCACTAAGGTTACAACTGTAATTCACCTTCGGGTTACTGAGATGGATTGCCGCAGCGTTTAGTAGATATGAGTTAGCCGAAGCGTAACAAATCTACAGGCTTCCTGGCATACAAGCAGGCTGAGTCTCAAGATTAAAACAGACTAACGGACTCAAAAGACAACCTAAGAACCGGCCACCTTAGGTTCACACTGGCGTCAAGCACCAATGCACAAGCTTCTCAATTCTCCTAAAGTATTTATCTCTTCCCATGGTGCAAGCAGTTCAGACTAAAAGTCCGTAGATGCAGAGCAGGAGAAAAAACTCGACTCGGACTTCTAAACTCTCCAGACTCTCAAACCTGAATGAGTCTTACTTCGCGACCTCCAATATTTATAGGGTTAGAAGGGAACAAACATCCGTGAATGGTCTATGTACAGACTGATGACTCAAAAGAAAGATTCTGATCAAATCTTATCAGATCACCAAAAACCAGATTCGGGCATGGGAGGATTGTCCCATGTTATCTCATCCCTTCTCCTTTTACGGATAGCCAGAGGCATGTGGGGACCGAATCATGGAGTACTGACTTACTAATTAGTACTACAAAGTGGAGATTCCAGACTGAGGGAACCCACGAAAGCTTTATGAAAAGACTTAAAGCAGAGATATGCAAATCTCTTTTTAAAAGATTACAAGGTGGATATTACCAGATCAAGGGAATCCACGAAAGCTTGTCCAACACCATCATCGGTTGGAAAGACAACACTAATCCATTGTATAGTAGTCTATCTGGTGGTGTGTGTAATGCTGGTACCTGAATCTTTCAACCAAGTAATTATTGAAGTACTGGACCCTCACTTCTTTTCCTGATTCCCAAGTCTGCGTACTATGGGTGTCAGGTTGCTCCAGGAAGTTGATGTATTGGAAAGGATTGGATGTTATATCAACTTGATTATGAAAATCCTCATAATTGGTACTGGAGGATATTGTCCTTGCCTTGAAATGATTCATGACAAACCATCGGGTATGACCACAGCGTCGTGCTCCTTGCAGAAATAAAAGATCTTCTATATTAGCAATATCTTCAACAGTTTTGTACAATATTCCACTCATATGGGCTCATGGTTTGCTAAAGCCAGGAATTTTTAACATGTGAAGTGTATATGGCTTTATTACCAAGGCTGAGAGTCCATATATCTGCCACCATTCAATGGACCATTCTGGTGTGGGGTCTTCTTGCTCTAAAGCTCCAATTGTCATTCCTTCAAACAAAAATGAAAACTATACAGAATAAAATAAATTGGCTGAACAATTTTGGAGGTTCATGGCTGTAAAGAATGCTTTTTTTGTCTGTCATGATCATAACTATTGCGATGAAGATGGTTATCAAATCTCCTTAATGTGATATGGCAACTTGTCATTCTGTCATCGTCTTCATCATCTCTCTTAAGTGTATAAATTATGCTGCCAATATGTTCTAAATAATCTAGGGATTCAATTGATTCTTCCTTCATCTCGTCTTGCGTTGTTTCTGTCCAGAGATTTGGAATATCTTCTCTATATCTGACTTCTTTGATCGGATACCAAGCTTCATCATGAGTAAGTAAAGGAACTTCAAGATTATAACTCACCCATCCAGTTGGAGTTTCTATTTCAGCAGTTCCTTCATGTAGCCTGATGTAGTTACATCTTAAGTTCATCATTGAATGTTCAGATAAGGTTTCCCTACTCAACATATATGCAAAACTATTCTTGTCTCCTTTAACAAATTCAATGTCAAAATTATACTGACTGAGCTGCATAATCCATCTTACCATGGCAGCGTCTTCAAAGTCACATTTGTGAATGGAAAATTTTAATGCTTGGCAGTCTGTTCTAATGGTGAACTTAGTGTAGAAAACAAAATCTCTGAATTTTTCTATTCCCAAACAAATTGCTCTAAGTTCTTTTTTAAGGCTGGACCAATTCAACTGATTCTTGGCCCAAAGACCAGATGCATACTGGCAAACTTCAGTCTCATTTTTGTTGTTGGGGTTCTTTTGGCACAAAACAGCTCCCCATCCTTCATAGCTTGCATCTGTCATTATGATCTTCTCCCATTCTTTTCTGATCGGGGAGAGTGGCGGATACTTCTTACCTTTTCTTTTATTGTCCTGACTTCCTAGGTGCAGTCATTATTCCATGGAATTGGATCTTTCTGAAGCCGTTTATTTAACAAATTTCTTTCTTGTGCACAATGCTTCAGGAACTTAGGAATATAATTCAAACTTCCCAAAAACCTCTGTAACTGAGTTTTATCTTTAATTTCATCAGGGAATTGATCAACAAAATTCAGACTTCTTTGGATTACAGTATAAGAACCATACTGTATGTTGTAACCCAAGAAATCTACCATTGCCAAGAACAACTTCATTTTGGATTCTGATAATACTATACCCATTTCTTTGACCTTGTGCAGGAAGATTTTCAAATGTTTGATATGCTCAGCAATATTATCAGAATGAATCATTAAATCATCAATGTACTTTTTCAAGAATTCCTCCATTCCTTCAAAAGTCTCGTCCATTATCCTCTGAAAGGCTAAAGGGGCGTTTATTAGGTCGAATGGCATGATGTTCCATTCATAATGTCCTTCAGGCACAGAGAATGTTGTTTTCCATTTATCTTCTTCTTTGATTCCTACTTGCCAAAAACCAAACTTCAAATCAAATTTCGAAAATATTTTTGATTTGGATATTTGGGCAAGTATGGAAGATGGCTTAGGCAGAGGATAGGCATCATAATCTAGAATACTATTAAGAGGCTTGTAGTTAACAACTAGCCTTCGCGTACCTCTAGCGATCTCAACATGTTTATTAACATAGAATGCAAAACATGCTATGGGGCTCTTACTTTTTACGATGAGTCCTTTCTTGAGGAGATCTTTGATTTCTATTTTACACATCTTCATTTGATCTTCGTTCATTGCCATTGCTTTAGATCTCCTCAATTTTCCACTGAAATCCTTCCTAAGAGGAAGTTCTACTTCCTGCTTCTTAATATGCCAAAAGGCATTTGGGTCATCTGAACAACACTCTTTGAATTTAGCAGTGAGGTCTGCTATTTCAGAGGCATATTTTCCATTGTCCAGATGTTCTTCTGTTTTTAAAATTTCCTTCTTCACTTCCTTTTTTGCTAATAAGTTCTCCAATCTCTCAATTCTCTTTATTCTATTAGGTGAATTGGAGTTTATGAATCGAAAGAAAATTTCTTTATTTCCTAAGCTGAAAAAATAACCATACCTTTGGCTATTCTCATCAAGTTTTGCTCCATGCTTTTTGAAATTCTGGAAAAAAGGAGTTCCGAGATAATAGCACAATCTATTCCTAGAACTACTGGGAAAACTAGATATACTCTAATATTTGCAGTCAGGAACACATCTACCTCTGCTTCATGTTTAGTGGAAATTTCACCACTTGCAGTAATGACTCTGGGGCAGGCAGTAGGTCTCCGTAGATGCATACTCAGCACTGTGTTGCTGACGATATTTAACCTTGAGCCAGTATCCAACAATACTTTCCAATACTCAAACTGTCCACCAATTTTTACTTTAACTTTTACACAATACATTACATCTTGGCTCATGGTATTGCATCCAAAATCTGTTCTATCTTTCTCTCCCTCTTCTTCTTCTGGACTATTTTGCTGGTGAATTTTTGTGATGACTTGTTCTGAATGAAAAGTCCAGTTTTCTATTTTCCCTGAAGGTTTAGGAGCTTGTGAAGTTGAGGCAGAAACCCATTGAGCATTCAACAATCTCACATTCAATTCTTCATGTTTTTCTATGCACAATCTTCTATTTTCTTTTATTTTTCTTCTTAGTTCTTTTAATGCTTGATGAACTGTGGGGAACGTTTGCGGCAGGTCTTCACCAAAATCTTCATTCTTAAACTACCGAATCAAAGCTTCAACTGAGAATAAGGTGGCAGGAGGCACATATCCATTATTAGGAGACTTATTTGATTGAGCAGGTGCTTGCTTCAATTGTTCTGTTAAAAAAGATTTGTACATATTCTTTATTTGAGGTTCAGTAGCATTCATCATTTGTGCAAATATCTTCCTGCTGGTCTCATCATAGTCAGATTGCATCATTCTGACTGCATTACATTTACAAACATCAGGGTCATTGCAATCACAATCCCTACATTCTGTGCAATGAGGGTCCCTACAATATTCATCTTCAGAAGTTTCTTCAGAATAAACAAAATTCAAATCATATTCTGATTCTGAATCAGAAGATATTAGTTCATCACAGCTACTTGGTAAATCAAATAAATTTATTCTTCCTTTTTTATTTCTATACTTGACTTTCTTCTTTGATTTGTCTTTCTCCTTGTTTGGACAGTTCGGAGCTGTGTGGCCTTTCTTGTTACAATTGTAACAAATGATTTCTTTGTCTTTATAAAACATCTTTGTATGCTTGTAAGGTTTAGATTTGTGATGTTTTCTTTTTGGTTCTTCTTGGGAAAACTGGGAATTATTTTTGAAATGCCTTTTCTTTCTGCATTTATGCCCCTCAGAATTGCCAGCTTTGCCAAGGTGCCATTGCTTACAGAGTTGTTGATAGCCATGGGGCTTTTTAGGATTAGTAGCTTCTCTAGAAACCTTCATTTGTGAGCATAATTCAACAATGATAGATTTAACAACTTGCCTGATTATACCAAATTTGTAATCACCAACCTTCCCTGGTAATTTATTAACAATTGTAGAAGAGACCCGTTGGGGAAGAGATGCTACAAAAATTTCCTTCCATTTTGGTTCAAGGATGAGATCTGGAGTCAAGGTGTGGAGCCTGTGGAGGAACTCATTGAAGTATTCTTCAAAATGCTGCATATTATGCAGTTTCATGGCAAGCAAAGTAATTGTTGTAATGTCATTGGTTATTTGGGGAAAACCAATGAAATTAATTGTAATGCCATAGAGGAGACTTCCTATCATATTACTGACAGGCATATGGGTGACAGGATCCATGTGGGTAGATACATCTTCATTAAGGACAACAGTTTGTTCCCAAGATGTCAAAAGATTTGGGTGTTTGAGGGTTTCTGCTTTTAGCCAAGAATCCAAAGTGCCCTCAAAACCTTCGATAATTCTCCTGGTGGCATTAATGGGACCTATATCATCTGCAAGATAGGTCTTGTAACAAACAAGCATGGAATGCAAGACAGACATAATTTCAGCCTTAGTACAATTGTCTATATTCCATGAATATGTAGCATTAGCAGACCAATCCTTATGATATTCAGATTTCATAAGGTCTCTACGATTAGGAGCAGGATTCTAGGTGGTATCCCACCGAGATCTCGAAGAGGTAGTATTTACCTGGTCTTCATTATCATCAGATTATTCTTTGTCTGAGATAGAGAAATTGTTGATACAAGCTTCAAGGTCTTCAATTCCTGGCTCAACATCTATTTTATGAATACTCGTATCAAAATCTTCTTTTTCTTCTTTATATTTAGGAGATGAACCAAATACAAAATCAAGAGTATCTTTGCTGGTCTCTTCAGCTTCTTTAGATTTTGAGATAACTTGACTAGGACTGAAGAAACTGGGATTGGCAAATAAAGAATAGGGATGAGTAGAAGTAGGGGGTGGAAAGGTTATGGAACTGGGTGTTCTTATGAGACTTTCCACAGAAGGAGTAACAGAATAAGGAACGGAAGTCTTGGGTTCTGAAAATAGAGTTGCAGAATTGTAGGCTTCTACCCGGGGCTTTTTCTTCAAAGATTCTACTCCTTTAGATACTTCCCAAACTTGTTTCTTAATAATATCTAGAGAGGTGCTGATTTTGTCTATTTCTTTTCCATGAGCAGAGGCAGCATCATGGATCTTCCTTTCTGTCTGCAAAGACAATCTGTCAAGACTCTGAGCAAGAGCCTTATCATTTTCTGCTAGAGTAGTTACACTGCTATTCAAACACACTGTGTTATAATCTTGCTTTCGTAGAATACTTTCAAGCATAATCTTCATTTTAGAATTAGCAGTTTCAATGCTCTCAAATTTAGATCTAACAAATTTTCCAAGACTGGACAAAGCTAGATTACTCCAGTTGGTAGTAGCAATCGAGTCTCTTGCTGCTAAGGTAGGATCATCAGAATGTGATGGAAGTAATTTGTACAATTTCCCATCTTGTCCTCTTATCACAAAATTCTTCCAAGGGGGAAATTCTGTGTCTGTCTCCAAGAGATTTCCATCAAGGAGTTCCCACTTGTGTTTATTTGGAGTTCCCGTTCGCATCATATTTACATGGAGCTGGGAACAAATCTTTCTTAGTAATTTCTCACCTTCTGTTTGGATGGCAATCAGAGATCTGGGAATATCTGGCTTATTCATCATACTCTGAATTTTTGGTTGGAAAACATGGGCTTTTGGAGGTGGAGGAACTACTAATGGGTTCTCTTTTAATTTTTCTTCTACAAACTTTCCTGGATCCTTGATTATTTTCTGCTTGGCTTGGTTTCTGAATTGCTTAATCAAGGACCATTCTATTATATTTACAGAAGGATAATACCATTCGTAGAATGATATCCATTGGTTTTCTGCCTTCATCCATTCTTTCCATTTTTCAACATTCTGTCTCTTGAAGGCAGGGCGATCATCTTTTGGAAGAAGTCTCACTTCTTCGAGGTACAAATGTTCTTTTTCATGTGTAAACATGTCCCAATTGAACATTTTCTTTTTCCATTGATCTTCTGGATCATATGGACTAATACCTTTGAAGATTTTCAAAAAAGCAATTATCTCCGAATCAGAAGGAATTTCTACATGCTTTGGAATCTTGTCAATAGGATTCGTTCTATATTTAGGAATAAGTGAGGAGCCAACGTAGCCTAAACCACAAGTAGAAGAACCAGAGACTGTATGTACAAGTAGTTCTTCTTGTGGATTAAAAAATACAACTTTTTTGTAACTTTCTTCATAAGAGTCAGACAGAGGAGTAAATCTAATCATGTAGATTCGATGACGATCTGATGACTCACCATTCGGTGTTGGTGGTTCTGAAGAAAATTGGCAAAAAATTTTAGAGCAGTGCAGATGGTCACAGACTGAACTGAATGGCTGAGAAGGGCCTGGCTGTGAAAATAATATTCTAATAGAATCATACACTACTTGGTCAATTACAAACTGCAGGGGACCTTAGGCTTGGGCAGAATGTAACTGGTTGATTTTCGTAGGGACTGAAGTTACTGTGGAGGAGGATCCACCATGCTGAACTGTGCTTACGCTAGATAGATATTTTTGTAGGTTTTCCCCAGTTAGCAACCCAATCATTTGGAGGACATAAATCCTTTCTGGAAACATAAACAGGGGCCACTGGATTACAGGAAGAGTCATACTGTACCAAGGTAACTCTTCCAGAGTCTTTTCCAGGGGAATGCAAAACTGCAGGTATAGTAATGTTATAGAATCTAACACAGGTAATATAAAATACTGTCAAATTTTTTGATTTTCCATGAAAATTTTCATAACCTTTGGTTTGGATTCCAAGGGTTAGACATTTCAGAATATTTGGATCATCAAGGGCTACAGAGAAATCTGGGAACACATCATACTGTATAGGGCCATCTGAGAGACTGGTTTCAATACCTCTGATCATGGCCTGGACAAATGTTGACCATCGATTATCAAAGAGGGTTGAAAAGACAAAGGCTTTTTGACCTTTCCTGTGAAGAGCATTTAGACCGACTCTTACCATCCCGAGATGGGCATACTGATATCCTGATTTCAAAGCAGCTTGGATATGTTTTTGTTCTAACAGAGGAATAGTCATCATGACATTAAGGCTTAACTCTGTTTTGACTGATTTCTCTTTTATTTTGATTTGACTAAGAGCTCGGAAATTAAAAGGACCAAGATTTTTATATACATCAGTAGGTGAAACAGAAGGAAGTTTCCAATCTACTGTGGGACTATCTTCTTCTTCATTAATGCAAGCTTCATTTCCAGAATTTTCTTCATTATGACATACATCATACATTCCTGATCTTAGTTCATGTTCATTTTGCATTGCATCAAAATATTTCGAACCAAATTTTCCCATAGACTCAGAACTACTGGAAGCATCCATTTTCGAAAGATTTAGAAAGATAAATACCCATTCAAAGACTTGCAGAATGAACTGAATTGAGAATTGCGGCTTTCTTCTGTAGGAGAAATTGTGGTTTCTTCGCAAACCGAGGTACGAATTCTCTTCCAACGTCTTCAACACCCTCCAACACCAACACCGGCAACAATGGGCTACAAATGCTATTCAGGACTTAGCCGAATTCGCGATCCACTCAAATAATATCTCACATACAAAATACCACTCATACAATAGTTGGCTCAGATACCACTCACAATCTCAAAATCTAAAGAACCTGAAAAGACCAGCAAAGATACTCCTAATTTTGTATTTGGTTCATCTCCTAAAGGTGAAGAAGAAAAAGAATATTTTGATACAAGTATTCATAAAATTAATGTTGAGCCAGGAATTGAAGACCTTGAAACTTGTATCAACAATTTATCTATCTCAGACAAAGAACAGTCTGATGGTAATGAAGACCAGGTAAATGCTACCCCTTCCAGATCTCCGTGGGATACCACCTGGTATCCTGCTCCTGATCGTAGAGACCTTATGAAATCTGAATATCATAAGGATTGGTCTACTGATGCTACATATTCATGGAATATAGACAATTGTACTGAAGTTGAAATTATGTCTGTCCTGCATTCCATGCTTGTTTGTTATAGGACCTATCTTGAAGATGATATAGGTCCCATTAGTGCCACCAAGAGAATTATTGGAGGTTTTGAGGGTACTTTGGATTCTTGTCTACAAGCAGAAACCCTCAAACACCCAAATCGTTTGACATCTTGGGAACAAACTGTTGTCCTTAATGAAGATGGATCTACCCATATGGATCCTGTCACCCATATTCCTGTCAGTAATATGATAGGAAGTCTCCTCTATGGAATTACAGTCAATTTCATTGGTTTTCCCCAAATAACCAATGACATTACAACAATTACTTTACTTGCCATGGAACTGCATAATATGCAGCATTTTGAAGAATACTTCAATGAGTTGCTCCACAGGCTCCACACTTTGACTCCAGATCTCATCCTTGAACCAAAATGGAAGGAAATTTTTGTAGCATCTCTTCCCCGGCGGGTCTCTTCTGCTATTGTTAATAAATTACCAGGGAAGGTTGGTGATTACAAATTTGGTATAATCAGGCAAGCTGTTAAAGCTATCATTATTGAATTATGCTCACAAATGAAGATTGCTAGAGCAGCTACTAATCCTAAAAATCCCCATGGCTATCAGTAGCTCTGTAAGCAATGGCACCTTGGCAAAGCTGGCAATTTTGAGGGGCATAAACGCAGAAAGAAAAGGCATTTCAAAAGGAATTCCCAGTTTTCCCAAGAAGAACCAAAAAGAAAACATCACAAAGCTAAACCTTACAAGCATACAAAGATGTTTTCTAAAGACAAAGAAATCATTTGTTACAATTGTAACAAGAAAGGCCACACATCTCTGAACTATCCAAACAAGAAGAAAGAGAAATCAAAGAAGAAAGTCCAGTATAGAAATAAAAAAGGAAAAATAAATTTCTTTGATTTACCAAGTAGTTGTGATGAACTAATATCTTCTGATTCAGAATCAGAATATGATTTGAATTTTGTTGATTCTGAAGAAACTTCTGGAGATGAATATTGCAGGGACCCTCATTGCATAGAATGTAGGGATTGTGATTGCAGTGACCCTGATGTTTGTAAATGTAATGCAATCAGAATGATGAAATCTGACTATGATGAGATCAGCAGGAATATATTTGCACAAATGATGAATGCTACTGAACCTCAAATAAAGAATATGTACAAATTTTTGTTAACAGAACATTTGAAGCAAGCACCTGCTGAATCAAAGAAGTCTCCTAATAAAGGATATGTGCCTCCTGCCACCTTATTCTCAGTTGAAGCTTTGACTCAACAGTTGAAGAATGAAGATTTTGGTGAAGACCTGCCGCAAACGTTGCCCGCAGTTCATCAGGCAATAAAAGAACTGAGAAGAACAATAAAAGCAAACATAATATTGTGCATGGAAAAACATGAAGAATTGAATGTGAGATCATTGAATGCTCAATGGGTTTTTGCCTGGACTTCACAAGGTCCTGAACTTTAAAGGAAAACAAAAAACTGGACTTTTCATTCAGAATCAGTCATCACAAAAAGCCACCAGGAAAATAGTCTAGAAGAAGAAGAGGGAGAGAAAGATCGTCAGCAACACAGTGGTGAGTATGCATCTACGGAGACCTATTTCCCGCTGTAGAGTCATTACTGCAAGTGGTGAAATTGCCACTAAACATGAAGCCAAGGTAGATGTGTTCGTGACTGAAAATATTGGAGTACATCTAGTTTTCCCAGTAGTTCCAGGAATAGATTGTGCTATGTATCTCGGAACTCCTTTTTTCCAAAATTTCAAAAAGCACCGAGCAAAACTTGATGAAAATAGCCAAAGGTATGGTTATTTCTTCAGCTTAGGAAATAAAGAAATTTTCTTTCCATTCATAAATTCCAATTCGCCTAATAGAATAAAGAAAATTGAGAGATTGGAGAACCTATTAGCAAAAATGGAAGTGAAGAAGGAAATTTTAAAAGCAGAAGAACATTTGGACAATGGAAAATATGCCTCTTAAATAGTAGACCTCACTGCTAAATTCAAAGAGTGTTGTTCAGATGACCCAAATGCCTTCTGGCATATTAAGAGGCAGGAAGTAAAACTTCCTCTTAATAAGGATTTCAGCAGAAAATTGAGGAGATCTAAAGCAGTGGCAATGAACGAAGATCAAATGAAGATGTGTAAAATAGAAATCAAAGATCTCCTAAAGAAAGGACTCATCAGAAAAAGTAAGAGCCCCATAACATGTTTTGCATTCTATGTTAATAAACATGCTGAGATCACCAGAGGTAAGCCAAGGCTGGTTGTTAACTACAAGCCTCTTAATAGTATTCTGGATTATGATGCCTATCCTCTGCCTAAGCCATCTTCCATACTTGCCCAAATATCCAAATCAAAATGATTTTCCAAATTTGATTTGAAGCCTGGTTTTTGGCAAGTAGGAATCAAAGAAGAAGATAAATGGAAAACAACATTCTCTGTGCTTGAAGGACATTATGAATGGAACATCATGCCATTCGGCCTAATCAACGCCCCTTAAGCCTTTCAGAGGATAACGGACGAGACTTTCGAAGGAATGGAGGAATTCCTGAAAAAGTACATTGATGATTTACTGATTCATTCTGATAATATTGCTGACCATATCAAACATTTGAAAATCTTCCTGCGCGGGGTCAAAGAAATGGGTATAGTATTATCAGAATCCAAAATGAAGTTGTTCTAGCCAATGGTAGATTTCTTGGGTTACAACATACAGTATGGTTCTTATACTATAATCCAAAGAAGTCTGAATTTTGTTGATCACTTCCCTGATGAAATTAAAGATAAAACTCAGTTGCAGAAGTTTTTGGGAAGTTTGAATTACATTTCTAGGTTCCTGAAGCATTGTGCACAAGAAGGAAAGTTGTTAAATAAATGGCTTCAGAAAGATCCAATTCCATGTAATAATGACTGCACCCAGGTAGTCAGGACAATAAAAGAAAAGGTAAGAAGTATCCATCCACTCTCCCCGATTAGAGAAGAATGGGAGAAGATCATAATGACAGATGCAAGATATGAAGGATGGGGAGCAATTTTGTGCCAAAAGAACCCCAACAGCAAAAATGAGACAGAAGTCTGCCAGTATGCATCTGGTCTTTGGGCCAAGAATCAATTGAATTGGTCCAGCCTGAAAAAAGAACTTAGAGCAGTTTGTTTGGGAATAGCAAAATTCAGAGATTTTGTTATCTACACTAAGTTCACCGTTAGAATAGACTACCAAGCATTAAAATTTGCCATTCACAAATGTGACTTTAAAGACGCTACCATGGTAAGATGGATTATGCAGATCAGTCAGTATAATTTTGACATTGAATTTGTTAAAGGAGATAAGAATAGTTTTGCAGATATGTTGAGTAGGGAATTCTTGTCTGAACATTCAATGATGAGCTTAAGATGTAACTACATCAGGCTGCATGAAGGAACTGTTGAAATATAAACTCCAACTGGATGGGTGAGTTACAATCTTGAAGTTCCTTTACTTACTCATGATGAAGCTTGGTATCTGATCAAAGAAGTTAGATATAGAGAAGATATTCCATATCTCTAGACAGAAACAATGCAAGACGAGATGAATGAAGAATCAATTGAAGCCCTAGATTATTTAGAACATATTGGCAGCATAATTTATACACTTGAGAGAGATGATGAAGATGATGACAGAATGACAAGTTGTCATATCACATTAAGGAGATTTGATAACCATATTCATCGCAATATTTATGATCATGACAGACAAAAACAAGCATTCTTTACAACCATGAACCTCCAAAATTGTTCAACCAATTTATTTTATTCTGTACAGTTTTCATTTTTGCTTGAAGGAATGATAGTTGGAGCTTTAGAACAAGAAGACCCCACACCAGAATGGTTCAATGAATGGTGGCAGATATATGGACTCTCAACCTTGGTAATAAAGCCATATACACTTCACATGTTAAAAATTCCTGGCTTTAGTGAACCACGAGCCCATATGAGTGGAATATTGTACAAAACAGTTGAAGATATTGCTAATATAGAAGATATTTCATTTCTGCAAGGAGCACGGCGCTGTGGTCATTCCCGATGGTTTGTCATGAATCATTACAAGGCAAGGAAAATATCCTCGAGTACCAATTATGAGGATTTTCATAATCAAGTTGATATAACATCCAATCCTTTCCAATACATCAACTTCCTCGAGCCACCTGACAGCCATAGTATGCAGACTTGGGAATCAGAAAAAGAAGTGAGGGTCCAGTAGTTCAATAATTATCTGGTTGAAAGATTCAGGTACGATGGTGTTGGACAAGCTTTCATGGATTCCCTTGATCTGGTAATAGCCACCTTGTAATATTTTAAAAAGATATTTACATATCTCTGCTTTAAGTTTTTTCATAAAGCTTTCGTGGGTTCCCTCAATCTAGAATCTCCACTTTGTAGTACAAATTAGTAAGTCAGTACTCCATGATCCGGTCCCCACATGCCTCTGGCTATTCGTAAAAGGAGAAGGGATAAGATAACATGGGACAGTCCTCCCATGCCCGAATCTTGTTTTCGGTGGTCTAATCAGATTTGATCAAAAAATTTCTTTTGAGTCATCAGTATGTACATAGACCATTCACGGATGTTTGTTCCCTTCTAACTCTATAAATATTGGAGGTCACGAAGTAAGGCTTATTCGAGTTTGAGAGACTAGAGATTTTAGAAGTTTAAGTTGCGTTTTTTCTCCTGCTCTGCATCTGCAGACTTTTAGTCTGAACTGCTTGCACCACGAGAAGAGCAAAAGTCTTTGAGAGAATTGAGAAGCCTGCGCATTGGTGCTTGATGCCAGTGTGAACCTAAAGTGGCTGGTTCTTAGGTTGTCTTTTGAATCCGTTAGTCTGTTTTAATCTTGAGACTTAGTCTGCTTGTATGCTAGGTAGCCTGTAGATTTGTTACACTTCGGCTAACTCATATCTACTAAATGCTGCAGCCATCCATCTGAGGAAGGGATTTACCCTCTGTAATATCTGCATCCATAAATAATAAAAATCTTGTTCAAATTTCCACAACCTTGCTGTTTTATCTGTTTTATCATATCTGTGTTAAAGGTTCTGTGTGAGTTGTGATGACTGGTTCTGAATGAAAAGTCCAGTTTTCTGTTTTCCCTGAAAGTTCAGGACCTTGTGAAGTCGAGGTAGAAACCCATTGAGCATTCAACAATCACACATTAAATTCTTCATGTTTTTCTATGCACAATATTCTATTTTCTTTTATTGTTCTTCTCAGTTCTTTTATTACCTGATGAACCGCGGGCAACATTTGCGGCAGGTCTTCACCAAAATCTTCATTCTTGAACTGCCGAGTCAAAGCTTCAATTGAGAATAAGGTGGCAAGAGGCACATATCCTTTATTAGGAGACTTATTTGATTCAACAGGTTCTTTCTTCAAATGTTCTGTTAACAAAGATTTGTACATATTATTTATTTGAGGTTCAGTAGCATTCATCATTTGTGCAAATATATTCCTGCTGGTCTCATCATAATCAGATTTCATCATTCTGACTTCATTACATTTACAAACATTAGGGTCATTGCAATCACAATCCCTACATTCTATGCAATGAGGGTCCCTGCAATATTCATCTTCAGAATTTTTTTCAGAATCAACGAAATTCAAATCATATTCTAATTCTAAATCAGAAGATATTAGTTCATCACATCTACTTTGTAAATCAAAGAAAAATATTTTTCGTTTTTTATTTCTATACTGGACTTTCTTCTTTGATTTGTCTTTCTTCTTGTTTGGACAGTTCAGAGTTGTGTGGCCTTTTTTGTTACAATTGTAACAAATGATTTCTTTGTCTTCAGAAAACATCTCTGTATGCTTGTAAGGTTTAGCTTTGTGATGTTTTCTTTTTGGTTCTTCTTGGGAACACTGGGAATTATTTTTGAAATGCCTTTTCTTTATGTGTTTATGCCCCTCAGAATTGCCAGCTTTGCCAAGGTGCCATTTCGTACAGAGCTGCTGATAGCTATGGGGCTTTTTAGGATTAGTAGCTGCTATAGCAATCTTCATTTGTGAGCATAATTCAACAATGATAGCTTTAACAGCTTGCCTGATTATACCAAATTTGTAATCACCAACCTTCCCTGGTAATTTATTAACAATAGCAAAAGAGACCCACTGGGGAAGAGATGCTACAAAAATTTCCTTCCATTTTGGTTCAAGGATGAGGTCTAGAGTCCAGGTGTGGAGCCTGTGGAGGAACTCCTTGAAGTGTTCTTCAAAATGCTGCATATTATGCAGTTTCATGGCAAGCAAAGTAATTGTTGTAATTTCATTGGTAATTTGGGGAAAACCAATGAAATTGACTGTAATGCCATAGAGGATACTTCCTATCATATTACGGACAGGCATATGGGTGATGGGATCAATGTGGGTAGATCCATATTCATTAAGGACAATAGTTTGTTCCCATGTCAAAATATTTGGGTGTTTGAGGGTTTCTGCTTCTAGCCAAGAATCCAAAGTGCCCTCAAAACCTCTGATAATTCTCCTGGTGGCATTAATGGGACCTATATCATCTGCAAGATAGGTCCTATAACAAACAAGCATGGAATGCAGGACAGACATAATTTCAGCTTCAGTACAATTGTCTATATTCCATGAATATGTAGCATTAGCAGACCAATCCTTATGATATTCAGATTTCATAAGGTCTCTACGATCAGGAGCAGGATTCCAGGTGGTATCCCACCAAGATCTGGAAGAGGTAGCATTTACCTGGTCTTCATTATCATCAGACTGTTCTTTGTCTGAGATAGAGAAATTGTTGATACAAGCTTCAAGGTCTTGAATTCCTGGCTCAACATCTATTTTATGAATACTCGTATTAAAATCTCCTTTTTCTTCTTTATATTTAGGAGATGAAACAAATACAAAATCAAGAGTATCTTTGCTGGTCTCTTCAGGTTCTTTATATTTTGAGATAACTTGACTAGGACTGAAGAAACTGGGATTGGCAAATAAAAAATAGGGATGAGTAGAAGTAGGGGGTGGAAAGGTTATGGAACTGGGTGTTCTTATGAGACTTTCCACAGAAGGAGTAATAGAATAAGGAACAGAAGTCTTGGGTTCCGAAAACAGAGTTGCAGAATTGTAGGCTTCTACCCGGGGCTTTTTCTTCAAAGATTCTACTCCTTTAGATACTTCCCAAACTTGTTTCTTAATAATATCTAGAGAGGTGCTGATTTTGTCTATTTCTTTTCCATGAGCAGAGGCAGCATCATGGATCTTCCTTTTTGTCTGCAAAGACAATCTGTCAAGACTCTGAGAAAGAGCCTTATCATTTTCTGCTAGAGTAGTTACACTGCTATTCAGACACACTGTGTTATAATCTTGCTTTCGCAGAATACTTTCAAGCATAATCTTCATTTTAGAATTAGCAGTTTCAATGCTCTAAAATTTATATCTAACAAATTTTCCAAGACTGGACAAAGCTAGATTACTCCAGTTGGTAGCAACAATCGAGTCTCTTGCTGCTAAGGTAGGATCATCAGAATGTGATGGAAGTAATTTTTACAGTTTTCCATCTTGTCCTCTTATCACAAAATTCTTCCAAGGGGGAAATTCTGTATCTGTCTCCAAGAGATTTCCATCAAGGAGTTCCCACTTGTGTTTATTTGGAGTTCCCGTTCGCATCATATTTACATGGAGCTGGGAACAAATCTTTCTTAGTAATTTCTCACCTTCTGTTTGGATGGCAATCAGAGATCTGGGAATATCTGGCTTATTCATCATACTCTGAATTTTTGGTTGCAAAACATGGGCTTTTAGAGGTGGAGGAATTACTACTAGATTCTCTTTTAATTTTTCTTCTACAAACTTTTCTAGATCCTTGATTCTTTTCTGCTTGGCTTGGTTTCTGAATTACTTAATCAAGGACTATTCTATTATATTTGCAAAAGGATAATACCATTCATAGAATGATATCCATTGGTTTTCTGCCTTCATCCATTCTTTCCATTTTTCAACATTCTGTCTGTTGAAGGCAGGGCAATCATCTTTTGGAAGAAGTCTCACTTCTTCGAGGTACATTGTTCTTTTCCATGTGTAAACATGTCCCAATTGAACATTTTCTTTTTCCATTGATCTTCTGGATCATATGGACTAATACCTTTAAATATTTTCCAAAAAGCTATTATCTCTTAATCAGAAGGAATTTTTACATGCTTTAGAATCTTGTCAATAGGATTCCTTCTATATTCAGGAATAAGTGAGGAGACATCATAGCCTAAACCACAAGTAGAATAACCAGAGACTGTATGTACAAGAATTTCTTTTTGTGGATTAAAAAATATAACTTTTACATAACTTTCTTCAGAAGAGTTAGACGGAGGTGTAAATCTGATCATGTTGATTCTATGACGGTTTGATGACTCACCATGTGGTGTTGGTGGTTCTGAAGAAAATTGGCAAAATGTTTTAGAGCATTGTGGATGGTCACAAACTGAACTGAATGGCTGAGAAGGGCCTGGCTGTGAAAATAATCTCCTGATAGAATCATACACTGCTTGGTCAATTACAAACTGCGGAGGAGCTTGGGCTTGGGCAGGATGTAACAGGTTGAGTGCCATAGGGACTGAAGTTAATGTGGAGGAGGATCCACCATGCTAAACTGTGCTTACTCTGGGAAATCTGGTGATAACCTTACCATCTGTTTCGGTAATAATAGACTGAGCAGCAGCAACAGATCTTTTTGTAGGTTTTCCCCAGTTAGTAACCCAATCATCTGGAGGACATAAATCTTTTCTAGAAACATAAACAGGGGCCACTGGATTACAAGAAGAGTCATACTGTACAAGGGTAACTCTTCCAGAGTCTTTTCCAGGGGAATGCAAAGCTGCAGGTATAGTGGTGTTATAGAATCTAACACAGGTAATATAAAATACTGTCAAATTTTTTGATTTTCCATGAAAATTTTCATAACCTTTGGTTTGGATTCCAAGGGTTAGACATTTCAGAATATTTGGATCATCAAGGGCTACAGAGAAATCTGGGAACACATCATACTGTATAGGACCATCTGAGAGACT
This sequence comes from Pinus tabuliformis, assembly GCA_031772625.1. NCBI lineage: Eukaryota > Viridiplantae > Streptophyta > Pinopsida > Pinales > Pinaceae > Pinus > Pinus tabuliformis. The sequence goes on along the minus strand of CM062819.1, from coordinate 1,503,640,904 downwards.
GGTTTCAATACCTCCTATCATGGCCTGGACAAAGGTTGACCATCAATTATCAAAGAGGGTTTAAAAGACAAAGGCTTTTTGACCTTTCCTGTGAAGAGCATTTAGACCGACTCTTACCATCTTGAGATGGGCATACTGATATCCTGATTTTAAAGTAGCTTGGATATGTTTTTGTTCTAACAGAGGAATAGTCATCATGACATTAAGTCTTAACTCTGTTTTGACTGATTTCTCTTTTATTTTGATTTGACTAAGAGCTCGGAAATTAAAAGGACCTAGATTTTTATATACATCAGTAGGTGAAATAGAAGGAAGTTTCCAATCTACTGTGGGATTATCCTCTTCTTTATTAATGCAAGCTTCATTTCCAGAACTTTCTTCATTATGACATACATCATACATTCTCGATTTATGTTCTTGTTCACTTTGCACTGCATCAAAATATTTCGAACCAAATTTTCCCATCGATTCTGAACTACTAGAAGCATCCATTTTTGAAATATTTAGAAAGATAAATACCGGTTTAAAGACTTGCAAAATGAACTGAACTGAGAATAGTGGCTTTCTTCTGTAGGAGAAATTGTGGTTTCTTCGCATACCGAGGTACGAATTCTCGTACAACGTCTTCAACACCCTCCAACGCCAACTCCGGCAACAATGGGCTACAAACGCTATTCAAGACTCAGGTGAATTCGTGATCCACTCAAACAATATCTCACATACAAAATACCACTCATATAATACTTGGCTCTGATACCACTCACACAGGACCTTCAAAACAGATATGATAAAACAGATAAAACAATAAGGTTGCGGAAATTTGAACAAGATTTTTATTATTTATGGATGTAGATATTACAGAGGGTAAATCCCTTCCTCAGATGGACTACTATAGCGTTTAGTAGATATGAGTTAGCTGAGGCATAACAAATCTACAGGTTACTTGGCATACAAGCAGACTGAGTCTCAAGATTAAAAAAGACTAACGGACTCAAAAGACAACCTAAGAATGGGCCACTTTAGGTTCACATTGGCGTCAAGCACCAATGCGCAGGCTTCTCAATTCTCCTAAAGACTTTTGCTCTTCCCGTGGTGCAAGCAGTTGAAACTAAAAGTCTGCAGATGCAGAGCAGGAGAAAAAACTTGACTCAGACTTCTAAACTCTCTAGACTCTCAAACCCAAATGAGTCTTACATCGTGACGTCCAATATTTATAGAGTTAGAAGGGAACAAACATCTGTGAATGGTCTATGTACAGACTGATGACTCAAAAGAAATATTCTGATCAAATCTGATCAGAACACCGAAAACCAGATTCGGGCATGGGAGGATTGTCCCATGTTATCTCGTCCCTTCTCGTTTTATGGATAGCAAAAGGCATGTGGGGACTGAATCATGGAGTACTGACTTACTAATTAGTACTACAAAGTGGACATTCCAGACCGAGGGAACCCACGAAAGCTTTATGAAAAGACTTAAAGCAGAGATATGCAAATCTCTTTTCAAAAGATTACAAGGTGGATATTACCAGATCAAGGGAATCCACGAAAGCTTGTCCAACACCATCGTCGGTTGGAAGGACAACACTAATCCATTGTATAGTAGTCTATTTGGGGGTGTGTGTAATGCTGGTACCTGAATCTTTCAACCAGATAATTATTGAAGTACTGGACCCTCACTTCTTTTTCTGATTCCCAAGTCTGCGTACTATGGCTATCAGGTGGCTCCAGGAAGTTGACGTATTGGAAAGGATTGGATGTTATATCAACTTGATTATGAAAATCCTCATAATTGGCATTGGAGGATATTGTCCTTGACTTGTAATGATTCGTGACAAACCATTGGGTATGACCACAGCGCCGTGCTCCTTGTAGAAATGAAAGATCTTCTATATTAGCAATATCTTCAACAGTTTTGTACAATATTCCACTCATATGGGCTCGTGGTTCACTAAAGCCAGGAATTTTTAACATGTGAAGTGTATATGGCTTTATTACTAAGGCTGAGAGTCCATATATTTGCCACCATTCAATGAACCATTCTGGTGTGGGGTCTTCTTGCTCTAAAGCTCCAACTGTCATTCCTTCAAACAAAAATGAAAACCGTACATAATAAAATAAATTGGCTGAAAAATTTTGGAGGTTCATGGCTGTAAAGAATGCTTGTTTTTGTCTGTCATGATCATAACTATTGCGATGAAGATGGTTATCAAATCTCCTTAATGTGATATGACAACTTGTCATTGTGTCATCATCTTCATCATCTCTCTCAAGTGTATAAATTATTCTACCAATATGTTCTAAATAATCCAGGGCTTCAATTGACTCTTCATTCATCTTGTCTTGCATTGTTTATATCCAGAGATGTGGAATATCTTCTCTATATCTGACTTCTTTGATCGGATACCACGCTTCATCATGAGTAAGTAAAGGAACTTCAAGATTATAACTCACCCATCCAGTTGGAGTTTCTATTTCAACAGTTCCTTCATGCAGCCTGATGTAGTTACATCTTAAGCTCATCATTGAATGTTCAAACAAGAATTCCCTACTCAACATATCTACAAAACTATTCTTGTCTCCTTTAACAAATTCAATGTCAAAATTATACTGACTGAGCTGCATAATCCATCTTACCATGGCAGTGTCTTCAAAGCCACATTTGTGAATGGCAAATTTTAATGCTTGGCAGTCTGTTCTAATGGTGAACTTAGTGTAAATAACAAAATTTCTGAATTTTTCTATTCCCAAACATACTGCTCTAAGTTTTTTTTTCGGGCTGGACCAATTCAATTGATTCTTAGCCCAAAGACGAGATGCATACTGGCAGACTTCAGTCTCGTTTTTGCTGCTAGGGTTCTTTTGGCACAAAACTGCTCCCCATCCTTCATAGCTTGCATCTGTCATTATGATCTTCTCCCATTCTTCTCTGATCGGGGAGAGTGGTTGGATACTTCTTACCTTTTCTTTTATTGTCCTGACTACCTGGGTACAATCATTATTCCATGGAATTGGATCTTTCTGAAGCTATTTATTTAAAAACTTTCTTTCTTGTGCAAAATGCTTCAGGAACTTAGAAATATAATTCAAACTTCCCGAAAACCTCTGCAACTGAGTTTTATCTTTAATTTCATCAGGGAAGTGATCAACAAAATTCAGACTTCTTTGGATTACAGTATAAGAACCATACTGTATGTTGTAACCCAAGAAATCTATCATTGGCCGGAACAACTTCATTTTGGATTCTGATAATACTATACCCATTTCTTTGATGGCCTTTGTTAACAGAACATTTGAAGCAAGCACCTGCTGAATCAAAGAAGTCTCCTAATAAAGGATATCTGCCTCCTGCCACCTTATTCTGAGTTGAAGCTTTGACTCGGTAGTTCAAGAATGAAGAGTTTGGTGAAGACCTGCTGCAAACGTTGCCCGCAGTTCATCAGTCAATAAAAGAACTGCGAAGAACAATAAAACAAAATAGAAGATTCTGCATAGAAAAACATGAAGAATTGAATGTGAGATTGTTGATTGCTCAATGGGTTTCTACCTCGACTTCACAAGGTCCTGAACTTTCAGGGAAAACAGAAAACTAGAATTTTCTTTCAGAACCAATCATCTAAAAAATTCACCAACAAAATAGTCCAGAAGAAGAAGAGGGAGAGATAGAACAGATTTTGGATGCAATACCATGAGCCGAGATGTAATGTATTGTGTAAAAATGAAAGTAAAAATTGGTGGACAGTTTGAGTATTGGAAAGTATTGTTGGATACTGGCTCAAGGTTAAATATTGTCAGCATCACAGTGGTGAGTATGCATCTACAGAGACCTACTGCCTGCCCCAGAGTCATTACTGCAAGTGGTGAAATTGCCACTAAACATGAAGCAGAGGTAGATGTGTCCCTAACTGAAAATATTGGAGTACATCTAGTTTTCCGAGTAGTTCCAGGAATAGATTGTGCTATGTATCTCGGAACTCCTTTTTTCCAAAATTTCAAAAAGCACAAAGCAAAACATGATGAGAATAGCTAAAGGTATGGTTATTTTTTCAGCTTAGGAAATAAAGAAATTTTCTTTCCATTCATAAACTCCAATTCGCCTAATAGAATAAAGAGAATTGAGAGATTGGAGAACCTATTAGCAAAAATGGAAGTGAAGAAGGAAATTTTAAAAACAAAAGAACATTTGGACAATGGAAAATATGCCTCTGAAATAGCATACCTCACTGCTAAATTCAAAGAGTGTTGTTTAGATGACCCAAATGCCTTCTGGCATATTAAGAAGCAGGAAGTAGAACTTCCTCTTAAGAAGGATTTCACCGGAAAATTGAGGAGATCTAAAGCAGTGGCAATGAACGAAGATCAAATGAAGATGTGTAAAATAGAAATCAAAGATCTCCTAAAGAAAGGACTCATCAGAAAAAGTAAGAGCCCCATAGCATGTTTTGCATTCTATGTTAATAAACATGCTGAGATCACCAGAGGTAAGCCAAGGTTGGTTGTTAACTACAAGCCTCTTAATAGTATTCTGGATTATGATGCCTATCCTCTGCCTAAGCCATCTTCCATACTTGCCCAAATATCCAAATCAAAAATATTTTCCAAATTTGATTTGAAGTCTGGTTTTTGGCAAGTAGGAATCAAAGAAGAAGATAAATGGAAAACAACATTCTCTGTGCCTGAAGGAAATTATGAATGGAACATCATGCCATTTGGCCTAATCAACGCCCATTCAGCCTTTTAGAGGATAATGGATGAGACTTTTGAAAAAATGGAAGAATTCCTGAAAAAGTACATTGATGATCTACTGATTCATTCTGATAATATTGCTGACCATATCAAACATTTGAAAATCTTTCTGCGCAGAGTCAAAGAAATGGGTATAGTATTATCAGAATCCAAAATGAAGTTGTTCCGGCCAATGATAGATTTCTTGGGTTACAACATACAGTATGGTTCTTATACTGTAATCCAAAGAAGTCTGAATTTTGTTGATCACTTCCCTGATGAAATTAAAGATAAAACTCAGTTGCAGAGGTTTTTGGGAAGTTTGAATTATATTTCTAAGTTTCTGAAGCATTGTGCACAAGAAAGAAAGTTGTTAAATAAACGGCTTCAGAAAGATCCAATTCCATGGAATAATGACTACACCCAGGCACTCAAGACAATAAAATAAAAGATAAGAAGTATCCAGCCACTCTCCCCGATCAGAGAAGAATGGGAGAAGATCGTAATGACAGATGCAAGCTATGAAGGATGGGGAGCCATTTTGTGCCAAAAGAACCCCAATAGCAAAAATGAGACTGAAGTCTACCAGTATGCATCTAGTCTTTAGGCCAAGAATCAATTGAATTGGTCCAGCCTGAAAAAAGAACTTAGAGCAGTTTGTTTGGAATAGAAAAATTTAGAGATTTTGTTATCTACACTAAGTTCACCATTAGAACAGACTGCCAAGCATTAAAATTTTCCATTCACAAATGTGACTTTGAAGACGCTGCCATGGTAAGATGGATTATGCAGCTCAGTTAGTATAATTTTGACATTGAATTTGTTAAAGGAGACAAGAATAGTTTTGCAGATATGTTGAGTAGGGAATTCTTGTCTGAACATTCAATGATGAGCTTAAGATGTAACTACATCAGGCTACATGAAGGAACTGTTGAAATAGAAACTCCAACTGGATGGGTGAGTTATAATATTGAAGTTCCTTTACTTACTCATAATGAAGCTCGGTATCCGATCAAAGAAGCCAGATATAGAGAAGATATTCCATATCTCTGGACAGAAACAATGCAAGACGAGATGAATGAAGAATCAGTTGAAGCCCTGGATTATTTAGAACATATTGGCAGCATAATTTATGCACTTGAGAGAGATGATGAAGATAATGACAGAATGACAAGTTGTCATATCACATTAAGGGGATTTGATAACCATCTTCATCGCAATAGTTATGATCATGACAGACAAAAACAAGCATTCTTTATAGCCATGAAACTCCAAAATTGTTCAGGCAATTTATTTTATTCTGTACAGTTTTCATTTTTGTTTGAAGGAATGACAGTTGGAGCTTTAGAGCAAGAAGACCCCACACCAGAATGGTTCATTGAATGGTGGCAGATATATGGAATCTCAGCCTTGGTAATAAAGCCATATACACTTCACATGTTAAAAATTTCTAGCTTTAGCAAACCACAAGCCCATATGGTTGGAATATTGTACAAAACTATTGAAGATATTGCTAATATAGAAGATCTTTCATTTTTGCAAAGAGCACGGCGCTGTGGTCATTCCCGATGGTTTGTCACGAATCATTACAAGGCAAGGACAATATCCTCCAGTACCAATTATGAGGATTTTCATAATCAAGTTGATATAACATCCAATCCTTTCTAATACATCAACTTCCTCGAGCCACCTGACAGCCATAGTACGCAGACTTGGGAAACAGAAAAAGAAGTGAGGGTCCAGTACTTCAATAATTATCTGGTTGAAAGATTCGGGTACCAGCATTACACACACCCCCAGATAGAGTACTATAAAATGGATTAGTGTTGTCTTTCCAACCGACGATGGTGTTGGACAAGCTTTCATGGATTCCCTAGATCTGGTAATATCCACGTTGTAATCTTTTAAAAAGAGATTTGCATATCTCTACTTTAAGTATTTTCATAAAGCTTTCGTGGGTTCCCTCAGTCTGGAATATCCACTTTGTAGTACTAATTAGTAAGCCAGTACTCCATGGTTCGGTCCCCACATACCTCTGGCTATTCGTAAAAGGAGAAGGGATGAGATAACATGGGACAGTCCTCCCATGCTCGAATCTGGTTTTCGGTGATCTGATCAGATTTGATCAGAATCCTTCTTTTGAGTCATCAGTCTGTACATAGACCATTCACGGATGTTTGTTCCCTTCGAACCCTATAAATATTGGAGGTTGCGGAGTAAGACTCATTCGGGTTTGAGAGTTTGAGAGTTTAGAGGTCTGAGTCGAGTTTTTCTCCTGCTCTGCATCTGCGGACTTTTAGTCTGAACTGCTTGCACCACGGGAAGAGCTAAAGTCTTTAGGAGAATTGAGAAGCCTGCGCATTGGTGCTTGACGCCAGTGTGAACCTAAAGTGGCCGGTTCTTAGATTGTCTTGTGAGTCTGTAAGTCTGTTTTAATCTTGAGACTCAGTCTGCTTGTATGCCAGGTAGCCTGTAGATTTGTTACGCTTCGGCTAACTCATATCTACTAAACGCTGCAGCAGTCCATCTGAGGAAGAGATTTTCCCTCTGTAATATCTGCATCCATAAATAATAAAAATCTTGTTCAAATTTCCACAACCTTTCTATTTTATTTGTTTTATCATATCTGTGTTAAAATCCACCTACAATACATAAGTCAATCACATGATGCTCATCTTTCACATCTTAAGAAATGTCATATGGAAACCATCATGGACTTTCACTGTCAGAGGCAATGTAAGTTGGTAGGCTACTAGTCTAACCCTGTCAAGAATTTTGAAAGGCCCACAATACTGAGGTTCTAGCTTGGCACATGATCCAATCTGTAAGGAGACCTTCTTCGGCTTAATGCACAAGTAAACCTATTCCCCAACCTAAAACTCCATAAACACCCTGTGTTGATCAACATAAATATTCTACCTATCGTGTGCTACCTTTAGATTATTCTTGACAACCTACATTTCCTCTTCCATCTCTACAACATTTTCAGTCCAAGCAATACCTTGTTCACTGTTAGGAAAACAACTCACAAAAATATAGAAAATATAGATCAATGCCTTAGAATTCAGCCTCTTCGAGGGGGCAACCTCCTTCACATTACACAAATGAACAATTCTTGGATGATACAAATGACTAAACCTCCCTTCTATATATAGGAGTCTAAGGGGTCACAATATAATCAAGCTGACATAACAATAATAACATAAGGGCACAAAAATAACAATAGTGGGTTTCTATGGGGCATACTAATAACAATATGGGGACAATAGGGGCACAATAATAACAGTAAGGGATATAATGACAATAGTAATGGGGGAATCACTAGTATTATAGGGGCCTAACATGCCCCTCTCCTTCCGAAAAGAATTGTCCTCAATGCTTTAGTAGTTTTGGATGACTCTGTATAAAATTCTCATCATCCCATGTTGAATCTTTAGCGGATACGTTCTCCAACTTGATGAGATACTCCGAAATTGATCGATTTCGTCACTGTCAAGTTATTGTTTCTGTGACAGCTTCCGGTTCCAATATGATTTTTCCTTCCTTGTCAAGTTCTGGCAATATTGTTTGAACTGGGAGCTTGTCACCTATAACCTTCTTTAAACATGAAACATGGAAAACTGGGTGCACTCGAGAAGCTGCAGGAAGCTCCAAATTGTATGCCAAAGTACTAACCCTTTGCAACACCTTGTACAGACCATAATACTTTGGTGATAATTTATTATCCTTCTTAGCTTGCTCGAGGGACATTTGTTTATATGATTGTAGGTGTAGGAATACCAAGTCACCTACATCAAAACTTCTTTCGCTACGATTTTGATATGCCTGTTGTTTCATTCTATTCTATGCCAATGTGAGGTTATCCTTTAAGAGTTGGAGAACTTGTTGTTGATGCTTGATGTGATGTTCCACTGCTTGAACCTTAGAATTTTCTCTTAAATATGATGTGATGGATGGTGGATGATATCCATAAAGTGCCATAAATGGGGTCATTTTTACTGCAGTATGGAAGGAAGTGTTATACCACCATTCAGCTAGAGGCTACAATTTGACCCATTGTGTTTGTTTATCAGATACAAAGAAACGAAGATATCCTTCCAAACATTTGTTTACTATCTTAGTTTTCCCATCAGATTGAGGATGATAAGATGAGCTATGAGTTGACTAAGTACCGAGACAAGAAAACAATTATGTCCAAATCTTTTTAGTGAAAATGTGATCTCTGTCACTTCCAATAATCTTTGGGTTTCCATGTAGCTTTTGAATTGTTTCCATAAATGTAGTAGAAACTATACTGGCTTTAAATGGATGTTATAATGCACAAAAGTGTGCATACTTGGTAAGTCTATCAAATACCACCATGGCGACACTCTTTCCTTCAGACTTGGGTAAACTTGTGATAAAATCCATTGAAACCTCCTCCCAACATTGGCTTGGAATGGATAAAGGTTGTAATAGACCCGGGGTCTTAATTGTTTCAACTTTATTTTGTTGGCAAACCAAACATTCCACCACAAACTTTTGAATATTCGATTTAAGGCCATCCCAAAAAATTCCTTCTTAACCTTGTGGTAAGTTTTTAAAAATCCTGAGTGCCCTCCTAAGGGAGAAGTGTGAAATTCCATAAGAATCTTTTGTTTGAGTTGGGAATTCTTACATAGGTATAAGCGATATTTGTACCATAACGAATCATTTTTCTAGCTAAATGTATCAGATGTACTGGGATCTTGTTGTAACTTTCGAATGAGTTCCCACACTTCTTCATCATTCTTCCATTCCTCCCTTGCTTCATTTATCCAATCTGGTTGGATAATAAAAAATGTGCACAACAATGCTTCCACATCCTCATCCTTTCTTGAGAGTGCGTTTGCCACAAAATTTTTCTTCCCTTTTTTGTAGATGATTTAAAGTCATAACCCAACATCTTTGTGACCCATTTTTGTTGCTCTTCAGATGATAATCTTTGTTCTAAAAGCTATCTAAGACTATCATGATCCATTTTTACCTTGAAGTATCTTCCCATTAGGTAGGGTCGCCATTTCTTAAGTGCATGTAGTATTGCCAACATTTCCTTCTCATAAATAGCTTTCTGTAAATACTTTCCCTTCATTGGATGACTTTCAAAAGCAATGGGTCTTTCATCTTGCATTAAAACAACACCAATTCCATTTTCTGAAGCATCACATTCCACAATAAAGATTTTTGTGAAGTCCAACATAGCTAAGACCGGTGCTTGGAACATTGCCTCTTTAATATGTTTGAAGGCCTTTGTTTCTTCTAGAATCCATGAAAATGCATCTTTCTTCAATAATGTTGTTAGAGGTGCTGCTATTCTCCCATAAATCTTCACAAACTTGTGATAATACCCTGTCAACTTGAGAAATCCTCGCATATGCTTTATGAATGTGGGGATTTTCAATTCCTTAATGGCTTTAATTTTTCTAGGGTCTACCTTAACACCTTCATGAGATACAATATGACCCAGATATTCCACCTCTTGTGCTCCAAAGAACATTTGGAGATTTTTGCATATAATTGTTTGTCCTCCATTATTTTGAGCACCCTGTCAACATGTTCAACATGATCCTTCCAAGACTTGTTGTAGACTAGTATATCATCAAAAAATACTAACATAATATTTCTAAGGAAGGGTTTGAAAATGGAATTCATCAAACCTTGAAATGTAGAAGGTGCATTGGTAAGGCCAAACGGCATGACCAAAAATTCATAATGAACCTCATCAGTTCTAAATGCTATTTTCAGAATGTCTTCAGTTGTCATTATGATTTGATGATATCTTGAACAAAGATCCAACTTGGTGAATTAAATTGATCCATGCAATTCATCCAATAATTCATCAATGACAGGAATGGAAAATTTATCTTTAATAGTGAGCTTGTTGAGCTCCCTATAACCGGGACACATGCATCATGATCCATCCTTCTTGTGCACCAATACTACTGGAGCAAAGAAAGAACTTTGACTAGGTTGAATTATACCAGCCTCTAGCATTTCTGTAACCATATGTTCAATTTCATTCTTTTGGGCATAGGGATATTTGTATGGCCTGATGTTTGGAGGAACGCTTCCTGGAATCAAATGAATAGCATGATCATGATCATGAATAGGTGGGAGACCTTTGGGAGTCTCAAATACCTTGGAATGATTGTCCAAGACCTTTTGGAGAACTGTAGAAATAGATGATTTCGATGTGAGAACCTCTAGCGAACATAATTCTGCAATTACACCTCATTGTTCCATCTTTAGAAGCTTTTTCATACCGTTAGAGTTGATTACCTTTCCTGGTTTCCCTGCAATACCCCTTAATTAAACTTCCTTTCCTTCCACACAAAATTTCATGAAACATTCTTGAAAATTAAAAGCTATTGTACCCAAGGATTGTAGCCATTCGACTCCTAGTACAACATCAGCACCACCCATTGGAATGGAAAGCATTGGGCTATTCAATACATATTCTCCCATGGATAGCTTGATATTATGGCACTTTCCAGAGAAATTTATGGTTCATCCACTTGCAACCATCACTTGACACTTTGGTGTTGGATATAGAAAGCAATTCAATTCCTTTGCTATCTTACAATGAATGAAATTATAGGTACTTCCTGAATCAATCAACACTATTACCTTTTTCTTCTTCATATGTCCTTCTATCTTGATAGTTTGAAGAATGGTAATTCTAGGCAATACATTACAAGATATGGTTGGATTCATTTCTTCTTTATCTAGGGTTTGTTCCTGGAGTCTATCCTCTTCTTTTGACATTTCTTGTTCCTTTTCTTCCTCCTCTTCACAATCTATGTAGAATAATTTCTTCTCAGCACACTTATGACCTTTAGTGTATTTTCTATCACAACTGTAACAAAGCCCTTTTTCTCTTTTTTCTTCCAATCATTGTGGCGTCAACCTTGTGGGTTGTGGAAGGCTAGGGGAAAAAACAATTCCATCTTTATAGTTGCGAGTGGTAAGCTTCCTGGTTGCCATAATTTTGATTTCCATTTTTCTTGCTAACTTGAATGCCTTCTCCAATGAATCAGGTTCCCAAAGGTGAACCTCATGTTGGATATTATCCTTTAAAGTCCCTATGAACAAATCAATCCTATGCTCCTCTGGAATATCTTTTACCCATATGTTCAATTTTTGGAAGTACTCAATGTGCTCCATCGTTGAACCATTTTGTTTGAGATTTATCAATTGGCTAAAAAAGGTGTTTCTTTTTGTATCCTCATAATGTGCTATCATTTCTTCCGTAAAAATTATCCAAGTGACAATTTGTTTATGAGAGAAAGGCCATCGATACCATACAAACTGATTTGGTTCCGAATATAAAGTTTCAATACGTACCTTTTATGTGTTTTGCACATTATCGAGATCGAAAAATTGCTCCATCTGTAGTATCCATGTTCCAAGATCCTTGCCATCAAACTTCCTCATATCAATTTTTGGAACATGGTGGGTCTTCAATCAAACATTAGATTCTATGAAATCATGATTAACATTTATTTTGTTCTCATCATGAGTTTTCTTTACTACCCTTTCACCATTAGTGACCATTTCTTGTAGCAACTTATTCAAATTTATCTTCAATTCTTCCATCTTATCGTCCATGCCATTCATCTTAGCATCAATGCCATCCATCTTAGCTTTCATGCCATCCATCTTAACTTCCATTCCATCCATATTAACTTGCATGCCATTCATATTAGCTTCCACGCCATTCATCTTAGCTTCGTTTACCTTTAGTGAGAGTGAAATTTGTTGTACTTGGTCCTGTAATTTTGATATATCATGTTGCATTTCTTCCTCTTCTTCATGAGTCATGCTAGAGTTTTCAGGTTTCTTACTAGGTGTTTCCATTTTATTTTTTTGGGGCATTAATTAATGCTAATAGTTCTTCATTATTCCCTTTGAATTCCTTCAAACTAATTTTTCAAACCAATCTTATGCAAAATTTAAAAAAAACTACACACCTTTTTTTCACTTTGTAAGAGCTTAATATTGAATCTGTTGTATCTCTATAATTGCAGATCTCAAATATCTGAAATCTCATCTTGTGGTAGCCCTATGAGTCCTCTTTCTAACCCTGGAATTCTGATCATGATTGGATTCTCCAAGGAAGAGTTATGCCAAATATCCCACAGTGACCTGATTATAGACTAGTTCAGTAGAGCGAACTTGCACGACATTCCACGTGTCACTGTTTTGACCTTAGGACCTGAACTGATACAAATAAAACTACACGTTTTCCTCTTTCTGAAAATTCTTATGAAATTGCACTTTCATGCTCAAAACAAAAGTTATGACGATTTTTCCCAGGTCACTTGTTTGGAATGTAATTCAGGAGTATTCAAAAACCCTAACTTCCTCATATCATATCTCCACAAATATATTGAGAAAAGCTCTTAAATTCAGACCCAATGTTCGAACCAACTTCGTCTCAAATGGGTTTTTTTTGTAGTTTCGAAAACTTCGTAGAAACAAATTTCTAGTAAAAATGCCACGATGACTTGTTTGGAGCAGCGAAACCCTAGAATCCAAAGCTCTGATACCAAATGTTAGGAAACCAACTCACAAAAAGATAGAAAAGATAGATCGATGCCTTAGAATTCAGTCTCTTTGAGGGGTAAACCTCCTTTACACTACACAAATGAACAATTCTTGGATGATACAAATGACTAAAAATCCCTTCTATATATAGGAGTCTAAGGGGTCACAATATAATCAAGCCAACATAACAGTAATAACATAAGGGCAGAAAAATAACAATAGTGGGTTTCTATGGGGTACACTAATAACAATATGGGGGCAATAGGGGCACAATAATAACAATAAGGGATACAATGACAATAGTAATGTGGGAATCACCAGTATTATAGGGGCCTAACATTCACTAGATCAATCGAACTGATAGGGGTATTACAACTCCACCCATAAAGTTCCTCAAATGTAATAATTCTCAAATATTCGAGATACCCATTGTTGTACACAAACCCTACTAGTGGAATATACTCTCCCCACTTTTGGCATTGATGCATAACATAGATTCTCAACATGTCCTCAAGGATCTTGTTGACCCTCTCTGTCTGTCTATCTTTCCATAGATGATAAGTTGTACTGAAGGCCAACTTTGTACCCAAAACTATAAATAACTCTTTCCAAAACTTGGAAGTGAACTTGGCATATTTGTCTGAGAATTCTTCCTAGGAATAAAATGTCCTCTCACTATCTTCTTGATGAAGACCTCACATACCTCACTCGTTGAATGAGTAGACTTCACTAGAATGAAGTAAGCTACCTTATTCAACCTGTCAACCACAAGCATAATAGAATCATATTGTCTATATGTCCTCAAAAAACCTATAATGAAGTCCATGGAAATGACCTCCCATTTCCATTATGAAATCAGAATTGGCTACAATAAACCACCTAGATTTTTACACTCTGCTTTTACCTGTTGACAATCCAAACATCTCACCACAAAATCTCCCACCTCTTTCTTCAATTTTGGCCAATGGTAAAAATTCCTAACTATTTTAAATATCTTATGATATCCCAGGTGACCTGAATATGGATTGACATGAAATTCATGCAAGATAATCTTCTTGAGCTCACTATTGTCTGACACATAAGTCATGTCTCTAAATATGGCAGAACCATCTTCCATGAGATCATAGTCCACATCCTATTCACCTGTACCATGTTGTTGTAACCTATGCTTAAGTTGTTGGTGCCTGTCATCATGTTTTCCTGTGTGCAAGATTTGATCATGTAAATATGTTCCATATGTACACATAGCTGCTATATGATTTACCTGTACACTTCTACCAAGAAAATATGTAACCTTATTCTCTTTTCCCTTAATGTACCTGATCTCGAAGCCAAACTCACTGAGCATAGCCAAGCACCTAGATTTCCTAGAATTCATATTCGGTTGGTCAAATAAGTATCTTAATCCACTGTGATCACTCATGAAAATTAAGCTCCAACTAAGAATATTATGTCTCCACGTCTTCAATGCATGAATGATCGATGTAAACTCAAGATCATGCATCACGTAGTTCTTCTTGTCCTCATGCAGTTTCATTTAATCAAAGCATACTATGTATCCTTCCTACACTATAAGTCCACCAAGTCCTCTCTTTCAAGCCTCTATACATACCACAAATTATTTATCTAGATCTATATTCTTCATAACCAGAGCATTTGTAAGTACTTTTTTCATCTGCTCAAAACTCGTTGCACATTCCTCTATCCATTAAAATTTCTTCCCTTTTAACAACAATGATGTTATAGGATGGGAAATCCATGAGAAGTTCCTGATGAACTGCCTATAATAACAAACTAAACCCTAAAATTATTTGACTTGATCCAAGCTCCTAGGAGTTTCCCATTCCATGATAGTTTTTATCTTTTCCAGATCCAGTGCTATGCCTTCCCTAGAAACCACATGCCCTGAGTAATGAACCTCTTACTGAAAGAAACAAAATTTACTAATTTTGGCATACAATTGATGATATGTTAGCAATTTCAGCACTAGCACTAAGCGTTTTTCATGCTCTTCCTCATTCTTAGAATATATCAATATATATTCAATGAATACAATCACCAACTTATCCAGATAAGGACACGAAACACTATACATCAAACACACAAAAGTAGTTGGAGCCTTAGTCAAACCAAATGGAACCACAACAAACTCATGATTCCCATATCTGGTTTGGAAAGTAGTTGTGCAGATATCCTCTTCCTTGGTGCATGCTTGATGGTATCTTGATCTCAAATCGATCTTCGAGAATACTGATGCTCCCTTCAACAGATCAAACAAGTCATCAATCCATGACAAAGAGTACTTGTGATTAATCGTCATCTTGTTCGATTTCCTATAATCAACGCACAATCTAAGAGTACCATCCTTCTTCTTCAAAAACAACATTGGTGCACCCCAAGGTGGTACTCTTGGTCTAATGTATCCCTGTTCAAGCACTTCCTTCAATTTTAACTTCAGTTCCACTAACTCTATAGTGCTCATCCTATACGGTGCATTTGACATTAGTGTTGCTCCAGCCATCAACTCAATATAAAATTTCACTCCCCTATGAGGTGGTAGCTATGTAATCCCTATTGGGCATACATCTTGAAACTACTGCTAAACCGGATACAACTTCAAGACCAGAGCATCCTCATCATCCTTACCTTTATCACTAGAAATATGAATTGCAAGCAATACACATCCTTTCCTATGGATACACTTGGCCTACATAGTTGTAACCATCATGATTGATGTCACTTTCTTATTACCCTACAATAGTCTTAATTTTCCATTGTCATCCAAACACTCAATAGAATTTTCATAAAAATCAACCTTAGCCTTGTGAATGTACAACCAATCCATACCAAATAGCATATTGTATGAACCCAACAGAAGCACATTTAGATATGCTAATTTATATATACCATTCAACTAAAATTCACAAGATCTTACCCAATCATAAAAAAATTTCTTAGCATCTATAGTCAACTACACTAACCAAGACTCTTCATGCACTTATTTATTCAAATGGCACTTGTCCACTAGGTCAGGACTAGTGTAAATATAGTTAGATCTAGGGTCAATCAAAATAGTAACAAATTGATCACAAAGCTTACCTTCCATCTTGATAATAGATTCCTAATGATCATTCTACCCATTATCCAATGTTGCATAAATCTTATGGATACTCTGTCCAACATCCTCAACTATCATTGCTTCATAATCCCTGTATCTTTGCAGTCTGCCACCCTGATGTTATGGACAATCTCTCTCATGATGATCATTGCCAATGGTCCAACACTGTAAAGGATTCCTTCCGTCACCCATGTTCTGCTCCTCAGACTAAAATCCATTTCCTCTGTCAGTTGCATTGAAATTCTTGTGTGGTCTTGCATTCTCCTTGTTATGTGTATCTAGTGGTTTTCCTCTCTTCTTAACCCACTTTCCCTTATTCTTATCATTACCCTTACAATCCTTCTTAGACTCAACCTTGCGCTTTGATTTCTCATAACAATGTTTCAATTTTTTTATGGATTCCTTTAGTGATCTAGGATCTTCAAACTCAGTCCTGTCCTTGAATGATACATGAAACCCACTAATGAATCTCTAAATATTGGCCTTCTCCTCCTTGAGGTAATGTACATATATCAATAACTCCACAAATATGCTAGTGTACACCTCATTTTTCATAGGTCCCATCTTCAGCTCATATATCTCCTTTTCCCTATCATCATAGTATCTTTAAGATAGATACTTCTTCCTAAAAAGTCTCTTTAACTCACTCCAAGCGAAATCCTCTTCCCAAATGCCTCTAACATTCTTCACATATTCCCTCTAAATGTTTGCTTTCCCTTTAAGACTGAATGTAGCTATCCTCGCTTTCATATTCTCTTGGTAGTCATGTAACCTGAAGAACTTATTCATCCCAAGCAACCAGGCTTCTGCATTGTGTCACTTTTTCATTTATCCATCAAATGTAGGAGACTTTTCTTTCTTGAAATCATCTAGAAAGTATTTCTTCTCACTCTTCCTATATGGATGGTGATTGTGATGACGATGTTTTCTCTCTGAACATGAACTAGAATGAAATACATGGTCATTACCCCTCCTGTCAGGTGTATCTAAGAGCCTACCATATCTGACTATATCATCCCTATCAAACATGTATCTTGATTGAGACCTACTACCATATGCCCCATTCCTTCTATCCTCCCTTTGCAAGTATCACAAACTATGAAGAATCAGTGCATTAACTTCTGCTTGTTTCTCATGTTCCCTATAAAGTCTTTCCTTTTATTGAATTATTTTTTTATTATCTACCATACAAATTCTGGTCTCTGCTTTCAAAATTCTCAATGTGTCTGTTATGTCAAGGGAGTACTCATCACGAGGATGCTCATATGATTTGTATAGAAAATCACACGAAATGTAGTCCACCATTTCGCTTGTCATATTTGATCCTCTACATATTGTAAACGTTACATGTCAGATAACCTAAACATAAACATAATTCACATACCTTAGTGATGTTCATGTGAGGCTATCTCATCAGTAATATCAATCAAGATTAGAACAACATATGTATATATAATGAAATCAACATATCAATCATCTCAACATTGACATAATCAACCTCTACATGACGACGCAACTACAACAATGAAAACAAAAATTCATGCATAATGAACACATAAACAACTGACATGCATGCATGACAAGCACATTCCGCACATCTAGTCCAAGTGTTGAACCTGAGAGCTGTAATACCATTATGTAATAGCCCCTCCTATATCTATCCATATTCAATGATATTTCGGGATAAACAGGAGAGGATGGGCAAATATGACATGAACCCACCTCATAGGTTCTTTTAAGGAAGTGGGGTCGACTGCAGAAGATAAATTGACATCTCATCACATCCTATGGGGCCTACAGGTCACTTAGAGGTTGAGTAACCATAAAATGTGGACAAAACCTGCGTTGGACACCCTTTTGCTCGATCTAGACTCCTAGCTGCATGCACAAGATTACAAGCCAATGAATATGTCCCTTCAGTTATATTCATAACACTACCTCCATGCGACTGCAACCCAGATTTCCCAGTTTTGAGGGTGTGGTTCCAAAATCTAAGCCACCATTTCAGGGCTTATCTCCAGATCACTGCCCAGAACTTGATGATACTTTCTAGGACAATAAATTACACAAGAGAAAATCCTATAAAACAAAACTTAATCAAGGACTTGACCTAACTATGCCTAACCATGGAAGTCATTTCGTCAAACATGTTGAGAACATGTAATCTATAGGTCATGAATGCATATTTAAACATAGGGGTATGATACTTAAATGAGAATCTTCAAGAAGGTAAAATTCCCTCTCATAATAGCTGCAATAACATATATTACACTACAACAATAATTTTCATTGGTGAGGGTCATGCCTGTCACAGACCTTTAAGGTTCGTCACCAATGTCGCATATGGTGAAGGTCCTTAAAAAATCGTTGTTGTAAGTGTATATAGTGACAGTACTTTAAGGTTTGTCACCAAAGCCATTTTCAATGACACCTTTGGTGAGGGTCATTAAAGGCCCATCACTAATTCTCTCTTTGGTGACACTTCTAGTGATGATCTTTTATTGACCCTTACCAATTCTCTTTTTGGTTATTTTTGGTGACGCTCAAAAAATGTTCATCATCATTCATCATTCCAACGAGTTTTTAATGATGCTATGTTCCCGTTACTATATTTTTTGTCAAAAGATAACAATTTAAGTCAATTATTGTGGAGTATTTTTCATTATGTGCCCCGAGCCATAGTGGTTAGAGTTAGTCAATTTGTTAATAAGTGATTAGCATGTATCATTTCCCTCAAGTAATGAGAATAGAGTTTTCGTATGAGCCAACACATGATTCATCTCTATTAGGTTTATTATCTATCAAATTCCCTTTAGATAAAGTTCCACTAGTGTGTGTAGGAAATATATTATTTAATACATAATCAAGCTCTGTAAATTCTATTAATGAGAGAGACCTAACACTCCTCAACAATCCTGGCACACCTTAAAATGCTTTGGCACACACTAACATTTCTTAGCACCTCACATGTCTTGGAACATATTTGTACCTAGAACATCTTTCCATGACTATAATGCTCAAGCACATGTTGGCATTCCATAGCACAACATAACACTCTCCTAGCATGTGTTGGCATGCCTGTTGTCCCTAGCATGCCATGGAACACCTTGGAATGAATTCACATACATTAGCATGACTTGGCACACATTGGAACTTGGCATGTATTGGAACCTATTACTAGTGTGCCTAGCATGCCCTTTTTGAAAAAGATAAAGTCCCGAATTATTAACCCTCTTATGTGCTCATTTCCTTGCATTTTAGCTTCATTCTTCCTTTTGTTTCCTTGACACTCCTTGACACATATTGACATACCCTGGCACCCTGCACATCCTAGCATGCCTTAGCACCTAGCATTTCTTGGTATACCATGGCACTATTTGGCACATGTTAGCACACCCTCAAACTCCCTAACACGCTCTCACACTTCTTGACATGCCTTGGTATTCCCAAGCATGCCCTACCAATTATTAGCATACCTTTTCACTCCCTCCAGGGCATGATAGATATCACTCATTAACACTCAGTGACACACCCTCATATTCATTCGCTTCCATCAATCTTTACCATGTCCTCCCTTGTGTTGTCTTAGTACTCCCTAACACTCCTCAACATGCATTAGCACTCTCTAGCACACCTTAGCACTCTTCGACATGCCCTGCCACTTCATAGCATGCATAACACTCCCTGACACATATTGGAACTTGGCAAGTCTTAGAATGTATAGAATCTATTGAGATGGCTTGGTATGATTTGACATGGTTTAATATTAGATTTATTTGAGATCAATTATTGGAAAGTAGATGAGAAGAAAGAGAGGAAGATTTGGCACTTAGAATGCACTAAGACTTGGCACTTGGCACCTAGTGTTGGTGTGTCTAGAACACCCCTCTTGGAAAAGGTAAATTGATGACTTATTAGCCCTCTTATGTGTTTATTTCCTTGTAGTTTAACTTGTTTCTGTTGAGAAATGGCACAAGAAATTCCAATTTAATTTGTCCTTGAATTAAACTGAGAATTAAAAGCAAATTCTATTCTCATAGCAACTTGTAAATAGTTAAATAAGTTTAATTAACTTAATTAGCTTAGGAATTTCGAGTTGGAAGTCTTTCTGTAGTCATGTATATTTTCTCCCTAAATTTTAGGGGTCCAGTATGAGTTTAATTGTGAGTTGTAATTAGATAACTCATTTAAATAAGTTATGTTCAGTTTAGTTTCAAATTGTTTGTGGAACTAATAAAGAGTTAACAGTCAGTTGGTGCACTAATGCATCCACTATCGCTACTCCAGTTAACTGAAGATTCCCTCATTAGAAACTCCTGTATGTCGATTCTGAGAAAGACCCAGTTGAGACTAGAGTACAAGGACAATGTACTATCAGTTGTATGATTTATTGAGTTGTATAGATCGTGCATGCAATCAAGAAATGGACCTAGTTTGAATTATGTAATTTTGGATGTACTAGATTCCCATTAATATGGGATATTTAGCCATAGGAATTGCGCAAGGAAATAGGGGCTTGGAGAGCAGCAGAAGAGGCTAAGGTTTGGCTTGAGCTTGCTTGTGAGCTGGGAGATTGATCATACTGAGTGCTGGGATTGTTCTTGTGAGAACAAGCATTGTATTATCATCTTGGATATCTGATATATGCAATACAGATAGCGGGGTTTTGAGTTGTGGCTTTCCCTAGATAAATATTGTGTTATGTGTCTTTGATTATCTTCCTCTTGTCAATTATTGTTTTCATTGATCTTTATGGGCTTCTGTTGTAAAGAGTAGAATAGATTCTTGTCTTGTGTTTTGTACATTACATGAGCTACTGAATCTACAAGAAACTCTACATGGTATCGGAGCTGAGAACAATATGCTAGAGGAGATTTCGAAGTTTTGAGTTTTGGGTTACAGGTGAAATTCAAATTTTCAATACATACTTTGGGATCAACAGATGGCATTCTATGGTTTGCGGCTCGAGTATGCGTTGGAAGGCAGCTCAAATTTTATAGCCTGGAGGGACATAATGGAGGTTGTGCTAGAGGATAATGGCTTTAACGAGTTCCTTGATAAAGAAATTTCTAAGCCAACAGCACCGAATGCACATAATTTGGACGAATGGAAGAAGTGTGTGGCAAAGGCAAGGCAGATAATCCTTGAGGGAGTTAAATACCACATTGTCTCGAGTCTCCATGGCAAGAGAACTTTGTATGCTACGTGGAAGAGAATGACCAACTTGTATCAGAACAATAGTGACCAAAGGAAATTGGCACTGAAGGACAAACTTCGAAAAATCAAAATGGAGAAAGGAAAGACTATTCCAAAATACTTGAGAAAGTTCACTAAATGTTGTGATGAACTAGAAAGTGTTGGAATCACAGTTGTCGAGGAAGATATGGTGATTCTTGCTCTTCTATGACTCCCAAAGAGTTGGCATAGTTATCAAGACTCTATCAATTGTCGGGAGAAGCTACCATATTGCGAACAACTATGGTTGGATTTGGTGCAGGACCAGATCAAGAGAAACACCAGGGATGGCTATTCAATAAAGACTGATGTTGAGGAGAACTGTGCCTTAGCGATTAAGGTGAAGAAGGGAAAAGGGAAAGCTTCCCATTCCAAATCAGATTCTTATCATGGAGGTAAGAAGAAAGACATGACGAAAGTTAAGTGCTTTCATTGTCATGTGCTGGGCCATTTTGATACAAATTGTCCACTCAAGAAGTCTTAGAAGAAGTCCTCAGGAGGAGTGGCGGGTGAGGCTTTTGCCTCTCAATTCGAATTGGACTTTTCCATCATTGCATGCATGGTGTCATCAATGATGGGAAGTGTATCGTACTTAGACAGTGGAGCTTCATTCCACGTGATTGGTGACAAAGAGTTATTCAGTGACCTAAAGTATAAATATCTTCACATGCATATCGAGATGGGTGACGACGAGAAGTATAGTGTTACTGGATTGGGCACCATTACTTTTCAGAGGGAGCATGGGGCTCCACTCACCTTGAAGAATGTTATGTATGTGCCTGGGGTTAATAAGAACTTGGTATCCATTTCCTTGCTTGAGGATAGAGGTTATGATATGATCTTCTCAAAAGGAAAGTTGTTCCTTCGACACATAGCCATGGGTTAGGTAAAGAAGATAGGGATTCGAGTGAAGAATCTCTATAAGTTGGAGTTAGAGGTGTGTGTTTCTCTGAGCAAAAAAGAAGAAAAGGTGCAAAGCTGAGAGGTTGGCGAGTTGTGGCACAGGAGATTGGGCCACTTGCATCATGGAGCTTTGAATATATTGCAACAAATCTCTATTCGTCTTCCCACAGGTATGCTTAAGCAAGCGGATACATGCAAGGGGTGTAATTTTTGAAAATACACCAAGTCTTCCTTTCACGACATAGACAGTTGAGGAGAGGCTATTCTAGAGAGAGTCCACTCAGACGTGTGTGGACCATTCTCGACAACATCCACGACCAAATAGAGGTATTATGTTATATTTGTTGATGAATATTCTTGTGAATGTGAGATATTTTTCATGCAAAAATGGATGAAACTTTCACAAAGTTTTGGTGAGTTTAAAGCATTGGAGGAGAAAGAGTTAGACAAGAAGGTTAAAGCTCTATCGAGTGATAATGGTGGTGAGTATGTCTCAAAATAGTTTAAGAACTTATGTGCAACGGAAGGGATTAAACGGGAGTTGATGACACCCCATAACCCTCAATAGAATGGGGTGGTTGAGGGGAAGAGCAGAAGCATAGCAGGGGTAGCCAATGAAATGTTGCATAATCAGGGCCTACCACTATACTTGTGGGTTGAGGCATGCAACACAACAGTTTATGTTCAGAACCGTAGCCCACATCGGACACTTGAGATGAAGACACAAGAGGAGGGTTATTTTGGTAAGAGGCTAGATGTTGGTCACTTCAGAGTTTTTGGGTCATCGGTTTATTTCCATGTGACCAAAGATGCACGGAAGAAGCTTGAGTCGACAATAGATTTAGGGATATTTGTGGGGTACACTAATACACCTCACAACTATCAGGTGCACTTGCCTACCAACAAGATGACAGTGGTTCGTAGGGATGTCAGATTCGATGAGGAAAAGGCCATATGAGTTTCCCTTGAGAGGGAGCTTGAGCTACATGCAGATGAGGAGCTTTTAGCTCCTAATGTTGAGGAGCCTTAGATTGATGTGGAGAAACCACATGCAAAGGACCTAGGAGTGGAGACATCCACTCAGGTATAGTCTTTTAGAGAGGGAAGAAAGCACACCAAAGAGGTGGATAGATTGTTGGATGACACACGAGAGAATGTGGGAGCACCCACTTCTCAACGCAGGCAGAGGAGGTCACCTAAGAGGTGTTGGCGCACTAAGATGACTATTAAAAGAAACCTTAATACCTACATTAATTTTCAAACCAAGGTAAGTTTGTGTATTTCAAGAGTGTTCAACATTATCTATGTAAGTGAATTCAGAGGTTAATCCGGAATGAAATGATTTAGAATAATTGCAATAATTAATATCTAATTCTCGAAGCTCAATCCAAAAAAAATATGAAAACAAGCCTTAAAGAATTTTCAAATCTATTTTAATCTACTGTGCATAAAACTGAATCTGAATGCAAGTAAAAGGAGTCACTCTTAGTAGATCTAACTAGTATCAACAATAATTCATTCAACAAGAAGCAAAGCTACAACAAATGAACAACAAACAACTATTCAAGTTTTTAACTGAAAGCAGTCAACTATAAACTCAAGATCTCTGATAACACTACCTCAGAAGGAATAGCAATCAAATCCTTAAACTAATCTGATAAATTCATCAAAGACTAACACGCAGATGTAAACATAACAAGATATCGAATCTAGTTTGAATGGAAAAGGTAAATCATGAAGATCAATACTCACAACAATCGCAATAATTTTAATTTCATGAAATAACATGAATAAACAATTGCAAGAGTGAACAGAAATAAGTATGACACAAGAAAAGAAGTGAATCTGCTATCGATCAGGCCCAGAGTTCCCAGACATCATTGCCGAAAGACACTCAAAATGCAATTATAGGTAAAACACAATATTCTTCATTAAACTCGATAATAAAGATACAACATCACCGCAGTGAGAGTACTCCATGTCAAAAGTGAATAATTACAATCTCCAAATTTCTAGCTAGTTGTTCTATTTCTCCCGTCGGCTTCATAACCTATGAGAGACAAATGGATAGAAGTGAATCCTTAGGATTAGGATATCCTGAGGATTTCGCAACTGACAATCAGATTTTATTACAAAATAAACTTGATTCTCCTAGTCTTCTGCTAGCCTTCATGACCGAAACATTGTCCTTTTTCTTTTCTTGGTCACTGTTGTTCCATCGTTTGAACAACAATCATCCAATTCATATTCCTGCATATAAAAATAGTGAAATTCAGTGCTTATGCCCAAAACTACACAATTCGTTAATGATTGCCTTTATTCGGCTTCTACACTTGTTTCTTCTAAACTCTCTTCTAAATTAAAGTTAAACATATAAAGATGAATGATTAATTAAGCTAATATGAGGATAGAACATACATTTTCTATGGCCCAACATACTCCCATGCTTACCTTTTTGAATGTCCTCATGCAATAAGATGATTCAGGTGCAGTTGTGTCAAAGCATAGGAAGGATAAACTTCTTCCTTATATAGCCTAAAACCATTTTTTTTGTTTAAGCATTGCAAAAGCCTGGTTTACACCTTAATCTGGCAAATCATAATCACAATAATACCCTTTGGGGGGTACCAAATAATACAACATCTGTAACGACATCCTATCCAGGTAGGACCGATGCCTAGGAATATTGTTGTACATGATTAGGTGAGAAGCAACAAATTTAAAGTTTTTGTACCTAAATGGCTCCCGATTTTTGAAATTGTTAGTGGAAGCTTGCCATATTTGCCTTGCTGCCAACAAAGATTCCTCCTTAATGTCCTAAAAATATTCTCTTGCTACCTGTATTATATTTGTATGGAGTGATCCTAATTTATCCATGACCTCGTCTTGTTACATAAACCTTTTATGTTGGACAAAAAGGTGTAAGGGTTTCGTGAGTTCTCCTATGACTTTTAAATCTATACCATGTTCCCTGTTCTAAAAAGTGTTATAGGCTTTAGACCATTTAACGTGATTAGTAGAAAAAGAGAGGAAAGCTTGAATGTCCCCAATGAATGGGATAGGATTACTATCTAGTTCATCCTCCAAGAATAAATTGGGCAGGTATAATTCGCATATAAGGCGTTGTACCTTCTCATTTTGTTCCTTAAAACATTGGACAAATTCTGGAGTGGCCTTGAATTCTGCTGACTTACTAGCCCTGACAGCTTTAACTTTCATGAATAGGTGTGTTTCCAACAATAATAATGCATAATTAGTGGCAGGTGACTAGCAAGACAAAGCATCAGAGTAAAGAGAACAAATAGTTTCAATTTGTTCCTTGGCCTTCTGAAGCTTGGTTTTCATTTTCTCTAACTTCTTCTGCTCATATTTGAAGCTGGAAAAGTCTCGTCTTCTGTTAAAGTAAGTTCATCGAACTTGTTCCGCAACTCTTGGTGTACCTATAATGGTACTACTTCTTCCTTATGTTGAGCCAACTCCTGCTGGGTCTTTGTTAATTCATTCTGTAATATCATGATAACAGCTTCCCTTACCATAGGAACATAGTGACGAGTTTCCTTTGTTTGAGTTTCACTATCATATGTTATCACGGAATCAGTTTGAATAACAACTTCATCTACTTCTTGGGACATACAAAAATCTTCCTGGCTATTCTCCTCAAAATTAGTTTTAACAACAACTTCGATTGTTTCTTGGGGCATACAGTAGTCTTCCTAGGCATTCTCCTCAGAATTGGTTTGGACAACAACATATGTGGTAGGAAAGTCTGTTTGGGTCTCCATTGAGAAAACACAAGGAATTTTAGTCTCAGTCTCAATATTCTCCAAAGGACATTGTTCTGTTTGGGTCCCCATTGAACAAACACAAGGACTTTCAGTCTGAGTCTCAATATCCTCCAAAGAACATTGTTCTGTTTGGGTCCCTATAGTTTCCAATTCCACTTTTAGTTTCCAAGCCTTAATGACTTCTTTTAACCACTCTCTCAATTGTTTGACTATTTTCTTCTGTTTCCTGTATTTCTTAGTTAGCTTCCTCAATATGTCCTTGTATGATTTCTTCTTTGGGGGGTTTTCGATTGGAGATGGAACAGTTATGTTTATTTCTAGTTCGTGAGGAGTTGTGCCAATATCAGGGTTATGTTCCAATGGAACAGTATCTCTCGATTGATTCTCGTCTTCAAGGTCTTCTTCTACATGGGATTCTTTCTTAAGGGACTCCAATAGAACAGTATCTCTTGGGTGATTTTCATCTTCAAGGACATCTTATGCATGGGCTTCTTTCTCAGGAACAGTATTTCCTAATTGGTTCTCATCCTCAAGGGTTTCTTCTGCATGGGCTTCTTTCTCTAGGGACTCCATTGGAACAGTATCCCCTGGTTGATTTTCATCCCCAAGGGTTTCTTCTGCATGGGCTTCTTTCTCTGGGGACTCCATTGGAACAATATCCCCTGGTTGATTTTCATCCCAAAGGATTTCCTCTACATGGGCCTCTTTCTCAAGGGACTCATTCATAGAGGGAACTGATTCCCTCTAATCCTCCAAATTATCAGCAGATGGCAAAGTTTCAATATGGCCAGAACTGCCGACAGAGGTGGACTGGTTAAGGGAATGATTTTTCCCTTCATATTTTCCAGATGGATCCCTTTATTCACAGTATGTACCCATATTCTCCAATGCTCGAGCCATTTATTCCTCATATTCCTACATAAAATCATCTTGTGGGCTTGGAGAGGGCATATGAGATGGCCCTGCTTCTTTTGTTGGAATTGGGGTGTGCTGCTATGATTTTATCCTTGCAGAGCGCCTACGTTTTGTTGGGCCCAAGGCCAAAGAAGGATTCCTTCTTTTTCTTGCCCTTTTTGGACCTGTTACCTTTACTCTCTATTGTTAAGTATTTGTGTCATCCATGTTTCTATCATTTATCCATGTCTATGCATTTGGGTTTTCTTCTAGTGGGGTTAAGGCAGGATTTACAAGGTTATCCCAAGTTAATTGTTGTTAGGCCAATCCATGAATAATGATTAACTTAATCAGACCATGATGGCTAATGACAGAATGTGGGTCTTTAGCCTTCCTAACCTAACTAGCAACATCATGCAATAAGGAATTTAAATAGAATGGAAAATTAACTGTAATTTTCTGCCTCGGAATAGGTAACAACTTGAGTTGTCAAGGTTTTAACACATCTTCATGTCCGTCACAATTGATGTACCTCTGAACAATGGTTGCCAATTCCTACCATGGTTTCTTTCAATATGTGGCATGAATCCCTTTGCCTTTGCATACCAATTGTTCATCTGGGTCTTCGAATACCGCAACTGCGTCCTGCAGGAGAACATGCTTATTAGTCCAGCTTGTGCCTTCTACTGGAAGTCTAGAGACTTCAACTATAACTGCTTCATAAACTGTTATATTTCTGCCCTTCACCGTTTTGTTTCCATCCTATAGATTTTTGCAAAAATTCAAGTGTTATTTCATTATGGAATCCCTGTCATTTGGCCAGGTACTGAAGCCAACCGGCGTGCTCAAGAATTTCGCGAGCCTGTTCTGTTACTCAGAGTACTGTAGGTTCACTGTAGATAGCCTTTCCTCCCATGGTTGTTGTTTCTCAGTAGTTGGTTCACTTCGTACTTTTGCATGTGATTTCTCACAAATTCTCAGTTTGGAACAACACAATACACCGTATACAAACTTTAAAGTTATTAAAAAGAGACATGACGTTGATTTAAATTCATTATTAATAAGCAATTATGTTGTTTATCATATCAGTAGTATTTGGTGAAAATTAATAATTAATTTGCATGTTATCCATAATGCTAACCTTCCCCCCTCCAATTAAAAAACAGTTTGATAATTATTATGCACGCTATTCATAATGCATACCTTCCCCCCTCTAATCAGAAAAAGGCTTCCGCAACAAAAAAGCATGGGAAAAAGCGAAAGGGCATTGGGGATTCATAAATACGGTCAGATAACAATCAAAGCGGCGTAAATATGGTAGAAAACAGTTAGAGAAGTACAGGTTGCAAAGATTTGAAATGACCGCAAAAGGAATAAAACAGAGAATGGATCATTATGCGAAGAGTTATTTTCCTTAGGTGGAAAAAAATGTGACAAAAGCATGACCGGCAGTAAATGATAATGACTACTGGTATCGATTGATCAAACAGTATTGATATAATGCATATAAAAGTATAGTTTACCATGCATGTTGGTTAATTTAGTTATAAACACTTTTCAAATGGTAAATTCACCTTTAGAAACGAATCAATAGGAAATAATGGGATAAAGAATAATTGGCAATGTAACATATTACTTGAATACCAGAAGCATAGCCACTGCTGCTAGCAGGCGTTCACAACCTCGACAGGGTTTCCTTTTAATCCAAAAATGAGCCAGAGTGCTCCATTTAGTATTTAGACAGTTTTCTTTTTTATTTCTATAAAGAGACCACTATGCTGCCATGGTAACTAGATAATCATAGTGCCTTTCACCGGGATATAACAAAGTGATCAGGCTAGCTCGTAATGAGACCTCCTATCCTTCTAACAGTTTTGACTATCTAGAATTTCATTACCCTGGTGTGGTGGCCATAATGGAATGTCGCTTGTTACATCCTTATGATTATGGTAGGTGGCTCATAATGAGACCCCCTATCCTCTTTAAGAAGATTTGTATTGTATTTTCATATTTCCATATTTTTACTGTAATGGGAGGGAGGCTCATTTACTCCTTAAGAGTTACAGATGGCGTGAGAAGTAAAAAAAATGTCAATGAAAGTTATGCTCTTATCCCTATACCATCATACCAAAGGGAATTATCAATTGAAAGTGTGAAAGATAAACCAACATGGTATTAAGATAGTGAATCATTTTATGATATATCTAAAGAGAAGATATTTGGCTAGTCATTATATAAATGACCCAGGTCAGTTTCAGAATAAATATAACCATGAAAGGTTTTACAAGTCATAATGGTATTAATATTACTGTTTTTCCTTTATCTTAGGTACAAATTCCAAATCCGAAAAGATGGTTTTGATAAGAAAACATGGGAGAGAGAAATGGTTGTTTGATTAAAAATGAATGGCGATGGAACAAAAATTATTGGTACTAAGAAAAAGAAATCACAGTTATTCGTTCTACTGAAACAGTGGTTGTTCAATTGGTTGAATAACAAACACACAAAAAAAAATCGGAGCTGTTCAATTGACTGAACAACGGCTGTTCAATTGATTGAACAACATTTGTTCAATTGATTGAACAAAAAACACACATAAAGAAATAGATTCGTTCAATTGACTGAAAAGAAGTTGGTCAATTGATTGAATAGCAGTTGTTCAATTCATTGAACAACAAACACACAAAAAGAAATCGGAGTTGTTCAATTGGCTGAACAACAGATGTTAAATTGATTGAACAACAGTTGTTCAATTGATTGAATAGCAAACATACCAAAAGAAATTGGAGATGTTCAATTAATTGAACAACAGTTGTTCAATTGATTGAACAACAAACATACCAAAAGAAACTAGAGTTGTTCATTCTGTCGAACATCAGTTGTTCAATTGACTGAACAACAATTGTTCAATTGATTGAACAACAAACACACCAAAAAGAAATCAGAGTTGTTCATTATACCAAACAACAGTTGTTCAATTGACTGAAAATTAGTTCTTCAATTGATTGAACAACAACCATGCCAAAAAAAATCTGAGTTGTTTGTTCTACTGAACAATAGCTATTCAATTGACTGAACAATAGTTGTTCAATTGATTGAACAACAATTATTCAACACACCAAAAAACAAGAGAAATCCCCATATTTACACAGTGATGTCTATCTTAAAATAATTACAACCAACTATAAGAAAAAAGTATATACATTATGTACAACTTAAAAGAGATAAGTTTTCATGAAAGTAAAGTTGTCGGGTCATTACCCCCTGTAGCTAAAATTTTCATAGTGGGATCATCACATACATGTTGGAAAAAAGACTCTTTGGTGAGTGGTTTATGATCAAGACATACCCGATGTCCATTCACTCGAAAAAAATGACCAGACTCATAAATGGTGGTCAGAGTGAGAGTTTCATTGTTGTGAACCTCTTGAATTTCATATGGGCCAAGCCACCTTATCTATAACCTACCCGGAAAGTCTTGAAATCTGGAATCATAGAGGAGCGCCAAGTCTCCTTTTTGAAATGTCCTCTTTTTAATAAGATTGTCATGCCACTTAGCCCTTTTCTTCTGAATAATTTCGGTGCATTATAGAGCAAGTAGTCGAGCCTCATCCAATTCATTTCTTTGTTGAAGTCAATTAGTTTGGGCCTTTGTCAGATCTAATCCCACTTCCTAGGCTGTTTTGGGGGTCTTTATTTCAAATTCGATAGGAAAGATAGGTTCTTTGTGAAATACAAGTTGGTACGGAGAATATCCAGTAGCATTTCACTAAGTTTTGTGATAGGCCCACAAGGCCTCTTGCAGTCTAGTAGCCTAATCCCGCCGATGTGTCGAAACTATCATGGTCAGAATTGCTTTGATGACCTTATTGGTGCCTTCAACCTGCCCGTTCCCGTGTAGGTGATATGGGGAAGTGACTCTATGCATGATGTGGTGGTTTCGTAGAGTGGCTGTAATCTTATGTCCTACAAATTTCCTCCCTCCATCTGTTATCACTTTCCTGGGTAAACCATACCACACAAATAACTCGAAAATGAAATTAATCATGGCTTCTTCCATAGCTCTTGGAAAATCTAGTGTTTCTACCCACTTTGTTACATAGTTTGTAGCAACCAGTATGTAGGCCTCTTGGCTTGATGGCAGATGAAAGGGGCCAACAAAATCGAATGCCCATCGTTTGAAAGGTTCTATTACCAATTGGGGCTGCAATGGAATTTCATCAGATTGACTAGGATGTGCCATCCTTTGGTAGCTATCACAAGCCTGGACATATTTCTTAGCGTCTAAAAATGTTGGGCCAATAATAGCCCATCTATAGTGCCTTGTGCCCAGTTCTATGATCTGCGAAGTGTCCTCCGCAGGGCTCGTGATGGCAGGCCTTTAGGATGTCGTAGATTTCATATTCATGATTGCATCTATGTATGCACATATCAGACCCTGTATGAAAAAGGTATCCACCAATCCAAGAAAATCAGGCATTGCGCTGTAAAATCTATTTCCTTTCCCTTTCTTTCAAGTGTCTGGGCAGCTTTCCCACTGCCAGATAGTTTGCTACATCTACATAACATGGTGTTTTAACTGCTATGGAAAAAAATGTTCGTATGGAAACTGGTCATCCACTGCCAGCGGATCATTTACCTTTGGAACCTGAGACAGAAAATCTGTGAGTGGGTTTTCCTTCCCTGGACGGTCTTTAATGGTGATATCAAACTCCTGTAAAAGTAACAACCAACGAGTCACACGACCATTTGTAATTGGTTTGTTAGCTCAGTTTCTAATGGCTGGATGATCATTATATAGAAAAACTTGGTAGTCAGTTATATAATGTCTAAATTTGTTTATGGCATAGATGACAACTAAAAATTCCTTTTCTCTTATTGTATAATTAAGTTTAGTAGCAGTAAGATTTTTACTTGTATGGTAAATAGCATAAGGCTTTCTATCCTCCTCTTGGCCGAGGACAATGCCTATTGTTGCATCTGATGTGTTTGTGGAGATATGAAAGGGTAGCTCCCAGTTGGGTCGATACAGTACTGGTGTTGTCGAAACTAATTTCTTCAAATCTATAAAATTTGTGTCACATTTATCAGACCATTTAAATTCAACATTTCCTGTTAAAGCATACAAAGGCGCAGCATTTGTGAAATATTTTTTATAAACCTGCGATAGTAACCTGCATATCCAAGGAAGCTACGTACCTCCGTCTGAGTACAGGGTGTAGGTAGTAGAAGGATTGCCTCTATCTATGTCGGATCTACCTATATCCCAGCTGCAGAGACGTAGTGTCCTAGCATTATGCCTTTTGTCATCATCGTGTGACACTTGACGTTACTTAAACATAACTTTGTGGTGATGCATCGCTCCAACACCTTCTCTAATGTCTGTAGTGCTTGGTCAAAATCGTCCCCATATAGGGTAAAGTCATCCATTTAAACTTCAAGTCCTTAATTTATCATATCAGTAAAGATACTAAGTATGGCCCTATGAAATGTAGCTGGGGCATCGCATAAGCCAAACGGTAACACTTTGTAAGCAAACGTACCCCATGAGTAGGTAAAGGTGGTTTTGTCTTGGTCTTCAGGGGCGATTTGGATCTAATTATAGTCACTGAAGCCATCCAAAAAGGAAAATAATTTTTTCCTGCCATTGTATCAATGACTTGACCAATAAATGGAAGAGGGAAGTGATCTTTCTGCGTGTCTTTGTTCAATTCCCGATAGTCCAAAAAAATATGCCCCTTCCCATTTTTCTTGGGAACAACTACGAGTGGAGAGACCCACTTACTATCTGAAATGGGATAAATAAAATTCACGGCCAGCAACTTCTATAGTTCTTCTTTTACAATATCTTTGAGATGCAGATTTAGTCTCCGTTGAGGTTGCCGAATAGGACGAGCATCCTTTTTGGTGTAGATATGATGTGTACATAATTGTGGGTCTATGCCCTCCATTTTTGGATATTCCAAAGAAAAATCCCCTTTATATTTTTGCAGAACTTGAATGAGCTTTTCATGTTGGTCACTGTCCAAACTATCATTGATGTTTAAAATGTTGCTCGATTCAATTTCAACAGGCTTGCTATTATGAACGACAATTGTCAGAATATGCTGATCCTCAGTATCTTTCAAAGTGTTTTCCAAGGCTTCATTGTCAATAATTTCTTTTAAAATTTGACATTTTACATTATTCACAGTGGATAGCTGATTAATAAAGTTATTGATTACATCGTCTTCAGTCTAATTCTTGAACTCAAGCACCTCTGCTACTGTAAGTGGTGAACGAATACTTTCTTCCAAGTATGTGGGTGGTTGTTTATGTATTTTCACAATGGGCAGACTTGGTTTGGTAGGAGGATATAAAATGATATTCTTTACAATGTCTCCCTTAGCAATGGTCATGCTACCCGCACAACAACCTATGTAAGCATCAGTTGTTGCCAACCAAGGTCAACCCAAAATTAAAGGGTGCCCATCTAATCGACTTTTTGGGTTGATAACTAGAAAATCCATTGGATACTCCCATGAATCAACAGAAACCATAATGTCCTATAAAGTTCCCTCTTGTCTTACCACTGATGGGCCTCTACATTAAACATAAATTAAGGCCCATGCCTCTAAATTAAACATAAATTAAGGCCTATGACCATCGTTCAACACATTAAACCTCTCTTTTTGCATTATATAATGTACTTTTAACTTTAACATATTTATTAGGATGATTTATGAATAATTGCATATTTGTGCCTAACATTATTTATTTTTATGGAATATTATGAAAATACTGGGAAGATTATGAGGATTTTGAGGAGGAGATAAATTAGGGAATTTCTAACTACTACAGGAGGATCACTATTAAATCATAAATCAACAACATATTATGGAATTATGGCACAGATTTTGGGACTCAAATGATTGAGAAAATCTAGGAATGTGTTCCCTGCCATTTAATGCAGATTCCTAGTATTGGGAACCAGATCCACTAATCAAGGGATTTTGGTGGGGAAAGCTTCCTCCTTTCATGGGGAATGATTCCTAATGATTTTTTATAAGTACCAAGTCAAATTTTCCTCTATGGAGAGATTTTCATTAGTGTTCTTGTGGAGAGAACTCGTATCTCTGCAGTTCCATTATATTTTCTTGCACGGATGTAATTGTATTGATGAAAAAAATGACAATTGGTCTCATGTTCAACTTCTAAATATTGTTCTCCTCCATAGGTCTTTGAGTTTCCTTGGGATTGGCCATCCCAAGAGCCTCAAAGCCCTTTTGTATCATTTCCATTCCTTCCTTTCACTTCTTATTCACATGCATCTCTTGTTTTTATTTCTTTCTATTTCTTCATCTAGTATTAATGATTTCATGTTGTAGGATTTGGTTAAATGGTTGATGTAAGTTCTTCTATAGGATCACAAACATAATTTCATCATTGGAAAATCTTTGGAAGGTCATAGTAATCATTGAACTACTTGAATTAGCTTTCTTATTCCCAGATCTAGATTTCTGGAACTCCTTTGTGGCAAAGAACAATAAATTTATGCTATTTTTTAGAGCATGCTAACGATCTTCAATCAAGTTGGTTCCACTTGAATTAGATCAAAAAATCATTCTAGTTCATAAAAAAAATTACCCCAATTCATTTTCACTAGATTAGGTTAGGCATTTTATAGACATGGAAAATTTTAGGGGCTAATGTTCGCCCAGTGGGCTAATTTTCCATGATTTTTCCACAAAAAAGATTCGCCAATTTCCAATTTTATAAAAGATGATTCGCCCAAATTTTAGAATATAAAATTATTTTACCTTAAAAATCGCCAACATTGTATAGAGGCTATATATAAAATCATTATAAATTTGAATAATTTTACAAATATATCAATAAACATTTTATAGTTTGCATATTAGGGATTAGTGAGATTCGCCAATGTTTTTAAACTTCAAGAAATTTTTCCATCCTTAAAATTTTCCTTGTTTATAGATTTACTAGCTCACTAGTTCTCGAATTTCTATATTTTCAACTAGTAATTTTCTTCTATTTTTTAGCATGGGTTAACAGAGGTCTTTTTGAGTGATTCCACTTGGAATGGGGACCTAAGACATCCTAGTCAATAAAACAATTTGTCCCATCCGATTTGGATTTTATTTTCTTGGTCATTCAATGAAGTATAATTTCGTATAGTAAATATGTAACATCCTGTAGTAAATCAAGAGATCTTGTAGGAGAACTAGGAGATCATGTAGGAGAACTAGTACAGCCGGTAGGAAAACCTGTAGCGGCCTGTTTTGAGGCCGAATTGAGAAAATTATCAATGAGGTTGGGATTAGGCCTCTACTTGACCTCCACGCCATCAAGACCATTTTAACACTCTTCCTCCATACCTTTCTCCCCTGGCAAAGAACAAGGAAAAATTAACATTTGCATTCATAAAGGAAAAAGGTAAAAAAATGAGTTCTTTTATATTTACACATGCACAGAGAAGTTAGTACTCTCTAGATCTGATTTCATGCTTAGATTAGATAAAACATCGCATGTGACAAATAGGGTTAGAATAGGGTTATTTTTCAATCTAAGTGTGTTAATAAGTGGATAGAGGATTTCATGTTACTTTACAAGAATTTTTAAATTCAGTCTTTCATTCCTACAAATAGGCAGCATTTCTTGTCTCATGACAGCAAAGGAAGGACACATTGTATGTTGCACATATAGTCTTGATACCTCTTAATTTTGTATGAACCATGGGTTGATAATTAAATTTGGTAGCCTTGGAAGCTGCAACATTCTTGTTACATTATCGAGGCTCATCACTTTTTGGTGCCGTTGCCCGGGAGGTGTCAAAGTATGCAATTTTTTCTTCCCTAGTTGACTTATTTCTTTTTACTTTTTGCAAAAACAAAAAATAATTGCATTAGGCATATTTCATTTCAAAAATAGAAAAGCGCATTGCATTAGTATTTTCATTCAATCATAAAAACAAAAAAATCATCAACACCAACCCACCCCCCACATTTGATCACGTGGTGCAGTAAGAGAGACATCAACATTCACTTTTGCAGGTAGAAGAAGAATATGGAGAATAATGTAGAAGAGATGGATGGAGATGATGACAATGAGGAAGATCCTCTCAGATTTCCCATTCAAGATACTGATGGTAGTGTGCACATGAAGAACATCCCTCCATCTTTTCTTCCAAAATTTCATGGTCTGAGGTCAGAGGATCCGGAAATCTTTCTCTTTGAATTTGAAATTGTTTGTAGATCTTATGGTTACCTATTAAACACTCAAAAAATGAGATTTTTTCGGGAAACATTGAAGGATAGAGCTCTTAAATGGTTCATGAGTTTAGGGACTAATTTAATAAGATTATGGAGTAAGATGCAAAAGATATTTCTAGAAAAATATAAAGATCATGATGTTAAAGAAGAAATATTTAGAATGAATCAAAGAGAAGATGAGACTCTAGAGGATCTAATAGAGAGGTTCATGTATAATGTTAAGAGGGAAAAACTACATCATTTAGGATCCAACACACTAAAAACCCTCTTACTTAGAACAATTAGGGATGAGTGGACTGATCTCCTTCATATCATGAGTAAAGGTGATGTATACAAACTATCATTTGGAGAATTTTGTGAAACATGAAAACATATATCAAGAGAAAGGGAAAGAGTAATTAAATCGACATCAAGATTGGTAAGTCAAGCTAAACTTGGAAATTTACTTGATAACTTTAAAACAGAAATTCTTAGCAATCTAACCAAACAAGTAGAAATGTTAAGAATGCAAGATGAAGAAAAAAAAGATGTTGATATTTGTGTTGTCCATGGAGAATCACATGATGTTAAACATTGTCCATCATTACCAAGGTTGAAGGAAGTTTATGAACAGGACAA
Organism: Pinus tabuliformis; assembly: GCA_031772625.1. NCBI lineage: Eukaryota > Viridiplantae > Streptophyta > Pinopsida > Pinales > Pinaceae > Pinus > Pinus tabuliformis. Next base: position 1,503,603,793 of record CM062819.1, on the reverse strand, counting down.
TGGAGCAAGTCAATTGCCAATGCAACTATGTTATGTAGCTCCAAGATGACCATGGCAGCGTATTCAACCTGATATAATGCAAGATCCTAATTCACAATTTCAATCTTATGTGCATCCATCTCAACGTAATTGGAACACACCCTTTCCTTGGCAACATTGGCCATCTCAACCCCAAAACCAATCTTGGAAACAAGGTTGGCAAGGAACTAATGGGAGCCATCCACAATATCCTCAATATTTTCCTCAATATCATCCATACCCAACTCCATGTTATCCCTACCATTCACCTCCAACACAACCATAACCCCAACCACATCCATCTCAAATATCCAGTCCCACCCAACTACCTGTACCACAATTTCCAAATCCACACATTGAAGTAGCTGAACCCACTTACAATGCTGAGGTACAAAACTTCCAAACATCTCCTCGTGAGCTCAATGGTATTCACCAGAGCTCAGGAAGAGTATTGCAAAAAAAAGATTATCTTGATATCATTGAAGGACCACATCCAGAAGAAGAAGATTTGAATTAGAAGACCAAAGAATCATGGGCTGCACTTGATGAAGAGCAGACATCAAAATGAGAGATTAATAAAGCTCCCTCATGGTTACCATCAAATCCTCCATGCATTCAAGAGAACAATCAGCAAAAAGAGGAAGATTTTAAGGTCATGGTAGAAGAAGACATGAAGAATGATCTAGATAAGCAAGAAAACCAAGGACATCAAAGTTATATTGAGGTTTTCTTCCAGAAAATCAACAAGATGGAGCATCACTCTCTTCTTCAACTATGCTTGATCCTTTCAAAGTCAAATCATTTGGTCTATTAAATCCAGGTACATGTCAAAGCATACATTTCAAGCCTACACATCATTTTGTCCCTCATCTTGATGTGCACATGGCTCCATTGAAAGTATTCTTATACTTGAAAGTGATTTTGTTTTTCAAGTAGGGTAGGGTAGAAAAAAAAAATGAAAAATAAGAGAAAAAAATAAAATTGTCAGGTGTAAACCTCCTTTGAGGCACCTGAGATTGGCTCATTGATTGAAAACCTTAATGAAGTAGTCAATGGGTAACTATGTAACCTTTGAAATGGAAACTATAAACTCAAAACGGGAACTCTGGCCAAAAGACCCTGAAAAAACATAAAAAACAGTGCTAAAAACGAAAAGTGTTGATGCTGGAATAACACCTTCTTTTTTCTAGGGTAAATTTTCAACATGTTTTAAAAATGGCGGTGAAAACCAATTTTTTGTGCAAAAATTGTCCAAAAAACACCCTCAAAACGAAGTGTTGATGTTCGAATAACATTTTTTTTTTCTCAATGGTAAATTTTGTGCAAAAAACACCCTCAAAACGAAAAGTGTTGATGCTGGGATAACAATTTTTTTTTCAAGGGTAAAATTTCAACATTTTGAAATAATAGCATAAAATATTTTATCATGACCCTGAAAAACATTAAAATTTCAAAAAATTAAAAATTAAAACAATGAAAAAACACAAAACAAAAAAAATTAAAAATAAAATAACAAAACATAAATAAAAATATATACTAAAAACAAAACATAAAATAAAAATAAAAAACAAAAAAAATCAAACATCAAAAATAAAAATCAATCATAAAAAAAAAAAAAAAAAAAAAAAAACAACCTATTAAAAATAAGAATTAAAAAACTAGAAAAAAATTACAAATTATAAACAAATAAATAGTAAAAAAAACATATTTAAAAAAAAATAAAAGAAAAACAAATATGTAAACCATAAAAAAATTTGGGAAAAGAAAAGAAACACACATTAAAAAAAACTATAAAATTAAGTAGGTAAAAATAGAAAAATTAAAAAAACATTAACAAAAAACTGAAAAAAAAATTGAAAATTAAAAACAAACTAGATTTAAAAAGAAAATGGAAAATTAACAAAAAAAAAAAAATTTAAACTAGTGAAATTAAGATTAAAATGATGATTACTTAAAAACATAAATGTAAAAATATATATATAAAAGACAAAAAATAAATAAAAAATGTTTAAAAAAAAAATTGTTTCATAAACCATAAAAGAATTTGGAAACAAAAAATAAATAAATAAATAAAATTTATATATATAAAATTAAGTAAGTAAAAATAGAAAGATTAAAAAAATCATTAACAAAAACTAGCAAAAAAAAAATTAAAAAATTAAAAACAAACTAGATTAAACAAAAATAGAAAATTAACCAAAAAAAAATAAAATTAAAAACTAGTAAAATTAATATTAAAAACATTTAGAAAAAACTAAAAAGACAAAAATAAGCTTAAATTATAAAAATAAAAAAAAAATATCAAAATTTTAAAAATATACGTCTTTTCCAATTAAAAAAAAATAAAAAATTAAAAAACATTTTAAACTTACAAAAAAATTTGTGTTTTTGATTTAAAAAAAAGAAAATTATTAAATTTTCATTATTTATTTAAAAACAAACAAAAAAAAAATTTAAATATAATTTTTTTTTTTAAACGAATTGTTTTTTTATTTGAAAAAAAAATTCATTAAACAATTTTAATAAAAATTATTAAATTTTAATAAAAATTATATTTAAACAATTTTAATAAAAATTAAATTATTAAAAAAAATTATTAAACAAATTTAATAAAAATTAAATTTTAATTTTTTTTTTTAATTTTGTTTTAGTGAAGAAAAATAAACAAAAAAAAATTTGGCCCCTGGCCACACCACCACCAGGCGGCGGGCGGGCCGTGGGGCGATTCCCAAATTATTAAATTTAGTAAGGGTTTCTAAAGGGAGGCCATGATCATCCACCAAGAGCAAGATCATCATGTGAGGGTTCACAAGAATGTTGCATACCTTAATGGGTTCACAATAATGTTGCATACCTTAATGGATTGACATGAAGAGGAGTTGATTTTGGTGGACTGTCCATAGAGTTTTAAATGAAGATCTGAAGCAACATATAAACAATTAGACAATGGAATGTTAACGGTTGATTTGTGACCCTAGTTCAGTCATCTATAGATTGTTAGAAGGATGATAAGAGGAGTAGTTCATATTTTCTCATATATTGGACAAAAAATAAATTGGTACACAAGAATAGTGATTTTGAGAGGACTCAAATCATTGTTAGGTGGAAGATTTGAATAGCCCTAGATGAGGGCAATATTGTGGGCCCTAGATCAGTAAAAGAATTGACTATGGTTGGGCAGATTGATGGTAGTCCAAGTACAGTTGGAGGGTTTTTAGGTGATTTTCAAAGAAAAACCCTAAGTCTTGTACTTGTGAAGGACAACAAGACTAGTAGAAGGGCATGTGTATAGGGCCTAAGGATGTGCAGACTTCGAAGGACCAAAGTAGCAGTCAAGTGGGCCAACCAACTAGCCCTAGTTCACTGTATTATAGAGGATTGATTCAGTGAGAATAAGGGAAGCCTCCATAGCCCTAGACTTGTCATCTTGGAGCCATAGTATGGCAAAAGTGGGTAGACCAAAGAGTTTTTCACAAACGGAGTTGTGAACAGATGATCAAAGACCCTAAGTGTTGCAGACCTTGAAGGACAAAGTAGGAAACTAGAGGGTGGAGTTTATTGAGATGAGTTCAGTAACCTAAAGGAGTTGAGCTCATTGATAGAGGCAGATTGGGGAGTTACATAATGGGAGGCAAGAGGACCTACCAGATGTGTTTAGGACACATGGAATGAAAGGGTTGTGTGTGGCCACCATCAGCAAGTAGGTCAAGTGTTATCTTATTTAGGATAGATTGGTTGTCAAAGGACTAACACTAATCCCTATTTGTGTTCCTTGTACCAGTATGATTGTAGAAGGCCATTATCCCTGGTACGAGAGATCTAGCTTGTTGTATTATAGTTTGTAATATAATGAAGAAGGTTTTGAAAAAGGTAAAAATTATCATGTGCACTAGTTGATTCCTTGATGTGTGTAGATTTCATTGTGCATTAAAGTAGATGTGTTGTGGTACTTGAGTGTGTTTGCATCAAATATTCTAAGACCAAACCCAAATTATCATGTGTCGTGGAAATTAAACATATGCCTTGTTCACCTAAGAACTACCTATAACTCATCTTAGGCTACTCATGTCCAATCTCAACTCATCCCACTTAACAAGTTACCAAGACAAGGCTCACATCCAACCATGGCAGTAAAACAACCAAGCAACACAATTTACATCTTCACATGACATATCACCTGGCACATCTTAGAATGCCTTGGAATTATGTGGTATGTGTTAGCATCCCCTGCATTCCTTCACATGCTTTGGCACTCCCTAGCACACACTACCACTCCCTCACATGCCCTGGCACTCTAGCATGCCTATCATATAACCTTGTCACTCCCTCCTTAGCACACCTGAAACTCACTAACACTCCCTATCACACACTCTTATTCATTCATTTCCATGCATTTTGAACTAGTTTTCCTTTATGTTTCCATGTCACTCAGTAACACTCCCTGTCACACATTAACACAACCTGGAACTTGTCACATCTTGGCATGTCGCCTTGGCACTCCAAAATTCCTTGGAACTACCTAGAATACCTTGTCATTCACAACATAGCACACCTAAAACTCACTGCAACTCCCTGTCACACACTCTTATTCATTCATTTCCATGCATTTGAGACTAGTGCTCCCTTGTTTTTCCCTGGCATTCCTGAACAATCCTTGGCCTGCATTGGCACACCCTGGCACTTGGCACATATTGACATGTTTCCTTGGCCTCTAGAATGCATTAACACTTGTTAGCATACCTTTTCACTCCCTCCTTAGCACACCCGAAAATCACTGACACTTCCTGTCACAAAATTTTATTCATTCATTTATATGCATTAATTTGACCTAGGTCTCCCTTGTGTTTTCTTGGAAGTCTCTCACACTTCCTAGCACACATTGGCACACCCTCACATTTGACACATCTTGGCCACATGCTGCCCTGACACTCTAGCATGCCTTATCACTATCTAGCATTCCATGTCACTCCCTTCTTAACACTCCTAGAACTCACTGACACTCCCTATCACACACTCTTATTCATTCATTTCCATGCATTTTGACCCAGTTCTCCCTTGAGTTTCCCTATCGCTTACTAACAGTCCTTAGCACACATTGGCACATCTTAAAACTTGGTACATCTTGGCATGCTTCCATAACACTTTAGCATGCCTTGTCACTGCCTAGCATACCTTTTCACTCTCTCAATAACACATTTGAACTCGTTAACACTCCCTATCACACACTCTTATCCATTCATTTCCATGAAATTGAAACTAGTGCTCCCTTGTGTTTCCCTAGCACTCCCCTACACTCCCTAGCGTGCATTTCTGCCACACCCTAGTACCTTGAACATCTTCGCATAATTCCTTAGAAATTGGCATGTCTTGGCATGCCTAACATGTGTTGGAACTGTCTAGCATGTGTTAGAAATTCTTGGCATTCCCTGACAGTATACCTTGGGACTCCATAGTTTTTTTTTCCTTATAGATAGCCTTACTTTTTGTGCGAATTGGGAACCCAAATAAGTCATTGAAAGAATATTGTTGTGCATAGCCCAAAGTCTCCCTTTTTCTGAAACTACTTTTTCCAGCCCCTTACCGTAATCATAGGCTTGCCTCTTGCAAGTCCTATTCCAAAATTATCCTTACACACTTTTATTCATTTATTTCCATTTATTTTGACCTACTTATCCATTGTGTTTCCCTGACACTCCCTAACACTTCCTAGCACATGTTGGTAGAGTATCCTGGCACATATTTGACACATGCAGCCCTGGCACTCTAGCATGACTTAGCTATGTGTAGCATACATGTCACTCCCTCCTTAGCACACATGGAACTTGTTGGAACTCCCTATCACACACTCTTATTCATTCATTTACATGCATTTTTACCTAGTGCTCCCTTGTTCTTCCTTGAAACTCCCTAACACTCCTTAGCACACATTGGTACACCTTGGCACTTGGCACATCTTGGTATGCTTCCCTAACACTCTTAGCATGCCTTAGCACTTCCTAGCATACCTTGTCACTCCCTCCTTAGCACACTTGGAACTCACTAACACTTCATTTCCATGCATTTGAAACTAGTGTTCCCTTGTGTTTCCCTGACATTTGGCCCTCACAACCCTAGCATGTGTTCACACCACCCCATGACACCTAGCACATCTTTATGTGCCTTAACACTTAGCTTGTCTTGGCATGCCTGTCATGCCTTCGAACTGTATAACATGTGTTAGTACTTCTTGGCATTCCCTGAAACACCTTGCTACTCCCTAGTTGTCATGCCCTCATAGATAGCCTTACTTTTTTTGCGACTTGGGAACCCAGCCAAGTCATTAACAAAACAATGTTTCACACAACCCAAAGTCTCCCTTTTTCTATAACTACTCTATCCAACCACTTATTGTAACCATAAGCTTGCCTTCTGCAAGTCCTATTATGACCTTCTCCTAACACACTTTATCCTTGAGACACCTATAATTCATGACACTCCTTGGTACACACTCGTATTTCTTCATTCCCATGCATTTTTACCTAGTTCTCCCTTGTGATGTTATGGCACTCCCTAACACTCCTCAACAGGAATTAACACTGTCTGACATGTGTTAGCATGCATTTTCATTCCTTGGAACTCCTTAGCTATCATGCCCTCACAACTACCATTACTTTTTTTGGGACGGGGGAACCCAATCAAGTCTTTCCTCGACTACAACAACTTGACCAAGTTATGGTTACTACAACTATATTGTGTCATGTTTACCTAAGAACCAACTATAACTCATTTTAGGCTACTTATGTCCAATTTCAACTTATCCCACTTAACAAGTTACAAGTTACAAGTTACTAAGTCAAGGCTGACATCCAATCACGACCATAAAAAAAATAAGAAACATAGTTTACATCTTGACATGCCATAGCACCTGACACGTCTAACAATCCCTTGGCACTATGTGGCATGTGTTAGCAGTAGAACCCCCTACATTCCTTGGCATGCTTTGGCACTCCCTAGCACACACTACCACTCCCTGACATGCCCTAGCACTCTAGCATGCCTTGGGTGCACTGCCTAGCATATAACCCTATCACTCCCTCCGTAGCACACCTGAAACTAACTGACACTCACTATCAAACACTCTTATTCTTTCATTTCCATGCATTTTGAACTAGTTCTCCCTTGTGTTTCCATGGCACTCCCTAACACTCCCTGGCATGTATTGACACACCCTGGCACTTGGCACATCTTGGCATGTCACCCTGGCACTCTAACATTCCTTGACACTACCTAGCATACCTCGTCACTCCATCCTTAGCACACCTAGAACTCACTGATAGTCACTGTCACACACTCTTATTCATTCATTTCCATGCATTTGAGACTAGTTCTCCCTTGTTTTTCCCTGACACTCCCAAACACTCCTTGGCATGCATTGACACACCCTGGCACTAGCACATATTGGCATGTTTCACTGACCTCTAGCATGCCTTAAAACTTGCTAGCATACCTTGTCACTCCCTCCTTAGCACACCCAAAACTCACTGACACTTCCTATCACAAACTCTTATTCATTCATTTCCATGAATTAATTTGACCTAGTTCTCCCTTGTGTTTCCCTAGAACTCCCTAACACTTCCTAGCACGTGTTAGGACACCCTAGCACCTGACACATCTTAGTCGCATGCTACCCTGACACTCTAGCATACCTTAGCATTGCCTATCATACCATGTCACTCCCTCCTTACCACACCTGGAACTCACTGACACTCACTGTCACACACTCTTATTCATTCATTTCCATGCATTTTTACCTAGTGCTCCCTTGAGTTTCCCTAGCACTTACTAATAGTCCTTAGAACACATTAGCATACCTTGGCACTTGGTACATCTTGGCATGCTTCTCTAGCACTCTACCATGCCTTGTCACTACCTAACATACCTTGTCACTCCCTCCTTAGCACATTGGAACTCGCTAACACTCCCTATCACACACTTTTATTCATTCATTTCCATGCAATTGAAACTAGTTCTCCCATGTGTTTCCCTAACACTCCCTAGCATGCGTTGGTGCCAGACCTTAGCAGCTTGCACATATGGGAATAATGCCTTAGAAATTGGCATGTCTTGGCATGCCCAACATGCCTTGGAAATGTCTAGCATGTGTTAGCACTTCTTGGCATTCCCTGATAGTACACCTTGGCACTCCCTAGTTGTCATGCCCTTATCGAAATGAAACTTGTTCTCTTTGAGTAGTAGTAGTTGGTTTGGTTTTCTTACTATCCTTCCTATGAACATCCAAGATAATTGAAGGGAAGGACTATTGGCATGAATGGATGTGTTTCTTGTGCCCAAAGTTGACTCCATATTATAACCTTGGGAAGTGCCCTAGTTGGGTCTTGGGATATTTTTAAAAGTACCAAGCCCCATATCTTTTGGAGAAGTGAATCTAGCTCTAGAACACTATATCTTTTGATTACATGAATACCCTTGTATTGAGACTTATGGAGATACATATTTTTTGTGAAGTCATCTCCAACTCACTTCTACCATGGAACTAGAATCAACTCTTAGTTATATATCTACTACCAATCAAATCCAATGAAACTACAATTGTGGGGGAGAACCTGAGGCACTCATTCTCAAAGATAAGTTATAGAGTGGGGAAATAAAGTAATTACAAATCCTGGGATAGTAGTGAATATGCTTCAAATTCTAAATATTTTGGCAAAATACATTGATTGCAAGATACATTCTAGATCCAACCCAAAGGATATATTAGAGAAGGGGATTAGGGGCACCATTATCACAACCCATAAAACCTTAACCCATAGCCACTAAATTCCCTATCTCCTTAACCCCCGAGCCATAATCCCTTAACCCCTACACTCATAACTCACAACCCATTAGCCCCTTGATCCATTAAACTCTAAGCCACTAACCCCTAACCCCTAAAATAGAATCCCTAAACCCCTTAAGCCCTAACCCATTATCCTCTTAAACATTGACCCTTAACCCTTAACCCCTAAAACCTAAACACCCACCCCTAACCCATAAACATCTTAAACCTTAACCCCTAACCCCTTAATCCAATGACACCTAAATCCCATAATGCTTAAACCCTTAACCCCTAAATCTTGTGACCCCTGAGCCTTGGGTTTAACCCTTAACCCTTGAATCCTTGAAGCCCTTAACCACTAAGCCATTAACTACTAACCCCTAAACCCCCTAGACCTCGACCCCCTAACCCTCGACCCCCTAGAGCTCAACCCCCTAGATTTCAACCTCCCCCTAGATTTCAACCTCCTAAGCCCTAACCCTTTACCTTTTACCCTTTACCCTTGAATCCTAAACCCCTAAACCCCTTAACTCCTAGAATCCCTAAGCCTTAAACCCCCTAACACCTAAAAATTCTAAATCCTTAAGCCCTTAACACCATCCTCATTTCCATCGTTAATTCATCATATGCTTGTTGTCCTCATGATCATTGTCCTTGTCAACTCTAGGTGCATTACATAATTATAACATCATGGATGTCACTTTTATTGTCATTGTAATAGTCATCTTAGTTGTCATCATATTGAGACGAAGTTTCAATGAACAAGTTTGTCATTCCTATATCATCCTTATCAGAACTTTCCTCAAATGTGGGACTTTCAACACATAACCCAACATTATCATCATCATTTTTGTTGTTAAGCATGTCATCAACCCATGTGATTCTTGTCACATTGATCATTTTCCAAGTAAGATATATGGATCTATATGTAATTCAAGGACACAAGGTGTAGGAAGAGGTTGCAATTTAATTAGTTTCCTGAGTGTTGTATTGATATTTTTGTTCTCAATCATAAAATACAAATTGTTGGTGGTTGGGTGGTCTTGCCTCCTTGTGATACATAATTTAATCCTTGCGAGTCTTGTGATTTTTCCAAGTCACATAAAAACTCATTCAGTCTAAATATAAATTGTGCCCTCCTAAGCCTATCTAGATGGAGGATAAGGGAGATGTGGAAGGAGGGCTTGCATCGGTCCCTGACAAACCCTTATCTATAGGAAGAAAATTTAATATATGTCTAGCTATGTTGAAGGCATGGAAATAAGTTATCGAGAGTAAGTAGATGACCATTAACAAGATACTTACAAAATAAACTCCCCCCAAAAGGAGACATAATGATATTTCTTTCACTAAATGTGAGATTGGTCGGGGTGCCAAAAATGCCAATCAAAAATTGTGTAAGGTATATCATAGTTTATCAACTACTATGGATAGATCGTTGTGTAATTGGTAGTGCCTGTAGATTGTATTTCCTCTTTGAAGGGAATATATCTTTCCCCTATTCTTGTATAGGATAATTGGTGGTCGTTAACTCATTGGTATTTGCAAAATTTCAAGTTTGACAACATAAGGTATAACAGAATCCCCTGCACCATTTATGCAAGAAGTAAAGCAAGGTTGCACCAATTACAGTGCACGTTGGATTGTGGTAATGATTTGATTATTTAAACTAAATCTTTGCCTAACATTGCTTAGTGGTGGTTTATTTCTTAGCAGTGGTTCTTTGCAATTAGCTTAGAAGTGTTGTAATAACAAAGTATACCAAGAAATTTTATTGTTTTCATTTTCCCATAATTTTGTTTGAACAAAAAGAAGGATTGAGTGTGAAATATCACATCAATTTTTGGTATCGAATTAGGATTTACACATGCCAAGCTTGATTTTCACATACCCATACCTTACAAAACTCCAGGGCTATCATGAATGACTTCCATATGTGCAATGGTGATCATTAATCTCGAAGCAAAGTGTCTTCAAAACTTCCATGACAAATCTAGAGATGGCCTTCAAGAGTTTATTCAAATCTACTCTATGAGTACAACCCTTTGATTGTGAGAACTTGTAACAACAACCTCTCACTTTGGAATCAAACTTACAAAGTGTCACAAGCCATAGATCTACCATACAAATTTTCTTGGAATACACATTCAAATAGTTAAGGGTTCATCTCACTCTTGCTGGCATACATGGTCACCACAAAGAGAATTTAGGGGGCTTGTTTGTGGCATTCCAATGCAATTGCCCATTTGACATCATCTTTACATTTTTCTACTTCAAGTGGATGCTCCAGGAAAAAAAAGACTTGTTCATTTTATTTGATCTAAGTCCACGAGATGGTTAGCTAGCTCTTCTCCTCTTAGATCATAATATTCTTCATGACAAGGTTAAAGGGAAATCACATTATATTATACCATAGATGAATGTGGTATATCTACCTCTTATTTCTTTGTCTCTCTTAACAACACGTGTGGAGGCCTTCTAAACTATGGCTAGCTTCTAATAGGGTATTTTTGAGCTCTAAGTGAAGTTCCCCGAAAATAATGGGCTACCTACAACTACTTGAGTTTATCAATAACATTATTCACAAATTTGAGGTATTTGTCACCTCCTTAAGGGTTAATGGATATTTCCCTTATGTGTAAACCTCATGTCCCTTTTCTCTCCTTATATCAACATAATTTCTTTTATTAGGGACATCTTCTATAATTTATATAATGCCCTTAGGCTAATATTATCACTCTCTAGGCCTTTAACATCATTAGATATAACCTCTATGTCAAGTGACCTATTTTTTCTCAAATGGAAAGATCCATGGACCTCTCAAGCCCATGGAAGAGATGTTGTAATGTCATGCATGTTACGTTATGTAAACATTTTGATTAGGTCAAATTACATACAAATAATAATAAAAATAAAATAAATAATTACAATTATAATTAATAATTAAACAAGCCTAAATTCATTTTAACTTCTTATCTACCAATTAGTGTCCTGAGAGATCAAATATCTTAGGGTTCAAACCTCTTTTAGAATGAAAAAAAAAATTGATCCCTTTCAATATTTAATAAATAAAAAATTAAAATAAATTTAAATGTGTTAATTAATAATAATACTCTTATTTTCGCAACAATGTTAATAATAATTGTACACCATATTTCATTATAATAATCGTGCTAACCATAAATCATGATTAACCCCTCCTTGGCGCCCTCTCCCGCTTGGTTCCCCATCCCCTTAAAAAAAATACGCTTAAAAGGAAAGGACCAAACTTATTTTTGGCATATCACTTTACACTATTGTGGATCTCCACGTTTGAAAGGCCCGTGCAAAAATATTGAATTTATTGTCGATATCCACATGTAAAAGGCAGGCGGAAATCTATTGAAATTCATTTGTTTGACAAACACAAACAGAGTTGATTCACAAACACAAACAGAGGATTTTCAGAGCTGAGCGAAGACAAAACTAAAAGGAGATCAACAACAGGGATTCCCTAGATAGGAATAACCGAAGGATCGTCCTTCTAAACATCTTCCATCTACAGGCATCTTCAGGGTACAATTCGTCTGAAAAGGGTCCTCTGTTTGGCATCGCAATCCCTCAATGCGGAGGACACAAACTGGTGGTGGTGGAAAGAATTAAAACATGAATGTTCTTTTCTGGTTTCATCTGCCTTGATTTTTTAATCCATGTTCAGGTAAGATCTAACGTGAACCAAGTGAATTTCTTTTTATTTTGCAGTGACCCAGTGTGGATTTATCGTTCTGGTTGTCCGAAACGCATTAAACCCTTGTATTTTAAACAATTTTAGGGTCATATGTTCAACATTTTGAAAAATGGTTTGCAATAGCAGAGGAAGATTTGGAGTAGGGTGTTTTGATCCTCACAACTTTATTTTATGTTTCACACATCTGTTTTGAAAGCACATTCTTGGAGGAGGAAAAAAAACCCTTAAGCCGACATCTGAACGCGTTCACACTATGAAGCAACCTTCAAAAGCAGTTGAGGAAGCCCCATTTAAATATCTGGTGCCTTTTGTTTATGCTGCAATTCTTCCACTCATTAGCCCTACGACTATAACGACTTCGGAGGGCCCTGCAACTGTAGCAACTTCGGTGTTTACAACAAATTGCATGGTCACGGGTTCGAATTTAGGGAAGTGTTGCTCCCCGTTACCCGCACACGAGCTGTGTGGACACACTATGCATGGGCCCAGGGGATGAGAATAAAAACTCTTGTTTCCAACATTGATTTGATTTAAGCGTTCATATTAGAGAAGCAAGAAGCCATTAGTAGATTGTTATAAGAGAAAAACTATCCACTGGTGTATAGGCCGTGGGCCAATTACCATCAATTGTTCTATACTAGATCCAATTCCAGAGGACCCATAAGAATTTCATCTATGGTAATTGCATCTGCCTACGAAATATATGATATAGTTTTTGGATCATGCATATGCTCTAGAGGATGAACAACATCGGTACCCATTGCTTTTGATCCTCTGATTGTTTGACGACTCTTACTTTTGATCAAGGAAAATTTTGAGAATATGTCTTGCACCTCAGACTTCCATTCAATAATAGTATTTCACTATTGCCTATGAAAATCCCATTTGTCTCACAACTCAAGTCTAAAGGTAGAGTCATTTAGAAAAGCTAGCTAGCTGCCCAAAATGGCTCTCCATCAACATCAACATGATAATGTATTCAAGGGATTTGAACCGATTGTTATGCATTAAAATGATTTAACCTTCTATTATAGTTATGAAAGTCTACCATCAAATATAAAGGTAAGGAATGCTCCCTTATAAGTTGAGAAAATGCAACCCAACTAGACCACTCATTAATTATAAATTTCTTTGAGATGGGTTCTCATGTAGTGAAGATGAAGAGGTTCTATTGCTATATTTTATTTCCTTCTTCACCATAAAGGCTTTCATAGTCCCATATGAAAACATTTTTTTTCATGATTGCGATGAGCTTGGTCCTCATATTAATTTATGCCCTAACTATAGTGTAGGATGCTAAAATTCCAAAATATCCTTCCTTACTTAAAAACCCACAATCTCTTAGATCCTATACTTACAGCAGTGGGGGTGGTACAAATAAACATAGACCATTTTTTGTCATAATAGGACCTTGGATGCTAAGATATTTTAGCATTGGAAGAGAAGATAGTGAATATATGGACTTGAATTTTCATTTTCCTTGGTGTAACTACTTCTTGGTTTTGGTGCAAACAAACAGATTATTAGAATAATGTTTTTTTTATATTTATATTGTGAATGGGTGACTAAAATGTAGGACTCTTGGCCCTCATGCAAAAATATTTCATTTCAAGAATTTGTTGATATACAAAATGTGTATATTGTAGACTAGGATGTATATGCAGTAGCCAAAAATTCTTCTTCCAGTTGCCATTGTCCCTTTTCTCTCAATTTTTTTACCCATCAACTCGTTAGAGCTTCAATTCAATTCATAGAACACAACAAAGTAATTGGAAATGCACAATGCACACATAGAACACGAGTTAATGGATGTGATTTCACAGGACACTATAGTAGAAAACACGACCATAACCAAATTATAAATTCAGGCCTCAAACTATTACATGCAAGCCTCAATGGGCTCTTTATTGCAGCAAAATATGGGTCCTTGTGACATGTTAAATGACATGCTGCCAAAAGCATATGTATGGGGTTTTCCTACATTTTGCTAACAAAACTCCCTCAGGAAGATTTATAATCTTAACCTTAAACCCAATAGTTCCCACAAATATTTCTAGACCTGCTTGTATGGGGTCTACTGTCCACAATGCTTGTTTTGGCTAGGTACTTTATGTCAGGAAATTCTACCCCAATGCACTTGTACATTGGCTTCAACACATAATGTATAATATTGCAACTTGTAAGACTGCAAGAGCATCCTACATAGAAAATACACAAAAAAGAACTTACCATGGAATGTAAATCCAAACATTGCATCCACTACAATGTCAAAATTGTTGGCCAGTTGTGTTGGTCACTCCTCTGGTGATAAGAATGGAACAACAAGTGCTTCTAGCTGAGTAACAAGCCCATAATAAAGAGGTTTATTCGTCCATTTTGGATAAAAAAAAATGGTGTTTATCCAAAATGATAAAGGTGGCATGTAGCCACAAGTCCGTCACCACCACTATTGCCAGGACCACAAATGATTAGAACCTGACTGTAGTCATCTGGCTTATAAACCTCTGTAATGGAGGTTGCAACACTAAGGCCAACAAGCTCCATCAATTGGTCCATACTAGATCCAATTCCAAGAGGACCCATAATAAGTTCATCTATGGTAATTGTATCTACCTGCGAAAGATATGATATAGTTTCTGGATCATGCATATGCTCTAGAGGATGAACAACATCGATACCCATTGCTTCTAATCCTCTGATTGTTTGACAACTCCTACTTTTGATGAAGGAAAATTTTGAGAATATGTCTTGCACCTCAGACTTCCATTGAATAATAATATTTCACTATTGCCTATGAAAAGCCCATTTGTCTCACAACTCAAGTCCAAAGGTAGAGTCATTTCGAAAAGCTAGCTAGCTGCCCAAAATGGCTCTCCATCAACATCAACATGATAATGTATTCAAGGGATTTGAACTGACTGTTGTGCATTAAAATGATTTAACCTTCTATTATAGTTATGAAAGTCTACCATCAAATATAAAGGTAAGGAATTCTCCCTTGTAAGTTGAGAAAATGTAGCCCAACTGAACCACTCATCAATTATAAATTTCTTTGAGATGGGTTCTCATGTAGTGAAGATGAGGAGGTTCTATTGCCATATTTTCTTTCCTTCTTCACCATAAAGGCTTTCATAGTCCCATATGAAAACATTTTTTCCATGACTGCGATGAGCTTGGTCCTCATATTAATTTATGCCTTAACTGTAGTGTAGGATAAGTTCTCTAAAATTCCAAAAAATCCTTCCTTACTTAAAAACCCACAATCTCTCATATCTTGTACTTGTAGCAGTGGGGGTGGTACAAATAAACATAGACCAGTTGTTGTCACAACAACACCTTGGATGCTAAGATATTTTAGCATTGGAAGAGAAGATAGTGAATATATGGACTTGAATTTTCATTTTCCTTGGTGTAACTACTTCCTGGTTCTGGTGCAAACAAACAGATTATCAGAATAATGTTTTCCTGATATTTTATATTGTGAATGGGTGACTAAAATGTAGGACTCTTGGCCCTCATGCAAAAATATTTCATTTCAAGGATTTGTTGATATACAAAATGTGTATATTGTAGACCAGGATGGATATGCAGTAGCCAATAATGCTTCTTCCAGTTGGCACTCTGCCTTTTCTCTCAGTGTTTTTTCCCATCAACTCATTAGAGCTTCAATTCAATTCATAGAACACAACAAAGTAATTGGAAGTGCACACTGCACACATAGAACACGAGTTAATGGATGTGATTTCAAAGGGCACTGTAGTGGAAAACACGACCATAACCAGACTATAAATTTAGGCCTCGAACTATTACACGCAAGCCTCAATGGGCTCTTTATTGCAGCAAAATATGGGTCCTTGTGACATGTTAAATGACATGCTACCAAAAGCATATGTATGGGGTTTTCCTGCATTTTTCTAACAAAACTCCTTGAGGAAGATTTAGAATCTTAACCTTAACCCCAATAGTTCCCACAAACATTGTTGGACCTGCTTGTATGGGGTTTGCTATCCACAATGCTTGTTTAGGCTAAGTACTTTATGTTAGGAAATTCTACCCCAATGCACTTGTACATTGGCTTCAACACATAATGTATAATATTGCAACCTGTAAGACTGCAAGATCATCCTACATAGAAAAGACACAAAAAATAACTTACCATGGAATGGAAACCCAAGCATTGCATCCACTACAATGTCAAAATTGTTGGCCAGTTGTGTTGGTCACTCCTTTGGCGATAAGAATGGAACAACAAGTGCTTCTAGCTGAGTAACAAGCCCATAATAAAGAGTTTTATTCGTCCATTTTGGATAACAAACAAATGGTGTGTATCCAAAATGATAAATATGGCATGTAGCCACAATTCCATCACCACCACTCTTGTGAGGACCACAAATGATTAGAACCCGACTGTAGTCATCTGGCTTATAAACCTCTGCAATGGAGGTTGCAACACTAAGGCCAACAAGCTCCATCAATTGGTCCACACTAAATCCAATTCCAAGAGGACCCATAAGAAGTTCATCTATGGTAATTGCATTTGCATGCGAAAGATATGATATAGTTTATGGATCATGCATATGCTCTAGAGGATGAACAACAACATCGGTACCCATTGCTTCTGATCCTCTAATTCTTTGATGACTCCTACTTTTGATGAAGGAAAATTTTGAGAATATGTCTGGCACCTTAGACTTCAATTGAATAATAGTATTTCACTAGTGCCTATGAAAAGCCCATTTGTCTCACAACTTAAGTCCAAAGGTAGAGTCATTTCGAAAATCTAGCTAGCTGCCCAAAATGGCTCTCCATCAACATCAACATGATAATGTATTCAAGGGATTTAAACTGACTGTAATGATTTAACCTTCTATTATAGTTATGAAATTCTACCATCAAATATAAAGGTAAGGAATGCTCCCTTTCAAGTTGAGAAAATGCAGCCCAACTGAACCACTCATAAATTATAAATTTCTTTGAGATGGGTTCTCATGTAGTGAAGATGAGGAGGTTCTATTGCCATATTTTATTTCCTTCTTCACCATAAAGCTTTTCATAGTCCCATATGAAAAAATAAAAAAATCTATGATTGAGATGATATTGGTCCTCATATTAATTTATGCCTTAACTGTAGTTGAGGATAAGTTCTCTAAAATTCCAAAAATTCCTTCCTTACTTAAAAACCCGCAATCTCTCAGATCCTGTACTTGCAGCAGTGGGGGTGGTACAAATGAACATAGACCAATTTTTGTCACAAAAACACCTTGGATGCTAAGATATTTTAGCATTGGAAGAGAAGATAGTGAAGATATGGACTTGAATTTTCATTTGCCTTGGTGTAACTACTTCCTGGTTTTGGTGCAAACAAACAGATTATCAAAACAATGTTTTCTTGATATTTTATATTGTGAATGGGTGACTGAAATGTAGGACTCTTGGCCCTCATGAAAAAAGATTTCATTTCAAGGATTTGTTGATATACAAAATGTGTATATTCTAGACCAGGATGTATATGTAGTAGTCGTCAAGATTTGACAATGAAGCACTAGTCATGTCTTCATGACCCAAATGCAAGAGGTTTGAACCCGCATGTCCAAAATGTCATTTTTGATATTTGGATAGATATGCAATATGTATATGTAGTAGGTTGAGTAACTATACATGACATATATGTGGTTGTGGACATACAATGAAGCAGTAATCAAGCACATTATGAAAGAGAGGCTGCTACAGTTTCTAAACAATTATTCAACCTCTTGTTTTGTAGGGAACCAACAGAAAAAAATAAAATAAAAATGTATGAACAAATGTAAGACTTGATTTAAAGAAAGAATTTCATGAACAAAAGTGTTAGCCTTTTTAGTTGAAGACAATGGACATTTCCCTATGTCATTACAACACAAGAAATTATGAAACAAAGCTCTGATAATGAGGGAAGTCGTGATAATGCAGCCACTGTGGTCCAGGAATTTGCAATTCTAGTTTCAGACATAGAAAGCCTTCTCAGTTTTGGCATAGAACTAAAGCAGCCTTCAGGCAGGCTAATTATGTAAACATTGAATTCCATATTCATTATGTGAAGTTTCAAAAATTGTCATGTCATGTTTATTTTCCTAGTAGTACTGGTACTCAAGTTCAAAATATGGCATGGAAAGCCTCTATCCAAAAGATCCCTAAGAGCATCTTTGGCAAGAGAAACATATTTTAAATTAGCTGATCAGAGTTTAGGGCCAATACAACGCATCAAATTCAAGAGTTCTTGACCACTGACAATAATACATTGTGAGGTATGAAGTACATCAATTGCATCTACTTCTGATAAATTTACCAAAGAAAATACTTCAGTTAGAGGAGAAAAATTGATTTTTGTGAAGTTGTCGATATTGATCTCCAAGATGCATGCTTCATTCAGAGATTTTAGAAGTTTAGCCTTGGAAAAATCTAACAAGATGGAATCGTTTAGAGTAGAACCATAGTTCCCACAACAATCTGTATACTAGGTTTCCAAAATACCAATCTCCATTGCTTGTCCTCGACAGTTGAGAAATCATGGATTCGAGAGTTCCAGATTTAGTCAATTGCACACCATATAATATCACAACTAAAAATGGCACATCTATTTAAAAACCCTCAATGAATTACATCATTAGATAAATGAAATACCCAACCGATTATATCACCCAGGGAAATGGAAATATATATGCAGGAAAATTGGAAGATCAAAGTTTAATTTAATTTATCTAAATGAGTCTTTTGGTATATATGTGTTGGTGTTGCAGCTTTCACCTGGTTATGTTTTAATTCTCTTCAGCTCATCGCGTGCAACAACCTCAATCATCTTCCATCCTCTCACAGTTCCTTAACATGTTGAGCAATGGAGGTGAAGGAAAAGTCAAACTATCATAATTGAAAATTAGTGGTGAACACAAGCTTTGTCAGTTTTATAAAAGACACCACATTTTGTTAAACACATAGCATGCATTCTCTAAATTGCGAAGGCAGGCATAGATTCTCACCAGCCTCATTTCAAGACATGTACCTTGATCTTATCTGCATATGGCCAAGAGGACATAGGATTTCATGTATGTGCAGGCTTGCAAGAGAGAATTGAATTAGATAGGATAATATGAGCTTGTAGTGACCATGAGACAACATTTTGTCTGACCATTTTGTCAAACACATGGCATAACCATCAACCGTGATAGTCCCTAAATCATGTCTCTCTCCAACATTCTATCAAAAACAATTCTCGTGCCTCCTTTAAATTACCTTTTTCAAGCATATCCAACAACCATTAATGTGTACAAGAAGACATCTCATTCAGAAATTATGTCAAACAATTGTTTTCATTCTATATTCTTTCACATTTGGTATGTGTATCCCTTATTGCATTACCAAAAAAGATCTCAGCTAGAAACCCATTTAATATATGGACCTACATCTCTGCTAATGGTTCTGGAAGATTGGCATATGCCTTGGAAACATTGGTGGAGATAGATTGTTTCCATCAATTACTGTATTCCACTCTGTTCCATGAGATCACTTCTTGTGGAGGCATTAACCCAAGGAGATCCACATCCTCATCGAGAGATCCAGAGAAATATTTTGTCAATCATTTACAGCGAATTGAAATGTTTTTCAATAGTTTATAGATACATTGTACAAATGTCATTTCTACTCTCTATTTTTGGCTCCATCTACTTCTGTTGGGGACTTGAATGTCATGTGATGCATTTCATTGCAAATTTGCTAAAGAAATATTTGTTTTCATTCTATATTGCATTTCAACAAACAGTTCATGGAAGAATACCTTGCAACTTTACATTTGTGTTCCATCTTTCACACATGGAAGCCCAAAATGTAATCATGTGTCTAGGTGTAGTTGTCAGTCAAACAATCATAGTGATACCCAATATCAAAACTTCTTACTACTGTGCATATGGAGCAACAGAGACACTGACCCTACAGCGAAATTTAACAGCACTGGAATTTATGGCATTTGTATC
Source organism: Pinus tabuliformis (assembly GCA_031772625.1). Classification (NCBI taxonomy): domain Eukaryota; kingdom Viridiplantae; phylum Streptophyta; class Pinopsida; order Pinales; family Pinaceae; genus Pinus; species Pinus tabuliformis. Next base: position 1,503,583,230 of record CM062819.1, on the reverse strand, counting down.
TTGAAGATACCGTCTCTTTTTTGAGTTTCATAAATTATAGTTGCATATTTTTATCAGTTTCTATTTTTTCTCTCAATTAAATAATTAAGTAGATGTCATTCCTTGTCCTTTGTTATTCTTTACAGAATTCACATCAGCCATGGACATTTTGAGGCTTTTTTTGATCAACATGTTAGTGGCTCTATTGCATTAGCAGTGGGTCCATCCAATTGGAATGAAGAAATTGATGTTATTGACAATGGATCACTAGATCAGGTTGTTTGTGATATTGCATGATATCCCAATATTATTTTCTCACTCATAGAACATATATACTAAAGCTTAGATACAACTACCTTTCTTTATGGGGCCTTCTTCTGATGACTAATCCTATTCATATAATGTTGTATTCTTTATCCATTAAATATATACCATTTCTTCATGATTCACATTCTAATGGGCCTTATGATGGAGAGGACATGGGATTTTTGTTTAAGACACTTCTCTTAGTTTGGTGTTTCTATCATCACGTAGGCTATTGAAGGCATGAAGCATGCTTGTTATGAGCTGAGTCAAGCTAATAATGCTCATGAAAGCACAACCATGGATAATCTTGTAAATGATGCAGATCGTCTTGTGTTATGCTTGACAACAAAGGTTTGTGCATTTATAAAATTGTGTGTGGTAGATTAAGTATTTTCACTGCTCAGAATTTGGTTGTTGTTGGTCACATCAAAATAAACATACAGACATAATGTGGGAAAGTTATAATTGATTCATTATTGTATTATATATTCAAGTAGAAAAAACATTCAACTTGGTCCTATCTGGTGCATCTTCAAGGTCATGTAAATATGTCCTAAACACACTGATGCAGGTAAATTGATTTTCCATTAGATTGTTTCTGCCAACAATTTGTTTTATTTCTTTTGTTGGTTGGATTGGTTATTTGCTCCATTGTTCAATACCCTACTTGACATATGCAGACATTCCAAATAAAAAAGGTTTCCCACAAGGTGAAGACATACACTTTGCAAAATCTTATCACTGAGCTTCTTCTATGGCTCCTGGATGAAAGGGTTCCATTAGTGGATGATGGTAGGCAGTTACTGAAAGAACTAAACGTTTTGTTGTAGTGGATCAAACACCACTTATGAATCTTCGAGCCTTTTGATTTGGATCTCCTTTATTATTTTTCTTCTAACTTCTTTCTCTAGCAATTGATGAGAATAAGTTTGGAGCAAGAATGGAAAAACAACCTATTTCTAGCATTTATGCCTTCTTTTTAGTTTATTGTGACTACTTTTTAGAAGGTACCCTTTTGAATAATTAAATCCCTTAGCTTCTTGCTCTAGGGGATGTGATGAGAATAAGAATAAATCATTGTGGTAATTGAGGATACTGGTTGGTATTAAGTATGGAGTTAAAGCAGGGAAAATTTTAAGAAGCCCCCCTAAATTTACATGTATAATAAATGGGCGAATCTCCATGGTATATAGGAAAAATGGAAGGCGATTTTATCAATAATATGATATGTATATATAATTTTTTTTGGTGAATCTCTCACCAGGCATGGCGAATATTTTACTCAATTATAAAATATTGTGTTTATTGAATACACAAATGAAATCATTGCATTTCTTTAAAATATCTTTTGAGATCAAAATTACCGAAATTACATATAGATAACCTAGTAGGTGTAGGATAAAATTCACCCGTGCCATTCACAGAAAGCATGAGAAAAAACCTAATACTATATATAAAACCAAGAAAAATTCAAATTCATCACTTCTAGGGAACTTGTAACCACCCTGCCAATACACAAGTATGTTCCTGTTTGAAATTAGAAAAATTATCCAAATTACAATCTGTTTACTCCAGCATATGTTGGAAAGTTATAGAAGGATGACTAGTGCAATCAATCCATTCCTTTTAGCTCTGGATTTGTTTCAGTTTAAAATAGAAGTATACAAATATACTTGTCCAATGTCTATGCTTTAACCATTCATCTTAAGATGTTTTTACAATATAATTTCCTAAGTCTATTTATTATCTTCATTATCATAAAAACCAACCTATATCCATCTTAACTCCACATCTACCACTCTTAGGGGGATGAAATCTGTTTATCCCTCTGAGCACTTGGTAGACCCAGAATTAAGATGGATCTAAGATGATAGAATTTCCCCTTTAAAATGTCTATGCTCACATGAATACCATGGTATTACCATGGGTCAATACCATGGGTTATCATAAACCTGGAGCTTAAAAATTACTATTAGTAATTTATAAAAATTAATAAAATTAATAGTTGATTTTTATTTTATTTTTTATTTTAACCAAGCTAAAATGTTTAACATACATTAAATTACAACATCCATTTTTACTCTTGATCGGATCAAATATTTATTCACTCTATGCTAGTTTGCATATCACGATATTTGATACGTCTCGAGGGTTAGTAGATCTAGAGTAAAGATGGATCTATGCTGGTTTAATTCCCCCATTTAAATAGGCTACATTCCAGGTGAATACCATGGGTCAATACCATGTGCCATTTTGGTGAATACCATGGGTCAATACCATGTGCCATTTTTATTTTTATTAATATTAATATTAGGGTTAATAATGTTTTTTTTGCATGGTATTAATAACAATCTAGTCCATGGTATTTGTCCCATAGTATTTTGCCCATAGGTTTCACCTAAATATAACGCATTTTTTGAGTGTTCGTAAATATAAGGTGAATTATGGAGTAAATATAAAAAAATGTTTTATTTGTTTACCATACCTCTCGTTTATTTATAATTTTTTTAATTTACCATACCTATTTTACAAATATGGTATTTGGCCTATAGGATTCACTTAAATAAAACCTCTTTCTTGAGCCTTCATAAATAGAACGAGGGTTATGGACTAAATATAAAAAGAGGTTTTATTTATTTACCATGCGTCTAGTTTATTTATATTTTTATTTATTTACCATACCTTTTGAGTAAGTATAAAAAGACATTTTATTTATTTACCATACCTCCACTTTACTTATATTTTTATTTGTTTACACCCTTGCATGTATATAAGATGACTTATGGAGTAAATATAAAAAATGTTTTATTTATTTACCATACTTCTCATTTATTTATACTTTTATTAATTTACCATACCTCTTTTATAAATATGGTATTTGGGCCTTTGGCCCATAGGATTCACTTAAATAAAACCTATTCTTGAAAATGGGCGAATGGAAGGTTGTAACTCCTAATTTCAAGGGCTAAATTTACCTTTTTTACCCTCTCCCTTATTAAAAGGTGGGCTATTTGAGGTGATTTGTAAAAATGTACTATGATACAAAATAATCGCCCACTAAAAATTTAAAACTCCTTAATTTCACCAAAGGGCGAACATTCGCCCCTAAAATCACCCCTAAGTTAAAGTCAGGTTGGACAAATCGTAGAGAAAACCTATGTTATAATTATGGTGTACGATTACTATATGTGAGGGAAATTATAGGCAAGATGTCATGGGAAGAAAGGGCACTTGCTTTACAGGGTACATTTTGGTATGTGTCCATATTTTGAATATGTTATCTTAACTGCTTTTACTATTAGATAACTAGTTGTTGTTAAGTTGTGTGCAAATAAGCACTTCAAAAAATATTGAATTGCATGAGAGTAGTTAGGTAAAAGGGTGTTCGCGAGAAGTGGAGAAAACTCTAAATGAATTCATAGTCAATATTTAGTGTTAGATTGTGATTTTACCTTGTGGCTTTGTTATTTTCATGTCAATATTGCTCTTACTTATTCATTCATAACGAGATCGACATGTTTTGTGTATCCCTTTCTATTCTTTGCTGCTAGCTGGAGCTCATCTCACTATGGATTCTATTCGAGCCAATGATGATTGTCATCTCTTGTTTTTATTTTAGCTTAGAGATTTTTTGGTGTATCCTATATTTTTTCAATTGAATGTTTTACTTCAACTTTTGATGTATTTTCCTGTATGTTTTGGTTGTATCTTATAATATTGAATTGAAATCAAAACCACAGTGTTGGACAATATTTGGTAACTCCAAGGAGGTTTTTTCTTGGTGTGATATGCTTGGAGTTTGTCCCATTTGATGGAATGATTTTGAATTATTATGAGTGGAAAGTGTCCTAGAAGCACATGATTGTTTAACAAGAAGATGATATATGTTGGGATGCATTTGTTGTGTTTCAACAGATTTCAGTTTGTCTTTGCATATCCAAAATCCAATACATTTTTTGGCTGCTTGATTGTTTTATTTTTTGTTTGCTAAGTGGTTTGGCCTTGAGATAACTACATGCTTTGGCTCAAGAAAATGTGATCCTGGGGCATACAAGTAGTAAGTGTGACTCAAGAAAAGGCAAAGATTCATATTTTTTAAAGAAAAACTCCTTTCATGAGTTGTATTGTTGTTATTTTAGGTTTTTTTTTATTTCATGGACTTTATATAAATTTCATGTCGACATGTGTACTAAATTGTATGCTTTTAGAGACTAATCTAATATTGTGCTTGTTGTGCAGTTTGAGTTTGGCTTCTCAACATTGCCTCTATTTCCAATTTTTTGTTCAATCATGGATTTCATTTGTTCACTTCAAGCAGAAGATATGACAATGATATCTAAGCCCAAAAAGGTAAAGAATAATTGTTGTTTGATGATTTCATGCCTCGCAATATCAACTTTAAAATATTTCCAATATTTAGTGGTAGTCATTATGTATTGCTTTTCACTGCAGTCTCATACTCTTTCCCCTTGTAGTTCTGAAAGTTGAGGAAAATTCAAGGGCAACATCATCATCATCATAAACTCTTCTTGAAATACCCTAGCCATCGACTTCTCTGAAAAATGTTTACAACCCTAATATTCTGATAAAATCTAGCAGCGTCTGTGGGCTCTCTTCCATTAAACCCTACTCCCATTCCATAGAAGAACACATAAAAGGTTGTTTTTGGAAAGAAAAGGGGTTATCCTATTACTTTATTTTTGTTTTTCCACACATAGAAGGTTGTTTTTGGAAAGAAAGGGGGTTATCCTATTGTTGTATCTTTGTTTTTCCTTGCCTTATAAACTTGATTTTAGTATCTTATACTTCTGTTTATGGAAATTCTTATAGGAAGGGTTCTAAATTCTGAACAATCAACATATGCATTCTAGCAACAACTGTAGTAGAAGAATCACCAAAAAATTCAAAGAAGAGGGAAAACAAAAGGAAATGACTTTCCATTGTTTTGCTTTTATTCTATTGAGCTTATTGTGCTTCCTATCTAGAGTTTCTTGTAGATCATTGCAATCTTATAGTCATTCATGTAGCTAATTATGTATAAATAATTATTTTTCTTGTAGCAAATTGACGAGGAGAAGTGAAATGGCATGTAGGCATGTTTGAGAAAAAAGGGTGGTGAAAATGAAATGGATCAACACCGATAATATAATCATAACCTTTAGTCATGCATTGTCTTTAGTTGTCCTTTCACTTTACTTAATGAACTCTTTGGTTAAACTCTATTTTTTTCTCATTTATCCTCGATTGGTGATGTGACATTGTGTCACCTTTTGGATGAATATTGTTGATTGCCTCATATGACTATGGTATCTCTACCAATTATGAAAACATTTATATAATTTCCTCCTGTCACTTCTTATGCATAAGACATTAGCCCCATAGTGAATAGTGGTGTGATTTCTACTATGTACAATGTTGCATTTTATATGTTGAAGCTACTACATGACTACCTATAGGGGTTCCTATGGAGGTACAAAGTACCATGAAGAAGTTGAGGTACTCCAAATTTTCATTTTTTGTTAAGTATAAGTCATGCCTCTAGGATATTCAATTTAAAATCTGAAGGCTTGGATATGAAAATTTCAATGACTTGTAGATTTTCCTCAATCCTATAGCCTCCCTATAGAAATAAAAGGAATTTGTAGAATTTTCTTGTTGGTGAGCATTTAGATGGAAATTTTTCTTGAGTGGATAGGGGTTAATGAAAAGTTATTAAAAATGAACAAGGATGAATATGGAATGGAAAGAAAATAGAGTGAGATGGAAGTGAAAATGAAAACTAGTAATGATGAGATAGTTATGGTAATGTATGGAATGGAATAGTTTTGCTACAAAGTGAAAATAAGTGCTTTGATGACCTTGCAATGATTTTTTTTTAATTTCTTTATATCTTTGTACTTTATACTAATGTGATTTATGCTTCTCTATTTCAAGTTTGTCCTATGGTAGGCTCTTCAATTACTTTATAATTTCTTAACATATAAATTAGAAACTATGCATGTCATTATCAATGCCTTGTTCATTTGGAACTTGTGAACTATCGTGCATCGTTTATGTTAATATGATATGTTAAGTGCTAAGGAAATTGTAGTATTAATTAATTTATTTATTATGGAGTGTAGGTGTTATTTTTTTTGTGTATCCTGGTGTGCACTATGAATATTAGCCAAACTTTGTACTTACAATTTTAACTTATGTTTATTGGTTACATTTCAGGATCATTGTTATTGATTGTTGTATTTTGACATTTTGAATTAATTAATAACGAGAAACACTCCCAATTAGTTTTCTAGACCCCATAGCCAGTAGGATTCAAACATGTAGCTCATTAGTCATAATTGCATCATGAATACTCACTGTTTTTTACTTTTTGGCATGCAAATCAGTCACAATAGATGTACATGATTCACAAGGTGAGAAATCAATATTTGATGTAATTGCAGATTTTAGGTTTGATAATTATAGGTAATTTATAGGTTATAAATGTCTTGAAAGTTTCACTTCTAATTGAGTATTAAACTAAACATATTGAGTATCTTATACGTAACTATTTTCCCTTCACCCACTTTTCATAACTTCCATAACCATTAGATAGGGACCTGCAACTTCGATGCTATTTTTCTTGTTTAGTAAAAGATCTGCCAAGACTTTACGAAGTTTTATAATTTATTGAAAGCTGTATAACTTACAAGCTATAAAGTTTCAAGGTCTAATTTTTTAAAGTTTAATTCTTTAAAGGGTGCTAGCTCAATGGAAAAGCTCTTGCTTTGCAAGAAGAAGGAGGGTGGTTTGATTCCATCGTGCCCTAATATTCATATGGAATGGCGATGAATAGTTTTGGTGATGAAAACTCTTTTGACCATCACCAATAAGCTTATGGTAACATTTTTTGACCCTCACCAAAATATGAAATGGTGAGAGTCAAAGAATGCCACCATATATATATATATATATATATATATATATATATATATATATATATATAGTAACATCCATGAAAGGTCTATTACCATAAATTTTTGTTGTTCATATGAAATGGTGACAATCACTATCTGTCATTATAATCATTATTTGTGACAGACCTTGAATGTCACCACAACACCTACACTCTTGGTGACGCCAATTTTGGTGACGTTCAGTTTTTTGGTGACAGAGGCTAAGATCCGTCACCATTGCTCATATGAAATGGTGACAGTCACTATCCGTCATTATAAATCATTATTGTTGATGGACCTTGAATGTCACCACAACACCTATACTTTTGGTGACGCCACATTTGGTGACGTTCAATATTTTGTGACGAAGGCTCTTTTGACCGTCACCAATGAGCTTATTCTGACATTTTTCGACCCTCACTAATGTCCTTTTCTATTGTAGTGTTAGCACATTCATTTATTAAACATTGACGAACAAACCAAAACACATCAAGAGCCACAACCAATATACATCATATAACCAACATCTAACTAGTAAATGAACAACATATGCACCATGATAAAACAATAATCAAAGCCGCATAATGAAAAGTACAATTGCTCATAAAAATACAAGAGTAAAATATCTCTTATTAACATATGGAAATCCAACCAAGTCAAGGACTTCAACATACCACCTGACCATAGATTGGGCTAAACAAATTTTATGTTTGAGCCAATCACCCCCACACCATATTCCAAGAGTGAATGTGGCATCTCATGAATGAACCAAGAAAATCCAAACCAGGGCTTCCAAAGACCAAACCACCTTAATCTTCAACTAGTGTTTCCACCTCACGGTCAAACATCACTAACAACAACCAGATCAGTCTCTACACAAGCTAAGTAGGGCTCCAGAGTGTTTGTCCCAACTAATAACTAATAAATCAACCCACAACCTTCTAGGCCTCTAGATTGTTTTTCCAACCAAGGCTCCAATACTAGAAACTCAACCTACTAAGGGCTCCAGAGCATTTTTCCAACCAAGGCTCTGGGACTAGTAACTCAACCCAACTTGTTCCAGGGCTACAAAGGGTTTGTTCCAACTAACTGCTCAAGGAACCATTAACTCAATCCGTACCTATAAGGAACCTGAGAACCAATCAAAAACAACAAGTGGAAAACCCACAACACCATGGCTATCTAGGAAATATAAAGGCTAGGAAAAACCATTGTCAATCTAAGAAATCCTCCATGACAATGATAGATCCTAACCAAATAACCACATGCATATACCATACATGCCAAAACTAGCAAGGAAACCATACATGCAACTTGATACCTGCAAAGAAATCCAACAGTAGATATTGATCCCACTGTCCCCTTACTCTTTCCCACTTTTCCTTTCCTTCTTTATCCAAATCCAATGAAAACTACGATGATCCAAGCATGATCTAAGAATGCTTCAATATTTCTCTAATTTTGCAAGAGTATGAGAGAGAAAGATAATACAGAGAGAAATCCAAAACTGAATTTTCAAAAGCTTCAACTAGAAAAAGATGTGAATTGGTCCTTAGAATCCTTTTTATCATTGAGGCCTATATTTTCTTCATTTTCCTTCATTGTCCTTCCGTTTCCTCCTCATGAAATTATGTGACCTTTCAACTTTCTTTTATCCTATTTTCCTTTATTTTCATAAATAAAATGACAATACCACTTTTCCTTTGCAAATTCCTTTTCCAATTTCCATATTCATTTATTAATCACCAGTGATCCCCATCACCATGTTTTTTCCCAACATTCAATTTGTAATACTTGTTCCATGACCTTAATTATTATTTTTATTTACTTACATAGGAAATCAACCCGAGGCTATTACATTTTCCCGTTTTGTTTCTCTACTTGATTGAATCAGAAAGAAAGCACCATTCAATTACCATAGTGAGCTAGGGAAACAAGATCTTAAATTTGATGCTGGCATCACATTTTTTCTTAAGGCTTTCCATTCAAATGTATCTTATTTTCCATTTAGACATCACTAACCCTAAAATATGTGTCATTAGAGAAATTTTGAGGCAAAAATGGGCCTAAACATAAATGTACAACCAAAATCAATTTTATAAGAACAAATAGGATTCATGATCATGATGTCAATGATGGGGGATGTTTTACCATTTTTGGAGTAAAAAAGTAAAAAGGTTAGAAAAGAAAAAAAAAACTTTTCAACTCGTATTTTCAACTTATCTCCCTATGGTTTTACTCAAATTTCAAGTGGGAGCACTCGTTGGATGTGAAATTCAATTAGTCATACAATGAGTAGACATATTGCATACTTTGGATGGGCCCTGCAACATGAAAAGTGAGAAATACATGAAAAGTGTGATTGCAATCACGTTTTTCATGTTCTTTTCCTTTTTTTGTGTAGCACAGCCCATCGAAAGTATGCATCATTGGTACTCTTTGGATGAGCATTTAAATTCAGAATCCAATGCATGTTCTTTCTCTAAAGTTGAGTAAAACCATAGGGATATAGTTGAAAATATGAGTTGAAAAGTAGACTTGCCACTTTAACCTCTAAAATTTGATAATGTAATGTAATCTTATTTTATTATTTCCACAATTGAAAAGTAGTCTTGTCTTTTTAACCTCTAAAATTTGATAATGTAATGTAATCTTATTTTATGATTTCCACAATTATTTTATAATATTCCTTAGGATGCCCATTTTAGACCTCGAAAATTCTCTAATGATCCCCAAACAAGTAAGAGGAAGACAGATTAGCCAAAAGTTGCTCGTCATCACAATTTCCTTTTCAAAAATTTGCCACATCGTCTTCTGAGCCAAATGGGAGAAGTTTTCATGCATGACCTTATTGAAAAAACACAAAAGAAAGACATCACAAAATAAGAGAAATAAAAGAAAAAGAATAATCAAACTGATGAATAAGAAGAAAAGAAACATGAAAGATCTAACGCAAAGAGACAAAGAAAATGCACAGACAAGATGTGGGGCATAATAGATGTTGAATCCAATGCGAAAGAAAACTAAATGAAACCAAACCTACTCCTAATATAACTGGCTAGAAGGTTAGGTTTAAGTATAGCGAAATTTCCAATGTAGCCACAAAAGTTACTCCCGACCTATAAACAGAAAGATATGAGCAACTAAAAATAATATAAAACAATGCAGAAAAATAAAAATAAGATTGTGAATAACTTGCACAAGATATAGAAGGTATTTTCTAAATGCATAAAGGTGTGCCATAACAAATATCTTTAACCAACCTACAACCTTACCTTTAAGATTAGAAAAACAATCATACAAATCTCAAAAACCTCTTGTGAATGTACCTTCATTTGTGTTTTCATTCTTAGAAAACAACATGAAAGATAAAAACTTATTATTAGCGATAACGATTTCTAAGTACGTTGTTTCCAGCCAACCGTAGATTCAATCATGAGATCCAAAAAAATACTTTTCACAAACGTTAAACTCTCAGGAGAATGAACTTTCAATTAGCACATTTGAATCATGGGAAGGATCTTACAAGGAAAAGATACCATGATCTCATTCAGAAACCTTGTTAATATTGTTATAACCTAACATAACCAACAACAAAGGCTGAAGTGCCTCAATAAAATAGAGTCAGAGAGTCACACTCTTCTCTACACACTTCTAACAAAATTGATTACATATTTATACAAAATAGGATTTTGAACTGATTCAGGATGAAATCCACAATATTATCAACAAAATCGTCACTCTAGATCCCTAAATCCACAAAATCCTCTCATAAAATAAAATTAATCCTCAAATCTCTCCCACACACTCAATCTCTCAAGACTTCTTCTAATAAGAAGATCTCATTCTACATCAATTATACTAATACTACAACTGTCTCATAAAGATAGAAATTTACAAACAATTAATGATTAGGGAGCTAACTCTCTTGGTAAATGAATAATCCCTAGGCCTTAGTCATAGGTGTTTGACTTGGAGGTTATATGATCCCGCATAAAAAAAGGAAAAAGAAACATCAAAAGAGGAGGATATACACCAGGAAATAGCCCCAAAGAAAGAAGAAATGAATCCGATAATATCTTGTAATGCATTGGTGGGAACTACCACTCCTCAAATGCTCAAAATAAAAGGATATATCGAGAAAAAAAAATATAATAGTGTTGATTGATTCGGGTAGTACCAATAATTTTATTCATTCTGAGATAGCGAAGGAATTGAATTGTTTTCTATTTCCAACACCAGAGTGTAAAGTGATGGTTGCAAATGGAGGAACTACAAATTTCTCAGGGAAGTTCCATAATATCAAGCTAACCATGGAGGAATATATATTGAATAGTCTAATGCTTTCCATTCCAATGGGTGGTGATGATGTTGTATTAGGAGTCCAATTGTTACATTTTTTGGGGATGATAGGTTTTAATTTTCAAGAACTCTTCTTGAAATTTTTTGGGGAAGAAAAGGAAATTGAATTAAGGGGTATCATAGGGAAACTAAGGAATATAATAAGTTCTAATGGTGTGACAAATATTAAAAAAAGAAAAGAAAAATGAGGTGTAATTGCACAAATAATACTCGCTAGATCTTCAAAAATAGAAATCATCCATTTCTCCATATCTCCAAAGAGCCCTAGACAAACATTCCAAGGCATTTGAGTCTTTGAAATGTCTCCCACCTATTTCTGATCATGGTCATGCTATTCACTTGATTCCAGGAAGTGTTCCTCCAAACATCATACCTTATAGATATACCTATTCCCAAAAGAGTGAAAATGAACATACGGTCGTAGAAATGCTAGAAGTAGGTGTAATTCAACCTAACCAGAGTTACTTCTCTTATCTAGTAATATTGGTGCCTAAGAAGGATGTATCATGGCACATGTGTCCAGATTATAAAGAGCTCAATAAATTCACTACTAAAGCTAAATTTCCCATTCCAATCAATGATGAATTGTTCAATGAATTATATAGAGAAATTAACTTCACCAAGCTGGATATTAGTTCCAAATATAATAATATTAGAATGAAGACTAAAGACATTCTAAAAGAAACATTCAAAATTCATGTAGGTCATTATGATTTTTTGGTCGTACCTTTTGGCCTTACCAATGCACCTTCCACATTTCAAGGTTTGATGAATCCCACTTTCAAACCCTTTCTTAGAAATTGTTTGTTAGTATTTTTTTATGATATACTAATCTACAACAAGTCTTGGAAAGATCATGTTCAACATGTTGTCAAGGTGCATAAACTATTGGAGGAGAGACAATTTATACCGCATGAGGGTGTTAAGATAGACCCTAACAAAATTAATTCTATCAATAAAAGGGAAATCCCCACAACCCTAAATCATCTTCGAGGATTTCTTGGGTTGATAAGGTATTATTGCATGTTTATTAAGAATTCTAGAAAAATAGAAACACCTCTAACAACATTACTAAGGAAAGACACATTTTTTTTGGACTCTGAAAGAAACTAAGGGCTTTAAGCATCTTAAAGAGGAAATGTTCCAATCTCTAGTCTTAGCTACACTAGACTTCAAAAAAACATTTATTGTGGAATGTGGTGCCTCAAAAAATGGAATTGATGTTGTTTTAAGGAAATAAGGAAGACCCATTTCTTTTGAAATTTGTCCAATCAAGGGGAAGTATATCCATAAACCTATTTATGAGAAGGAAATGTTGGAAATACTACATGCCCTGAAGCAATAGTGCTCTTACCTAATCAAAAGACACTTAAAGGTAAAAATAGATCATCATAGTCTTAAACACTTTCTGGAACAAATATTATCTTCAAAAGAGAAGCAAAAATGGGTAAGAAAGATGGTGGGGCATGACTTCAAAATCATCGAAAAAATGGAAGAAAAACGTTGTTAAATATGCACTCTCAAGGCGGGACGAGGATGTGGAAGCATTACTCTATGCCATTTCTATTATCCAACCTGATTGTATAGCTGCAAAAAGGGATGAATGGAAGGAGTGATGAAGAGGTGTGAACACTCATCCAAAACTTGTAGTGAGATCTTAATACATTTGATGCATTTGCTTGGAATAACAATTCATTATGGTACAAATATCGCTTATATCTATGAAAAAACTCCCAACTCGAAAAAAAAAAATATTTTGGAATTGAACACCTCTCCTTTGGGAGGGCACTTAGGATTTTTGAAAACTTACCAAAGGGACAAGAAGATTTTTGTTTTGTGATGGCCTTAAAATCTGATATTCAGATGTTTTTCGCAGAACGTTTGGTTTGCCAACAAAATAAAGTTGATACAATTAATACCCTGAGTCTATTACAACTGTTAGCAATTCCAAGTTAGCATTGGGAGGAGGTTTATATGGATTTTATCATAGGTTTACTCAAGTCTAAAAGAAAGAGTGTCATCACGGTGGTATTTTATAGATTTACCTGTTATAAAATTATATATTACAAGCAATGGTACACATAAAATATTGTTGAAAGATAAACATAGAAAAACACATAAAAATAAGAGAGACACAAATATACGTTGTTCACCTAGCTTGGGCTACGTCCATGAAGAAACAACTCACCCTTCCTTTCATATTATCCAGCAAAATGAAGAGATAACACCTACAATAGAACTGTTGTAATTTCCTCTCCGCTCTCACACAATCTCCTCTCTATTTCTTGCTCAAAATACACACATAGACAACTACAATATAATTCCCTCATATATAGTGAGGGGTTGCCTTCTAGGGAAAAAAACCCTAAATTAAACATAACTTCTACCATCAGATCATCTGCCTAATGAACAACTTAGATTGACTACGAAATTACAATATTTTACATTGTAATTTTACATCTATTTTAGCTTCGGGGGCACTGCCCCTGAATCCCCACTAGAGGAGGCATGAAATTGTTGTCCCTCCCCCTAATGACGATTAAATGGGAGGAATTTCCACCCCATTAAAAACTAGGGTCCAAGGCGGTGATACCTCTGAATAAAGAAAATAATTAGGCTACACACCCAACCTTAACAAGTATGCACACTTTTGTGCACTATCTCATCCTTTTAAAGCCACTACAATTGCTACTTCTTTTATGGAAATAGTTCAAAATCCACATGGAAACCCAAAGATTATTGTAACTGATAGAGATCCCATTTTCACATTAAATATTTGGACAAAATTATTTTCTTATTGTGGTACTCAATCATCTCATAGAACATCCTATCATCCTCAATCTGATTGGAAAACTAAGATAGTGAACAAATATTTGGAAGAATATCTTAATTTCTTTGTATCTGATAAAAAATAACTATGGGTCAAGTGGTTAAATCTGAAAAAATGGTGGTATAACACTTCCTTCCATACCAAAACAAAAGTGACCCCATTTATAACACTTTATGGATATCATCCACCATCCATCACATCATGTTTAAGAGAAAATTCTAAGGTTCAAGAAGTGGAAGATTACATTGAGCATCAACAACAAGCTCTCCAACTCTTAAAGGATAACCTGATTTTGGCATTGGATCGAAGGAAAAAAAAAACGATATTAGCATCATAGTGAAAGCAATTTTGATGTAGATGATTAGGTATTTTTACGACTATAACCTGTTGACGATGCTGGATCCACCAACATTCAGGGGATCACCCTGGTATGAAATCCCATCTATACCTCACACTGTTTGGTGTGGGAGTCCCATCCGGTATGATGGCCTAGTTGCCATTATCTTAAGGATTTGCCTCAACACTTTACTTGTCAGCACAAGAGAGTGGCCTGCTTTGTCTTCAAGAAGTAAGGTTCGCGTTCCTGGTGAGTGGAAGTGTCACTTGTGTCAATGATTCTTTCACTGTAGAGGGAGAGGATGCGAGTGAGTCCCAAGTGGGTTGGGAGAAGTCCCAACTCTTCTAGGAACACACAACAAAACAAGACATGCGCAACTTCCATCATAACATTCCACACGGATGTGGAAGTCACAACACACAACTGAAGATAACATGTATAACACTCAGTGGATTAGTCCGCGCAAGTACAATAGTTGTTATAGCAAGTTCTATGTGAAAGGTCTGTCTGATGTCTGGGAGAGTAGTCTACATGGGCGAGACAGTATTAACAACATATACAACACATTTCCATTAATATATTATGTATTACAACAAGTGAAATAGTTCAAATGTAGAACACATGTTAAAGCAACATGCATCACAAGTGTTAAATATTAGTCTTACAAAAGTTACAATACAGTGTGAAAATGCGCTGGCCCATTAGGAGGATTTTGAATTAAGAGAAAGTTCCAAGACACATCGTTACACCATACATCACTAACCCCGTGTGAGGGGTGTTGGAGACACTTCTTATCCTTAAAGAAAAGATAAAAGACTCTCTTGGCTATGTGGGAGGAGTTGAGGTGAAAAATCCTTTGCATGTACAAATGAGGGGGTATTTATAGCCAAGGGTGAAACCGACCCTTGTGGTTGTTCGAATACCATCATGACTATTTGACTTCCATCAATTTTCAAATTTACATGGCTCTTTGTACAACAATTGGGTCTCTTGGACTTCCACGTTACATTATGTTGATTTGACAACATGGCTCATAGTGGAGATGTGGATGACATGACTCATGACACGACTCGACATGACAGTGTTGGTACATTCATGCTGCTGTTGGAGTTCATTTCAAGCTACAGTGTTGTTGGGTGATGGATGTCTTCATGGTGTGTTACAACTTCACCTCCACATGGCAAGGTGCACAGAGTCTTCGATGGTCATTGGATCACTTGATGTTGCTTTGGCACGTTTCTCCTTGCTTGTATGTTGGAAGGCTTGACAGACTCATCTTTTCGCGAAAGGTGCATGTTCGTCCGTTCATCCATCCATGAGCACATATTGCATGATTTCTCATCCATCCATCCGTGAACACATCTTCACGTGATCATCCATTCGTGAGCACATCTATTCACATGCATCGTTCATTCATCCGTTGGTGAACCTTTCCTTCTGCATGTGCTCCATTCGTTCGTCCCATTCGTCTTCATGCCATGTTTGTTGGTGTACCTGTCCCTGTAGTCACTCATGACGAGATAGAATCAAATCCAAAAAACTCCTAGTCTACCATGACAGATGATCATTTCGGATGCAGGTGATTGGGAGAGGAAGTAAGTTTGTGAGGTAGGATGATGGCTCTGGGTACTACTGATGAAAACTGTGCAAGAATCATTGGGTGATGAATATGGGCAATCCAGGTCGACAGTGACTGTCCACGAGGTCTAGCTCAGATGGAAGGAAAAATGATGCAAATTTTGGGAGGGACAATCCAGGCTACAGGAAGGCAAGGTAAATAGAATCTGCACATTTTCTAGAACAAGCGGGAAGCAAGGGCATGACAGAAAAATTTGTGCAATTTTTTGGAGGAACAGGTCAGGCTGCATGGAGGATCAACAAGTAGAAATTGCGAAGTTTTTTGGAGGAACTGGCCGAGAGCTTGGCAACCAAAACTGCACAATTCTTGGAGGGAACTGGTAGCTGGCTGCTGGGTCACTACCAGCAGAATCTATGCAATTCCCAAGGGGAACTAGCAGTCAACTGTCGGGAGCTTTGCAGTAGAAACTGCACAATTGCTTGATGGAACTGTGACTCTACTACTGGGAGCTGCTGGCAAGAGAAACTGCACTGAGGTTGGGAGGCTAGCCTGCTGATCATCTCTGCCCAATTTCTAAGCTGAGTGGACTATTGGGAAACAAAAGGCATGCTCATCAAAATGTGCAATTTTCTGGATGAGCAATCCGTCGACTGTCGGAAGACCTGACTGGGAAAGCTATGCAATTTTCTGAGGGAGACAGGGATGGGCACTAGGTGTTTGTCTGGCCTATCTACGCAATTTCCTCAGTCAGTAGAGAGGACAAGCTCAATAGCCTCTGTGCAATTTTTGAGGGGAGTCAGTCCTGAGGTGGCTGCTGGGTCCAACTCTCTAGGTGGCTAGCATGAAGGTTGATTGAATTTCTTGCGAGCAGCGCAGCTTGAAAATACTTGCTTGGTGCTTCTGCACTGTTCTAGGTGACATTCGATTGAGTCGATGGCAAGGTGATGGTCCAACGGTCAGAGGGAAGTCCAATCATCAGAACTTCAGAAAAATGACTAAGTGTGTGAATGAGTGAAAGATGCAAATGTGATCTTACAAACGCACACCAACATGACTTGACAACCATATGACTCAAACCAACCTGACACACATGTTCAACATGACTGACCAAAGGTGAAAGTGACAAGCACAACACTCATGATTGACCGTTGATTGATTGTCATGATGCTTGTGTGATATGGATGTGACTCCATGTGCGAGTGCGACAGATTCTTTCATAGCAAACACAACAAGTACACATGAAGCGAGGACTTTGGTGATAACCAGAATATGGTCGCAAGCATGACTTTTAGATCAACATGCAAGACTTGGTGAAATGAAAAAGCAAGGCGAATACTAAGACTCACATGAGTTCATGGAGTGAACTCGAGCATGTGAAGTCATCAAGTGAAACTCTCAAGGGAGGCTCCGAAATTAGGTGCAGGCCAAAATTTTGGAGGGTGGTTGTAGCCGCTACAACACTTGGCGACACACTGGTAGAAATCTAGCTTCTCTGTTTTGGTTCATTGCTAGCACAGGGCCTTGGTATTTTGGGGAGTATTGAATCATTGTGTGGGTTACTTTGGCTTCCCCACTTACCCAATGGACATACATAGTCTGCCTTTTGCCAAATCAATCAAACACAATCAACATTTCAGCTTGATCATAGTGTTTCGAATCCGGGAAGGGTAGTTTAGCTCGCGAGTTGAAGATTTTCAGAGTATAAGTTTTCATCTTTGGTGTTGCTTCACTGCGAGCAGGCCTGGACAGTAGCCCGACAGAGTCACGTAGGAACACATGCATTTCTCCACTACCAGCGAGCCTGGTTAGTACGCCGGTGGAGTTGTATGCTTCACCTCTCTACCTAGGAAGCCTTTCTCTTCTTTCGCCTTTGTATTTTTTAAAGAGGACTGTGCATCGACACTTATTTATTTTTGGGATGGAAGAGGGATCCCGACTTATTGAGAGAAAAAGAGGTTGTTCCTTTAGAGAAGCATGTAATACCTCTCACATAGGTTTGCTCATTTATAGTCCCCCCTTCTCCATTTCTACTAGTTGGATGAGCTTGAACAAACAGAGCAGAAGGTTGAGTGCAGGCATGGGGCTTCCCAGTGTGAACACAGGTTCATGGTTCGACTGAAAATTCCCTCGCAGATGGTTCCTATTTTCCATCAATACTTCTTCGACTGAAGGTTATAACCAAGCACAGAGAAGACAGACACAAGACTAGCCAAGTGCTAGAGTGTCACAAGTTCCTTCAAATCTCAGCCACATACTCTATTCATAATCCAAAATACAGTAGTTGGCCACACTTATTTCCGAAAACAAAAATAGTAAGGCATTAAGCAACTCAAACAAATGAAAACAAAAATAGTAAGTGAAGCAACCAAATTTAAAACAGAATCAGAAGTAAAAGCGAAAGCAAAGCGAGTAAGCAAACACACAAGCAAGCAAACAAACAAACATGCAAAGTAAGAAAGCAAACAAGCATGCAAGCAAGCAAACTGAAAGCAAACACTACTCCTACTCCTAAGCTAATGGTGAATGGGCCTGATCACATGAAGTAATATTTCCAATGCAGCTAGTGGCGCGTTGGTTGACCATGTTGGTGAGGGCTTGGTCCACGAGCAACCCAGTTGTGCGAATCAACAAATGTCAATGATACACCAATGAAAAAAGACACAATCCAATCTTACAAGTATCCACAGAACAAAGATGAGTTAAAGCGCATGACATGTACTCTATGGACTTGCCATGGTGTTATGGTACACTGCATGCAGATGTTGAGTGTATGCATTCCCTTGACCATGATATGCAAGAAAACGTGAGAAAGGTAGACCACTTACGTTGCACAAGTGTGCTTGTTGTGTAAGATTCCTCCAATGCATGAGCGATGGGATCGTGTAGTTCGAGTGGAGGAAGTAAAATATGAGTGTTAGATTGATCTTGAGTGCATACATATGAGTGATGAGGAGACTTCAGTGTTCGAACAATTTCCTGATCAGAAGTGAATTCGACCTCAGGACAGCGAGGGCCTGAAATAACCATTAGCTTGGGCTCAAGTTCCTCGACAGTCTGTGGGGTTTCGACTCCGTTGATAGATGGATCTTCATAGAACAGTGGCATAGAAGGATTAACAATGAGTGAATCAACATCGTGGTCAAATGATGAGGTGAAGAGATCATGACAACCAAGATTAGAAAATTCAGGATGTTGGTCAGCATCCTCATGGTTTGATGAATCACACAGAGGGGTAGATGTGAAGGAACGATGTTCACGCTCTACATTTCCAGAAAGGGTAGATGAAAGATCAAGTGGGTTTTCAATGAATTACTGGTCCTCTCCATCATTGGATGATGGGCTGACATACATTGTGTCCTACGAAATATCAACAATGGATGCATCCGTGGATAGAGATGCACTTGAAAAAACAGGGATGGAAGGATCAACAAGGATGCCAGGAAAAAATAGAGGAGGTACAGATAGACAGGTGTGGTCCCTTGCTACTGGTGGATGTTCAAGCTCCCCGTTATGCTCTTCATGAATGCTAGCGCATGTTGGTTGTGCAACACCAACTTCGTCGATAGATCGATCCTCATTCAAAACAACTGTAGAGTTCGAAATGGAAGAACACAAGGTAGTTTCATTCGGAGGATGATCATAATATGAAGACGGAGGTTGACATACAAAATACATGTGATGAGGTATGGGACTCACAACTAATTCTGCATGAAAAACAGAAGGAGCGATGTTGGGAGGAAGTGACGGTTCAACAAATGTGTGTTCATGCTTTCCCACATCATTCTGTGATGGTGGAGTTGTTTGATGGGAGGACAATAAAAAAACACTTGTGGCAGCGACCGATTCCATCTGTGATTGCGTAGGTCCATAACTGAAGAACGTTGAGTAGGGTTTGAGCTTGAACTTCTTCTTGGGATGAGCAGATTTCTTAAGACAATACCCAAATCGATACCAAAGATAGAAAAATTTCATTTCGCTCTTCGAAGCTTGAAACTGCAAATCACGGAAGCATTGCCAAAAATTCATAGGTGATTCATGCGGAGCCTTCCATTGCTGTTGCAGTTTTTGGTCAAGATGTTCTGGATCAAAATGATAGAAAGTGTCTTCAATGAGATTGTAGAAGTGCTCAAGTGAGTGCACATTGTGAGCCGGTATGTTGCACAACAATCGATGTGGAGATTCGTGAAGTGTGTATGCAAGCAACAAGATGGCTTGTTCGTCAGAACATCCATCTTCCTCATAAATCATGGAAAGAAATTCATGTAATAACGCAGGCCAGACCACTTCGCCTTCAGCATCATACATGTAAGTGGATAAAAGATCAAAAAACGCCCTCGTGATGCTGACATCTTCGAGATTCAAGAAACATCATGGAGGGAGAAGAGTGAACGACTCCATGATAAATATACAAAGGTTCAAAACAGGATGAGAGGAGACAGCTTGTCATCTGGCCCTCCTTCTAGAACCAAAAATGTTGACGGTACTGGATCCACCAACATTCAGGGGATCACCCCTGTGTGAAGTCCCAACTAGACCTCACACCATTTGGTGTGGTAGTCCCAACCGATATGATGTCCTGGTTGCCATTATCTTAAGGATTTGCCTCAACTCTTGCTTGTCATCACATGAGAGTGGTCTACTTTGTCTTCGAGAAGTGAGGTTCGCGTGCCTCATGAGTGGAAGTGTCACTTGTGTCAATGGTTCTTTGACTATAGAGGGAGAGAGTGGGAGTGAGTCCCAAGTCAGTTGGGAGAAGGCCCAACTCTGCTAGGAACAAAAAACAAAATAGGACATGCGCAGCTTTTGACAGAACAGTCCATGCAGATGTGGCAATCACAACACACAAGGGAAGATAACACGTATAACACTCAGTGGATTAGTCCGCACGAGTACAATGGTTGTTATAGCAAGTTATATGTGAAAGGTTTGTTTGATGTCCAGGAGAGTAGTCTACACGCATGAGACAGCGTTAATAGCATATACAACACATTTCCATTAATAGATTATGTATTACAACAAGTGAAATAGTTCAAATGTAGAACACAGGTTAAAGAAACATGTGTCACAAGTGTTAAAGATTATTCTACAATAGTTACAATACATGTGTGAAAAAATGTTGGCCTGTTAGTAGGCTTTTGAAATAACCAAAATTTCCAAGACACATCGTTACACCATACTTCACTAACCCCGTGTGAGGGGTGTTGGAGCCACTACTTACTCCTCAAAGAAAAGATAACAGACTCTCTTAGTTATGTGGGAGGAGGTGAGGTGAAAAGTCCTTTGCATGTACAAATGAGGGGGTATTTATAGCCAAGGGTGAAACTAACCCTTGTGGATGTCCGATTACCGTCATGAATCTTTGACTTCCATGCCTTTTTGACTTTACATTACTCTTTGTACAACAAGTGGATCTCTTGGATTTCCACGTTACATTATATTGATTTGACAACATGGCCCATAGTGGATGTGTGGACGAAATGACTCATGACATGACTCAACACGATAGTGCTAGTACATTCGTGCTATTGTTGGATTGTGTTATCACTCATGTTGTCCCTCAGGTTGTAATAAAGGGATACAGTCGAGGTAACCACAAACCAACTTTGGACTACAGGTTCTAGCCAACCTGCAATTAGAGAGGGCTCTCTCTTTATGATTTAGATTTGTTGAAATTGATTTTAGGCTAGGTATTGGGCTTGAGGGTTTTTGTTTTGATTTTGGTGGAAAAATTGATGTCTTCGGGTAGAGAGGCAAAGCATAGTCTGATAAGTTTCAAACCATTGGGCATGGAGTCGAGGAGGAAGATTGATGGTGCATTTTATTGATCACATGAGAGATATATGGAGCAAGGTAGCTGCACATGAAACAACGTTTCAGGTTTAAAGGATGGAATGAATGCTAAGGAATGAGAGGCAATCAAGAATCTCTCATTCAGCTTAACAGAAGGAGATAACAGAGCTCTACCCAGGGGCAGTAAAGAATCCCTAGATAATTAGCGAACACAGGTGAATTAGGGTAAATATGAGCTAGAAGGAATTCATATTCATTACCAATTCATTCAGATGAAAACATACAGAAACAGCAGAAATTGAGCATAGAGTGCTGTAAACAAATTCTAAGCTAATCTTTCTTCTTGCTATTTAGATAGTGGTTAACAATAAAACAAAGGTAAGATGCACTTATTGTTCCAGGCTGCAGCACAGGAATTCCACATTCAGTCTTCAGAAATCTTTAACAACACATCAGACAGTCATACTCCAAACTCTTCAGCAGTCTTTGATTATAGAAAAAATCTCAGGTATACAGTGCGAGTCTCTAGTGAGAATTATCAATCGACCAACCCTTAAAACAGTGCAGAGGGTGGTATATATAGGGAAAACTCTTCAAAATTGCTTATTTACAGTTTGACCTAAACAGGTCTGGAGGAAAGATGATTACTTTAACCTAATCCCATCCAGAAATAAATGCATAAAATATCTTGAGCTGCGCTGAGGGCCGCCATATGGGGACTGAGTAAATGTGTTGTCCTCAGTGGCTTGGTGCAGTTTTCTCTGCAATAATTGTGCATGGGTCTCTGCTCCATTGTAGTTCGGTGTCCTTAAATGCTTCAACTGTGATTTGAGAGCTGGGATGGGCTTTCACCACCTGATTTGACTTTGCTGACAGCCACTAAATGTTAACCTGCTTTGGGAACTGAAGGTTTCTTTTAAACAATTTAACTGGTACACTTTGCTGCTTCTCTTTCCTCTGATACTCTCTGACACATTAATTGGGTCGCTTCTCTCCTTTGCTGTGGGTCTAATAAAAAATTAATGGCCACTGTTTGGCCTCTGTTTCCTCTAAAACTGTCTTCTGCTCCTTTCTGCATGCTTCGTGAAGAAAAACGGGTCATTCGGCGCCTTTAGGGCTTGCTGGGGGTTGCGCGATGAAAAGATTCCCCATTCAGGCCTATTTTATCCAGCGATGCCAGATTTGCCTCAGAAACTGATTACGGGGCTCCAGAGTGCGATTTTCGCCCTTCGCGCCAAAGTTGCTGATGACGTCAGCATGACATCAGCGGGTGGGACCTCGTACGGTGGGTGACGTCAGCGATGACGTCAGCATGATGATGTCAGCATGTACGGAGGTGACGTGGCAGTACGGTGGGTCTAATGATGTGGCAGGGACGTGGCAGGGTGACTCGGCGGTACAGTGGCAGGAGGCCACGCAGGCGGATGACGTCAGCATTGACGTGGTGCTGACGTAGGATGGAGGAGGGCGGTAAATGGTTTCGGGCGCACCGCCTTTGGACAGAGGTGGTTTCGGGGGAGGGGGCTCCGCCACGCCCGGGAAGGTGACGTGTGGCGGGAGTACGGCAGCAATACCGCCCATCTCCCGGATGCTATCTTTCGGGCGCGTTGGGAGACGGGAAGGCCCGCCCACCA
Source organism: Pinus tabuliformis (assembly GCA_031772625.1). Classification (NCBI taxonomy): domain Eukaryota; kingdom Viridiplantae; phylum Streptophyta; class Pinopsida; order Pinales; family Pinaceae; genus Pinus; species Pinus tabuliformis. The sequence goes on along the minus strand of CM062819.1, from coordinate 1,503,559,478 downwards.
TAGATCTGTGGGGCGGGCGATCTAACGGTTGGCGGCGAATGTGAAATGGCGGAGGTATAAGGGCAGGGATCCGGGGAATATTCCTATTTTAATATGCGCGCTGGTGGGGGTTTAGACTTAGGAAAACGTGTTTATGGGTTTAATGAGCATGGGTTAATATATTTACACTTGGGATGAGGGATAGGGGCGAAATATGGGTTTCTTGAGGGTTTTAGGGCTAGGGGAGAGGTTGTTAGCATGACCGGGTGTCATCTAACTCCTGCTATGACACGGATGGGCTAAAAACAGCCCTAGATAGACTGCTTTTTCCCTAACTAAGAAGAAATATGGCTATATTGCCAGGGAGGGGATATTTACATAGGGAAGTTTTATATACATAGTTTTAGTAGGGGAAGGGGAAAACTGATAGGGAGTTATATACTAGAGTTAATAGTTAATATGGAGATGATAAGCAGGTGCTAAGGTTGGGGACCATAGGGTAATTTTCGAGGGAAAAGTGACTCATAGGTGAGAAATAAAGAATCCTTGAGTGAGGCAGATCTTCACTAAGACGAATGACATGGAAAATGATGAAACTAAGAGGAATCAAGCAGATCTTGACCTCTTTGGGGAAATTAGTAAGTGACTTGGGGAATTAGAATAAGGGGCAGTTAGTGATGTCTAGCTTGAGCTCCTTCAGATGAAAACTGCCTGATAACTGTGATCTGAAAAGATAAAACACTTTGTAACACAAAATTGATCATAAATCATCATTCTACCACCTTACAGCTTCCTACCCAGCCTACTCACCTAACATTTTTTCTTCTTTTTGGTTTGGGTGCACTTAGAATTGTAGACCCATCTTTACAATTTTTCTTTTGAATGTTTGCTATCTGAATCTACACTTATTTCTGCCAGCGCCCAGATTAAGCAGTTGGGTCCCTTTGATTCTCTACCTATCTACAGATCTGCCAAGATTAAACTGTTTGGACAGATATCATTCTCTATATTTTGAAACAGGAAATTGAAACCTAGGGAGACCAAGATTAGACTGTTTGGACCTCCCTTTAAAAACTTTTCAAAACTGGAACAATTAATCAAAATTGGAATACAGCAATGGCATTTGGACTAGCACCCTTCATGGCATCTTGTGGAAATATGGAACACTGTAGCCTGGAAAGTATGACATATTTGGCATGTAAAAATGTCAATCATGAAAAATGAACACCTGTTGCAACAGGAGGCTAACAGTGGCTCCACTTGGGGATGGCTTTTCCTTGTGAAAAGCCAAGAACAGCAGGTCAGACTGCCTTGATCTTCAGTTTGTTGCTGTAGACTGGAAAACTTCTTTGTGCTGGCTGTTTAGGTAATTGAAAGTTCGGAAACCTGAACAACATCTCTCAGCCACTGGGGTACTGTGAACTATGCATCATTGCCTGCTTTGCCGAAATTAGTATAGAGACAGAGCCTTTAAAACTCGAACACTTGCTTCGGCTGTGTCTTCTCAAAATTTACTGCTACTTCTTTAAACAATCGGCCTGCTTATACTAAATAAAAATAGAGTGCTAATATATACAAATAAGACTGTACAGAAATATATACAAAGCTGCACTGTATCCCTTAAAAGGGATCATGGTAATGTTTCAGCATACGGCCATTAACAGGGCCTTCTTCAGCAGTGTCGTCCTCTATAGATCTGAGAAAATAAGTGTTATTTCCCTGAACAACAGAAACAACAAATGGCCCTTTCCATAGGAAATCAAACTTGGCATGTTTGCCTTTGTCTTCCCTTCTTGAGTCCCATCTTAGAACTTTGTCACCAATATTGAAATCCTCAGCCTTGGCTCTCTTATCAAACATCTTTTTAAGCTTTTCTTGCAAAATTTGAGCTCTGTCATAAACTTGTTCTCTGGTTTGCTGAAGATGAATGGTCTGATTAATTCTTCTTTGAATGTCATTTGGTTCAGCCTGAATTTCCTGTAACAGCTTGATAGTAGGAATGCCCAGGGATGAAGGGAATTTGGCCTCCATGCCATACACTAGCTCATAAGGGCTCATTCCAATGGATCTCTTGCTTGAAAGTCTGTCTGCCCATAGGGCATTCACTAGCTTTTTATGCCAGTTCCTCTTGTTTTCTTCTAGCATTTTCTTTATGATGTTGATGAGGCTTTTGTTAGATGATTCAGCCAAGCCATTACCTTGAGGGTAATAGGCTGTAGAGTGGCCCAAGGTAATATGAAATCTGTGGCAGAAATTGATCATCTTTTTGGACTTAAAGGCAGTGACATTGTCAGTGATGATTTTCTCAGGGCAGCCAAATCTAGAAAGGATATTGCACTCAAGGAATTGGATAATGATGGTGTCATTGGCTTGCCTACAGGGAGTGGCTTCAACCCACTTAGTGAAATAGTCAGTGGATGTTAGGATCCATTTGTGCTGGCCTAAGGAAGAGGGATGGATTTCTCCAATGAAGTCAAGACCCCATTGTTGAAAATGTTTTTCTGTTGAGATAGGTTTAAGGGGTAGGGGTAACAACTTTCTCTTGCCCTCAAAGATTTGGCATTTGTGACATGACATGGCAAACTTCTTTACATATGCAAAAAGAGTGGGCCAATAGAAGCCAGCCCTTAAAATTTTCTCAACAGTGGACTTCCAATATAAATGTCCTCCACAATCACCTGCATGGAATTCTTTCATGACATTGTTAGTTTCATTCATGGTTAAACAATTAAGCAGTATACCTTCATGATTTCTCCAAAATAATGCACCATCTATAACACAAAACTTTAAAGCCTTCATTTTCAAAAATCTTTTCTTGGTCCTGGACAATCCTGGGGGAGCACACAGGTTTAACAATACAAAACATATATCAGTGTACCATGAGGATTGCAAAAAGATTTCACTGATTTGTGGAGTCACCAGCTCCGGTTCATTGTCCAGCTGGTTAATGTCTAAGGCTTGGAAATTTGTTTCGGACATTAGTTTAGCTAAACCTTGTCCCTTTATCAGCTTGGTTGGTTTTATTTCTATGTCATATTCAAGGATGTTTGCAATCCACTTGCCTCTTTTGCCTTCTAATCCTTCTTGGGTCAATATATCTTTTACAGCAGCGTGTGGGACATAGGCAATCACATGTGAATATAAAATGTACACTCTAAAATCCTTGATGGCCTTAACCAGCGCGTAGGCCTGATTTTCCATGATTGGGTACTTCAAAGGGGCATCTCTTAAGGCTCGGCTGAAAAAAGCGATGGGTTTTTCAGCTCCCTGTTCATCCTTTTGTAAAAGGACAGCAACTATAGTGTGATCAGATGCAAAAGAAAATATGATAAAATCTTTGTCAAACTGTGGGCTGGTTAGGACAGGGGTTTGGGTTAAGGCAGATTTTATACTCTCAAATGCTTGCATGGTTTCAAGAGACCATTTTACCTTGGCATCCTTATTTAACGTGTTGCTTAACAATCTTATCAGCTCAGCTAGATTTGGAATAAATCTTCTTAAGAAGTTGATTTTTCCAAGGAATGCTTGCAGCTCTTTTATGTTTCTTGGATATGGGATTTGGAGGATGGCTTGGATTCTTTCAGGGTCAATTCTGATCCCATCTTTTGATATGATGTGGCCAAGTAATTTTCCTTCTTCAAGGCCAAAGAGAGACTTTTTGGGATTCAAGGAAATGCCATATTTCCTACACGTCATGAATATTTGCCTAAGGTGCTTGAGGTGCTCTTCATCAGATTTGGAAAATGGGGTCAAGTCATCAAGGTAGACAACTAGGAAGTCATGTATTTCTTTGGCAAAAGCAATATCCATTGCTCTTTGAAAGGTTGCACCAGCGTTTTTAAGTCTGAATGGCATCTTGACATACTTAAATGTTCCCCACGGTGTGGTAAAGGCTGTTTTGTCTTGGTCGTCTAGGTGAACAAGTATTTGGTTAAAACTTGAAAAACCATCTAACAAAGAGATTCTAGATGACCCCACTACCCTTTGTAGGATGTGGTCCAGTTTGGGCAAGGGATAGTGGTCTTTTAAGGAGACTTGGTTTAAATTTCTCAGATCTACACTAAGTCTGATTTCACCTATGTTTTTTCTCGTAGGAACAAGATTGGACACCCATTCAGAAAATCTGATAGGTGCTATTATACATGCTTCCCACATCCTTTTTACTTCCTTTTCAATTGGGGGAAGAAGCATAGGGTTAATTCTTCTCAGTTTCTGTTTGAAGGGTTTCTGGTTTGGTTTTAAGGGGATTGTGTGCTGGATCACCGAGGTGTCATAGGATTTCAAATCCTCATAACTCCAAGCAAATACATCTTGGAACTCTTTGAACAAATCAATGTACTTGGGCTTTTGATCAGGAGGTAAATTTCTGGACAATTTGATCATTTTGGGATTTTCTTTTGTTCCAATGTTGTGTTCTTCTATATTAGTGTTAATGGGTTGCAATTTTGGCTTTCTAGGAACATCATTGGCATCAAACATGTCTTCTAATGGGGTTAGGCTAGTAGGCAGAAAGTTATCCTTTAAGTCAATGATCTCAGCCTCTGCTTTGGCAATGTCTTCCAAATGCATTTGTTTCAGCTGTTCTATGTTTTCTTTGTCAAAAACAGTCGGGTTCAGGATCTGCTTGGTTGTTGCAGCTGTTACAGTTTGCTGATCTTCATTTGTTTGCTGTTCTAAATCTTTCATAGCATCTAAGTCAATGTTGATATTTGAAAACTCATGCTCAAAAGCGGGGAAATTATTAATCTGGGTATCATTTTCGAACACTTGCCAATCCTTAACATTATTTGGGATGGCAGACCTATGTTTTATTTCAGCTGTGAAGTGATGGTTTGGCTCAAAAGGAAGCTTGCATGTACTAGCGAAGGTTTCTCGGTTGTGTGCATGAATGTTATGTTCTCTTGAAATTTTGGCCAGCTTGAATTCAGTGAATGCATTGAGTATATTAGTGGCAGTAGTCCTATAGGCTCTCATTCTATTGTCATTGGTTACAAAATTACCTTTCATCTGTTGTATGATTAAATCAGAGTCTCCTAGGATAGACACTTTCACAGCTCCTATAGCTTTGAGCAGTTTAAGGCCTAGCAGCAGAGCCTCATACTCCACCATGTTATTTGTGCATTTAAAATTCAGTCTGTAGGCATGACCTTCTGCATGGTTGTTATATGTATTGTGAATCTAGACACCTGCCCCTGCTCCTAACTTGTTAACAGAGCCATCAAACACTAAATACCATGTGATTTCCTACTTGTGGTTGATGCCTAAAGTGTCAGCCAACTTAGGATTGGGCAGATTTGAAATTTTTGTTTGGGGAGTTTCTTCTAGTATGCTGGTTGTACTAATTATTGTGACAGTTTCATCAGTATGTGCAGTCGATTCTTCATTGATGTGTGCTTGTTGTTCCTGAGCGAAGGGCTCATTATCATTTGGAGAATTTGTGTCATCATTAAACAAAATAAAGGAATCCATATCAGAGTGGATTGAATAAATGGGAAAATTTTCAGGCTTGCTCTCACTACTTACCACATATTTCATGAGCGTTTCTCTATACAGTCTCTTTAGTTGCCCAAAGACTGAAATAGTGGCATAGGAGAGGTCTAGTTGAAGGGATCCTTGGAGCTTTTCTCCCCATGATCTTGATAGGAGCATACCATACATTGGTGGAATGTCAGCAACTACTACATCCATGAGGATGGTCTTGTTGGGATATTGGACTAAGGCGACACACAGGTCTTTGATGAGGCCTAAACATTTCACTTGACTTGAGTCAAATGAGTATAAATCTTTGTAAGGTCTTGTAACATCAAGATTTAGTTTTTCCATAACTGCTTTGGGCATTAAATTGTGCAATGCCCCTGAGTCAAACATAGCGTTGTGCAAAACTTTGTCATGTATATGCAAACTGACATAAAAGGGTGGGACAGGTCCATATGTTGATTTTCCATTAACCTCTGGGCCAAACAGCAGCTCTGGGGTGTCATCTAAAACATTTACATCATCCCTAACCTCTGGCATTTGAAGTGATCTTTGAATTTGTTGTCTATACACATCGTGTTTGGCAAGTTCTGAGAGGGGGATGGATATCTTCAACTTAGCTATTTCTGCCTCTAAATTAAATGGCTTTTCCAATGGAGTCTTGGTGTTGATAATTGCAGTTTTTTCTTTTTCTTCTGAACTATCTGTGATTTTCTCTTTTTTATCAGCGTTATGGGACTTGATTGCTTGCGGTTTTTCAATTTCAGGAGGGCTTTTTGGAACACTGTTCGAGCTTTCTTCCGAGGAAAAAGGTGGCAAAGGCTGATCTTTGGAAGGCTGCAGGTCTGTTATGTCTTCTACAGTGACATGTTGCGGTTTCGGGACAGTTGGATCAGCTGGTTCTGTTACAACAGCTTTGCTTTTAATCTTGTTGGGCTGTTTACCATCCTTTATTTTGCTAGGTTCATAAATGTCAATGGTCCTAGTTCTCAGCTTATATTGTTTGTGTACTTCATACACAGCAGTATCGTAACCTTGTTTAAAATCAAAAGACTCGCCAGACTTAGTTTGAAACTGATTGTAGTCGACTTCATTTTGGTCTTCTTAGCTCAGAAATGTTTTGTGCTCACCCTTTAGATCCATCAGGTTCATGTGAGTGTCCTCTACGGTTTCACTAGAAGTAGATCCTTCAACATAGTTGTCTTGAAAAGGGGGTCTTATGCCATGGTCTTGGTTAGACCTACCAGCATTTGTGTTCTGCGTTTTCCTAAAATTTGGGTTCCTTATGTTATTAGACTATTGTCCTTCCCATGATGCTTTCTTTTCGACATTTTCTACTCTTTCTCCTAGCCTTTGCAGGACACTGATGATAGCATCAAGCTTTTGATCAAAAGCCAAGGGTTCTTCCTTAAAGGTGGTTCTTCTTTCCATTCTAGCTCTGTTTCTTTTGGAAATTAAGTTGGCTTCTACGCTAACAGCAACGTTTTGCATGTCTGCAAGGGTCTGAGGAGCTCTTTCTTTTAACTGGTATGCCATATCCGGGTCGATTCCATCAGGGAATTTATACAAGGCCAGATCACGGGGAGGCCTTAGGTTCTATGGTATTGCGTTATATACATTATTGAATCTTGCACAGTAATCCAAAACAGTCTCTTGAGGACCTCTTTTAATTGTATCATATTCTGCTAGTATGTGCAAGGGGTCTTTCTTTTTCTCCCATCTGTTAGTAAAGGATTGGTAAAGCTCATCTGGGGTGGTTATGGAATTCGCAGCGAGTGATCTGAACCAAGTTCTTACATCACCTGTTAAAATTTGAACAAAAATTCTCATTCTCACGCTATCATCATCTATTTCGTAGTTTTCAAAATAATCTTGCATCTTTTTAGTATGTTGAAGGGCAGTAAAAGGACCAGTACTATCAAAATATGTGATCTTCAATTGGTACTCTTGAGGTAAAGCCCCAGGATTAGGAGGCAGTTGTAGGGGTGCATATCTATTAGCCATATTCGTAGGGATAAGTGGAACAACGGGATTAATGGAATAACAGGAACAACTGGAATGGTGGGAACAACAATAGTGGTAGTATGTGCAGTGAATGAAGGTGTAGAAGGAGTGCTATGAGATGTGGATGATGAATTAGGGGAAACAGGGGTTGAACGAAATAAAACCTTGGCAGGAGTCAGAATACAGTTAGGGTAAGCTTCTTCAGGACTCAAATCAGCAAAATTTTCCTATCTTTCTTGCTTCCTAAGGATTTTTGGGACAAATGTTAGGGTTCTCAAAAACAGGTGGGGGATTCGGGTCTGGATTTGACCTTGTGTATCGTGGATTTTTCTTAGGAGCCAGCTTCCGAATTTGTTTTTTGGTATTTCTCTGGGAATATTTTTGTGATTAGCAAGGAACTGATCAGATTTTGGAATGGCTGTGTATAGCTTAAGACTAACATGAAGATTGACTGAAGCAGCTTTTATCTACTCCTGTAAATGTAAAACAAAAACAGTTTCAAAGGCTTCCTGGCTGACATTCAGGCTTCATCTGTAGTTTTAAGGGATATACAGCAATTAGAAAATCGATTTTTCCTGTGGATTTTTTACAACCTTCTTTGTGAATTTAACTGAGGAGATTCCCCAGTGGAGTCGCCATTATGTTATCACTCAGGTTGTCCCTCAGGTTGTAATAAAGGGATACGGCCGAGGTAACCACAAACCAACTTTGGACTACAGGTTCTAGCCAACCTGCAATCAGAGAGGGCTCTCTCTTTATGATTCAGATTTGTTGAAATTGATTTTAGGCTAGGTATTGGGCTTGAGGGTTTTTGTTTTGATTTTGGTGGGAAAATTGATGTCTTCGGGTAGAGAGGCAAAGCATAGTCTGATAAGTTTCAAACCATTGGGCATGGAGTCGAGGAGGAAGACTGATGATGCGTTTTATTGATCACATGAGAGATATATGGAGCAAGGTAGCTGCACATGAAACAACGTTTCAGGTTTAAAGGATGGAATGAATGTTAAGGAATGAGAGGCAATCAAGAATCTCTCGTTCAACTTAACAGAAGGAGATAACAGAGCTCTACCCAGGGGCAGTGAAGAATCCCTAGATAATTAGCGAACACAGGTGAATTAGGGTAAATATGAGCCAGAAGGAATTCATATTCATTACCAATTCATTCAGATGAAAACATACAGAAACAGTAGAAATTGAGCATAGAGTGTTGTAAACAAATTCTAAGCTAATCTTTCTTCCTGCTATTTAGATAGTGGTTAACAATAAAACAGAGGTAAGATGCACTTATTGTTCCAGGTTGCAGCACAGGAATTCCACATTCAGTCTTCAGAAATCTTTAACAACACATCAGATAGTCATACTCCAAACTCTTCAGCAGTCTTTGATTATAGAAAAAATCTCAGGTATACAGTGCGAGTCTCTAGTGAGAATTATCAATCGACCAACCCTTAAAACAGTGCAGAGGGTGGTATATATAGGGAAAACTCTTCAAAATTGCTTATTTACAGTTTGACCTAAACAGGTCTGGAGGAAAGATGATTACTTTAACCTAATCCCATCCAGAAATAAATGCATAAAATATCTTGAGCTGCGCTGAGGGCCGTCGTATGGGGACTGAGTAAATGTGTTGTCCTCGGTGGCTTGGTGCAGTTGTCTCTGTAATAACTGTGCATGGGTCTTTGCTCCATTGTAGTTCGATGTCCTTAAATGCTTCAACTGTGATTTGAGAGCTGGGATGGGCTTTCACCACTTGATTTGACTTTCTTGATGGCCATTAAATGTTAACCTGCTTTGGGAACTAAGGGTTTCTTTTAAACAATCTAACTGGTACACTTTGCTGCTTCTCTTTCCTCTGATACTCTCTGACACATTAATTGGGTCGCTTCTCTCCTTTGCTGTGGGTCTAATCAAAAATTAATGGCCACTGTTTGGCCTCTGTTTCCTCTAAAACCATCTTCTGCTCCTTTCTGCATGCTTCGCGAAGAAAAACGGGTCATTCGGCGCCTTTCGGGCTTGCTGAGGCTACGCGATGAAAAGATTCCCCATTCAGGCCTATTTTATCCAGCCTAGCGCGATCAAAAACTGCCTCAGAAACTGATTCTGGGGCTCTAGAGTGTGATTTTTTCCCTTCACACCAAAGTTGCTGATGACGTCAGCATGACGTCAACGGGTGGGAGCTCTTATGGTGGGTGACGTCAACGATGACGTCAGCATGATGATGTCAGCATGATGATGTTAGCATGATGATGTCAGCATTTACGGAGGTGATGTGGTAGTACGGCGAGTCTAATGATGTGGCAGGGACGTGGCAGGGTGACTCGGTGGTTCAGTGGCAGGAGGCCATGCAAGCGGATGACGTCAGCGTCGACATGGTGCTGACGTAGGGTGGAGGAGGGCGGTAAATGGTTTCGGGCGCACTGCCTTTGGACAGAGGTGGTTTCGGGGGAGGGGGCTCTGCCACCCCCAGGAAGGTGACGCGTGGCAGGAGTACGGCAGCAATACCGCCCATCTCCCGGACACTATCCTTCGGGCGCATTGGGAGACGTCAAGGCCTGCCCACCGTAGATCTGTGGGGTGGGCAATCTAACGGTTGGCGGCGGAGGTAGAAGGGCGGGGATTCGGGGAATATTCCCATTTTAATATGTGCGCTGGTGGGGGTTTAGACTTAGGAAAACGGGTTTATGGGTTTAATGAGTGCAGGTTAATATATTTACACTTGGGACTTAGGGATAGGGGCGAAATATGGGTTTTTTGAGGGTTTTAGGGCTAGGGGAGAGGTTGTTAGCATGACCAGGTGTCATCTAACTCCTACTATGACACGGATGGGCTAAAAACAGCCCCAGATAGACTTCTTTTTCCCTGACTAAGAAGAAATATGGCTATATTGCCAGGGAGGGGATATTTACATAGGGAAGTTTTATATACATAGTTTTAGTAGGGGAAGGGGAAAACTGATAGGGAGTTATATACTAGAGTTAATAGTTAATATGGAGATGATAAGCAGGCACCAAGGTGGGGGACCTTAGGGTAATTTTCGAGGGAAAAGTGACTCATAGATGAGAAATAAAGAATCCTTGAGTGAGGCAGATCTTCACTAAGATGAATGACATGGAAAATGATGAAACTAAGAGGAATCAAGCAGATCTTGACCTCTTTGGGGAAATTAGTAAGTGACTTGGGGAATTAGAAGAAGGGGCAGTTAGTGATGTCCAGCTTGAGCTCCTTCAGATGAAAACTGCTTGATAACTGTGATCTAAAAAGATAAAACACTTTGTAACACAAAATTGATCATAAATCATCATTCTGCCACCTTACAGCTTCCTACCCAGCCTACTCACCTAACATTTTTTCTTCTTTTTGGTTTGGGTGCACTTAGACTTGCAAACCCAGCTTTATAATTTTTCTTTTGAATGTTTGCTATCTGAATCTACACTTATTTCTGCCAGTGCCCAGATTAAGCAGTTGGGTCCCTTTGATTCTCTACCTATCTACAAATCTGCCAAGATTAAACTGTTTGGACAGATATCATTCTCTGTATTCTAAAACAAGAAATTGAAACCTAGGGAGACCAAGATTAGACTGTTTGGACCTCCCTTTAAAATTTTTTCGAAACTGGAACAATTCATCAAAATTGGAATACAGCAGTGGCATTTGGACTAGCACCCTTCATGGTATCTTGTGGAAATATGGAACACTGTAGCCTGCAAAGTATGACATATTTGGCATGTAAAAATGTCAATCATGAAAAATGAACACCTGTTGCAACAGGAGGCTAACAGATTGCATGTCGAGCTACAGTGATGCTGGGTGAAGGATGTCTTCATGGTGTGTTACAACTTCACCTCCTCATGGCAAGGTGCACAGAGTCTTCAATGGTCGTTGGATCGCTTGGTGTTTCTTTGGAACTTTTCTCCTTGCTTGTATGTTGGAAGGCTTGATAGACTCATTTGTTCGTGAAATGTGCATGTTCGTTTGTTCGTCCATCCGTGAGCACATCTTGCATGTTTTATCGTTTGTCCATCTGCGAACACATCTTCACATGATCATCCATTCACGAGCACATCTCTTCACATGCATTGTTCATTCATCCATTGGTGAACCTGTCCTTCTGCATGTGCTCCCTTTGTTCGTCCCATTCGTCGTCACACCACGTTTATTGGTGTACCGTACATGTAGTCAGTCATGACGAGATGAAATCAAAACCAAAAAACTCCTAGTCGATTAAGTCAATGGTGGGGTGATGGTCCAGTTGTTAGAGGGAAGTTCGGTCATCAAAATTTCTGCAAAATTACTAAGTGTGGGAACGAGAGAAAGATGCAAATGTGATCTTACAAACACACACCAACATGACTTGATGACGAGACGACTCAAAACAACCTGACACACATGTTCAACATGACTAACCGACAATTCAAGCGACAAGCGCGACACTCGTGATTGATCGTTGATTGACTGTGATGACACTTGTGCGACAATGATTGTGATTCTGTGTGTGAGAGTGACAAATGCTTTCATAGCAAACACAACAAGTACACATGAAGTGACGACTTTGGGCATAACCATAACATGGTCGCAAGCATGAATTTGACATCAAAATGCAAGACTTGGTGAAATGAACAAGAAAGATGAATGCTAAGACTCACACGAGTGCATGGAGTGAACCCGAGTGTGTGCAGTCATCAAGTGAAACTCTCAAGGGAGGCTCTGAAATTTGGTGTAGGACAAAATTTTGGAGGGTGGTTGTAGCTGCTACAACATAACCATACAAACAAATGTCCCTTAAGAGAGCTAAGGATAATAAACTATCACCCTAGTACTATGGTCCTTACAAGGAAGTTTAAAAAAGTGATACTATGGCATACAAATTGGAATTGCTTGAATCTTCTCAAGTACACCCTATGTTCCATGTTTCATGCTTAAATAAGGTTATAGGTGACAAGACCCCAGTTCAAATAATATCTCTAGAACTTGACGAGGAAGGAAAAATCATGTTGGATGTTGGGCGCGACCCAACTTTCTCTAGTTTTGTTCAATGACTCCACATTTTGAGGAGCGGAGTGTGTAGAGTCCACGAAGTTGTATTGACCGAGCAAGTGTCTAGGGATCTTCAGGGTGGGTTGAAGCCCCTCATTTTATAACAGGTATCAAGGTTTTAGTTCATTGTTTAATTGAGTCTATGGTATGTGGACCATGGTTTTTGTAGTAATGTAATGTATTTAAATGCATGTAATGCTTTTTCAAGGATGGTGACATTTTAAAGAATTGATCACACTTTTTGTCATAAGTCTGTATTTTGGCCCTTAAAGGGAAGGATCCACAACTGAGTGCGTGGAGGCCTAGGAAGAGTCTACAGCTAAGTGCACATACCATATTCAGCTGGGTGCACAAGTAGAAGTTGTATGTATTGAAATATCTATGTTAATAAAGAAGAAGAAGTTTTTGTGAAGTCTTGTCTATCTGTATTCATAATCTATGTTCATATGTACTGATATGCATGTTTTTTACTTATTTATGTGAAAGAATACATGTTATATTATTCTCTAATATGTTTATGTAATAAGAAAAATCTGTGAAGTAAAGCATCAATGTGAATTCTTTTATGTATGCAAAGTTGTATATCAGTATAAAATATAAGAGAATACATGGATGCCACAATGCAGTATCCCTCTGGCTATAGAAACCTGGTTCTGCAACCTCCCATAACAACTTCGAGTGAGACTGCGATAGGCTTGCAGTTCCTTGCCGAAAGGGTTAGTGGTTGATGGTTTTGTTGGCACACATTACACTTTAAACATGTGTCCAAGCCCCTTAAACCAACAATTGGTTCCTTTGCCGAGACTTGAACCCGGGTCTATCGGGTGAGAGCCGAGTATCTTAACTAGCTAGACTAAAATGGAAGACATTGTCAAATAATGTTGAAAGCATTTGACAAATGGGTTATTCACTTTATTGGACCTATTAACCCACTAGCAAAGAGGATTGGCGCAAGATACATAATCACTACAACTGATTATTTGATGAGGTGGGCCAAGGCACAACTAGTGAAAGATTCCAGGGTAGATATCGCTACGAAGTTCATTTTTGAATACATTCTATCCCCATTTTTGTGTCCGGAGATATTAATGAGTCACCAAGACTCAAATTTCTTGAATCAGATTATTGAGGCACTGAATGAAGATTTTCAAGTACACCATCAGAAAAGTACCCCATATCACCCTCAAGCGAATGAGACAGTCGAAGATTTTAATGAAAATCTGGAGAATGCACTCATAAAGGTGTGCAATGTGAACAGGAATGACTAGGACCTAAGAATTTGAGTGATCATGTGGGCATACAGGACAACATGTAAGAAATTGACAGGCTAAACACCTTTTAGGTTGGTATATGGACAAGAAGCAGTCATGCCTATGGAGTACATTATGCCCAGTTTAAGAATTACAACCTTCACAAACATGGGGGATTTCGATATAATGGAGGAGAAGGATGGTGCAATTGATTTCTTTGGAAGAGGACAGGTTTATGGCATGTTTTCTTCAAAAAGTACAAAAAGCAAGGGAGAAAGCTTGGCATGAAAGGAACATCAATGAAAAGATATTCTAGGAAGGAGACCTTGTACTCTTATATGATAGAAAATTCGCGAAATTGACAGGAAAATTTAAGACACATTGGCTAGTGTTGTATATCATCAAACGTCTCTCTAATGGTGGCACAGTTCAGCACGCTAAGTTAAATGACCAGCACATCCCAGGACAAGTGAATGGCAGTAGATTGCAGATATACAGGGACGACTTTGTCCCTAGGCCTTTGCACTAAAGAACGAAAGAAGGGTCTTCGTACCACCTGAAGTTGAAACTGGGCACTAGACTATAAACTACTCTGTAGAATGGGACTTCGTCGAAGAAGGCTACTGCGCAATATTCAAGGGTATGTCGAAGTCAGAAAGAACCGCGCCAGAGGAGGATTACTTTGCGATATTCAAAAGGATGTCAAAGTTAGGAAGGACCATGATGAAGGGTTGATCCAGGTGGCTCTAGACACAAGTAGAAGTCCCAGAGGACTCAAGAAGGGTAAAAAATTAAAAGTGTTTAGATTATGCTCAAAATAGGTTCGTGTTAAAGATCTCGTCATCATGATCACGTTGGTGTGAACGGTTCGTCAAACCGAGATTGTATGCGAAAGATAGAGCTTTTCAAATTTTGACATGACAAGGGAAAAGAGGGGCCCACAGTGTGCCACATGGCATTCCAATAAGCACGTGAGACCCACATGGCAGCCCATCAAGCATTGAAACTTGGCATTCTTTCATTAACTCCTTATTCCTGAAAAAAAACGAAAGAAATGTTTTAAATACCAAATAAAAACAAAAAAAAATCATTAAAATAGAGTTATTATAACCATATATTAAATCATATAAAAAAAACATTATAAAAATACAAAAAAAATTATATTAAAACCAAAACTCACACCAACAAATATATTAAAATGGGTATGGGATTACATTATTTTAACATGGTTGTTCTAACCAACATGAACGAATCCACTCAAAAAATAATAATGGTGAAAAAAGTTAATGGTGTGGTGTATAACCATATAACACCATATAACACCATATACTTAAAATGAAAATTAAAAAAAAACCGTAACCAAAACATGAATTTTTCCTCTATTCATTTAATATGTAACGGCTCCAAATTTTAATACGCCACCCATAACAAATAGTGAAATACGTGGTGATAAAAAAAAAAACAGGCGGGATTTGATCCCCCGACCCCTCTTTAAACAACCCTTATTTTTAAGGAGCACACCAACTAACCTTTTTGGGAGATTTGCCAAAAAAAAAAATATGTAAACCCTCTTACATAGCGTGACGGAAGGAGAGCATGGCGTGGATTTCGAGGCGGAGAAGGCAATGCACGCAGTTCGAGGCAACATTTTGCAGGAGGGCCGAATTTTCACTTTGTCAGATTTTGACAAATTTTATATGGTTTCAACACTTCTCGACACCACGAACACAATGGCGCTGTCAGTGTCTCCATCAAAGTTCTGAATCTTTTGGCCATTTTTCAGTATGGAGGTGGAACCATGATTGTTGTAGAAACAGGGAGCGAAACCATGATCCTTGAAATTTTCTCGAGGTAATTTGTCTCCATATCGAAATATAGTCAAGTTTATAGTTGTTTTTCATGGTTTTCCGTAGGGATCACGATGGCGAGGTCATATTCGCCTTTTGAGTTGCAGATTTCCAGTCCACCCATGGAGCAAAATCTTTGAGGAATATAGGGGGAATCTAAAAGATTCCTTGAGCCCCAGATTTTCATTTTCTTAGAATCCAGAAATTTGACAGTCGATTTTACACTATTCGACACCACAAATCTGATGGTGTGTTTAGATTTTCCATTTTCTCATTCTATTTTTCAGCCAATTTTCTAAGTGGAACGCAGGTGTCAACATTTATGTGCAAGCAACCATTTTCATGAAATTCGATGCCGTGAGATCGATGGTACGAACAGCTTCAGTAGTTTGACATCCACTTCTTCAGATGGCCCCTAGATGTGAGTTATATGCAGTGTGTTCATGTACTTCTTTTGCTATGCATTGTGATGCATGGATCCTTGTTAGATGTTTGATGTGGGATCTTGTTTTCATACTTGTTTCATGATTCCTGCTTGATGTGATGCGGAATCATATGTGTGATGTACTTGTTGTCATGATTCGTCATGTTGTGTTTTGAGATCCCTTTGTTGTATGTTGATGGGATACTCATGTTGTCGTCATGCATGTTTGCATTGAGATCCCTTTTATGCCATGTTGGTGGGATGCTCATCATGCATGAGTTTGTGTCATATTGATAGGAGTCTTTTTGACTGAGAGTTCCTGTAGCGGAACATCTCTTAGAGCCACTCCTACGTGAGGGAATTTTCCTTGTATGATAGCGACATCATCTCTTGTGTACGTCATCACTATTGATAGCACTTAATGGAGTGGCCTACACCATCATGACACCGGGGCCGCAGACGTAGTCCCTCCTGGACGAACTTCGTTATCAATGGCTTATGTTTTTATGTTGTTGATGATTTTCATGTTCCTCTTCTTTATACCATGCACATTTATTCACTAATGTTCTTTTTAAAAATGCAAATTAACACATCATGAAAGTAAAAATGTCTTGGAAGGGTCTGTTTGTCACACCCGGACTTAGATCAAGTGGTATCAGAGCAGTCTTTACGTGGATGTGAATTGCAAGCGTGAACAATGGAACATGCAACGAAAGAGGATGAAAAAGCAATGTCAGAGACCATGCTCAAAATTTCCAAAAGGGTGGAAATAATGTATGAAACTCTACAGAAAGAGACAGAGGAAAAGAGGCGATTGCAGCTTCAGTTGCAAGCCACGGAAGAGGCCCTAGAAGAACTAAAGCACAACAACCAAAATCTTCAAACAGAGAACACTGAATTAATGATGCTTCGACATGAAGAGAAAGAGGAGAAACATAGTTTGCTATGACAGTTGCAAGCAAGGGACGAGACCTTGGAAAAGCTATAGCGTGACCCATGTGAGCTAAAATGTAATTCTCTAAATTCATGTATGTGTCGTGATGATGATTTCGTTGTTTTCGAAAATCATACCACAGGAATTGGCTCCAAACTGTTGAAGAGAATGGGGTGTGAAGGAAAAGGCTTGGGCATTAATGGCCAAGGCATTGTCAACCCCATCAAAGTAGAGGAATTACCCTGTCAAACAGGACTTGGGTATGTTAGGAAAGAAGTTGGGGAATGCGCTGAGACAGCTAGCGAACCACCAACAACAGATGATGAGAAGCCCTCATCAGTTCTTTCCAAATCGATAGAGGAGGTAAAAGATGTTGATTTCCTTTCGGTTTCATCTTCACATATTATGATTTATATTAGAGATTTGGAGATCCCAATTACAGGGACAAACATGAGGCTCCTTACCAGGATGAGGCATGAGGATGAAAAAGAACTTGGTGTTAATAACCAAGGCATAGCTCAACCATTGGAGGTTGTGCAGAGACCTCGATTTGCAGGCTTGGGATACACTGAAGGAGAATGCTCAAAGGTGTCAGATGCTTCTGAGACATCGTTGAAATCATCCGGGAAATAGAATGATGGGAGAACATCCCCATCATCCCATGGTAGTGCCCGTTGCAGGGAAAGAGCTGAGGCAAGCTCTCATCGCCATACTTACACCAGAGACGGCAAGGAAACGTATAACCAATCTCGATATTCGAATGTTCATTTCGATTATAATCATGTTGTTAATGATGAATGTAAAGCATGGCATCGAAAAACATGTACCTTTTGTGGATTACATAACCATACATTTTCTAAGTGTTGGAAAAGAATGGCAACACACAAAGAATGAGGCATGAAAGACCCTCTCAACAATAGGTAAAGAAAAATGTTAAGCAAATCTGGAGGAAGAAGACCTATTGCAGTCATTGCAACAGAAGTGTCCATCAAAGAGCCACTTGTTGGAGGCTCCATACAGAGCAGCGCCTTAAATAAAAAGTGTCGGTGCATGAACGAGGTGAAGCAGTTGTTCGACCATCGAATGTGCCACAAGGAGGTGACCCATTCACATTGATAAGTGAAAAATGGTTTCTAGACATGTTAGCGTGTCATAGTCGTGATTTTGTAAATCATTTTTTTCATTTTAAAATGTAAAAGTGATGACGTGTTTCCATCACTTGTTAAGCAACAATGATGTCTGGTCTTATTTTGTGTTACATGATAAACTGTGAAAGTGATGTCGTGTTACCATCACTTGTCGAAACAAAATAGTGTTTGGCCTAATCTTTGTAAATCATGTGTTGTAGTGATGAAGTGTTTTCCATTAGTTGTTGAAGCAACAATGATATGTTGGCCTTGTTTTCGTAGCTGGGGTATTGCGTCCATCTTGTTGTAAACTTGACCACTGAGTATGTGTTATAAACTTGTGGCAAGTGTGGGATGCTTGGGTCATTCGTTGGTCATGAAAGTCAAGAATGTAATTTGCAAAACAATGTACTACAAGTTAATGAAGTTGCAGGTTTCGGCTCATCGCTTAAGGCTCTGAAGACAAAGGTGAAGGAGATGGAAGCGAGACCTTTTCAGGACACTTGTGATGCAGACAAGGTACAAAGAAGTTGTAGATTATTTTTCATGCTTTTGGAGGACCAAAAGCTCCTCAGTGGGGAGGATTGATCCAGGTGGCTCTAGACATAGGTAGAAGTCCTAGAGGACTCAGGAAAGATAAAAAAATCAAAGTGTTTGGATTATGCTCGAAATAGGTTCATGTTAAATATCTCGTCGTCGTGATCACAGTGGTACAAACTCGTCAAACCGAGCTCATATGTGAAATATAGAGATCTTCAAAGTTTGACATGACAGGGGAAAAGAAGGGCCCATAATGTGCCACATGGCATCCCATCAAGCATTGAAACTTGGCGTTCTTTCATTAACTCCTTATTCCTACAAAAAGTCAAAAGAAATATTTTAAATACCAAATAAAAACAAAAAAACATCATTAACATATGGTTATTATAACCATATATTAAATCATATAAAAAAAACATTATAAAAATACAAAAAAAGCAAATTTTATATGAAAATCAAAACCCACACCAACAAATATATAAAATGGGTATGGGGTTACATTATTTTAACATGGTTGTTGTAACCAACATGAACGAATCCACTCCAAAAAAAAATTAATGGTCTGGTGTATAACCATATAACACCATACTTAAAATGAAAATTCAAACAAAACCATAACTAAAACATTAATTCTGCCTCCATTCATTTAATATGTAACGGCTCCAAATTTTTATACGCCACCCATAACAAACAGTGAAATACGTGGTGATAAAAATAGAAGGGGCGGGATTTGATCCCCCGACCCCTCCTTAAACAACCCTTATTTTTAACCAGAGCGCCAATTGTCCTTCTTGGGACATCCACTATATATATATAAACCCTCTTACATAGCGCAATAGAGGGGGAGCACAACACAGATTTCGAGGCAGAGGAGGTAGTGCATGCAGTTTGAGGCAACATTTTGCAAGAGGGCTGAATTTTCACTTTGTCAGATTTTGATAAATTTTATATGGGTTCAGCACTTCTCAATGCCACGAACGTAATGGCGTTGTCCGTGTCTCCATCAGAGTTATGCATTTTTTGGCCATATTTTAGTATGGAGGTGGAACCATGACTACAGTAGAAACAGGGTGGAGAATTATGATCCTTGAAATTTTCCCGAGGAGGTAATTTTTCTCCATATCGGAATATAGTCAAGTTTATAGTCATTTTTCATTGTTTTCCACAGGGATCACAATGGTGAGGTCAGATTCGCATTTTGAGTTGCAGATTTCCAGTCCACCCATGGAGTAGAATATTTGAGGAATCTAGGGGGAATCTAAAAGATTCCTTGAGCCCCAGATTTTCATTTTCTCATAATCTAGAAATTTGACAGTCGGTTTTGCACTATTCAACACCACAAATCTGATGGTGCGTTCAAATTTTCCATTTGCTCATTCTATTTCTCAGCCACTTTTCTAAGTGGAATGTAGCTGTCAGCATTTATGTGCGAGCAACCATTTTCATGCGATTCGATGCTGTGAGATCGATGGTCCGAACAACTTCAGCAGTTTGACATCCGCTTCTTCAGATGGCCCCTGGATGTGAGGTATATGTAGTGTGTTCATGTACTTATTTTTCTATGCATTGTGCTGCACAGATCCCTGTTTGATGTTTGATGTGGGATCTTGTTTTCATACTTGTTTCATGATTCCTGCTTGATGTGATGGGGAATGATATGTGTAATGTACTTGTTGTCATGATTCGTCATGTTGTGTTTTGATATCCCTTTGATGTATGTTGATGGGATACTCATGTTGTCGTCATGCAGGTTTTCATTGAGATCCCTTTTATGCCATGTTGGCGAGATGCTCATCATGCATGAGTTTGTGTCATATTGATAGGAGTCTTTTTGACTGAGGGTTCCTGTAGCAGAACATCTCTTAGAGCCAGTCCTACATGAGGGCATTTTCCTTGTATGATCGCAGCATCATCTCTTGTGTACATCATCACTATTGATAGCACTTAATGCAGTGGCCTACACCATCTTGACACTGGGGCCCAGAGACGTAATCCCTACTAGTCGAACTCCGTTATCAATGGCTTATGTTTTTATGTTGCTGATGATTGTCATGTTCCTCTTCTTTATAGCATGCACATGTATTCACTTATGTTCTTTTTAAAAATGCAAATTAACACATCACAAAAGTAAAAGGTCTTGGAAGGGTCCGTTTGTCACACTCGGACCTGGATCAAGGGTAGATTACTCCACGATTGTCGAAGTTAACCCAAAAATTTTGGCCGTTGGAAGGAAAAATATAAGATTAAAAGAAATTTGTCGTTAAAAGGCGGGGGAGAAATGAATTTAAGAAGCACAGCTACTGGAATCTAGTGCCATATTTTCATTAAATGATAAAAATCTAAGCGAATCATGGGATTCAAAATTCAAATTCGCTATAAAAGCCATGTCCTGCACCACATTTTACACTTTGTGGTCCAGATAATTTATCTTGTGAAATTACAACTAAGTGTGAGAGAGGTGAGTTTCTATATGTCTGAGAGAAGCTTTGAGGAAATTTGTAGAGAATCACAAAGAAAGGGTTAGCAGGTATCATGGAAGCACAAATTGGAAAAACCGTAGCAGGGAGTGTACCCTTGTCCCCAAGATGCGCAAGGTTGTCGAGAAAACAAGTAGTTTTAGAAGAAGTCCCCAAGAAAAGACTTGAAAAGAGGCCAGTTGAAGGAGTAGAGCTAAGAACTTCCCTAATCAAGAAGACAAAAAAAGAGAAGCAGACGAAGCCCAAGCAAGATAAGAAACCTAATGAGAAGGAAAAGAAGAAAGTACAACAGGAAGAACCAGAGGAAATCCATGACAGTGAAGAGGAAGCTGAGATGCCCCATATAGATACAGAGGGCGCAAAAATTCCCATTGTATTGCCACCATATTTTCCACCGAGAAAATTGAGCACTAAGCTAGTTAAGGACCTGAAGGACACAAAGTTTGATACATTCACACCATTGTTACTGGAAAAAGTGTCGTTTGAATGTGAAGTGTTGGGGAAAATCCCACAGCTAAAAATGGAGGATTGGGACTTTAATGATAGAAGTAAATATCCGCAGTTCAAGTCAAGCAAGTACATAAACTAGACCTATTATCCATGAAGTAGAGTTATGAGGTTGGAGCTGGACTCATGCACTATAGGATTGCAGAGATCAGGCTTGTTAAACATGTTATATGTGCCACACTTCGATTAAAGCACATCCAACATAGCTTGCGTGTGATAGTTATTAGGATTGGTGCATGACGAAAGCCTCTGGTTGGGTACAAGGATCCCAATCAATTAAATGTTAATACGGAGAATTATAGGATTTCCCAACCAAGGAAAGGACCCCGCCAAAGAATTTGTCGGCAAAAGCTAAGACAAGGCAAGGGCACAGACCATGAAGGAAAAATTCAACATTTTCAAGAAGTCATGCGGTTACGATACCAACTCTATCAATGATCAAGGGGTGCGCTTTGCCACACACATTCTAGCAGGGAAAATAATGAGGAAGTGCAGAGCGGACGAAGTTCCCACAACCGTGGTTTCTTTGGCTGCCCAGTGCAGTGATGGGGTTCAGTTCAACTAGGTTGGGTACTTATGCAAGGAGTTTTTGGAGGATTGCCAGGAAGTGTAGGAGGAATGGAAAATATTTCATTACGTATGGTTGATCTTGATCATTGTGCTTATCGCATGGAAGAAGTCTGAGGGCTCAAATCTTCCTCCTGTTGAAACTTATGTATGTGAAGCCGTGTGGTATGCCTCCCTGTGGCATACCAAGGAGACGTTGCACACGCAGGAGAAAAAAATTGTCTTCGTGCTATTGAGCAGGTATTTGTACATGGTGGGGAACTAGTATCCCATGTTATCACCTAGTTTGTATGAGTAGTACCACAACATTTCACCATTCAACACTAATTTTCATAGACTCTACATCAAGCCACAGAAGGATCCAATGGAGACATGATAACCTCTGCCATATTTGGTCACTGAAGATGACCTGCTTGAAATAATACAGCAATGGTTCGCTGAATGGATGACCCCAACCATAGATGAAATTGAAGAAGCAGGGGACACTATGCAGCATGCGTGTCCATGTGTGACATACAAAGGAAAGGAAGAAGATGAACCAGATCCATAGATAGAGCCAGAGACAAAACAAGATATCCATGGCCCTCTTAGCGATGTAAAGCCAATAGAGGAATCACCATTCCTCTTCAAAAATAGGGTACCTACAGTAACTATGTCGCGTCCAAGGAAGAAACAGAAGGCGAGCAAATCTAAGGGCGCGATACCACTTGTCCTCACTGATGGGGACATCAATGAGATTGGGGAGAAGGTCAAGGAAGTAACGGCTGAGGCCTGGGACAAGGTTGATGGTCACTACTAAACTATCTTGATAGAGGTGTAGCAAGGCATCGTGGAGTTAAAGGTATTGGTATTCATAGCTAGACAACAGGTACAAATAGGTCAACTACTACAGCTAGAGTGACGAATAGAAACAACGTTTGGAGTAATAATTTGTAGTTACCACTTGGAGCATTGTAGTTTGAATCACTAGAGGATAGAGAATGACAAAAACCTTGGGACAATGTCAACATGAATATTGTCACAATGTTGATTCGGGTATTACATGTGCTCTATAAAAGTAAGCAATCACACTTCACTATTAAGCATTCAGGTGGAAAATGACAAAGCTTCATTGAAGAAGGAGCTCGATCAATTGATCAAGAAAAGGTATGGAGCATGCCAGCAACAACAACATATATAAAAAGTAACTGTAGATACTGGTAGCATAGTTCTAAATGTGAATGTCTATGAAGAGGAGTCACCAGTAGGGAAGTTTTTTAATCTTTTCCTCATGATAAGAAACTCAAAGAATAAGCTCACAGAGATGAAGTTCGAGTATGAGGCCAAGATTACTGAGCTGCAAATGAGGCTGTAGCCAGTCAAGCCATGAGAATTACGTGAGCAAAAGGAAAAGGATTTGAGTTTTGCACTGAAAGTTGTCACTGATAGAGTGGAAGATTGTGCTAAAATACTAGATGAAACCATGTAGATTTGGACCTCACTATAGGAGGATCTAAACATTCAAAGGATTGACGAGGAGCTCCAAAAGAAGTAGAAGCAGTTGGAAAAAATCTAGGAAATTGTGAAGACCTTACCAGTCTCACAGAGGGTAGCAAGGATCACTGAAGGAAAGACTCTTCAAAGGAAGATTGAAGACCTTCAGCGAAAGGAGAATATTTTGACATAAATGAGTCAACTATGGTAGGATGAGGCCATCAATTTTTCACATGAAGTTGACAGTAAGCTCATGGACCTATGACAGAGGGAGAAAGAAGTGCTACAGAAGACTATCAGACCAACTGTAGAGGCATTACTGGAAGAAGTCCGCCGAGAGGAGAAGTAGGTAGCATAAATACTTCATGTCATCTACGTGAGCATCACAGCAAATATTCCGGGCACAGCAGCTGAGTAACTTGGGACGAGCCACACGTGTGTGTTGGGGGCATATTGGGTGTGACCCAACTTGGTCCATTTTTGGTCAAATACTCTACATTTTGAGGAGTGGAGTGTGCGGAGTCAGCGAAGTTGTATTGACCAGGCAAGTGTCTAGGGGCTTTGGGGTGGGTTGAAGCCCCTCCTTTTGTAATGGGTATCAGTGTTTTAGCTCACTATTTTTCAAACCCATAGTATGTAGACCATGGTTTCGTAGTATTGAAATATATATGAGAAGATGTGATTCTTTGTCGAAGAGTGATATGTTAATGAATTGACCAAACCTTCTATCTTTAGTCTGTATCTTGGGCCTTAAAGGGAAGGCTCACCTATTGGGCGCGACCCACTTGGTCCAGTTTTGGTCAAAGACTCCAAATTTTGAGGAGCAAAGTGCACAGAGTCCGTGAAGTTCTATTCACCGTGTAATGACTAGGGGCTTTGGGGTTGGTCAAAGCCCCTCATTTTGTAATGGGTATCGGGGTTTTAGCTCATTGTTTTGTTCAACCCATAGTATATGGAGCATGGTTTTGTAGTAATGAAATATATATAATTAGATGTAATGCTTTGTCGAAGAGTGATATGTTAATGAATTCATCACACTTTGTGTATTTAGTCTATATTTTGGGCCTTAAAGGGAAGGCTCCGTAGCTGAGTGTGTGAAGGCCTTAGAAGAGTCTACAGCTGAGTGCATAGACCACCTGTAGCTGGGTGTGCAGGTCAAAGAAATTATATGTACTGAAAGATCTATCTTAATAAAGAATAATAATTTTGGGCGAAGTGTTGCGTATATGTATTCATAATCTATGTTCATATATACTGATATGCATGCTTTTTACTTATTTATGCGAAAGAATACATGTTATATTGTTTTATAGTATGTTTATGTAATAAGTGAAAGTTTGTGAAGTAAAGCATGAGCGCGAAGTCTTTTATATATGCGAAGTTGTAGATAAGTATAAAATATAAAAAAACACATGGATTCCACAGTTCAGTATCCCTATGGATGTAGAAACCTAGTTCTGCATCCTACAATAACCACTTTGGGTGAGACTACGATTTGCATGAACGTCGTTGCCCTAAGGGTGAGTGGTTGAGGGTTTTTTTGGTGTGCAACATGCTTTGAACCTAGGTCCAAGCCCCTTAAGCCAACAAATGGTTCTATTGAGGAGACCAAGATTTGTTTGAGGGATATGTTTTGGTGTCCGTCGAAGAAGCAAATCCAGGAGTGGATTGAACAAAAAGAGTCAGAATTTGTAGTTTACGAAAACAAAAATCTGCGATTGTCGACTGAAGCTTGGTTGTAGAAGTCTCTCTTTACATAACAACACCAGATTTTATTTCGTGACATTTTCTAATGAATTATATGACTGGGTATCAAAGTTTACCAAGCATAAGACTTATTTCTAAAACAACGAACCTACCGCATGGAGCCTTGAATTGATATAGTGACTCAAGAATATAATAACAGTATCTCAAGAGCGGTTGATTTTTGGATTGACAGTATCCTTGGTGGATTTATTACTGAGTTCTCAATAGACACGATTGTCTCTTATAGCGAAGATGAGTGGAGATTTTTCAAGGACTTGAGAGGTAGGTACCTAAATTCTTTGAAGTTGTGGATTAAAATGCTTTTGTGTGAAAAGAGCGTACTATGAATGGAGTCAGATTAATGTTTGGACAAAGACGCAATAAGTCTGAACCAGGACCAAGGTCTACGCGAAGTGGAAATCAATATAGAGTAGATCTCTAAGAACCCCCTTAAATTTATATTTATAATAAATGGGCGAATCCCCATGATACATAGGAAAAATTGAAGGTGATTTTATCAATAATATAATATGTATATAAAAAAATTTTGGCGAATCTATCACCAATTATGTAACGAATAAAATATATATAAATAATGGAAAATAATGTAAATGATAATAAGCATAAATAATGATTAGTTAAACTAGTAATTAGGTTGAAGAGGCATGTCTAAATGAGACATGACTCTTCATGAAGAGACACTTGCGTGGTATATAAGCAAGCGTCTTTTTCTCATTGTATTCATTCATTCATTCATTCTTATTCTTCATACATTTAATATATAATATTTCTATCCTCATGGATATCTTTATATTCCAAGTCTTCTGGAGTAATTAATTTGTCGAAGGAACTTTGTTCGCCTCATTTGGTATCAGAGGGAGGTGATGGAAGGCGGCAACGGATGGGGGTTTTTACCGTTGCTCAGGAATGTGGTGGTAGCTGCAGAGAAGTGGACGAGCCTCTGCTGGCGTTGGCCTTGGTATGTCGACGACGAACAAAGGCTGTGGTGATCGACGACGAACGGAGGATATGGCGGTGGTAGGGATGTGACGACCAAGTAGGTGACCTTGATCCCTCTTATATATATATATATATATATATATATATATATATATATATATATATAATATATATATATATATATATATATATATATATATATATATATATATATATATATATATATATATATATATATATATATATCTATATATATCTATCTATATATATATATATATATATATATAGATACTTAATTCTTTTATATATAATTTTTTACTTCTCCTTTCTTTTCTTTTTTTCTTAATTTCTATAATCTTTTTTTTCTTTTCTCTTTTTTTTTACGTGTACTTTTTTTTATAATCTTTTTTTTAATCTTTATATGTAGTTTTTTTTTAATTTGATTTTTTTTCTATATTTTTTTTTCAATGGCCGAAGGGTTGATAGTGAAATGGAGAAACTCCAAATTCTTGTAGCGAAATGCTTCAATGACAACAATGTTGATGAATTTGACGGTCAAAGACCTGGCAGTAGTATGGAGAATCTCCAAAATTGATAGCAAAACCAAATTCAGAAACGCCAGAAGATATATCAGATATTTAAAAGGTAATGTCTCAAGAAGGAAAAAAAGTATTACAAAATATGCAAAACGAAATTGACAAAATCATTGTTGAAAAAAATGAAGAAGTTTCTTGACTTAAAAGCCATAGTGAAAAATTACTGACGCAAATTAAGAAACTTAAGAAGGATCAGATGTCATTAGAAAACAAGGTACAAAAACTTATCAAGAAGGAAGCATCAAATGTAGGAATTCAAGTTGATGACAAAACAACAAGTACCGATCCAATGAATATGACAACTCAAGAAGACAAGTTAGTTGAAGAAATGACACACACAGATGTTGCAGTTCAGACAATGAACATCCCAAGTGCATGTTCCATAACCAACTCAACAACATCTTCGCTAGAAGAAAATATAAAAATTGCCACATGCCCAATAAGGGAAACTCAAACCAAAAAAATTCCCTATCAACATCTGAATCACGAGAATAGACAAATCAGCCATGCTACGTATATGTACCATTTAGAACAAAAACAACAAACTGATGTTCCAGAGAAGAGTGATGTAACATCAATCCAGTCTTATGCTGACAAGTCATTACAAAATTCCAGTGATTGGAATATTCCACAGAAGATTAATCTGGGATGGTCTGATCCCTTCTCAGTGCGATAATTTTGTTTGTCACTAAGAAGATCATATCAACTTGTATCGACAAGGATGACTATTCCGAGAGACAAAGACGTTCAAAGCCGAAAAAGAGATCAAGCCTTTTTCATCGACAAGATTTGAGGACAAATCTTTTTGAGGAAGGAGGTAATGTAACGAATAAAACATATATAAATAATGTAAAATAATGTAAATGATAATAAGCATAAATAATGATTAGTTAAACTAGTAATTAGGTTGAAGAGGCATGTCTAAATGAGACATGACTCTTCATGAAAAGACACTTGCCTGGTATATAAGCAAGCCTCTAGTTCTCATTATATTCATTCATTCATTCATTCTTATTCTTCATACATTTAATATATAATATTTGTATCTTCATGGATATCTTTATATTCCAAGTCTTCTGGAGTAATTAATTTGTAGAAGGAACTTTGTTTGCTTCAAATTATATTATCTTGTAAAATCATGGTGAATCTTTCATTAGATTATAAAATCTTATAAGATCTTGGCGAATATTTCACTGAATAATAAAGGCTTTGTAAAGGGCTAACAAAGTTCATAATGAGTATTTCTTGTAATGGCTTGAAGCCTTGCTAATCAATCCATCAAGAACCAAAACAAGTATATTCCTTATAATTATATTCCTTATTTGGAATATAGAGATATTACTCATGGAAAGTCAATTAGGTTTAGCGCAGGTGGTAGGGAGAAATCCTACATGTGACAATGTGTTGGACTCATAATGATTATTTCTTGTAATGACTATGAGCCTTGTTTTATAAGCAATCCCTTGAGGACTGAAATATGTATATTACTCATATGGAATATAAATATATTTCTCATGTATTGGAATATAAATATATGAGTGAGGAGTGGGAAATGAGCCACAATAAGTCCTTAGAAAATTGACATGAAGAAGATAAGTGCAAAAAATAAAAAAGGTGAAAATGGAAAAATTGAGAAGAAATACAAGGGAAAAATGGTGAAACAACAAATTAATAATCCATGGGAGGAACAAGTATTAGAGATAGTGAGGGAAGATGTTCCCTCAACCTAGGGGTAACAAAGGTAGACATTATAACTCTCATTTATGCAAGTGTAGCTAAACAAACATTAAGCTCTATGCCAGTCATGAGAGGGAGGAAATCTGGGAAAGAAATATGAGAACAAGAATTTAAATGGAACAAAGCATTGGGATTACAATCCTTGCTCATTGAGTTTGGTTACTTCCTTTGAGGCCTATTGAAAAATTAGGAATCATCTATCTATGTATCTTGTTATATAATTAGTTTGTAAAATAGTTGCCAAGTAGCTATGTTAGAGCATGGATTTTGTGAAATATCTTTTACTCATCCTACCTATCTTTAGATGGAGATGAACAAATATGAGTATTGGAGATAGAATTCTCCCAATTTTTTGTTGTAACAAATTGTACAGGTATAGCCATGTCCATCATTAAGTATGCCCCAACTGTATCGACAATATTCCCAAACCAAAAACATTTAGTACTAAAAAGCATAAAAAATCCAACATTACATACTAAAAGAACATATTAATAAAATTTGCATGGTGAAAATCAGCACGAAAGGTTATAGCGCATAAAGGTTTGTAATAGAAATCAGCCTTAAAACTCCTGCGACCAAGAAAAACAATGATAATAAGCCCGTGTCTCCCTTGGAATTTTATGTATCAAGATGAAACCCCAAAACGCAAAGCCCTAGCCGAAAATAAGTGAGAACCCCTCACATCAGTCAAAGAAGAGGTTTCTACCCTGCAAAAATGCTCAACATTTCAAAGCAACGTCCTTAAAATGTAGATCCGTACATATATTCGCAGGAGCTAAGAAGGAAGATGATATTTTACTATTTGCGAGCACTTAAATAGCCTGATCATGATTTAAGTAATGTTTTGTTAAATTTGGAGGGTTGTGGCTTGTAATTCAACTCAAAAAAATTATAATGTAATTAACTTATTTATTCCTTATCTTACAACATTTTTTGAATTGCCATTTTTTACATCTTAGTATCATCCTCCCAGCAATCTGAGTGCAAAGAAGCCTATCATGTGGCAAGGAATCTTTTTTTCTACTAGGGTTTTGGATTTTAGACCATCATTAGAAAACTTGGCTCGCTGTGAATAAAAATAAGTTTTGAATATTTAGTTTTTAAATATGTACTAATTAAAAAAGATTTTATATAACATTTGAAACTAAGGAGAGATTTATTTTTCAGTTTTGAATATTTATTTTTTAAATATATATTAATTACAAAAGTCTAGGGAGAGATGTAGTTTTGAGAGAGATTAGTAGATAAGTGTCGTTATGATTTTTCTTAATGAATTTCAGTTTTAAAATTGTCTATATTGAAAAAAAATATTACAAAATATTTAAATTTTAAAATGAATATACATGGTCACTTTAGGTACTATGATTGTTTCCTTAACATGATAAAAAATGAACTAGCTATAATCTAACAACACTTTAGGATACCTCTAAGGACACATATAAAATAATAATTATAGTTATCATATTAAAATAATAATTTATGTTTTAATTTGAGGGAGTCAACATAATATTATATTGCATGATGGTTAATTTTCATATATATACATAAATTAGACAAACCCTTGAAACTTGAAATGACCTCTTTAGTTTTGGAATTAAATAATATATATATATATATATATATATATATATATATATATATATATATATATATATATATATATATATATATATATATATATATATTTTATTATGTTCTGTGAGTGACCTCCTTGTGGAAAAATATCATGTTTGAGTGATGAGTATATCAATAAACCATTACAAATTTAATTATATCTCAATTCCAAAATTGAAAGTGAAGATAATCATTCACTCACAAATTTGGACAACTTGTAATTATAATTATCAAATCACTTTCCGTTTATATAATATTGTCTCATCAATAATTTTTATATCAAGTTAATTAATTATAATTTAAATGAATTTAAAAATATTAACCATTAAGATAGAAAGTGATTAAGTCGTTAATATACCATATTTCACTGTACACAAACTATAAAATATAAAGCAACAAAAAAAGAATTTTTGTCATGATATTAGAAAACCTAAAATCCCCCAACAACTACTAGTGCTTCTAGCTTTTTTTCAGCCCCATAATTGATATTTTTCATATTATTGATTTTTATTTTAATTTAAAATGATAAAAAAGGATTAATTAAGTGGATAGATGTCTTTGTTTTGGAATAGCATTTCACAATCATGATCAACCTATGCAAACCTCCCAAGTGATATGTAGAATATGGGCAATTAATAGGGAAGGGTCATAGATGCTTCACCTGATCAAAACCATAATCAAAAGTAAACCATATCCCTATATAAAAAAACCTTACATTTTGCAAATCCAATAAACTATATGCCTATGTAAAAAAACCTTAGGTTTTGCAAATCAAAGTATACTACTTTAAGAATTCACAATATACCTCTCTTTTGATACACACCAACCTAGATCCATCCTTAGTTAACGTGAATGGGAAATGAGAATCAAAACCTAGTGAGTGGGAAATGAGAATCAAAACCGAGGGTTTCGAGGGATACCCAGAGGAAGAGGGAGAAGATGGATCTAGGCTAGTTTATGAGAATCAAAACCTAGCGAGTGGGAAATGAGAATCAAAACTAATGGTTTTGATGCATAGGAAGAGGAAGAAGGAGAAGATGGATCTAGACTAGTTTAATTCCACCTTTAAAAAGACTATATTCCACATGAATATCATGGGAAATACCATGGGTTCTCATAAACATGGAGCTCAAAAACCACTGGTAACTTCACAGAACAAGACAACATCCTTCAATGCAATAAAAAAAACCCCCCAAATGATAGCTAGAATATGGGCACTTAATAAACAAGGGTCATAGACGCTTCACCTGATCAAAACTAGAACATAGATACTTAATAGGAAAGGGTCATAGACGTTGCACTTGATCGAAACCATAATCAAAACTCATCAAAACTAGAATATGGGCACTTAATAAGCAAGACCATAATCAAAAGTAAATGATATCCCTATGTAAAAAAGATGTTACACTTTGCAAATCCAAGTATACTACTTTAAGATATCCCTATGTAAAAAAAATCTTACATTTTGCAAATCCAAGTATACTACTTTAAGAATTCATAGCATACCTCTCTTTAGATATACACGAGCCAAGATCCATCCCTCTCTAAGCTTGAGAGATCGACAAATCTTGAGAGATCAACAATTAAGGCTAATGAAAAATGTGAATCAAAACTGCGGGAGAGAGAGGGAAAGAGGGAGAATGAGAAGATGGATTTAGGATGGTATAATTCCCCCCTTTAAATGGACTATATTCCACATGAATACCATGGGTTCTTATAAACCTTGAGCTCAAAAACCAGTAATGGACAAAACAATATCTCTTGATATAATAAAAAAATAATAATGTAGAATTTTCATTTTTACATAGAGTTAATTTTATTTTTATTTCAAATTTACCTTTACTCAACAAAAATTGATTAAAAAAAATAATGACCTAAAATTTTTACATAAAATAATAACGTAGACTTTTAATTTTAACATAGGGTTGTTAATTATCAAATCTCTAGATAGATCCAAAGTTAAAATGGATCTAGGTTTGTTTAATTATTAATTTATTTTTTTAATGTAATTTCTATTTTTATGTAATTTCATTGAGTCGAAATATTTTTAATT
The DNA here is from genome assembly GCA_031772625.1 of Pinus tabuliformis. Taxonomy (NCBI): domain Eukaryota; kingdom Viridiplantae; phylum Streptophyta; class Pinopsida; order Pinales; family Pinaceae; genus Pinus; species Pinus tabuliformis. The sequence continues at coordinate 1,503,527,134 of CM062819.1, read as the reverse complement.
TTTAATTAATTAATTAATCAATTTCTTTAATTCGATTGAGTCATAATGTTTAGATAACATAACATGACATTTCAATATCTTTTCCATACCAAAAATGTAATAACATTAAATTAAAAAAAAAAAATAACTATAAAATTTTTTGATTGTAAAATGAGAGATGGTTTTTGGGCATGTGGTACTGATAAGTCATGGTATTGGCCCATGGTATTGTAACAAAGCATGTTCACAACTTAATAATGTCCATGGTAAAGTGGGGTTGAATATCCATGGTTAAAAAAATTGTTATATTATAAGTATTAAATTTTTATGTGCTTATTAATAAAGTTTAAATATGGTTACAAAATTATTAGACTAACTTATATGGTAAAATGGATCTTAATTTATAACTATTATTTATATCTCATATATTTGAATGTGATAAGGGATTTAGATATATCTTAAAAGTAATTATAATATTTTTGCTTTTAGATTTAATTAAAAAATGTTATAAAATTAAATTCAAATAAAATATTTATAAATATTTTGATTGTGAAATGAGAGATGGTTTTTGGGCATGTGGTATTGGCCCATGGTATTAAAAAAAATTGTGCCCAATGTAAGGTATTAAATCATTTTAATCTCCCAAACCAGGGGCAAATATCAAAATTCGGCGATTTTAAGGGAATACGATTTCCCAAAACCAGCAAATCGGGCCAAATGAAGATTTGGTTAGTTTATCTACTCATTTTTCATTTTGGGCTAAAATCAAAAAATTAAATATTCTTTAAATAAAATTGGGGCTAACTATATGAAAAGGGTTTTTAATAAAAAATTCATCCTCTTAAAATGTAAAAACCCTCAAATTTTGCCTTTGGGCTATAATTCGCCCCTAAAATTTACCATGTCGCTAACCAAATCACTTTATTGAGGCTCACTATAGTCCCTTTTTAGGTGGATCTGAGAGTGAAGAAGAAGGAAGTAACCCCGCAACCCCGCGATATTCTCCCTTCCATCCTGAAGGATCGTTGAAGTTAGGAGTTGAGGAAAATCAAGGCATCTTTGGGATTCCCCATCCATCTACTCCCCTTACCCCCCATCCCCCTCCCCATAATTCCCCTATGCCCCCTTCCCCTATCCCTAATCCCCCAAGAAGAAAAATGGGAAATGGAATTAAGTTTCCTATCATTAGAGGCCTTGGATCAAAGGATCATGACTAGTTCTGGTTTGTAGTTGATGCAGAATGGAAGGAAAAATAGATCACAGACGAAGATGTCAAGAAGGTGCAGCTCATCACGACATTGTGAGAAAGACCACTAACATGGTACATTATTCTGTGACTAATCGTGTTGCTTCATTGGATGATATTAAGAAAGCGCTGGTATAAGAATTCAAGAAGCCAAAATCAGAATCACAGTGCATTACAGAGCTAAAGGAAATTAAACAGATGGCTACTAAGTCTGTGTGGAGGTTGGATCAATGATTCAAGGTGTTAATGGGACAAGTAAGCTTTAACATACCCTCATAAAAACATAAAGAATGGTTTATAGTTGCCCTAATGCCACATATTAGGTTACCCTTGACACAACAGAACATAGAGATTCAAGTCAAAGCATTGGAGACTGCAATGAAGTTGGATGCCTCGCTGATTGGAGATACTCACGCAGGAGTATAGTAAATTCAGAGTTAGCTAGCAATTTGACCTTTGAATTGCAAGATCTCAAGAAAGGTAAAGAAACTAGATCAGAAGCATGGTGTACAAAATACAAATCAGAGGGCCATTATAAGGATCAATGCCCTATGTTCAGAGATTACTTAGCAAGTGGAGCACCTAATCTAGTAAACCCAGGATTAGGTTTGTGGAGAGACATTTGTAGAATTAGACAAAAACGTCAGTTTGAAGATTTTTATTTATTACATAAGTACGTGCAAACCCCAAAGAAGTTATTTTTCCACTTTTGTAATTCAGAGGGCCATGATGAGATAAATTCTTGAAGTTATGACTTGATGATGGAGAGCATTGCTGATGCTTATAGACTGCAAGTTGAAGGATATACGAGCGAGGAGGTAGGCTAGCGTTCTCATCGAGGAGGATTCCAAGGATGAGGATGAGGATGAGGATGAGGATTTGGTCAAGGATGCAGGAAAATTATATGTTATGACTCTCGACAGGCAGGACAGTTGGCTTATTGGGGCCTGACCTAGGTTCAGAAGTGAGTTAGCCAAACAAATCCAGAAACTACCAGCCCTTTTGGCAACAGTCCGCGGAGCGCGGAGTGAGGTCTCACCCGAGGTAGTATGGGAGGGTGCTGGAACTAGGTTTCAGCACCCTAGGGATGTCTTGATGAGGTCTGGAAAGTTCGCGAACTGATCCAGTGTGCTAGTGGAGCTCTGGGCAGCTATCTGACCTTCGCGTAGCTTTGTAAATACCACGAAGGGTTGTTGTCTTAGCTATTTTACCCTTACTGTGTTATTATTATAAATTTGATTTAATTTTGTGGGCCCAGTAGTCTTATCAATCATTCAACATTCATAACATGTGCGCGCAATTATAAACTCTAAGGAAATGCCTACACATATAACAAAAGCATAAACATGCAGATCTAGGAATAGATGCACAATAATTCAGAATCAACTTAGCATTTATTAAACTTCTATCCTGTTACAATCCCAACCACGCACTGCGAACTCAGCTGCAGGGGTCCGCGCACATAGTTGCAGACTCTACCAGGCCTCTGCACACACAGCTGCAGAGCCTATTCTTACTGCTACCAACCACGACTCGGACTTACAAACTCAGAGCGAATGTCACATTCAAAAACCCATATCACTTCAGATTAGAACTAAAAACTTACTTCTACACTTAGAGCCTCGCTTTATTTATACATTCCCATGGTTTGTGGACCATGGGTAGGCCGACACATTCTATATTAAATTACACTATTTTAGGGTGGACTACCGTAGACTCTTGTGCTTCGTACCCACATTTTGCGGGGTATTTACATTACATTGTCCCAAAACTTGGCTTTAAGCCCCAAAAATCTGCTATGGGGGGATCCGCTACCCAACAGGCCCCCAACATAATCATCGTGACTCGTCTTGAGTCACTCGACTGGTGCGATGATCTTTGCGTGAAGTCCATCGAGTTGTGCCTGCACATCGTGAAGGTCTGCAACTCACCATCCTGTCGTTGTCTGGATTTGCTCCCTGTCTACTTCAAGATCATCTACATCTGACTTGATCTCTATGGTGATGTCGGCCTGTGTTTATAGTCCCGCACCTCGATCCGGCTCCTAGGGTCACGAAGACCGTAGTTTAGTCAGTTAGTCAGATAGTCGGCCCACCCATGTAGGGATTCAGATGACTGGCATCTACTTTTCCTAGGAAGGGCTCCCCATTTAGTTTGACTAGTTGGATTGCGCCTCCGTCTGTGACCTACTTTACCACATATGGTCCCAACTAATGCATTCAGAATTTGCCAGGAAATTTTTCGAACTTGCTATCATACAACAACACTAAATCATTTCCCTTGAATGTGCACAACATGATATGGCGATCATGCCAAGCTTTTTCGCGTTGTTTTTGTACCTGTTGATGGAATCCCGCCAGAAACCATTCTTCCTCAAGTTCTTCCAAGTGCGCGAGTCTTTCTTACAAGGCTTCATGGTCTGCCATGCCTGTCATCGCTGCTATCTGCAAACTGGGTACAATGTATTCCATTGGCATGACTGCTTCCATGCCATAGACTAACCTGAAAGGTGTCTGACCCGTCAATTTCTTGCACGTGGTTCTGTATGCCCATAACACAGTAGGTATGCGCAAGTCCTAGTTGTTTCACTGCGTGTTACATACTTTGGTCAACACAGTCTCCAGAATCTTATTGAATGCTTCTACCGTCCCATTAGCTTGTGGATGGTACGGCGTACTTTGATGATAATACACCTAGAACTCCTCAGTGAGTGCGCTAATAGTTTCATTGAGGAAGTGCTTTCTACGATCACTCATTAAAATTTTCGGGCATCCAAACCATGTCAACACGTTGTCGAACAAAAATTTTGCAACTGTGGCAGCCATGCAATCCTTAACCAGTTGTGCTTCTGCCCATCGAGTAAGGTACTATGTCGCGGTGATGATGTATCGCGCACCCATCTTCCCCTAAGGTTTGATTGGCCCCACAAAGTCTATCGCCCATTTTTCAACTGGCTATAGCGTCATCTATGGATTGAGTGGCATCTCATCCCATCGCGATGGTTTCCCAAGCCATTGACATATGTCGCAGGCCTGACAGTACGCTTTTGAATCTTGATGTAAAGTTGGCCACCATAGTCTAGCACAAAGAATCTTCTATGTCGTCGCCCGTCCCGCATAGTGTCCTCTTGCAACCCCCCTATGTGCTTCCACGAGGATCTGTCCTCATTCAAATTCAGGTACATATCTTCGTAATATTTCATCATTTCCCATTTTGTAGAGATTCCCCAGGATGATAGAAAAGTCTGCCATGCGTACCACTAATTCCTTCTTCTGGTGGACTAAATATTCTAGCGGCGCAGTTCCTGTGGTTAAGAAATGGATTATATCATCGAAGTGGCCATCCGTGACACGAACTGCATAGAGTTATGCATTAGGTAGTCCTTCCTCCAAATTTGTTGGCTCCCCGCCATTCTCAATTCGTGATAGTTCATGTGGTCCTACATTTAGGCATCGTGGTTTTACGATGACCTCGAAGTCATACTCTTGAAACAGTAACAACCATCTGCATATGCGCCCCCCCAACACAGGATTTTTCACCAGGTATTTCAACGCGGAATGATTGGTATACATCTTGAAGTGCCCACCAAGTAAATAGTGGCAATATTTCTCGAGCATGTATACCATTGCCAATCCTTCGCATTCAGTATTAGATTAGTTCTTTTCGGCTTTGGACAGCCACTGGCTCATAAACACAATTGGGTGATCCACACCTTCCACACCTTCTTGCGTAAGTACAGCGCCCAGCACAATACACGACGCATCAACATGTACATGAAATTGGAGGTCCCATTTTGGAAAGACCAAGATGGGAGCGGATGCCATCTTTTCCTTTATAACCTCCAAACTTTTCTTACAATCATCATTCCAACAATATGTAGCATCCTTTTTCAATAACTATTCCATTGGTGATGTTATCTGTGCATAGCTCTTAATAAATTTTCTATAGTAACCAGTGTGCCCCAATGTGGCGCGTAGTTGTTTGACACTTCACGGCACTTCCAGATTGAGAATAACGGAAATCTTCGCAGGGTCCACCATTAGGCCTTTCTTACAGACCACATGGCCGAGCAGATTTCCAAAGGGGACGAGGAAGGTGCACTTCTTAAGATTCAGCGCAATCTGGTGTCGTCGGCGAGTATCCAGCATCAACCATAAGCTTGCTATATGGTTTTTAACTAACCCAAATATACTCCAATCATCCAGATATACCTCCAAATACTTGTGGATGAATTCTTTGAATGCGGCCACCACTACGCGGGAAAATATTGCTGGCGCATTCTTCAGTCCAAAGGGCATAACAGTGTATTGAAAACAGTCTCATTTGGTTGCAAAGGTTGTCTTGCTCCTATCTTCCGCCGCGATGTTGATCTGATGGTACCCTGAGAAACCATCCGTGAATGAGTAAGCTTCATGTCAGCCAACATTCTCCAATACTTCATCTGTAAATGGTGTTTGGAATGTATCATGAACACAAGCATCGTTTAACTTTCTGAGGTCCATGCAGATTCGAATTTTGCCCTTCTGTTTTTTCTCCTACACTACCATGGGACTCACCCAGTCAGATTCTTCCACTGGTTCAATAATTCCTACTGCAAGCATTTTGTCTAACTCTTTGTGGACCTTTGCTTTATACTTCGGATTCAGACAGTAAGGTCGCTGCTTAACTAGCTTCGCATCTGGTTTCAAAGTAATCTTCATCATCCCTAAGTGGCCAATGATCCCCTTTAAATCCGTGATTTTGGTCCGGAACAAATCTTGATATTCGCGGAGTAACTCAGCTACCTTATTCACCATAGCATCGTCCCAATAGTCCCCAAGCATCGTGTACTTCAGGTCCGCATCAGTACCAATGTTTATCTGATTTGTTTTCAGCAGTGTAGTGATGTCAAGGTCCTCAATTGATGGTCCTCTATTTTCACGACTCCCTTCAGTTTCTAGAATATTAATGTTTTTCGGATTGTCATCATCCTCCTCTACTTGTATGTTATAACATTCTACGGCATGCCTTAACTAGGTTGCCCATGTTGGTTGAACTAATTCCCTTGGTTCCTGTGGTATTTTGAAAATCACGACTTTCACGGCTTGCAGTGCATTGTCAACAGTATCCGACCATGGGTCTTCAAATGCGAATGTTAACAAAAATCCCTCACGCAAGACATCCCATTCGCCTATACCATGTTGGAGTTCTGTCTCGGTATACTAATTCATGGGTATGACATCCAGGGTATGGTAGAATAAGTGTACCCATTCAGGCTGAGGTTCTTCTCCATAGGTCTTGCTCCATTTTCCGAGGTGCGTGTGCAGGTCATCGCGTCCATTGTATTTCTCTGCTATTCGTAGTTCTAGTTTCCCAAACCATAGTTGCATCATCCTTCTGCAGCCACGCCAGTTTTCAAAATTTCCTTGATGTGTTCCCCACCAACGCGCAGGTGTCACATGTAGCGCCCAATTCAGTGCATCGAACTGCTAGTGCTTCACTACAATGCTCTCAAACTTGCTCAAGAATTCATCCACCACTGTCAATCCATCATTTGTCAGTAGATCTCGAACCTGGGCTATTACGCAACTTACTGATTTAGTCATCATGTTCCAATTCAGTGTAGTCACTTCATTTAATCGATCGTGATAGCGTTCATCTTCTTCATCTAAATCTGAGGTGCAGGAACCCATGCGTTCCCAAGAGATCCTTCCATCTGCAGTCGGATTCACCCACTCCTGATCTCACGAAGTTATCTTGTACATACAATCCAGCTCATCATTGCTTCCATCGTCGTGCACGGGTTCAGTGTAGCACTCTCCTTTGGCTGGGTCTAGTGGAATTACTACGCGTAGAGACTTTTTCTCGAATATCATCTTTCGCTTCTTTAGGTTGATGACTCAATTCGTATCAGTGGCCCAGTCTATTCCTAGCAACGAGGGATAAGGATTGTTGTCATCAAAAATCTCTATCACTTCAAAGTTAGTTTGTGTGCTCGTGCCTTCGATATCCGCTGTTACCCCTTGCAACCTTCCCATGGGCAAGATCTTTTGTTGGTTCGCATCTGTAATTGAATCGAGGACCACTGTAATGCGGGTCTGCCCATGCATTCCCATGTCTGCTTTGGTAACACATTCGCGTCCGAACCCAAGTCGAGGATTACCTGATCCATTTCATACTCGCCAATTTGCGCCCTCAATCTTATTTCCCTCCCGGTGCACAATACATGCCTTCCTAGTTTCCAGACTAAGCGCGGTTCACCCAACCTTGTGCACCTAGTGATCAACTCTTGTAGTCCTTTAACTGCCTTATTATCGTGCAACAACTTCATGCATGTCTCTAAAAAGGTAGTAAGCATAGAAGGATCAATTCACGGCTCTGGTTGATCCTTACTACCTAAAGTAGAGGCCTCCGTGAAGCTCTTCTTAGCTTCCATAAACATCTCCCTTGCACGTTCCAAGTCAAACTCAGGTTCCTTTGTAGGAGCCTTGTGAACCCATGTATCTTCCTCAAGCTACTTCCCCTTATCTTCCCCTATAGTCACGTCACTTCTGAGCACCATGTTCACATTGGGATCTTCTTCGCGGAGTTCAGATTTCATCATTTGGATATCCTGGGTCGGAGTAGGCCGTAGTACCCCCTTCTCGTGCATCTGTGCGATTAGCATAAGACAATCTACCATTTCATGATCAAACTGCTCACAGTACGAACAAGATATTCTCGTTGGGTTGGTACAATCACGAGTGTAGTGCCTTGGTCCTCCGCAATTGTAACATATTAGTTTTCCGTGGCCCCTTCCTAGCCCCATTCCTCCTCGTTCTCGACCTTGCCCTTGAAATCCACCATGCGCCATTCCCACTGTTGGGTCGAGGGCTCGTGTTTCTGTCTGCATTCAATAAGTTGGGGTCCGATCCATCATTAACTCATAGCTCCGACATGTACGCTCATCATGGCCCACTGATCTACAAAAATTACAAAATAGCTACTCCGGAGTCTGTGTATACTTCTGCATTAGGTGACAGTTTTCCATCGTGTGCTTTCCTCCCACCCGATAGATCGTGCACTAGAGCACGAGTGCCGCACTTGGTCCTGCCTGTGCCTCTGGTCTCAACGGCATTGGTCCCCCTCCTACCAAGTAGTTCATGAATACTGGACAGTGATCCTTGTCGTGGCCCTGGCCTTTACATTTTATGCACCACACTTCTTCGTGCGCCTCTAGCCGGGGTGCCCTATCCTACTTCAAACTCTACATTTCCAACCATAGGTTCTGTAGTTGCGCGTGGATCTGTTGGACTCCCAATCCCAAATCCTGTATTGGTGTTTCATGCAACCTCATCACCATTTCTAGTGCTTCAGCCTGGGTTGAAAGCTTTTGCTGTGACAGCGTCATCCTCAAGTGTGGTGTCGAAGGTGCCACAAACCATGCGTGGTGTTGCACATCCATTAGCGTCAGATTAGCCTCACAGATCATACTCTTTAGTCTCTAATCCAGATCCTAAGGGGTCTCACCTGGAAGCATCACGATCTCTTTAAATTTGATGATTGACTGTGTCTCTGATTTCGGCTGGCTAAATTCTTTGTTTAGCGCATTCTAGATCTCTGTTATTCCTGCATTTGGGTGATCATTCAAGTGCTTGAAATACCAGGTCAGTGAACAATCCTGCAACACGCTCACCAACGCGGCCTTCTTAATGTTGTCATCCATGACTCCTTGGGCTTCCCATACTGCTCTTACCATGAACCAGAACTGGTTCGGATCCTCATTCCCTACTCCTTTGAATACGGGTAGCTTGATCGCGCTCACCATGCTGAACTACGGGTTTGGTGGAGGTGGGGTGGTTGAAGATGGAGGTGAAGTAGGTGAAGTGGGTGATGGCATAAGTGGAGGTGATAACTGCAAAATGCGCTACCTTATCAAACTAACCGCACTTCTCGAGGAAACCCAAGCGCGCTCTTCCTCGCTCGCTCGTGGGGGTGAAATTAAAGGACTGTTTCCTAACCCTTCGATCCCTTTGTAGATATTTCTGCTTCATGTCATTCCAATCATTAATGTATTCGCATAACCCGCTTCTCACATAACAACATCTTAATCCAAGTACTCAGGGATTTGATGTACCTACCTCGCAGTTCCTTGAGAAAACATCATTCTGCTTCGCTATAGATCATGGTTGTGTCTATCGTGAACTCAGTGGTAAACCCCCCTATTATCCGGTCGAGCCAATGGTCCACGGCCCATGTGATCTTATCTTCTGATACCTCTAGTATGTGTACTAACTCTGAAGTCCACACTATCGGTTGATCGAGCTTGTACCTTCCCTGGCTGTCGGCTAACCTCATGATCCGATCATATAGCTCTAAAGAGAAGGTCAAGAAGAAGATCTCGTGGATTTCTGTATATACGTAGTGATCCAGCCACCTCTTCTCGGATATCTATGGAGTCCTTGATCCAACCAATCTTCAATTTCCTTCTTCGTAGGGTTCTAGTGTTCTGACATTAGACATCCCTTATGCAGATCCCGATCCCGGCAATGGAACCATTTCTTGGCTTATTGGGGTCTGACCCACGTTCAGAAGTGAGTTAGCCAAACAAATCCCTCAACTACCGGCCCTTTCGGCAACAATCCGTGGAGCGCGGACTGAGGTCTCACCCGAGGTAGTATGGGAGGGTGCTAGAACCAGATTTCTACACCCTAGGGATGTCTTGATGAGGTCTGGAAAGTTCGTAAACCGATCGGTGCACTAGCACAACTCCACGCAGCTGTCTGACCTTTGTGAAGCTATTTAAAGAGCGCGAAGGGTTGCTATATTAGATCTTTTACCCTTACTGTGTTATTATTATAGATCTGATTTAAGTTTGTGGGCCCAGTAGTCTTATCAATCATTCAACATTCATAACAAGTGTGCGCAATTAGAAACTGTAAGGAAATGCCTACACATATAACAGAAGCATAAACATACAGATCTACGAATAGATGCACAATAATTCAGAATCAACTTAGCTTTCATTAAACTTCTGTCCCATTACAATCCCAACCTCGCCCTATGCACTCAGCTGCAGGGGTCCAAACACACAGCTGTGGTCTCTACCGGGCCTCTGTGCACACAGCTGCAGAGCCTATTCTTACTGCTACCAACCACGACTGGGACTTACAGACTCAGAGCAAATGTCGCATTGAAAAACCAATATCACTTTAGATCAGAACTAAAAACTTACTTCTACACTTAGAGCCTCGCTCTATTTATACATTCCGATGGTCCGCAGACCATGGGTAGGCCGACACATTCTATATTAAATTACAATATTTTATGGTGGACTACCCTAGACTCTTGTGCTCCGCACCGACATTTTGTGGGGTCTTTACATTACATTGACCCAAAACTAGGCTTTAAGCCCCAAAAATCCGCTATGGGGGGATCCGCTGCCCAACAAGGATGCTCTGCAAATATTTTGATCATGTGATAGAAGAATGTCCCATCCTTATTGAAATGATGCAGGAGAAAAGGAACCAGCAGCTCACAACAAATGTTCAAATGATGATTGCAGAGTCAGGGGAGGATGAACCATGCATCAACCTCCTAACAAAGAGTGGAGTTGTGATGGGAGATGATAAAGGTAAGAAAAAAGTAGAAGAGACATGGGTAAGAAAGACCACAGAAAAGGCCCCTGGGTTTATTATACAAAAAGTAAAGAAAATTTTCATGGGAGTAAAGTGAAGCTTCATGGATGCTGGGGCTTCAAAATCTAGTATTCAAGAAAAATTAATGCCAAAGAATGGCTATGACAAAGCATCTACGCCAACGCAATAATTAGATCCATGTATTTTAAAGTCATTTTTCCAGACTTGCATGAAGCTTTTGAGGAATCAGAAGGTTTTCAAAGGACTCCAGGATTTGATAGACTTATGCGTTCATTAAGAGGCACTGTGAAGCGATCTGTGTGCAGTGAAAAATTTACATCGACACAAGAAGAGAATGGGGAAGGAAATTCGATTAACTATGCAGATTGAGGAATATGATGTGGATTAGCTAATCCTAGATTTAGGATCCGATGCCAATGCTTTACCTAAGAAAAATTGGGGGTCAATGGGAACACAAAAGTTGAAATGGTCACTAATACAGTTGAGGATGGCTAACCAATAGAAGGTCATCCCTATGGGAATGTTACTTGGTGTCACAGTAGACATCGAAGGAGTCTAAACTGTTAAAGACTTCGAAGTGATTGAAATTGTACATGATAGAAACCCTTATCTGGTGCTGCTTGGATTGGATTGGGCTTTCGATAATTTGGCTATAATCAATTTGAGGAAGACACAAATGGTGTTTGAAAGAGACAGTATGAGGGTCATTTTCCCTCTAGACCCCTCAGGAGGAGTGCGCTATATAGAGTCTGTCCTGGATGAGTACTATGACGGAGATGTCGATAAAATTTATCAGATAATAGCTAAAGAGGAAAATATGATTAATCCCATTGAGATGGAAAATTGGGTTGGGAACAAGACTGTTCTTGTACTTCAGATTTCGAGGAAGAATTGAAAAACTGGCAGAACAAGTTATATGAAGTTTCTACCATGAAACCACTTCACTAAATAACTTTTGAGGTATGTGATCTTCCTTATTATGATAGGATGGGAGATGTAACCCTATTTCTTGATGAATATGAAAGAGAAATATCAGAAGAACAGAGGGTTCAAGATTTGAATGTAGCCTTGAAGGCTACACCCACTAGATGGTGGGTTACTCAAAAAAGAAATATAGTAGATTGGCAGCAATGTCGAAGATTAATCTAGATCAGGTTCAGCTCAATCGACATAGAAATAGAAGTAAAGTATGCGTTGATGGTGTTGGACCCACCAACATGTTAGGGGATCTCCCTAGTAAGAAGTCCCAATTAGACCTCAGACCATTTGGTGTAGGAGTCCCAGCAGTGAGTCGTATGGTTATGCCTTGACCATGATTTTGCAGAGAGGCAAATAAGATAACTCTGTTGGTAGAAAGGGTGTCACAGCTGCACCAAGCCAAGGAAGGTGCATGAGAGGTTCTAACACACAGGGGTTGAGATGAGTGCACCCCTTGGAAAGTTGTGATTGAACATAGTTAAGAAGGGAACACACGAGAAAAGATACATCACAACATGGAATGAAAGTTAGCAAGCAATAGAAAGTGATGGTTAAACCGAAAACACATTTCATAAAGATTCATACATACATACATAGATAGCTATACATGCATGTGTAAGTAAACCAATACATATATCATTTAGAGTAACCGAGATAGCTTAGAATAAAATAAAACATATGCATGAAACGTGTTGGCCCTTGTTATATTAAGAAGTGTAAGTTACAGTCATACAATATATCCATGTCCAACCACTAGTTCCAATAGTGGAACATTACAGCCACAACGACCTGCTCCTCCAAAGATATGTACTAAATCTGCATAGTGGAGAAACCAAGGCTCATTACAATACTATCCAAGCTCTCTCCAAGATAGTCTTATTGGAAGATTGGCTGACCAAAAGCCTATATAATGAGTTATGAGGGGCTATTTATAACAAAGGGTGGGGTGACCCTTGACATTCCCCTTTGTGACAATTCAAATACCATCATGACTCTTCATCTACTCTATGACTATTACATCCAACTATTGACACTTGACTTACACTTGACATGACGCTACATTACAGTGCACATGTACCCATGTGAGACACAATGGATTGACCAAGCCATGCTAGACATCACTCTAACTTAGACAACCATGGAAGTCCAACTCCTCAACATCCTCACGATGATCAATAGTAACATACTGATGCCAAGATCAGTAGTCATTGATGGTGTCCGTGTGGTCTAAGGTGACATCTTTCTGGAACCTGACTCTTGCCTCCTTAGCATCCAGGTACACTTCTCGGGCTCCTCTGTACAACTCATATATAAGCATGTACATCATTGTCTTCAATGTGGCTAGACCCTTGACATACTTGTGCATGATGTCTGCACTGATGGGCAAGTCCAGGCTGGTAGCAATGCACATCAACTCGTCGAAGTATGGGTCAAGCTCTAGTTAGACTTGTCCCTTTATCTTTGCCTGGGTGAGAGTCCTAATAGATGGGATCACATGTGCGTGCACCACAACATCCATACTCTTTAACATACATGCATGGGAAGCCTATATACTCGTGATGAGATGTGGGAGATCTTCGTAGTTCCAGATGTGACTCCTAATATGTGCCTTCATCTCAACCACACTGGCCTTCATCATCTTAGGCAACAAAAGCGGGGCTCCCTTATATCTCATCTTCCATGCTTGCATGTAATCAATAGCAACATCCAAGTTTGTCAAGATACATGCTCTTCTAGCACATCGTTGCTTCCATCTGTTGAGATGGATGACTGCCTTATGCATGGTGCCAAATTTGGATTACAACCCTCGTATAACTATCTCATGGGATAATCCTTCATCTAGTATGGCCTTCTTCAGTTCATCTCGGGTGGATGTTGTAACAAACTCTCCTCCTTTCTTGGCCATCTATAGTTCCTTAGCCATTCACTCATTCTAAGCTATCAGAAAGTGAACACTTGACCTCGTGGCTTCGACATACACTCTAGTTGCATCGGCCAAGGCTACTAGATGTTTGTGCACATCAGACACGATCACTTGTTCCTCAACTTGTGCAAGAGATGTATGATGATCTCGCATCGACACTCTACAAGACTGCACAACTCTATGTTGAGACTCGTTGAATGAGATGTTGTGCATCTCTTCTTCTGACTGATCTCTAAGGATCTCAGTGCCTCCTCGGTCACTTGAGACTTGCTCATTGTTTGGATGCAGTGAAGTAGGTAAGTTGACCTCTTGGTGATGAGGCATAACGTCAATGTCCTATTCCGATTCCCGTTGCTCCATATCCATATCCAACTATCGAAGTGCTTGCTCTATCTCATGAGCAAAGTCCTGCTCCTGTGATGGTTCACCCTATTTGCCTGATGACATCTATTCTGACGAATCCACTACCTATATGTGCATTGTTTCATCTGTTTGCACATGTTGCACACCCTGCTGTACCTGCTACTGCTATGCTCTCGTCTCCTGTTTTCACAGCTCTTGTTCCTTCGATATTTTCTCCTTCATTTCATGCAACTCCTTCTGTGCTTCCTCCATTCTTCTCTTCTCCCTCTGCCTTTGCAGGGTTCGCTTGTCACGCTTTTGCCACTTTGCCTCTATAGCCATAGCTACTTTCTCTACCAATGGGTCTACTTGGAACTTGTAGCTTTGCTCTTCCTCCATGCGATCGACAATATTCCTCTTTCCCTTGTCACGCACTAGTATGCTTGCCTCATGCACTAATACGCTTTCCTCTTCTACTACTGCTGCTACTTTCTGGGATGTTGCTTCACATTGCTTCACTAACCACTCGACTGCTTCACTAACCACTCGACAGTGAAGCTGACCTGTTCATTGGGTCTAGAAAAACTGTAGCAATATCTCCATGGGTCCTCCTTGTCCCAATGAAATGCCCCATGGATCCAGTTGAACTGCACTCTTGTGTAGTGATCCTTCACAATACAATGTGGGTCATATAGATTGTAGCTTCAAAGGTCGAATGGATACATTTTCATCAATTATGCTTCAACATCTGCTTGCTCGATACTCCAGATCTCATATAACCCAATCCACAATGGAAGAGATGGCCAAGGTGCCTTCTTCTTCCGGTGTAGTCTAGTTGTCAATCTTACCGAGATGTGATATGGTACTTCCTGTATGACGAGTATGTCCAAGGCAAACTTTCGTAGAACATGTGGAGGCTTCTCCACACTGAACATTCAGATGAAGGTGTCGGACTGTGAGCCATACCAATCAACAATGTCTATTAGTGCCTCCATTGCTTCCTTTGACATGCAGGGTTGGTCCTGTTCAAATATCATCTTGTAGACTAGGGTGACAAAATGATCGGACGTTCGTGTCATTACTCCTCTGAAGCTGCATTCGGACAACAACTTGCAATATGTTTTCACAGTAGTATCCGTTGGTGACCATGCCCACTCCAAGCCTGAGAACTCCTATCGAGCATAGTTTGAATCTAAGATGTAGGCAGAGATGTAGATCTCTGCTTGCATACCTCCTGGTGACTATCAAGCCTTTGTTACCTATTCCTTCAGTTGATGATCCAACATGTCGTACTAGTTACATGGTTTTCCCTACCTGGTCAGTTGGTGCAGTGTGATCACCCAACTCTGTGGGAAGGTTTCCATGCTTTCTTGGCCACATAATCGACATGAAAATATGACCAATTACTGATACGCCTTCCATAGTATCTTAGTCTTGTAGATCTGGTTGGGTGTCATCCTGAATCTAGTCGACTACTTTACCCAATTCTTAAGAATGTCTCTAGAGTTGCCACTGCTATTGGATAAGCTAAAAGGAGTCTCCATGATAGTCACGGGCTTTGACATCTGATACATCTCATCATAATCTTGTGCCCAGAAGGTGGAAAGCTTCATCCTGCTGACACTGCTCAAAGTCATCATCTAGGGATCAATGTGTGAGACGATCTAGTGTATCATGTCCGTGCATGGGAACGCTTGGTATCTGAATGCAATCCAATACAAGCTGGACTTGTGAATGTTCACATACACCTGACGGTCTTCGAGGTCTTCCCCAAAAGTTCCTGCGAATGCTTCATTGAGCACTTGACATTTCAGCTCAACGTCCTTGTCTAGAAATAGCTTGGTATCTTCATAGATTGGTAGACATGTGGACACCTACTCAACTGTTGCTCAAGTTGCACTTCCGTTAGTGTCCTTTGATCCTGCTCTCTTGTAGGCCATTGGTCCTATACTGCTAAGAGGGTGATGAACACCTGAACAATCTAGAGACAAAGGAACATGCATGGCAAGAAAATTTTGAGCGAAAACCAAAGCAAACTCGGGGAATGACATAACAAATACCTGGGGAATGATAGGCAAAGATTGCACAATTTCTTCTGGGAGGTTGGGTGACTGGCTACCAGAACTACGCAAAAGGAAGTTTGGCCTATCTAGGAGGCAAGACTGGATGCTAGATTTGTGAAATGCTCAATCAAGGCTGACCGTCGACTGCTGGGATTGCGCAATACACAATTCCAGCTGGCAATAACCGCAGGCTTAAGGACTTCATTGCACAATTTTCTGGGCCAACAGTCACTTTCCCTCATAAATGAGCAAAAAAGTCTTGGAGGAAAGTGCCTGGGCATAAATGTGCATTTCTGGAGAGGGAGAAAGAGCCTTCCTTCTCCAGATTCCACAATGATGTCTGGGTGAGGCAGATTCCGGGCCAAGGCTTCCCAGACCCGTTGATGGGCAACTAAAAGAAAATCTAAAAATCAATGCATGGCGACACTAATTGAAAGTAGAAGTTATTGATCATGCATGAAAACATCGAATGAAAGATTCAGTATAAAAGATCAACATGCATGTGGGTGAAGCGAATCAGTGAATCAGCGACCATTCGTGCAAAACAGTTTCATGCATGCGACAACAATGAGATGGAAATGAAAAATGAAACAGTGCTAGTACAAGATAGTATACATGTAAAGGAAAGCAAGGATTCAAAGAAATCAAGAAAACAACACTCACACAAGAAAATCCACAAAAAGCGACTAAAACACTGAAAAAGACAAGTTGAGACCATTTACCCGTGAATAGATGAGGCGGATGTGTCGAAGAGTCTTGGATGTGTTGTGGGATGTTAGATCTCCAAGGTTGATGTGAAATAATGAGCTCTGATGCATCGAATAAATAAGTTTGAGCTCATGACGCGCATTCCAAAAATCTAGGAAAAGGAAACACTTGGAGGAATGTTTCTAGAACAAACTTTGCATGTAACCTTTGGCTACTAAAAATAGCTCCTTGAATCATGGGATGCCTTTTGCGTGTTTCCTTTTGCTATTCGAGCAAAAAGAAAGGCATGCATTCAAGTCAAGTATCCTTGGTCTCGGGTGGAACTAGTAGACCCAACAGCTCATGCATGAGGCTGCTCAACTGCTGGGAGCAAATGCACATTTCTGGATGGGAGTTGGGCTGGTTGCCCAAGAGATTTGCGCAATTTCTAGGCAGATCATCTGACTGCTACCCATGATTGCACAATTCTTGGCTTGAGCAGGCTTGCTGGGAATGATTGTGTAGTTTTCTGGGTGAAGACTGTCTGGCAGGATTGCGCAATTCTGCAGCTCAGTAGGCTGTGAGATAGAATTGCACAATTTCTAGAGGGAAGGCTAGTTGCCCTCTAGAATTGCGCAATTTCTTCGGCGAGCTACTCAGCCTATAGCTAGACCAAGTCTGAGTGATCAGCTTGTGAGGGGAATGCATCAAGCTTTGATCGACAAGCTGAGTTTGTGCAAGAAAAACACTAAAGCTTGTGTACGTGACAAGGCAAGACAAGGTACTGTGAAAGGTTGGTAGGGAGGCTCTAAAATGAAGCTAAGGCAAAATTTTGGAGGGATGTTGTAGCCGTTACAACACTTTGTGACACACTGGTAGAAATCCATCTCTCTAAATGGAACTTGTTCTTGAAAATAAAGTATAACACCTCCGAAAGTATTGTTCAGTTCTCAGTTCGTCTTGGTTTCACACTAGCTGGATTGTAAGATGTAACATCTTGCCAATATCATGGTCAATTGACACACATTTCAAGCCAAGGAAATAATGTTGTTTCGATTGGGGTTGAGGGGTATATTGGTGCACGAGCAGTATAGTCGTCAGAGTATTAGTTTCATCTCTGGTGTTGCTGTGCTGCCAGCAGGCCTAGACAGTACCTCGATGGAGTCACATAGGAACACAAGCATGGCTCCACTGCCTGCAAGCCTGGTCAGTACCCTAACGGAGTTACTTGCATCACCTCTCTATGCAGGAAGCCTTTCTCTTCTTTCGCCTTATTCATTTTTCATTTTGAATTTTTGACTTTTCAGTTTTTTCATTTTCATTTTTTTCATAACTGTGCATAACACTTTATTCATTTCGAAGGTAGAAGAGGGATCCCGACTTATTGAGAGAAGAAAAGGTTGTTCCAGTAGAGAAGTTGTTTATTATACCTATGACGTGCCTGTTAAGGTTTTCCCCCTCACCTTACTCTACTTGACTAAGCTGACAAGGGTTAATCCAAAAACAACCGACTAGAATAGGTGACACTAGTTAGCGTGCAATCATTGTGTTTTCACCAAGGTTCTCTTCGAACAATATGTATTTTCCTTCAATGTATCATGGACTAAAAGTAACAAGATCTTCATACAGAGGAAGGATGATAGATAACCAAGTAGTGATAGTTGTACAAGACCTCTAGTACTTTACCTAGCTTATTTCAAGAGTCATACATGGTTTCATGTGAGACTAACCTACAAACAAAACAAGAAAACTAAAAAACAACAAGCAAAGCAGAAGTAGAAGAGAAAGAAAAAGAAAAGCTAGTAAGCAAACAAGTAAGCAAACAAACAAACAAACAAAACAAGTGAGCAAACAAGCATGCAAGCAAACCAACTGAAAGAAAACACTACTCCTACTCCTAAGCTAGCGGTGCATGGGCCTGATCACGTGAAGTGATATTTCTAATGCAGCCATTGGTGCATTGGTTGAGCCATGTTGGTGAAGGCTTGGTTTGCAAGCAACCCAATTACATGAACCAACAAGCAAGAAAGATATACCAATGAATATAACCACACTTACTACTTCAAAGACCCCACGAAACACAAGTGAGTGCAAGTCTATGAAGAGTAGTCCGTGGACTTACCACGGTGCTATGCGACACTGCATCAAACTTTGAAGCATATGCACACTCTTGACTATGACATGCAAGAAAACAAAAGAAACAAAGACAGCTTGCGTTGTGCACGTGTGCTTGCAATGTAAGATTCCTCCAATGCATGAGAGATAGGCTCCTGCAGTTCAAGTGGAGGAAGCATGATCTGTGTGTGAGATTGATCTTCAATGCATACAAATGAGTGATGAGGAGCCTCAGGTGATTGAATAGTTTCCTAATTGGAAGTGAGACTAACCCCAAGAGGGCAACAACCTGACATAACCATTATCTCGGGTTGAAGTGCCTCGATAGTCTTGGGTGTTTCAACTTCATCGTCAAATAGATCATCATATACCTGTGGCTTCGAAAAATCAACTGCGATAGAAGCATGATCATGATCAAATATGGGAGTAAATAGATCATGTAGCCATAATCAGAAAAATCAATGATTTCATCGACATACTCGTGATTTGATGAATCAAGGAGAGGGGTAGATGAGAAGTGAACAAATCCATCCTCTTTGTTTTCGGAAAAGGCAGATGAAAGGTTAAGTGGATTTTCAATGAACGACTTATCCTCTCCATTGTTGGATGATGGATTGACATCCAATGTGTCCTACGAATGATCAAAAATGGGTGCATCTGTGGATGAAGATACACATGTGAAATCTTGGATAGTATGTTCACCAAAGATGTGAGGAAAGAATGGAGGAGGATCAGACAGAAGGGAGTCATCATTTGCCGAGTGTTGATGCTCAAGCTCCCACTCGTACTCTTCATGAATGGCAGTGCATGTTGGCTGTGCAACACCAACTCCGTTAGTGGCTTGTTCCTCGCTCATAACAAGTGTAGAGTACAGAATGGAAGAACACAAGAAAATATCATCCAGAGGAACAGCCGAGTGCAAAGACAAACGTTGTGAAACAAAATGCATATGACAACTCCATGGAATTACAACCAAATATGTGCGAAAATTAACTGAAGTGATGTTGGGAGGATGTGACAGCTGAACAGGTGTGTGAGAATGATCCTCAAGATCACTCTGCAATGGTGGAACTATTGACGAGGGGATGGCAGACAGTCACTTGTGACAGTGACCACATCCGCCTGAGATTGTGCAATTCCATCACTGAAGAATGTTGAGTGAGGCTTGATTTCAAACTTCTTCTTGGGACGAGCAAATTTCTTAACATAGTACCTGAATTAGTCCCAAAGATAGAAAAATTTCATCTAGCTCTTCGGAGCTTGAAACTGTAAGTCATAGAAGTGCTACCAAAAATCCATACTCGATTCATACTAAGCCTTCCATTCTTGTAGCAGTTTTTGGTCAAGATGGTCTGGATCAAAATGATGGAAAGTGTATTCAATAAGATCATAGAAGTGCTCAAGTGAGTGCACACTGTCAGCCGATAGGCTACACAGCCATTGAAGTGGAGATTCGCGCAATGTGTATGCAAGCATCAAGCTAGCTTGTTCATCAGAACATCAATCTTCCTCATGAAGCATGGAAATAAAGTCATGTAAGAACTTAGGCCGGGCCACTTCGCCTTCACCATCATATGTGTAAGTGGACAAGAGATCAAAGAAATTCCTCATGATAGTGACATCTTCATGATTCGAAAAACAACATGGAGGAAGAAGAGTGAAAGAATCCATGAAATATATACAAAGGTTCAAAACTGGATGAGAGGACACAGCTTCTCATTTGGCCCTCCTTCTAGCACCAGAAATGTTGACGATGGTGGACCTGCCAACATGTCAGGGGATCGCCCTGGTAAGAAGTCCCAATTAGGCCTCAAACCATTTGGTGTAGGAGTCTCAGTAGTGGGTGTTATGGTAATGCCTTGACTGCGATTACGCACATAGGAAAGTAAGATAACTTTTTTGGTAGCAAGGGTGTGATAGCTGCAGCGAGCCAAGGAAGGTGCATGAGAGGTTCTAACACATGAGGGTTGAGATGAGTGCGCCCCTTGGAAACCTATGATAGCACATAGCTAAGAAGGTAACACACGAGAAAATATACATCACAACATGGAAGGAAAGTTAGCAAGCAATCCAAAGTAATGGTTAAACCAACAACACATTTCAGAAATATTCATACATACATACACAGATAGTTATACATGCATGTGTAAGCGAACCAATACATATATCATTTAAAGTAAACAAGATAGCATAGAATACAATAAAGCATATGCATGAAATCTGTTGGATCTTGTTATATTAATAAGTGTAAGTTCTAGTCATACAATATATCCATGTCCAACCACTAGTTCCAATAGCAAAACATTACATCCACAACTGTCTGCTCCTCCAAAGAGATGTACTAGCTCTACAAGGTGGAGAAGCCAAGGCTCATTACAATGTTGTCCAAGGTCTCTCCAAGATAGTCTTATCAGAAGCTTGGCTGACCAAAATCCTATACAATGAGTTATGTGGGACTATTTATAGCAAAGGGTGGGGTGACCCTTGACATTCCCCTTTGGGACAGTTCAACTACCCTCATGACTCTTCATCTACTCTATGACTGTTACATCCAACTATCGACACTTGACTTACACTTGACATGACGTTACATTACAATGCACATGTACCCATGTGAGACATAATCACTTGAGAAAGTCATGCTAGATATCACTCTGACTTAGACAACCATGGAAGTCCAACTCCTCAACATCCTCGCGATGATCAACAGTAACATATTGATGCCAATATTGGTAGTCCTTGATGATGTCTGTGTGCTCAAAAGTGACATCTTTCTGGAACCTGACTCTTGCCTCGATAGCATTGAGGTACACTTCTCGGACTCCTCCCACAATCTCGTTTGTAAGCATGCACATCATTGTCTTCCATGCGGCTGGACCAGTGACATAATTGTGCATGATGTTTGCACTGATGGGAAAGTCTGGGATGGTAGCAATGCACATCAACTCATTGAAGTATGAGTCAAGCTCTAGTCGGACCTGTGCCTTTTTCTTCACCTGGGTCAGAGTCCCAATAGATGGGATCACATGTGCATGCACCACAACATCCATACTCTTGAACACACGTGCATGGGAAGCCTATATACTCATGATGAGCTGCAGGAACTCTTCATAGTTACGGATCTGACTCCAGATAAATGCCTTCAACTCAACCGAACTGGACTTCATCATCTTAGGCAAGTGAAGCGAGGCTCCCTTGTATATCATCATCCATGCTTGCATGTAGTCAAAAACAGCATGCAAGTTCGTCAAGATACATGCTCTTCTAGCACATCATTGCTACCATCCGTTGACATGGACAACTACCTTATGCATGGTGCCAAACTTGGACTACAATGCTTGCATAACTGTGTCAAGGGTCAGTATTTCATCTAGTATTTCCTTCTTTAGTTCAACTGGGGTGGACGCTGTAACCAACTCTCCTCCTTGCTTGGCTGTCCGTAGTTCCTTAGCCATTTTCTCATTCTCAGCTATCAGAAAGTGAGCACATGAGCTAGTGGCTTTGGCATACACTCTAGTTGCATCGACCAAGGCTGCTGGATGTTTGCACACATCAGACACGATCACTTGTTCCTCAACTTATGTAGGATATGTATGATCATCTGGAGTCGACACTCTACGGGACCGCACAACTCTATGTTGAGACTCATTGAATGAGATGTTGTCCATCTCTTCTTCTGGCTAATCTACGAGGATCTCAGTGCCTCGTCGGTCACTTGAGACTTGCTCATCATCTGGATGTAGTGAAGCAGGTAAGTCGACCTCTTGGTGATGAGGCATATGGTTGATGTCTTGTTCTGATTCCCATTCCTCCATATTCATATCCAACTATCGAAGTACTTCCTCTATCTCATGAGCAAAGTCCTGCTCGTGCAATGGTTCACCCTGTTTGCCTGATGCTAGCTATTCTGATGAATCCAGTACCTGTACGGGCACTGTTTCATTTGTTTTCACATGTTGCACCCCCTTTTGTACCTACTGCTATTGTGCTCCCCTCTCCTATTTGCATAGGTCTTGTTCCTTATGTAGTTTCTCCTTCAGTTCATGCAACTCCTTCCTTGCTTCCTCCATTCTTCTCTTCTCCCTCTGCCTTTGTGAGATTCTTTTTTCGCGTTGTTTCCTCTTTTCCTCTCTAGCCATAGCTTCTTTCTCTAACAACGGGTCTACTTAGAACTTGCAGCTTCACTCTTCCTCCATGTGATCGATAACCTTTCTATTTTGCTTGTCGCGCCCTAGTATGCTTGCCTTTGCTAGTACTACTATTGGTGCTGGTGCTTTCCGTAATGCTGCTTCAGGTTGTTTCATTAACCGCTCCACAGTGAAGCTGACCTGTTCATTGGGTCTGGAGAAACTGTAGCAATATCTCCATGGTTCCTCCTCAGCCCAATGAAATACCCCATGGATCCAGTTGAACTGTACTCTCGTGCAGTGATCCTTCACAATAAAATGTGGGTCATACGGATTATAGCTTCAGAGGTAGAATGGAAACCATTTCTACTTCGACATCCGCTTGCTTGATACTCCGGATGTCATATAACCCAATCTGCCACGGAAGAGCTAGCCAAGGTGCCTTCTTATTTTGGTGCAATCTCGTTGTTAATCGTGCAGAGATGTGATATGCTACTTCTTTCATGATGAGTATGTCCAAGGAAAACTTCGGTAGAACATGCGAAGGCTTCTCCACACTGAACATTCGGATGAAGATGCTGGATGGTGAGGCATACCAATCAGAAATGTCTATTAGTGCCTCCATTGCTTCCTTCGACATGCAGGGTGGATCTTGTTCGAATATCATCTTGTAGACCGGGGTGACAAAATGATCAGACAACTGTGTGATTACTCCTCTGAAGCTGCATTCGGACAACAACTTGCAATAGGTGTTCACAACAGTCTCCATTGATGACCACGCCCACTCCAAGCTCGGGAACTCCTGTGGGGCACATATTGCATCTAAGATGTAGGTGAACATGTAGATATCTTATTGCATACCTCTTGGTGACTGTCGAGCCCTTGTTACCTATTCCTTCAACTAATGAGCCAACTTGCCAGACCAGTTACATGGTTTTCCCTCTCTGGCTAGTTGGTCTAGCACGATCACCCAACTCTGTGGGAAGGTTTTTATGCTTTCTTAGCCACATAATCGACATAAAAATATGACCAATTAATGATATGCCTTACAGTATCTTCGTCTTATAGATCTAGTTGGGTGTCATCCTAAATCTATCCGGCTCCTTTACCCAGTTCTTTAGAATGTCTCTGGAGTTGGCACTCTTGCTGGGTAAACTGAAAGGAGTCTCCATGATAGTCATGGGCTTTGACATCTGATACATCTCATCATAATCCTGTGCCTAGAAGGTGGGGAGCTTCGTCTCGGTGACACTGCTCAAAGTCATCATCTTAGGATCAGTGCTCAAGATGATCCAATGTATCATGTCCACGCATGGGAACGCAGGGTATCTGCATGCAATATTATACAAGTTGGACTTGTGAATGTTCACATACACTTGAAGGTCTTCGAGGTCTTCCACAAAAGTTCATGTGAATGCTTCATTGACCTCTTACCATTTCAACTCCATGTCCTTGTCTAGAAACAACTTGGTATCTTCATAGATCGGTATACATGGGGACACCTGCTCAACTGTTGGTCCAGTTGCACTTCTGTCAATGTCCTTTGATCCTGCTCTCTTAGAGGCCATTATTCCTATACTACTAAGAGGTGGATGAACACCTGAAAGATCTAGAGAGAAAGCAACATGCATGGCAAGAAATATGTCTATGAAAACCAAAGAAAATTAGGGGAATGACATAACACATACCTAGGCAATGATAGGCAAAGATTGCGCAATTTTTTCTTGAAGGCTATCTACCAGAACTATGCAGAATGAAGTCTAGGCTATCTGGGAGGCAAGATTGGCTACTGGATTTGTGCAATACGCAATCCAGGCTGACTGATGACTACTAGGATTGCGCAATGCACAATTCTAGCTAGAAATCACTGCAGGCTCAGGGACTGCATTATGCAATTTTATGGGCCAGCAATCACTATCCCTTAGCAATGCACAAAATAGTCCTGGAGGATAGTGCTTGTGCAGAAATGCTCATTTCTATAGAGGACGACAGAGCCTTCCTTCTCTAGATTGCGTAATGTTGTTTGGGTGAGGTAGAGTCCGGGCCAAGGCTGACGAGACCCGCCGACATGCAACTGAAATAAAATATGAAAGTGAATGCATGGTGACACTAAGTGAAAGTAGAAGTGATTGATCATGCACGCAAACTTCGAATGAAATATTCAGTAAAAAAGATCAACGTGCATGTGGGTGAAGCGAGTCACCGAATTAGCGATCGTTCGTGCAAAACAGTTTCATGCACGCAACAGCAGTGAGATAGCAATGAAAACTAAAACAATGCTAGTACAAGCTAGTATACACGTAAATGACAAAAGCATTCAAAGAAATCAAGCAAACAACACTCACACAAGAGAAAACACAAAAAGCGATAGAAATGTTGAAAAAGACAAGTTGAGACCACTTACCCATGAATAGTTGAGCCAGATGTGTCAAAGAGTCCTGGATGTGTTATGGGATGTTAGAGCTCCAAGATCGATGTGAAAGAATGAGCTCTGATGCGTTGAATAAATAAGTTTGAGCTCATGACGCATATGCCACAAATCTAGGAAAAAGCGACACTTGGAGGAAAGCTTCTAGAACGAAATTTGCATGTAACCTCCAGCTGCTAAAAATAGCTCCCTGAATCATGGGATGCCTTTTGCATGTTTCCTTCTACTATTCTGGGAAAAAGCAAGCCATGGATGCAAGTCAAGTTTCCTTGGTCCCAGGTGGAACTGGTCAACCCAATTACTCATGCATGAGGCTATTCAACTACTGGGAGGAAATGCACATTTCTGGATGGGAGTTGGGCTGGCTGCCTAGGAGATTTGTGCAATTTCTGGGGAGAGCAGCTGAATGCTACCCAGGATTGCACAATTCCTATGCTGAGTAGGCCTGCTGGGAAGGATTGCACTGTTTTTTGGGTGAAGACTGTGTTGTAGGATTACACAATTATGGAGCCCAACAGGCTATCAGACTATATTCCACAATTTCTAGAGGGGAGGCTGGTTGCCCTATAGAATTGCACAATTTATATGGGGAGCTGCTTAGCCTACAACTGGACCAAGTCCGGGTGATCAACCTGTGAGGGGAATGCATCAAGCTTTAATCGACAATCTAACTTTGTGCAAGAAAGCTTGTGTACTTGAAGAGGCGAGACAAGGTGTTGTGAAAGGTTGGTAGGGAGGCTCCAAAACAAAGCTAAGGAAAAATTTTGGCTGGTGGTTGTAGCCACTACAACAGTATGATGGTAAGGTTGATCCCCAGGAGCATATTCATCATTGCACTTAGGTTTGGAAATAAATTCCAGAACAAGAGTGGGTACACAGGTTTATCCACACACTAGAAATGATTCCTATGAATTGGTATCTTGAAACAGAATTGCAACATGGAACTGAAAACTGGAAAGATTTGGTTGAAGGGTTTATGTTAACATTCAGTTTTGAAGATGATTGTCCATGTATAGACTTAGTTGTTGAGGTAATCAAAGAAAAGATTTTTGAGAATGAAGCTCCATTAACTTCGTAGCATGATTGGGCTACACAGTTACAAAATGCATTAGAATGTTATAATATCACTGCCAAAGAAGATGAATATCACGCAAAATTGATATACCATAATCGAAAGGACGTCACAAAGTTTCTAGACCAGAACTAGAAATATTGGATATAACGTAGCTAGTAAAAACATAGAAAGGGAATATTGGGACAGACAAAGACCTGGATTTAATGATGATTGGAGACTATTGGGGCATAGATACATTTAGTAAAATAATAGAGATTCTACATGAATACCAGAAGCTATTCCCTACGAAGTTTTCATAAGTGAAGGGCATAGTAGAGGACCGAGGAGTTATGAGGATTCCTATGAAACCTGACGCGAAGCCTATGAAGAAAACACCCTTTCTAGCTGAAGGGGCCAGGACTGAAGTTCAAAGTGTATTGTGCACCAACAAAACCCTCAACCACTAGCCCTTTTGGCAACAAACAGTAAGCAGATCGCAGTCTCACCTGAAGCAATTATGGAAGGTTGCAGAACTAGGTTTCTGTAGCCAAATGGATATGTGTGTTGTGGAGCTCATGTGTATACTCATGTCTTAGACCTATCTACAACCTTGCATGCATAAATAACTTTTCACTGATGATTTACTTCATAGAATCTCACTTATCACATAGACATATCAGAAAATATTATAGCATGTATTCTTTCACATAATTCAATAAAAATCCTGGATAACTATATGTGCAAACGTATATAATAAACATAAATACATAAAATTTTGCCAAAAAATCTTCTTCTTTTATTAAGAGATATCTTCAATACATAAAACTTCTTCGACCTACCCAGCCAGCTGTATGTGGTTTGCACACTCACCTGCAGACTCTTCAAGACCTCCATGCACTCAGCTATGGAGCCTTTTCCTAAAACCCAAAATACTAACCAAAGATAGAAGATATTAATGATTCATCTATGAATTCCATTCTATGTTTCTTTCGACAAGGTACTACATGTCCTTATATAAATTTCATTACTACAAGACCATGGTCCACATACCATGGACCTAACAAAACAATGAACTAACACCCAATACCTGTTACAAAATGAGGGAATTTGACCTGCCCCAAAACCACTAAACCTTGCACAACAAATATAACTTCGCGGACTCCGTGTGCTCCATTCCTCAAATTGTAGAGCCTTTGACCAAAACTGGACCAAGTTGGGTTGCACCCAACAGGCCCCCAACACTCACATGTGACTCGTCCCAAGTCACTCAGCTATGATGCCCTTGATCGCATTGCAATACCATTGTATACTGCGCTGTACTATTGGACTATTTATGCTACTTGTTTGTCGTCTCGGTGCACCTCCTCCAACAATGCCTCTGTAGTTGGACCAGCAGTCTTATGCAGTATTTCTTTCTCCCTTTCCTTTAATTTCTTGACCTTTCCATCCACTGCTTGCAAAAGTTGGAGGGCCTCATTCTGCCATGGCTGAGTCCTTGCTTGCAAGATCTACTCCTTCCTCCGAAGATATTCTCTCTGTTTCTAGAGGTTCATTCCTTCAGTAATATTGGCAAGTCTCCATGAGACTAGTAGAGTCTTCACAGTTGCCAAGATCTCTTCTTGCTTCTTCTGCTTCACCTTTATCTCCTCCTAGACCTTCTGAATGTTTGTATTCTCCTGTAACAAGGTCAAAATTTGCATAGTGTCATCTAGTAATTTTCCACAGTCCACCACTATGTCGAAGGTGCCTTTCAAAGCTGATTTTGAGTCCTTCTCCCTCTACTCCCATACTTCTTCTGGCATGGATGGCTGCAATCTTATTTGGTGCTCCAAAATCTGAACTTCATAGTCAAATTTCATCTTTGTGATCGTATTCTTTGATTCTTTTATTGTGAGGGTGATGTTTGCAACCTTCTCTGCTGGTGGCTCCTCTTCAAGAAGCTTCACGTCCAAAACTGTGATACAAGTGTCTATAATGGATTTTTCCAATTGTTGTTGTTCCTTCCATACCTCATCCCTTTTCTTGACCAACTTCTCCATCTCCTTTTTCAATGAATATTTCTCCTTTTCCACCTGACTGGTCCATAACGAAGTTCATTGTTCCCGCTCCTACAACTCAGTTGTTATACTCTGGTGGAATTCATGTAGTACCTAAATCGTTAGTGTAGAAATGTTCATGTTGGCACTGCTCCAAGATTTAGCTCATTCCTTGTCCTCTGGTGCATCAAACTGAAGTGCTCCAGCTGGCACCCTCAAAATCCTAACGCCAAATGTTGTCTCTATTCGTTGCTCTCCCTGCAGTGGTTGAATTTTCTACTATGGTGTCTCGTTGTCTTTGGTAGTGCCTTCAAATCTATGATGCCATGTTGAACCTCAGCCAAGTTCATTCTATAATGATCATCAATTCTATCCCAAGTTTTTGATGTTACCTCCTTGACCTTTTCCTTGATCTTGTTGATGCCATATCAGTGAGGACAAGTGGCATGGCATCCCTATATTTGTTTGCCTTCTACTCTTTTTATTTTTAATGATGAATGGCGACTCCTCTGATACTCCTTTATCATTGAGGGGTTCTTCAGTACGATGTTCCTGTTCGCGCTTTGTCTCTTCCGTCCATTGTTCCTTTTCTGTGTCATTTCCACTTGGAGCTGCATCCTATGAACTACCCTTCTTTGTTCCAACGTATTCAATGGGGGAAATCATCCACTCTACTGACCAATGTTGTACTATTGCGAGTAAGTCATCCTCGGTCACTAAATATGGGAATGGGTGCCATGTCCTTGTCGGTTCCTTCCTTGCCTTCACATAAAATCAATGGAAGTCTTCTTTAAAGTGTGTGATGTTGTAGTATTTCCTACATAGACTGGGTGATAGCCTTGGGTGCTAATTCACTACCATTTGTAAATCCACCGATAGTGTTAAGAAGAAAATCCTATTTTCCATCACACGTGAAAAATCCTTAGTATACCAAAGGGAGATATACTTTTCTACTTCACAAACATCTCGTCCGATAGGAGGAAACTGCGAGTCCTCCATCTCCTTCCATGAAATTAGCGTGATGATGATGATTAACCATGTATAATGAAACATCTTCCCTTCCTCATGTGCCTCCTTGCAGTCTTCAAAAAACCCTTTCATAAATAGGTGGCCCAGTTAAACTGGACCCCAGTGCTCCACTGCGCAGCCAAAGAAACCACAGCTACGAGGACCCCATTTTCTCGACACTTCTGCATAATATTTCCTGCCAAGATGTGCACGAAGAAGTGCACCCCTTCGTCTTTGATATAGCTGATATCATATCTGCATGACTTCTTGACAATTCTGAACTTATCCTTCATCGTATGTGTCGACGTCTTATCTTGATTCTTACCCACAAACTATTCGATGTGGTATTTTCCATGGTGAGGGAGTCCTGTAGTTATTTTGATCAGCATTTCATTGATCAAGATCCTCATTCCCAGCCAGAGGCATCGATCATATACTAATGCAAGAAGCTATAACACATACGCTATATTATATGTGCTTCTACTGAGGTGTGGCACAAGTAGCAGATTTAGCAGGCTTGCTCTCTGTAATCCTGCAGCCCACTGGTGTGACTCTAACCTTATGACTCCACTTTGTGAGTAATATACCTATTACAGGTATTTGTACGACTTAAAATGTGGGTATTTTCCCTGATCATTGAAATCCCAATCCTCTATCTTCAGCTGTGGAATCTTCCCCCAGTCCTTCCTCTGGTACCAATGAAGTGAACGTGCCAAAATTTGTATCTTTTGGATCCTTGAACGAATTGGCATTTAGTTTCCTTTGTGGCATGTAAGGTGGGAGCACCTCAGCCTCTTCGTCACTGTCATGAATCTCTTGCGGTTTCTTGTGCTAGACTGGTTTCTTTCCCTTCTCTACATGTTTCTTCCCCTTGTCCTCCTTCTTCTTTGTTCGCACTTCCTTCCATGTCTTCTTCCTCGGAGATGTCCTTAGTTCAATCCTAGGGGCATCAACTATCCTCTTTTCCTGTTACTTTTGTGGCTATGCTTTTGTGGGTACTTGCTTTCATAGCGACATCACACACCTTAGGGAAATGGGTACATTTTTTGATGTGTTTTCACAACCTTGGGCTTCCATGATTCCTGTTATCCCTTTCTTTGCAAATGATTTAACAAGTTCTTTAGAACTTATCTAGGACATACAATAGCTTACATCTCTCACACTTAGTTGCAAGTTCTAAGACTTAATTCTCTAGACATCAAAGTGTAAAATGTGGCACAAGATATGGTTTTTATAATGAATTTCAATTTCCAGCCCTATGATTGGCTAAGATATTGCTCATTTATTGCAGGTATGTTACTAGATTCGATGACCTATGCTTCATAAATGCATTTCTCCTGAGCCCTTTAATGGCAACTTCCCTTTAATAGTAGTTTTTCCTTCCAACTGGTGAGCCTATGTATTGCAACAAGAATGTTGCAACTCCCAGGGCTACTAGCTTTACTTATCAACCCAGGGTTTGTACAAACTTGGAGGCGACAGTGCTATATGCACAAGTAAAAGTGAAGGTCCTGCCTATTTTCACTGTTCATCTAGCAAGAGACCCTAGGGGTTCCAAGCCAAACTTCTATAGGGTCATAAGAAGCTTGATTCTTTGATGGAAGAAGAGAAAATCTATTTTAAGAGAGAGCTACTCTACTGCAATAATGAAGAAAACAACATGTAATGCTAACTCACACCATCACCTAATTAACCATTTAAATAGTTATGCTAAGCAGAATTGCTAAATCAACACTAATCTAATCCTGTTATCTAAGTTGCAGAACTAAAGAGCATCAACCCTAAGAATGTGTAAGCAAGGAAAATAAACTAATCTCGTAGCATCATTTAACTAATACGCAAATAAAAGTTCGGGAAGGAGTCAAGTGGGAGAGTAGTCGGAGGACGAAATTAGTGAAAGGAGGACGTGATGAAAGATGAGCAGCAAAGATCTTATCGTAGGAGATTACATAGATATATGGACGAACAGGATTAACGAACAGGATGAGTGGCGAAGATCTTATCGCAGGCGGTTTAGTGAATAGATGAACGAAGAGGGTTAATGAACGGGATGAACAACAGAGATCTTATTGCAGGAGGTTTAGTGAATAGATGAATGAACAGGTTTACCAAACAGGATGAATGGCAGAGATATTATCAAGGGCAGTTTAGTGAATAGATGAATGAATAGGGTTAATCGGAAGATGAGCGGCGAGATAAAAACGTGCAGAATGATGGAGCGGGTTTCGTAGGCGGTAAGTAGTTTCTCGCGCGTCCTCAAAGCTGTATGCTATATTTCTAAATTTCACATGATTAGAATAAGTGAGTGACACGTAGCACGAGAAAACCACTTGTCTCACATGCTCTCGGGCGAATAACAGTCGTGCAAGAATCCGCGTGGGATTGCGCGATAGCCGTTGGATCAGGTGGGAATAATCAACGGTGGAGATTGGCCAAGCTAGCTGGTGAATAGGTCATGCGATAGCCGTCGGATCAAGCGAGGGAGATCGATAGTGGGGGTTTAAAGTACATAAAGTATTGAGGTGACGTGATAGCCATTGGATCAAGAGACAGATCGACAGTGGATATTGGAGTGCATAAAGTAGGTGGAAGACATCACGCGTGATGGCCATTGGATAAACTAATGAATCAAACGGTGATTGGTCATGTTTTTTTTGGATCGGACAGTAAGGAAATTATGAATGAAGAAAGTGTTGAAGGATATTTCAATGAAAACAATAGAAACCGTTGAGGGTGAGGGTGGACCGATAGTGATGGAAAAAGACAATAGTGAAATGAAACAAGTAATTGTATCAAACAACAAACTCCAAATCTCATGCGATAACTAGAAACTTGTGTTTTTGGGGTTGCTGAATGGTCTCTTCCTCAAGTCATGGTCCCAGAGGGAGGAGGTGAGGCCGAGACACCTGCGGACAGCCTTATGGTGATCCTTTTCCCCTAACTAACCTGCTAGTTGAAAGAAGGCACAAATGGAAGTAAACTAAAGCACAACTGATATACTCTACACTACCGTAATGGGAATGCCGCTATTTAAGAAAATGAACAATTAAACCATGAATCATCTACTCTATACTGTTTAAATGGAAATGAAACTACTTAAGCAAATGAATAGAAAACCAGGAATCTATGCTATACTACTGTAATGGAAATGTAGCTACTTAAGAAAATGAACAGAAAACCAGGAATCTATGCTAGCATACATGTACAATAAAGAGGAGCTTTGGCTGTTAGGGTTGGGCCCTAACCCAAGAGCTTCAACCCTCTGAGTTAACTCAGTGCTAGCTCAAAATGAAACTCATTCTTATTACCAAAACCATGGATTACATAACAAACTATCACAAGTCTTGCAGCTCAGAAATAAAGTAGAGTTTTTCAATAAAAATATGAATACTACTGAGGTCCTAAGCCTCTCTACTTATACATCTGAAGTCTCTAACAACTTCCTTCCAATTAGGGAGGCTCGGCTCCAAACTCAAGATAAATTGCTTTCTGTCACTTTCACTTGCTTGGCTCCTTCTAGTCCTCATGATTTGGTTGTTTGCACTCCGAGCTGATGGAGGAATATTCGAATGGAGGGGTAGTAAATGAGGACGATTTACCTTCTATAATTACTCTCTCTTGTCCCATGCAAGTTTTTACCAAGGTATTTGCCACAATTCCTTGCTTTTATCCTTTATTCCTGCATTAAATGCACATTAGACCACAAAGCAAAATATCCAACTCTAACTCATCTCATAAACAAAATATGATCAAAATTATGCAATAAGTTGTCAGAATAGTTGGTTTGACTAAGCTAAGAGGGGAATTAAGTCCCATATAATCACCCAATGATGAGGCTCATCATCACCCCCCTACTGAAAGTGTTGCTCATCCTCTGAGCAACTTAGCCAATGTCCATTTCCTTCATGGCTTTGGTAGCCTCTCTGACATCCCATGCTTCTGTTGTGGTCTCTTCTTCTTGTTCATAGAATCCTTCTTTCCTTTCTACTTCTTCCCACTGCCTCTTTTCCTCTTCTTCTTTTCTCCCTCCTAGCATCCCTAGGAGTAGTGGTGGACTAAGTTTTATGCCTATCCAATTGACCTTCAGCCTTTTCATTGATTGCTTATACATCGGTGTCCTATTGAGTGCCTCTCTCAACCTTTAAGGGGAGTGATATTCTATGATCTTCAAGTTGTGTGGCAGTGTGTTCCATCTCCTTTAGTAGGCATGTTGTGAAAGTAAAACTCAGCCATTCTTGCCCTATCCTCTAGTGCACTTTGATCACAAAGATCAATAAACTACCTGCAGTCCTAAAATGGCATGGTTCCCCTTTGTGCTAGTGCTTTAATATGAAATTGCGGCCATTGTGCTCTGAGGTAAGGAGCATAGGATTTAGCTGGCATTCTACACTGGATGGCCTCCAAGGAGAGGCTGGCCATGTATTCTAGTTGGTTTTCCTTTTCCTGTAGTTGTCCTCTCATCCATGCATTTTCCCTCTCAAGTTGATCTCTCATTATTTCTTCTATGTCCCTTGGTGTAGGGGAATATTCAATCTCAATAGGGATTTTTGTTGATATTTTTGGCTTCCCTTGTTTGATTCTTGTGCTCTTTCCTGTTCTGAAATATAGCGGGGTTTGCCTCCTTCTTTCCCATTTTTCTTGACTAGTGTGCTGAGAGCAATGATGACAGTTGTTTCCACCCCCTCAGGGACCTATGTAGACACCCTAGGTGACTTCTTCTTTTGTTCTTCCCCTTCTGTGTCAATGCCTTCGTCCTCTCTCTTTTTCTTATCTTCTTCCCCTTTGTTGTTCTTTCTCATCTCCATTAGTTTCTTCCTTTGTTTCCTCCTCTGTTTTAGCATCATCCTCCTTGTGCTCTCTTTCATCATGTTCCTCTGTATTACTTTCTTCTTCATCCATCTCATCCCCATTTAGCTCTGTATCTTATTTTTCTTGTTTTTCCTCCTCCTCACTGATAGAAAGACTAACATCATAGGTGAGGGTTTTGATGTCATCCTCTGCTAGTAAGTTTATGAATATTGACCATGTTATAGGGATCCTGAGGGTTTGGAGGGCATCCTTAATGAGGATCCTGATCAACCCATGGTGAGCCAACTGTTGGGAATTCCCTTCCTTTACTTTGTTGCTGGAGTCTATGAGTGATTGCATCAAGAAATAGGGTATGCTGAGTCTTTGGTGAACTGGTGTTTCTACCCCAAGTCTTAATTCTTCAAGCATTCTAAAATGGTTGCCATAACAACACTGTATCTATGGAATGGCAAATGAGGTGACAGGGTATGGTGAATGAGGTGGATGGTAATGAATGAGGGTGGAAGATGACGTGGAGGAGATGAGATGGAGTGGAGCGATGGTGGTGGCCCACTGTGGTGGTAGGGAGTGTACAGGATGGTCATCAAGCTTGAACCCCCGCAGCAATCTCAGGTAATAGATCTTGGTCAAACACCGTGAAGTCATGGTCAACTGCAGGGGTTGATCCTGAGTTAGAACTCATGCTTGTTACTCCCTCGCAGAGCACTTTATCTGCCTCTCGAACCCACGTTTACTTAAATCTTGTGCTACTGCTCGAACTTTAATATGGGTCGGGGCCCCACCTTACGTCACTATTTTCAGACTCTTGCATTCTCTTTTGACTTATTAAAGAATTTCCTTTTTGCCACCTTTTCACTTATAAACCAACTACCTCGTACCCTTTACAACTTTTGATCAAATGATGCATATGAGTGAGTGAGCGGGATACTTACCTGTGGTCTTGATGCCACGTTTCATTTGTCGAAGATCGGAGGTGTTGCTGATGGTCATTCTTCTTCCTCCTCTGCTGTCTGCTAATCGTTTATTGGCTTTTACAGGTGTCTGTGACTGAAGATCTAATGTTGTTGCTACTGCTGTGGAGCTCCTGGATCATCCTAGTGAAGACCTGTAGCTGATGATTGATACTCTATGGGATAGGCTACCACAGGATTTCCTCCAGGATGTCCTACAGCTGATGTCCTATTGCTGGCTGGGGCTGTGAGGATGCTGCAATGAATGGATAGAGGGATTAGGAGTGTGTGTGGATGTAGGGATGATGGTAATGGATGAGGTGAGTGGTTACATCATGTCTAGAAATAATTTTGGGGACCTAACCAATCTACCATTCAAGGCATCCTATAGGAATATAGGGGATCCTGTAGAAAACACAATCTTCACCTTAAATTGAAGCAATGAAGAAAAAAAATGGAATTGATGGAGGGATGCATGGTAAAGATTGAAGGAGATGAATATATGTGAGGTAGGGTTCCCTTTGGATCTTCTCTTTGCTCCTTGACTGTCTTTCTCACCCACTTGCAAATAACAATTATGTCTTTTTTCTCTTTTTTCTTCTTTTTCGAAAAACACCTAGGCTACCTCAGAGAGGTTTTCACCCTAGATGTTTTCCCGAGGCGCCTCAAGGAAGGTTTTCACCCAGGGATCTTCTTATTATTTATTCATGTTTCTCATCCTTGGGCCGCCTCACAAGGTTTTCAACCCAAATATAGGACTCACGCACCTCATGGAGGTTTTCACCTAAATCCTTATTCTTTTTTTCTCTTTTTTTGAGTGACCTAATGAGGGAGGAGCTGGAACTTTCTCCACCATCATCATTGTCTTATTGATATTGTCAATGAACTCTTCTTTCGATAAAGGTCTCTTGTATATTTTCAATCAGTGTCCATTAACAAGAAATGGAATGGCTTCTTCATCTATAGTTTTGATTTTATCTAAACCATTATCATGGCATCTTTCCACCACATAAGGTCTGAGCCATCTTGTCCTTAGCTTTCCCTTGAAGTCTTTATACCTAGAATCATATAACAATGCCCAGTATCCCTCTTCAAATTGCTTCTCCTTCATATGTTTGTCATGCTAGATCTTCCTCTGAAGCTGAACTATCTCTGTATGTAGGAGGGCCTGCATTCTGAATTCATCCAAGCCATTCAAATGGAACAATCTTTATTTTTGTGCATGACTGAGATCCAAATCTAGTTGGGCTGCCATCCTCAATGTTTTATATTCAAACTCAATGGAAAACAAAACCTTTTTCCCATAGACCAGATCATAGGGTGTAAATCCAGTGGTGGTCTTCCATGTCGTATTATAGGCCCAGGTGAACTCAACTAGTCTCTCTGCCCAATCCTTCCTGCTGCTGCTCACTACCTTGGTTAAGATGCTCTCCAGTGCCCTGTTGCTCACCTCCACTTGCCCATTAGCATGTGGATGATAAGGAGTGGAGGTCCTATGCTTGATTTTGTGATGGCTGAGCAGTTCTTCAATCATGTTGGAGGTAAACTGGCTGCCTTGGTCTGTGACTAGCTCTCTAGGGTACCCAAATTTATAGAATACATTTTCCCTTAGGAACTCAGCCACCTTCTCTTTTGTTGCTGCCTTAATCGCCTTGGTTTCAGCCCACTTAGTCAAATAATTAGTGCACATAATAATGTACTGCTTTACTTTGAAGGAGTGTTGATAGGCCCAATGAAGTCCACGCCCCACTTGTCAAATGGCTCGAAAGTCACTTGAGGTTGTAGGGGAGTTTCATATCTTGGAGTAGGCTTTCCCATCCTCTGGCACCAATCACACTGACTAATGTACTTTTTCAAATCTTGATGAAGAGGAGGCCAATAATAGCCTTCTTGCAACACTTTGAATGTTGTCCTCTTTGCTACAAAGTGACATCCATAAGGCCCATCATGATAGGTCAGAAGGATGTCAAAGACTTCCTCTTCCCTTACACACCTTCTCAAGATTTTATCTGGGCCAAGTTTGAACAGATTTTCCCCAATCCAGGTGAAGGGGGCGCTTTTCCTGACTATCTTTCTCTTTTCTTACAGTGCAAGTTTGGTGGGAACTATGTTGATACCAAATAGTTTGCTATATCAACAAACCATGGGGATAGAACTGAAATAGAAAACAAATGCTCGTCTGGTAATTAGTCATCCACCATTCCTTCTTCACCTATAGATAGATTCATCGTAGATATAAATTTTGCAATGACATTTTCCTTACCAGGCTTATCAAAAATAGTTAGATCAAACTGTTGTAATAAAAGCAACCATATTATAATTCTAGCATTCACATCTAGTGTGTTCATTAAATATTTGATTGTGGCATGGTCAGTATGCACAAATGTTTGATATCCTGTAATGTAATGCCTAAATTTGTTTAATGAATGCACAATAACTAGGAGTTCCTTTTCAGTCATAGTATAATTTAGCTCAGCCTTTGACATGTTCTTACTGGTAAAATAGATGGCATGGGGCAATTTATCCTCCTCCTGACCCAAGGCTGCTCTTATGGTTTTGTGTGAGGCATCAACATGAATATGAAAAGGGAGGGCCCAATTTGGGCCTCAAGGAATTGGTGCAATGGTTAACTTACCCTTTAGAATGTCTAAGGCCTCTTGATAGCTCTTTGACCATATAAACTCAGAATCTATGGCCAACAACCCAAACAAAGGAGAGGCCAACTTGATGAAGTCGTTTATGAACCTTCGCTAGTATCCATCTAACCCTAAGAAACTCCTGACATCTCTCTGCTTTTGTGGAGGTGGGACCCTTTGGATGATTGCTATTTTGTTTGGATCCACTTGCAGTCCTTGCTGAGATATTGAATGACCTAGCACAGTCCCTTCAATCATTAAGAATTCACATTTTTCTGGACTAAGAGACAGATTCATTTCAATGCATTTGTGCAATACTTTGCCTAGGTTAGTCAGGGCTTCTTGAAAATCACAGCCATAAGATGTAAAATCATCCATATAAATTTCCACCAAATCATGTACTAATTCAGCAAAAATATTCAAGACTGCTCTATGGAAGGTGGCAGGAGCATTACATAGGCCAAAAGGAAGGACCCTATAGGAAAACATACCCCAAGGATAGGTGAATTTGGTCTTATCCTGGTCTTCTGGGTAGATTTGGATTTGGTTGTACCCTCTGAATCCATCTAGGAATGAAAAAAGCTTCTTCCTTGCCAGGCCATCTAGCACTTGGTCAATGAAGGGTAAGGGAAAATGATCCTTCTTTGTGGATTTTTTAAACTCCCTGTAATCAACACAAATCCTCCACTTACCATTTTTCTTGGGAACTAACACTAAAGGAGAGACCCACTCACTGTCTGAGATAGGGTAAATGAATCCTGCATCTAGCAGTTTTTGCAGTTCTTCTTTGACTATGTCTTTAAGAGCTAGATTCATCCTCCTTTGTGGTTGCTTGACTGGCTTGCAACCTTCTTTGATGTATATGTGGTGAGTACACACTAAGGGGTGTACTCCCTTCATTTCCTTGTAACTCCAAGCAAAGGCTTCTAGGTTTTCTCTCAACATGTTGCATAACTCTTCCTCTTCAAGAGCAGATAGAGATGGATTAATTTTAAAAGTTTTCTTTGGGCTGAATTCTATGGTTTTGACACAGAGTGGGTTGGAATCGACTAAGCATAAATCAATTGGATGATTTTTCTGGGTTTCTCTTACCTCTTTTTCTAATGGTAATGAACTAGGAGTTGGATTTTAGAGTAGGTGTTCAATTAAGTCATCCTCATCTTGCTGTCCTCCTCCTATGGTTGCTTCCAAAGCATAAAGTTGGGAAAAATAAACCTCATCTTCTTCCTCCTCCTCCAACCATAAAGGTAAATCATGCTCTAGGGAACGTTGAGCAGGAGGGTATAGGACTAATTGTTTGGACATATGCCCATTCTTGATGGTCATATTCCCATCTCTGCAGCTAATGTAAGCATCAGCTGTGGCCAACCATGGCCTCCCAAGGATGAGAGGGTAACCAGTAAGCTTAACCTCAGGCTGGAGAACTAGAAAACCTACAGGGTACTCCGAGGAGTCAATGGAGACCATCACATCCTCCACAATTCCCTCAGGGGTGACTGTGGAATGGTTTGCATGTTGCAGAACTGTTGTGGTCTTCCTCAATGACCCTCGGAGGTTGAGCTTGAGCAGGGTGTCCTTGGTCATCACATTAATGGTAG
The DNA here is from genome assembly GCA_031772625.1 of Pinus tabuliformis. NCBI lineage: Eukaryota > Viridiplantae > Streptophyta > Pinopsida > Pinales > Pinaceae > Pinus > Pinus tabuliformis. The sequence continues at coordinate 1,503,487,537 of CM062819.1, read as the reverse complement.
CCCCAAGATCAATCAGAGTGTGTGGGACAATGGTGCCATTGATATGCACATCTACTACAGGGCTTCCAAGGTCCAAATATTTTTGACATATTACCTGCCCCAACATTAAGTTAGACAACTGCCCAATGACATTAATGGTAGGGGCATCCCTTTTTATTCTTCCTAGATGCTTGAAGCACTTATCCTTAATCAACATATTGTAAATGGAAACATCTTTGATTGCCTAGAGAAGGGGGATATTTACACATATATTTCTCAATTCTCCCAGAAGTTCAGTTTCTTCTCGGGTAGGTTGGAGTGGTTGGGCTAATCTCTCAGGAATGTGTGGATTTACTTTAAGGTTCCTTTCCTCTCTTTCTTCCTCAACCTCCCTATGTGGAGAGGGAGGTTGGTTATCAGGGAGAATTCTCCCAGATCTTAAGTTGATCTTGTGGATTTCTACAGCATAAGTTGGGTATGATGTCTCTCCACTGTATCCTTGTTTAGCCTGCCTATTGTTCGAGTTCGGATTTGGCTGGGCAGGCATCTGGGCTTGCTTGGGTGGAGCAGAGTGCAAGAGTTGTGGTTGGGTAGGTGGTGGAGGCAATAGGGCTCAAACGTTGTTGAATTGGGGCCTCCACCCCTGGAGTGGGGTATTCCACTGATGTTGTGGTGAACATAAGTTTGGGATGACTAGCTGGCTGACTGGGAATGATACTGAGATCCATAGGACCAAGGAGGGGGTGTAGACAAGGAAGGATGAGTAGGGGGTCCCAGATAAGGTATAGTTGTGGTTTGGTTGGGGTTGTAATATGCATGGGGTTACCCTTGCATACCCTACTGGTGTGGTCTAGGCCCAGGAGGTCTCCTTTGGTTGATATAGCAAAGCTTCTCAGTGACCTCTTTAGCTCCTTGATATACAACTTTGAGTCCAGGTAAAGAAGGGCACTTGTCTGTGGAGTGGTTTTCTTCACAAAACGAGCAAATCTCAATACACTTCAATGGGCATTTGTTCCTAGGATGCCTCTTGGTGCATCCAGGACAAAAGATGGCCAAGGCTCTCTCTGCTTCCTCTTGATTTCGTTTTGATGTTCATGGTGTCCAATTGCAAGGCAAGCATTTGCAGCATATCACTTTTGAAGTCTTCTAGCATATTTCCAGTTTCACCCTTGATGGATGAGTTGGAGAATGATGTACTGGCCATAGGTTAACTACCCCTACCCTTTTTCCTGGCTACCCTAGAATGGTTTCTAAAGACAATCTTGATATCCTCGTAGGGTAATTGGTAGATATATCCTCCTACTAACATGTGTAAGGCATCCAGAAGATCTTCACTTACTCCTCTAAGTAGGACCAGGTTCAGTGACTCAGGGTCAAGTGTGCACCTAGCCCTTTTGTAACTCAGTTGGAATCTTTCTTCATAGTCTTCTAGGGATTCATCCTGGCTTGTGGTCATCCTAAAAATATCTTCTTTAGTATCCTTTCACCTACAGTAGTCTCTATATTTGTTGTTAAAAGCCTGCTTCATCTGAGCCCAAGTTGTGATGCTATCTCCAGGTAAACCCATGAACTAGCACAATTCTACATCCTTGTGGGTAGATGGTGTTAACTCTCAGGTTGTTCCCTTTGACTCCCAAGGGAATACGGCCGAGGTAACCACAAACCAACTTTGGATTACAGGTTCTAGCCTACCTGCAATCAAAGAGGGCTCTCTCTTTTGATTTAACTTTGTTTTTAGGATTTTAGGCTAGTTATGAAGTATAAGGTTTTGTTTGAATTTTGGTTGTCATCTGTTGTCTGAAGAAGGGTTTGCAATGATCAAAGAGGGTTTATTCCATTGGTAAAATGGAGTCCATGACTGATTATTACTTAGTGTCTGTGATAAAAGAGTGTTACTGCAGAGCCAAATAGGTATCCATGATACAAACCTTTGATTTGAGAAGAAATAGTATAGAATCACACCATGAAAGGCAACAAAGATTTCTTTCTTGGTGATACAGAACATGAAAGGCTGAATCTTATTCAAGAGCGAAAGAGAATTCTCGAATAGAATTTACCATAAAATTAGAGTAAACAGGAGCATTTAAGAATTCCATATTTACAACTAATCTTGAAGAAAACATAGTTAGCAGGAATGATTGAGTTTAGGGTGTCTTACTGGACAAATCCTGAACTATTCATTTTCCTTCCTACTAAGATTACCAAACATATATCATAGATGAGGTATGCAAACATATAAAACATAGAGACAGTTAGGAAAACACTTATTGTATCATGAGAAAACACGAGAGTTCTGCAACAGCCAACAATCCCATCACAACACGTCTAAGCATAGCCAAGTTGAGAAAACCAGCAGCTTCTTGTATTATACTTCTCATAACATTCAGCCGAGTTCTTTAGAACAAATAAACAACAACCCCCAAATAAGCTAAGCGGGGCGTATATATACAAAATTGTCTTTACAAAATATCTGAAAATGAGTCATTGACTCATAACTTTCTCTACCAACTCTCAAAAATAGTGGATACAATAGTTATTGCTATTAAAGAAGATTGATTACGGCTAGTCATTCCTGTCAGAGATCTTTTGATTTTTGGAGCGTCCTGGACAGCTGAGCACCTTTGCATTGATTTTGAGAGTTCTTGCATTTATGCTTCCCTGTCATGATGTTGCTGCGTTGAACACATCAATTGCACTATCCAGCTGTACCCAGACACTGTGCTTTTTTATCTAGTTGTCTTCCACTCTTGCTTTAAGTAGATTTGATACATGAGTCATTTTGAAAATGCTGACTTTAGGCCAAATTTAATTTATCAAAGTATAGTTTCTATCATACTCCTCCATCATTCTTCAGTAGGCAATTGGTGCCTCTGCATTTTGATTAGAATTTCATCAGCTTCAGTGTATTTGTAATAATTGGGAGTAACTGCAAAAAGGTGCCTGATCTCATGCTCAATAAAAAATAGATTTTCCAGCTTATCGTAAAGATCCTGCCCAGATGGGGGCCCTGCTTCTTCTGGAGCGCTTACAGATGCTATTATTTGATTTGTTGCAAATCTGTTGACCCTTTTGGCATAATGTTCATGTGATAACAATCTTCCTGCACTGGTCACCAGACTAGGGAGGGCCCTGTTATGTAGAACTGTGATTTTTGCAATAAATTCATTCACTTTTGCTTGTATTTCCTGACACTTTCTCTCCAATGTCTGAACATAACTTCTGAGGGTAAGCACCCTTTTTATCAGCAGAATAGTATCAGTCCTGTCTCTAATGCCCATTCCTGCTAGCTGAAGGCCAGTCCAATTGTTGAGGACATTTATCATTCTGTTGGCTATTTCAGGCATACTCCCTAAAGATGCCCTCGCTCTTTGATTTTCAGCTTGAGCTCTACTCAGAAGATTCATTTGTTCATGAACTGTTTCAATGCACTGCCATTGGTCTGTAATAGATTGGCCAATTTTAGCCCATAAAATTTTCTTTACATCAACTATAGTTTTGTTCATGCTTAATTCATTTTCCAGCTCCTTTATCTTCTTTTCCAGGGTTCTTATTTCTCTTGTCCTCTCAGCCACATTCTGCTTTGATTTATCATACTTCTCTTCCAGTGTAGCCAATTTTTCTTTTGCTACCTTTAGTTCTGCCATCTGTGCCTCGAGAGCCTCCAGTTCCTTCCTCATATTCTGCATGTCAAGGCTGGGTGCCTGCTCTGGTGCTGCCACATCTGGTGCTGGTGCTGAAGGGCCTGCTTCTGATGTCCTTTCTGGGGGAGGAATTATTACTTGAGGAGTATCCTCAAGATTTATAACCTGCTGAGGTGGCTGAGACACCTGTTCTCCTTCCTTTTGCTTTAAGGCTGCCTCCAAAGCACCTTCTGTCTCCATTAACCTTTTGTGCAAGGCCACCAGCATGGCCGTCACATCTTGATCTCTTCTTTGCTGGGCAACATCTTCAGTCTGAGGGTGAAGGGTTGGTGGTAGCTTAACCAGCTTCTTCAAAGCTGCTATGTCCTCATCTTTCTTCTTCATTAATGCTTGCACTCCCTTAGGGTCATTTGGATCATGGCCCAGTTCTATGATGATTTCTTCCAAGGACTTGATTCTGTTATCCTTGGCTTGAGAGGAAGCTTTCTCTAGCTCCAATTGAGCAGTAGTGTTATTCAGGGAGTTCTGCAACCTATGTGCCAATAGGGTCTTATCAGCCAGTGTGGCATAAACCATCTCCCCTGTTTGTTTGTGTAGTTCTATTTGATCCATAGGATGGATGTCCTTGGCAAAGACCTCTAGGTTGGTCCTAATATAGTCGGCAGCTGACTGAGGCTGCAGCATGGTGGGCCTAAAATGACTAAGAGTCATTTTTCCCTCTTGAATATCATAGGCCGACATAAGCCTTTCTTGATTGGTTGGCGCCATCTTGAGCAGCTGGTTATAGAGTTGGATTCTAATTGGCTCATTTCTTGCTTTTATCTCTATAAACTGCTTCTTGATGCTAGACTCAGAACTTGTCTGCTGATCTGATGAACTAACTTCTCCTCCATGCTGTATTTCTTGTTCTTGCTGAAAGGAACTGGTCGATGTTTCAATGTTGGGAGGGAGCATGGTACTAGTGGGTCTTTCAGGCATCTCCTCCTCAGTAAAGGGATTTAGCCTTTGTCCTTTCTCACCTTGTTGATCTGTTGAAGTGGTGAGAGGAGTTTCCTCCTACCTATCTCTCTTCCTTGTTCTTTCCTCATTAGCTGGAGTTTGCAGCTGAAAGCTCTTTAGAATTTTATCTGCTTCCTACCATGCTTCTTCTCTTTTGTTGAAAATGAATGGGCCCAGTTGGTGTTTGATTTTGAGCTGTGCTTTCTTATTTCTGCTATGAAAGTGAATCATGTCTGCATTTCCAAATTGCCAGAAATACTCTAATGAAAAAAGTCTCATGGGGACATACTTTGGCAGTCTGTAAGGGGCTAGCTCACAGCCATATATTCTAATTACTGTGTGGTCTTGGTAGAAGTACCAATCTCCAATGCTATAATTCTTTGAAAGCTGGAGGATCTTCTGCATATCGTCGGTGAGTCTAGGAGGAGGAGAACTCTGTAGCAGAGACAAGGCGGGATAGATGAACATATCAATGAACTCACAATAGCTGTATGGGGAGCAAGAGATATGGTGACAAACTGATGACCAAAATACCACTAACCTCCTGTTTCCTTTTTCATCCAGCTTTCTCAAGGAGACAGGGAAACTATCAGGCTGAAAATATAACATTAAGTGATATATATAGGAGGTGTACTTGAATACCCTTTCCCTCTCCAGATTCATGAATTGCTCATGAATCTTGTCAGCAATGAATGTGGCATAATCAGACTGGGGAGCAGGAGGCTGCCCTGGAGTGAACATGGATAACATCACCAAGGTTGTATCATCCACAAACTCACTGGTATGGAATCCTAGAATTTAGGATATCACGTCCACTAGTAATCTCCCTGTATCATTGAACCAGACATGTAGATAAGGAGAAGGTTGTCGGGGCTGATATTCTGGTTTCATGAACAACTGACCAATCTTTGTGACCTCTGAGCTGGGCAACTTGGCAGCTTCTTGGAGCAGAAAATTCATAGAAAGGGGAACCAGAGGTTTGGTTGGTTTAAAGTTCAGCATTTGATTTATGGATTGTGGAGTGATGTGGAATAAAATATTTCCAGATGAACTCAAGACTGCTCTTTGAGAGGGTTCATAGTGTTCACAACACTGATGGAAGAGGTCTGGGAACACATTGACTTGAGGTAGGTAATAAATGGGCAAATTAGACTCCCAGATACCTATGTCATCAGCACCACTCATGTATTTATCCCTCAGCTCACAAACAGTGTGTACATGATATTTGGTAGTTATCTCAACTGTCTCTTTAATTTGATGATCCCGATCAGCAAGGGCCAGCCAGTCTAGGTTCCTCTGTGGGGCACTCAGGGGAGTAATGTTCAAGGCCACAGGGGTCTCCATGCTTCACTTATCCTCTGAACTGGATTTATACTTGAATTGTGGATGAATGTGGTGAGTTTTGACAGAGAAAGAGATTTTCAGGGAGAAACAGGGTAGCTTTGGAAAAATTGAGGTGAAATGCTGTCAAAGGGGGTGAAACAGGGTGAATTATCTTGCTGTGGCGCGCCCTGCGACACGAAAACTTTGTGAAGGGTCTGGGTTAAGCACAATGTAGTGAATGAGGGGATTTTGATGAATTTGGGACCTCCAAGGGATATTAGTTCAGTCTTTGAAGGTATAGGAGTTCGGAATGCCGGATAGTGGTTATTTTGTGTTTTTAGCAGAGGAAGACTGAAAAACCAGTTGGTGGGAGGAACAGGTAAATACCTGGTTGTGGCGCAACGGGGGGAAGATGACCATGCGGAATTCCAGGCGGCAGCAGCTCAAGGATGAATTTCTGGAGTTTGGCGGAAGAACGACGTAAATGCATGCAATCAAAAGAGTGCTCAAATATATGAAAAATACAAAAAACCATGACTTTTGCGCGATAATATGGAAAAATTGGTTTTTGGTGCCTTTTTGATGGATGACATCAGCATGACGTCATTAGTGGGGTCGAGTACGGCTGGATGACGTGTCAACCGTTGATTGGGTCGACGTGGCGGACAGGTCGGAACAATGGCAGAATGGAAGCTGACGTAATGCTGATGCGGCAATGGCGTGGAGCGGAAAGGGAGAGCGGTAAGCGGTATTATCGGACCGCTTTTGGTACGGGCCCGGTTTGTGTCGAAAGCCGCCCGATACAACGAGAAATTGACACGCGTCACAGGCCCTACGTCATCCTCTGACACTTTTCAGGCACTAAAGGACGGCGATCGGGGGCGGTCCGAAATCGCCGAGGACCATCGGATGGGAGGGCTCGGATCCGACAGATGACGGGACGCGGAGATGGCAGAGCGATACGGCAAGGCCCGTCTAATAAACAATTGTTATTTCTGGAAAATTGCGCCGGGACAAAACTTTGGATAAATGAAATTGTGGGTTTTCTGAGGTTTTCGAGGATAAATGGTAAACGATATATCCATTTATAAGGTGCGCTTAGGGTTATTAAATCAACCGGGTGTTGATTCAATTCCCAAAAATAAAGTATGAACAGATATTCCATGGGACTCCGACTTTCTCACACTTCCAAACTTTGGGATATATGGCTAGATTGCCTAAGGGGGGGAAATATATATATTTATGGGATTTTTTGCACAATAATGCTATAATAATAGGGAATAGGAGAACTTAGGGAGCTATATAGTAAGTTTAGAAGTTAATATGAATTTTGATATGTGGAAGAGAAACAGAGAGCTAAGTTTAAGGAATAAACTTAGATTTAGAAGCAGATGAGGGTGAGGAATGATTTTACACAAGAAATGTGGCTTCTTTTCAGAGAAGAAGGTCACAATTTGTCATGAATTTTTCAAAGGAGAAATGCAAGGAGGACTATTTAGGGAGATCCTAAAGTCCTCAAGGGGATGTTAGAAAGAGAATCTTTGGGGAAAACAGGGGAAGTTAGACATGCTTCCATATTTTATCATCAAACTGCTACATGGATACCTTTGCAAGTGCCAATATGTGCCTTCTTGATCAAGGCCAAAACTGAATAGAATCAGGCTTCTGCAACTTCTGGCTACCTACCCAGCTTAGTACCTAACATTTTTTGTTACTTCAGGGAGGGTGCACTTAGACTTGCAAACCCTCAGTTGCTCTTTTTCTTTTATTTTCTTTTCCTTTTGAGTTTCTATCTACAACTACCCTTATCACTTCCAAGGTCCCAGATTAAGCAGTTGGGAACCTTCATTCTCTACCTAATCTACTAATCTGCCAAGATTAGACAGTTTGGACAGATTCTCTTTCTCTATTCTACAACATCAATTTAAACATGGCATGATCTAGATTAGGCTGTTGGATCACCCATCCAGAAGTAGGACACTATCCAAACTATGTACAGACATGTTCTTCCACAGAAATATGGGATCTTTGCATCATCAAAGTAGAACATATTTGGAATTTCCCTTGCCAATCATGAAAAATGAAACCTATTGGTATAGGAGGTTAACAGATGGAAACAGTTTTAACTTTTTCTCATCATCTGCATAGTCATAGGTTCGGCATATAATAACAAAATCAAATAGGAAAGTGTCAGGGTCCTCTGTGGTCAGGCCATGGAAATGAGGTAGATCAGAGGGGCTTATATTCTTCATCTTAGTGTCCCCATTAGTCTCCCTGATGGGGAAGGCACCCTCAATTCTCTCTCTATTTCCTCTGTCATTTCGGTTTTCAACCATTGGTTCAGTAGGAATGGGTTCTTCCTCTTCTTCTTCCCCTGTAGGTTCTTCAAATATGTAAGGTTTCTCACCTAAAGGTTCTTCCAGTTCATAGTCACTGAAGAAGAGAGAAGGTTGACTGTTGGATGCAGTGGGGGTATTTGGCAAGAATTTCCCTAAATTGTCCCTATTCCTATGAGGCATGAAAGGAAATGTTTTTGGGTTGGTTTTTGGAAGATTTTTTTAGCAGGAAAGTACTTTGCAGAAATGAAATTGCTGATTTGAATGAAAACTACTAATAAAAAGACTACTTGTTGAATTGAAGTTCTACTTGCAGAATGGAAAGGAAAGTAGATAATGACAAATGAAAGAAAGGAAGCTACTAGATTACTTTTGCAGAAATAAACTAATGGAAGAAAATTGAGGATAAGAAGTAGAAGAAAAGAAAGTTGGAGACTAGAAATAGAAGAAAGCAGTAATCACATTCTACTTTGACACCTCCTTGGCAACGATGCCAAAAAGTGATGAGCCTAGGTATTGCAACAAGAATGCTGCAACTCCCAGGGCTACTAGCTTTACTTATCAACCCGGGGTTTGTACAAACTTGGAGGTGATAGTGCTATATGCACAAGTAAAAGTGAAGGTCCTGCCTGTTGTCACTGTTCATCTGGCAAGAGACCCTAGGGGTTCCAAGCAAGACTTCTATAGGGTCAAAAGAAGCTTGATTCTTTGATGAAAGAAGAGAAAATATATTCGAAGAGAGAGCTGCTCTACTGCAGTAATGAAGAAAACAACATGTAATGCTAACTCACACCATAACCTAATTAACCATTTAAATAGTTATGCTAAGCAGAATTGCTAAATCTACACTAATCTAATGCTGCTATCTAAGTTGCAAAAGTAAATAGCATCAACCTAAAGAATGTGTAAGAAAAGAAACTAAACTAATCTGGTGGTAGCATTTAACTAATACGCAAAACAAATTTCAGGAAGGAGTCAAGTGGGAGAGCAGTTGGAGGACATAATGAAAGATGAGCAGCAAAGATCTTATCGCAAGAGATTACGTAGATAGATGGGTGAACACGATTAATGAACAGGATGAGCGGTGGAGATCTTATCGCGGGTGGTTTAGTGAATAGATGAATGAACAGGGTTAATGAATAGGATAAACGCCAGAGATCCTATCGTGGGTGGTTTAGTGAATAGATGAATGAACACGGTTACCGAACAGGATGAATGGCGAAGATCTTATCGTGGGCGGTTTAGTGAATAGATGAATGAATAGGGTTAATCGGAAGATGAGCGGCGAAGATAAAAACATGCGGTATGATGAAGCAGATTTCGTAGGCGGTAAGCAGTTTCTCGCGCACCCTCAAAACTGTAAGCTGTATTTCTAAATTTCACAGGGTTAGCCTAAGTGAGTGAAACATAGCATGAGAAAACCACTTTTCTTACATGCTCTCGGGTGGATAACAGTCGTGCAAGAATCTGCGCGAGATTACGTGATAGCTATTGGATCAGGCGGGACTAATCAACAGTGGAGATTGGCTAAGCTAGTTGGCGAGTGGGTGACACGATAGCCATCGGATCAGGTGAGGAAGATCGACTATCGAGGTTTGAAGTGCATAAAGTATTGAGGTGACGCGATAGCCGTTGGATCAAGAGACAGATCGACGGTGGAGATTGGAGTGCATAAAGTAGGTGGAATGTTTCATGCGTGATGGCCATTGGATAAACTAATGAATCAGATGATGATTAGTCAGGTTTTTTGTGGATCAGACGGTATGAAGAAAGTGATGAAGGAGATTTCAATGAAAACAACAAAAACTGGTGAGGGTGAAGGTGGACCGAGAGTGATGTAAAAAGATGAAAGTGAAATGAAATAAGTAAATGTATCAAACAACAAACTCCAAAGCTCATGCGAGAATAAGAAACCTGTGTTTTTGGGGTTTCTGAAGGGTCTCTATCTTAAGTCATGGTCCCAGAGGGAGGAGGTGAGGCCGAGACACCTGCAAGCAACCTTATGGTGATATTTTTCTCCTACACTATTGTAATGGGAATTCTGATACTTAAGAAAATGAACAATTAAACCATGAATCATCTTCTCTATACTGCTGTAATGGAAATTCAGCTACTTATGCAAATGAACAAAAAACCAGGAATCTATGCTATACTGTTGTAATGGAAATGCAGCTACTTAAGCAAATGAACAGAAAACTAGGAATCTATGCTAGCATACATGTACAATAACGATGAGCTTTGGCTACTAGGGTTGGGCCCTAACCCAAGAACTTCAGCCCTCTGAGTTAACTTAGTGCTAGCTCAAAATGAAACTCATTCTTATTATCAAAAGCATGGATTACATAACAAACTGTCACAAGTCTTGCAGCTCAAAAATAAAGTAGAGTTTTTCAATAAAAATCTGAATCCTACTGAGGTCCTAAGCCTCTCTACTTATACATTTGAAGTCTCTAAATACTTCCTTCCAATTAGGGAGGCTTGGCTCCCAACTCAAGAAATATTCATTCCTGTCACTTTCACTTGCTCGGCTCCTTCTAGTCCTCATGATTTGGTTGTTTGCACTTCGAGCTGATGGAGGAATATTCGAATGGAGGGGTAGTAAATGAGGAGTATTTACCTCCTATAATTCCTCTCCCTTGTCCCATTCGAGTTTTTACCAAGGTCTTTGCCACAATTCCTTGCTTTTATCCTTTATTCCTGCATTAAATCTACATTATACCACAAAGCAAAATATCCAACTCTAACTCATCTCATAAACAAAATATGATCAAAAGTATGCAACAAGTTGTGAGAATAATTGGTTTGACTAAGCTAGGAGGTGAATTAAGACCCATATAATCACCCAATGATGAGGTCCATCACCAACGGTCATATTTTTGACCAAGTTTGGTGAACCTTCACTTTTGGCATAGTCATCCTTTCTTTGTTGCAGATCCTTCAAACTTCCTCATACTCCTGAGTATCGTGCAATAATCTTCCTTCAATGAAGTCCCTTTCTGTAGAGTATTTTATAGTCTCATTCCCACTTTCAACTGCAGGTTGCAATAAGACTTTCTTCCCTTTGTTTTTAAGTGTGAAGTTCGAGGGATAGAATTGTCGTTGTATACTTTCAATCTGCTAACATTCACTCGTCCTGGAATCAACTAACCATTTAACTTTGCGAGCTAAACTACACCACCATCATAGATTTTCTTGATGATATATTGCCCTAACCAATGTGTTTTAAATTTGCTTGGGAACATCACAAATTTGTTGTCATATAATAGTACAAGATTTCCTTCCTTGAAGGTCTTCTTCTTGATGTGCCTATTATGCTAGGCCTTCTCCATCACTTTCTGCACTTGCTGATGGAACCCTGCTATGAACCTATCTTCTTCTACAACCAGTAAATATGACATCCATTCCTTCATAATGTTAGGGACTGCCATATTCCTGAACGCTTCAATCCTCAAAATTGGCACAATGTACTCCATAGGCATAATTTCCTCTTGTCCATAAACCAACCTAAAAGGTGTCCTCCCTTTCAATTTCATGCATGTTGTCTTGTATGCCCACAACACCGCTGGAATCCTCATATCCCATTTATATTTTTTCACATTGCATACCTTGGTCAATGCATTCTCCAGAATCTTATTGAAATCTTCCAATGTTCCATTTGCCTAAGGATGATAAGGAGGTATCTTCTGATGGTACACCTTAAATTCCTCAGCTAATGATTCAATGGTCTTATTCAAGAAGTGTGTCCCTTGGTCACTCTTCAGAATCCTTAGGCAGCCAAATCTGGATAGTATATATTCAAATATGAACTTCACAACAGTTTCTACATTTTAATCCTTCACTGGAGGTGCTTCAGCTCATCATATCAAATAATCAGTTATAGTGATTATATACCTCGCACCATTCATTTTCCCTGGTGGATTGATAGGTCCAACAAAATCAATAGCCAATTTGTCAAAATCCAACAAATTAACTTGTGGTACTAGTGGCATCTCATCTCTCCTAGATGGCTTCCCTATTATTTGACATACACAACATGCTTGGCAGATTTCCTTTGCATCCTTATGTACTATGGGCCACCATAACCCAGCTCTCAAGATTTTAACCACAGTGTCTTTTCCTGCATAATGTCTACCCATGACTCCTCCATGAGCGTCTGTCAGAATACACTGTCTTTCATGTTCAAGGACGTATCTGCGTAGTATTCCATCAGGCCCAATTTTGTACAACTGTCTAGCAGTCAACGAGAAATCAGCTGCTCTGACTACCAACTCCTTATTTTGCTTAATAGTGTACTTCGAGAGCACCATTTCTATAGCCAGAAACTGAATAATATCCATGAAGTGATCATCTTGGACTCTGATTATGAATAATTGTGCATCAGGCAGGTTATCTTCAATACTTGTGGGTTATTCTCCTATATCTATCCTTGATAGATGATCAATCTCGAAATTGAATCTCCCTGGCTTCACTAAAACCTTGAAGTCATATTCCTAGAGTAGTAACAACCATCGACATATCTCTCCTCCTAAAATAGGATTATTCACCAAATATTTTAGTGCGGAGTGATCGGTGAACATCTTCAAATGTGCTCCCAACAAATAGTGCCTAAAATTTTGTAATGCATATACCATAGCTAACCCCTCTATTTCTATTGTGTTATAGCTCTTCTCTACCTTGGAGATTTTTTTTCTTGCAAATTCTATGGGGTGATTAACTTCTCCTGCTCCTGGTTGCACTAGTATTATACCCAACACTATGAAATATGCATCAACATGCACATGAAACTCCTTATTCAAGTCCAGGAAAACTGGAATAGGTGCAATCACCATATTCTCTTTCAGTACATCCAAACTTTTCTAGCACTCTTCGCTCCACTAAAAAGTCACATCTTTCTTCAACAATTTCTCCATTGGCACAATCATCCGGCCATACCCCTTTATAAACTTTCTATAATAGCTAGTGTGTCCTAGTGTCATGCACAATTGTCTTACTATTTTTGGTGCTTGAAATTTCACAATAATTGTGATCTTCACGAGATCCACCATTAATTCCTTCTTGCAAGATACATGTCCCAACAATATACCAAATGGTGCACAAAAGATACACTTTTTCAAGTTCAATGATATCTGGTATTTTCTACATGTATCCAGCATCAACCTCAAGCTTTCCACATGCTTCTTCAACATCCCAAAGACTGTCCAATCGTCGAAGTAAACTTCTAAATTTTTGTGGATATATTCTTTGAAGGTTGTAGCTACAACTCTTGAAAATATGGCAAGAGGATTCTTCAACCCAAAGGGCATCACTGTGTACTAGTAAGAGCCCCATTCTATAGAAAAGTTTGTCATATGTCTATCCTCTAGTGCAATTCTGATTTGATGGTACCCGAAAAATATATTTGTGAAAGAATAGACCTCCTGTCCTCCTACATTGTCCAATACTTCATTTGTAAATGGTGTAGGGAAGGGGTCATGCAAACATGCATCATTCAATTTTCTGAAGTCCATGTAAACATGCATCATTCAATTTTCTGAAGTCCACACAAATTCTGATTTCCCATTTTGCCTTCTTTTTCTGAACCACCATTGAACTTACCTATTCAGACTCTTGAACAGGTTCAAATGATCACAGCTACTATCATCTTGTCTAGTTATTCCTTCACCTTTCCTTATATTTTGGATTTAGTCTATAAGGTCTTTGCTTGACAGGCTACGTGTCGGGTTTCAAAGGAATCTTCATAACTCCCAAGTCTCCTACTATGCCCTTCATATCTGAGAACTTAGTGGGAAACAACTCCTCGTATTCATGCAAAAGATTTTTTATCTTGTTGACTGTATCTTCATCCTAATAATCTCCTATCGTTACAAACTTAGTCTCATCCTCTAATCCTATATTCACCCTCTTCGTCTTTAGTGGCTTCATTATATCAGGAATCTCTATTTAAGGCCCATTCACCTCACAGTGACCTTTAGATTCTGCGATGTCATTTTTGTGAGGATCTTCCTCCTCTTCTTTAGTGATATTGTAGCATTTCAATACATTTTGTAACTGCACAGCCCAATCAGGTTGCCAAATAATTGGAACATCATTCTAAAAAACCTTCTTATTAACGATCTGAAGGGATACATCTATATGAAGAAAATCATCTTCAAACTAAACATCATTATAAATCCATCAACCATCTCTATCCCATCTTGAAGTACCATGTCCATTTATGTTTCCAAATACCAATTCTGAGGAATTGTCTCCAAGGTATGGATGACATGCACCCATTCCTCTCGCGAAATTTCTTTCCATGTTGTCATATATAGGGCTGTATCTATTCTCTAGGATGATTTTGACTAGCATACTTATCTTCCAGTTATGTTTCTACTTGACCAAAACTTACCCACATCATTCTTCGACATTGTTTCCAATCTCCTATATTATTCTTATGTGTACCACACCATCTAGTAGGTGTAACACTTAGGGCTAAATCTAGAGCTAACAATATTTGGCATTCTGGTACCTATCTTTGATAATATCTAAAGAAAGTATAGACATTACCCAAACCATCATGAATATGAAAATAAGATACCTCTGTTGTCATACAGTGCATTGCTTTAGTGATCCTTGCACATCGTCGTGTAACCTATTTTTCCATTTTTCCAATTCCTCTTCTGAATCTAAAGTGCAGGAATTGTCTTGCTCCCAGCCCAACTTTCCATCTGCAGTAGCGTTGATCCATTCTTCTCCTTTTTCTATTATTTGATAAATGTTGTCGACGTCATCTGCACTATACTCCTCTTTAACAAGTTCAGTATACCTCGCTCCCTTTGATGGATCTAATGGAACAATGACTCTCACATTGTTGCTTTCAAATATCATTTTCCTTTTCTTTAGGTTAATTATAGCCATGTTAGGAAATTCCCAATCCAATCCAAGAAATGAAAAATATGGATTACTATCATCCATAATTTCGATCACTTCAAAGTCAATAGTAGTGTGCACTCCTTCAATGTCTACCGTGATACCTAAAAGCCTCCCTAGAAGAACAATCTTCTATTGGTTTGCCATATTCAGCTAGATTGGTGACCATTGTGACTTCAACTTACCCATCAATTCATAAGTCTTCTTCGCCAAGACGTTGACATCAGATCCTAGATCTAGGATAACCTGATCCATGTCATATTCTCCAATCTGTGCAGTAAGACTCAATTCTTTCCTAGTCCTCTTATTGTGTCAATGTAAGTTGTTTATTGAATGCATCTCACTCAATGGAACTTCCTTAGAAGCACAAGAGTCTATCAATTCCTGCAATCCCTCCACAACTTTCTGGTTTCTTAACAAATTCATGCAAGTCCATCGAAAATACATCAAAATATATGAATCGACATCTTGTGTCATAGCTGGTACTATCTCGTAGTTATTATTCTA
Source organism: Pinus tabuliformis (assembly GCA_031772625.1). Lineage (NCBI taxonomy): Eukaryota > Viridiplantae > Streptophyta > Pinopsida > Pinales > Pinaceae > Pinus > Pinus tabuliformis. The sequence goes on along the minus strand of CM062819.1, from coordinate 1,503,471,843 downwards.
TGTTGGTTGCGTGGTAGAGGTCGAAGCCCCATCATCCATAAAGCTTCACCTCTCCTTCATGAATGCTTGCTTTTCCTTCAGAATGTCAAATGTAGGAGCTTTTTCAGTAGCGTTTCTTACCCATGTAGCTTCGACTTCTGTTTTCCCATTAGCTTTATAATTTCCAGTCGCAGCTTCACTTCTTGTTACAATGTCGATGCGTGGTTGATCCTCCCTTTCCTCAACAATCATCATTTGAATATTTGTTGCAGGTTGCTAATTCCTTTTCTCCCGCATCTTCGCGATAAGGATGGGACATTATTCTATCACTTGATCAAAAGACTTACAGTAGCTCACGTTGTCGTAGAGTTCTAACAATCCCTTCCGAAGTGTCCTACCTGTCCACAATTATAATAGATAATCTAGATGCATCCTTGATTAGCTCCTCTTCCTCCTCCTTAGAAGCCTCCTCAACCAACATCTTTTTCTAGCTCCTTGTGTGTATGTCCTTCAACTTAATCTATAAGAATTGATAGTGTGCTCCATTATCAGGTCATAATTTTGACGATTCCTTTCATCATGGCCTACTAATTTACAAAAGTAGCAAAACAACTACTTTGGGGTCTATATGTACTTTTGTAATAAATATAAATCTTTAGAGCGATGTTGGCCTCTCATTCTGCAAATCTCATACCAAAAACTTGATCCTGGTTTCACTAGATTAGGTGCTCCACTTGGGAAGTAATCTTTGAACACAGGGCATTGAACCTTATAATGGCCCTTTGCTTTGCATTTTGTACACCATACTTCTGATATGGTTTCTTTACCTTTCTTGAGATCTTTTAATTCCAAGGTCAAATGTGCTAGCTGGAACTAAATTTGCTATGCTCCTCCATGAGTATCATCGATCGGTGAAGTTTCGAGCTTCATCACAATCTCTAATGCTTTAGCTTGAGACACGGGCTTCTTTTGCATTAAGGGTAACCTGATATGTGGAAGTAGCGTAGCTATAAACCACTCCTTATGTTGTTTTGGAGGTATGTTAAAGCTTACTTGTCCCATTAATATCTTGAATCATTGATCCAACTCCCAAATGGACTCAGTAGCCAACTGTTTGATCTCCTTCAACTCCATAATGCACTGTGACTCTGACTTTGGCTTCTTGAACTCTGATACTAATTCTTTCTTAATATCATCTAGCGAAGAAGTTGGGTTAATCACAGAGTACTTCATGTACCATGTTAGCACTCTTTCTAGGAGCGTCATGATAAGTTGCGCCTTCTTTACATCTTCATCAGTGACTTGTCTTGCTTTCCATACTACATCAGCTACAAACAACAACAGGTTAGGATCTTCTGATCCAAGTCCTTTAAAGATAGGTAGATTAATGTCATCAACCATTTTTATTCTTAGGCTTTTAGGGGGAGGGGGAGGGGGTGTAGGGGAATTATGGGGAGGGGAATGGGGGGTTAGCAGAGTAGATGGATGGGGAATCCCAAAGATGCCCTAATTTTTCTCAACTCCAAAATTCGACACACCTTTAGGATGGGAGGGGCCACCACGAGGTTGAGGGGTTACCTCCTTCTACTTCACTCTCAGACCCACCTATCAAGGGGTTATAGTCAGTCTCAATAAAGTTCTTTCATCCATGCTCTACCCTATATGGGTTCCCACTTCGCGTAGATCCTGGTTCAAACTTATTCCCACTTCACCCAAACATAATTTGGATGCATTTGTAGTACACACTTTTCACATGAAAGAAATTTAATCCACAGCTTCAAAGATTTCAGGTACTTACCTCGTGGACCCTTGAAAAATCTCTCCTCAGCTTCGCTATAAGATACAATGGTTTCTGTTGCGAATTCAGTGATAAGTCCTCCATAAATCCTATCAATCCAGAAATCAATAGCTCTTGAGATCCTGTTATTCATGTACTTGAGTCATTATATCAATACATGATTCCACTCCTTACGTTTGCCTCCCTTAAAAAAAGTCTTATGCTTAGTCAACTTTGATACCCATTCATATAGTTCAATGTAAAATGAACCAAAGAAGATTTTATACTGCTCTTTGAAGAGATAATTCTGCAGCCAACTTTTAGTCAACAATCACATATTTCTTTTTTGTTGAATTGCCAATTCTCGCTCTTTTTGTTGAACCCACTCTTAGATTTCCTTATTCGTTGGACGCCAAAACATATCCCTCAAATAGATCGTGGCCCTAGAAATACAACCATTTGTTGGCTCAAGGGACTTGGAACTATGTTCAAATGTACTACACACTTAAAAAACCCTTAACCATTGGCCCTTTCAACAACGACTTGGAAGAAGATCATAGTCTCACCCGAAGCGGTTATGGGAAAGTTGTAGAATCAGGTTTCTACATCCATAGGGATATGCACATTGTCATGCCTATGTGTTTACTTATGTCTTAGACCTATCTACAACATCACATGCATAAATAACTTCACACTGATGATTTACATCATATATTTTCACTTATTGCATAAACATATCAGAAAATAGTATAACATGTATTCTTTCACATAATTCAGTAAAAGTCGTGCATATCTATATGTACAAACACAGATAATAAAAACAAATACATAAATAATTTCCTAAACTTATGCTTCTTTTATTAAGATAGATCTTCAATACATACAACTTCTTCAACCTGCGAACCCAGCTGAAGGTGGTATGCACACTCAACTGCAGAGTCCTCAAGGCATCTGCGTACTCATATGCAAAACCTGTTCATAAAACCGAAAATATAGACTAAAGACAGAAGATATCAATGATTCATCTTTGACTTCCCTTCTATATTTGTTTCGACAAGGTACTATGTGTCCTTATATACATTTCATTACTACAATATCATGGTCCACATACCATGGATCCAACAAAATAATGAACTAACACCCAATACCCATTCCAAAATGAGGGGCTTTGACTCACCCCAAAGCCCCTAAACATCGTGCGGTAAATATAACTTCGAGGACTCTGCACGCTCCATTCCTCAAAATGCAGAGCCCTTGACCAAAAATGGACCAATTTTGGATGTGCCCAACAACCCTATAGGTTGAATCTGAAATGTAAGGAAAGCTTGAAGGAAGAACTAGACAAAATGCTAGCAGCACGACTCATTGAACCTGTCGAAGAGTTTGAATGGGTGAGTCTTGTGATAGTCTAGGAAAAGAAAACTAAAGGAGAGATGAGAATTTGTGTTTAAGTCTTTAGGAAACTAAATGATTCATGTGTGCATGACCATTTCCATACAACATTTACAGATGAAGTATTGGACAATGTAGGAGGTCATGAGGCCTATTCTTTCATGGATGGCTTTTAGGGTTACCATCATATTAGAATTGTGCTAGAAGTTAGACATAACAAAACTTTTGCAACAGAGTGGGGCTCATTTCAATACACAGTGATGCCTTTTGGATTCAAGAATGCACTTGACATATTTTCCAGAGTTGTAGAAGAAACATTTAAGGAGTACGTACACAAATTCCTAGAAGTTTACTTTGATGATGGGACAATCTTTGGGATATTAAAGAAGCATATTGCAATCTTAAGGCTTGCGTTGGATAAATGTAGGCAACATCAGATTTAACTTAACTTGAATAAATGTATATTTTGTGTGCCTTGTGGCATACTCTTCAAGAATATTATGTGAAAACAAGGTTTGTTGGTTGGTCCTGCGAAGATAGCAGTCATTATGAATTTTCCAGCACCGAAAACGGTGAGAAAATTGCGCGTGATGCTTGAACACTCAGGATATTACAAAAAGTTTATAAAGGGCATGTGCAGATAAATGCATCAATGGAGAAGTAATTGAAGAAACATGTCACTTTTAATTGGGATGAAGGATGTCAGAAGAATCTCGATATATAGAAGGAGAAGATGGTAATTGCACCAACCTTAGTTTTTCCAGACTAGAATAAGGAATTTCATCTACATGTCGATGCATCTTACATAACATTAGGTATAGTGCTGACACAACCAGGAGCAAGCGAAATTGATCACCCCATAACTTTTGTAAGCATAAAATTATCCAAGGCGAAAAAGAAATATACTACAACAGAAAGAGAAGGGTTAGATATGGTTTATGAATTACAGAAGTTCAAGCACTACTTGTTGGGAGCACATTTTAAGATGTTCACTGATCACTCTACGCTGAAATATTTGGTAAATAAGTCTACTTTAGGAGGAAAAATTTGTCGATGGTGTACGATTTTGAAGTTGTAGTAAAACCGGGAATATTGAATGTCGGGCCCAATCATTTGTTGAGGTTGGAGATAGGAGAAGAACCCACCAGTATCGAAGATAACCTGCCCAATGTGTAGGTGTTCGCAATCAGGGTCATGGATGATCACTTCACATATATTATTTGGTTTCTAACCACAAGAATGGTGCCTGAAGAGTAAACTATGTAACAATAGAAGGAGTTGGTGATAAAAGCAGCTGATTTCACATTGATTGAAGGGAACTTATAAAAATTGGGACCTAATGAAATATTGCACAAATATGTATGTAAACATGAAAGGAACTTTATTCTAGTAGAAGCTCATGGAGGAGTCACAAGTGGACATTATGCAGGGAGCGCCACTACGCATAAAATCTTGAGGGTTGGGTTATGGTGGCCTACAATACATAAGGATGAAAAAGCGTTTTGTCGAGCGTGTGATATATGTTAAAGAACAGGAAGGCCATCTAGAAGAGATGAAATGCCATTAAATCCATAGGTGAAATTACAAGCATTTGACAAATGGGATATTGACTTTGTTGGACTTATTAACCCACCAAGAAAGAAGACTAGCACAAGATACATAATCACTACAATTGATTATTTGACAAGGTGGACCGAGCCACGGCCAGTGAAGGACTTCAATACAGATACCACTGCGAGGTTCTTTTTTTAATATATTATGTCCATATTTGGGTTTCTGAAGATATTAATGAGCGACCAAGGCTCACATTTCTTGAATCAGACTATTGAACGTTGACTAAAGAGTTTCAAGTACACCATAAGAAAAGAACCCCATATCACCCTCAAGCGAATGGGATAGTCAAAGCTTTCAATAATTCTAGAGAATGCACTCACAAAGGTGTGAAATGTGAATATGAATGACTGGGATCTAAGAATTCTAGCGGCGTTGTGGGCATATAGGACAACATGAAAGAAATTGGCAAGCTAGACACCTTTTAGGTTGGTATATGAATAAGAAGAAGTCATGCCTATGGAGTACATTATGCCCAGTTTAAGAATTGCAACCTTCATAGATATGGTAGATTATGATATAATGGAGGAGAGGATGGAATAATTTCTTACTTTGGAAGAGGACAGGTTTATAATAGGTTTTCATGAACAAGTACAAAAATCAAGGTAGAAATCCTGACATGACATGCACATCAACCAAGCGATATTTTGGGAAGGAGATCTTGTAATCTTATATGATAGAAAATTCGTGCATTTCCCATGAAAATGTAAGACACATTGGCTAGGGTCATATATCATCAAACATGTCTCTAATGGTGGTGCAATTCATCTCACAAAGTTAAATGGTCAGCTCATCCCAGGATGAGTGAATGGTAGCAGATTGAAGATATATATGGACGACTCTATCATTGGAGAATCGAACTAAAGAATGAAAGGAGAAGAGTCTTAGTGCCATTTACAATTGAAAGTGGGCACTGGACTATAAACTACTCTACAGAAGGGGACTTCACCGAAGATGTCTATTGAACAATATGTAGAAGTATGTCGAAGTCCAAAAGAAGCATGCCAAAGGAGGATTACTGCGCAATATTCAGAAGTATGTCAAAATTCGGAAGAACCATGATTGAGGATAGATTGCTGCGTGATTTTCGAAGATAGACAAAAAAAATATGATCGTTGCAAGGAAAAAGCTACTGTTAAAAGAAATTTGTCATTAAAAGGCACGTGACAAATGCATTTATGAAGCACAACTAGCCAAATCTAGTGCCATACCTGCATTAAATGAGAAAATTCTAAGCTAATCATGAGGTTTGAAATTCAAATTCACTATAAATGCCATGTCCCGCACCACATTTTACACTTTACTATCTGGAGAATTCTGCTTATGAAATTGCAACTAAGTGTGAGAGAAGTGAGATGCTATATATCTTAGAGAAGCTTTGAAGAAATTGCTAGAGCATTTTCAAGGAAAGGGTAAGCAGGTATCATCAAAGTGCAGATTGGAAAAACCATAGCAGCGAGTGTACCCATGTCCCCAAGGCACGAAAGGTCACCGAGAAATCAAGTAGTTACAAAAGAACAACCCAAGAAAAGACATAAAAAGAGGTCATCTATAGGAGTAGAGCTAAGAACTTCCCCAACAAAGAAGAAAACAAAAGAGCAGCAGATGAATCCCAAGAAAGATAAGAATCCTAAGGAGAAGGCGAAGAAGTATGTATAGTAGGAAGAACCAGAGGAAATCCATGATAGCAAAGAGGAAGTCGAGATGCCCCAGATAGAGACAGAGGGTGCAAAAATTCCCTCTATACTACCACCATATTTCCCACCAAGAAAGCTGAGCGCCAAGCTAGTCAAAGATCCAAAAGGTGAAAAGTTTGACACATTCCCACAATTGCTACTGGAGAAAGGGCCATTTGAAGGCGAAGTGTTGGGAAAAATCACGCAATTAAAAATGTAGGATTGGCACTTTAATGATAGAAGTAAATATCTGTAGTTCGAGCTCAGGAAGTACCTACACGAGGTCTATTATCCAGAAAGCGGAGTTACATGTTTGGAACTACACCAATGGGCTTGAGGATTGCAAAGATAAAGCTTGTTAAACATGCTATATGTTCCATATTTCGGTGGAAGCACATCCAACACAACCTGTGTGCGACAATTATTAGCATTGGTGCATGAAGCAAGCCTCTAGTTGGGGATGAGGATCCCGATCAATGAAATGTTAATACGGAGGATTATAGGACTGCCTCACCAAGGAAAGGACCCCACTGAAGAATTTTTCAATAAGAACCAAGACAAGGCAGTGGCACAGATCATGAAGGAAAAGTTTGGGATTACCAAGACATTGCGTGGTTATGATATCAACTCTATCAGTGACCAAGGGGTGTGCTTCACCACACACATTATAGCAAGGAACATAGTGAGGAAGTGCTAAGAAAATGAAGTTCCCACATCTGTGGTTTCTTTGCCTACGTAGTGCAGTGATGGGGTTTAGTTCAACTGGGTCGAGTACTTATCAAAGGAGTTTTTGGAGGATTAAAAGGAAGCGCAGGAGGAAGGGAAAACATTTCATTACGCGTAGTTGATCTTGACCATCGCGTTGATCGCATGGAAGGAGCAGGAGGACTCACAGTTTCCTCCTGTTGAAACAAATGTATGTGAAGTTTCACGCTATCCCTCAATATGGCATACCAAGGAGGCATTGTGCGTACAAGAGAACATAATTTTCTTTATGATATTGAGCATGAATTTTCACATGGTGGTTAACTAGTATCCTAGGTTATCACCTATTCTATATGAGCAGTGTCACAACATCGCAGTGTTCAAGGCTGATTTTTGTAGAGTCTACATCAAGTCACAAAAGGATCCAATGGAGACATGGCACCCTCTGCCATACTTGGTCACTGTCGATGACCTGCTTTCAATAATACAACAATGCTAAGATGAATGGATGATCCAAATGATAAACGACACTGAAGAAGAAGGGGGCACTATGCAACATGCGGGTCCAAGTGGGATAGACAATGGAAAAGAAACAAAGGAACTATAGCCAGAGACAGAGCCAGAGACAAAACAAGATATCCAAGACCCTCTTAGTGATGTAGATCCATCAAAGGAATTGCCATTCATTATCAAAAAGAGGGTACCTATAGTAACTATGTCATGCCCAAGGAAGAAACAAAAGGCAAGCAAATATAAGGGCGTGATACCTGTTGTCCTCACTAATGGGGACATCAAAGAGATTACGGAGAAGGTCCAAGAAGTAACGAATGAGACGTGGGACAAGGTCGATGATTGCTACAAAATGATCTTGATTGAGGTGCAACAAGGCATCATGGAGTTAAAGGTATTGGTGCAGACAACCAGACAATCAGCACAGATAGGTCAGCTACTAAAGCTAGAGCAACGAATAGAAACAATGTTCGGAGTAAGGATTTTGCAGGGACTAGCTGGAGAATTTTTGTTTGAATCACCATAGAATAGATAATGAGAAAAATCCTGGGACAACGTCAACATGAACATTTCCATGCTACCGATTTAGGTATCACATGACCTCCATCAAAGTATTGTAGATGAACTAAAGGATCGAGAATAACGCACTTCATTTTTAAGCATTCAGGCGGAAAAGGACAGATATTTACTGAATTAGGAGCTTAGTCAATTGATTAAGGAAAGGGATGGAACATGCCAACAATAGTACTAGCTAGAAAACATCATTGCCAATACTTCTAGCACAGTTTGAAACGTGAAGGTCCGCGAAGAGGAGTCACCAATAGAGAAGGTCATGAAGCTTTCCCTTGTGATAAGAGACTCAAGAAATAAGCTCTCAAAGGTGAAGTTTTTGTATGAAGTAAATATTACTAAGCTGCAAATGAGGTTGTAGCCAGTCATGACACTAGAAGTACATGAGAAGAAGGAAAATTATTTAAATTCTGCACTAAAAAGCATCGCCGACACAGTTGTGGACTATGTCAAACTACTAGATGAAACCATGTAGATTTGGACCTCACTACAGAAGGATCCAAAAATTCAAAGGATTGACATGGAGCTTCAAATGAAGTAGAAGTAGTTTGATGAAATATAGGAAACTATGAAGACCTTACCGGTCTCACAGAGACTTTCAAGGACCATTGAAGGAAATACTCTTCAAAAGCAGATTGAAGACCTTTGGTGAAAGGAGAAGCTTTTGACACAAAGGACTCAACTGTGGCACGATGAGGCCTTCATGCTTTCACAGGTAGTCGACAATAAGCTCACGGAGCTATGATAGAGGGAGAAACAAGTGCTAAAAATGACTACTAGACTAACCACAGAAACATTATTGGAAGAAGTGTACCGAGAGGAGAAACATGAAGGAGAAATAATTTAGGAGTGTAATTCCGACTACATGAGCATCACCACAAATATTAGGGGCATAAAAGCTGAGTTAATCGGGAGACGTCACATGTGAGTGTTGGGGGCCTATTGTGTGTGACCCAACTTGGTCCAGTTTTGGTGAAAGACTCCACATTTTGAGGAGTAGAGTGCACGAAGTCTGCGAAGTTGTATTGACCGTGCAAGTTTCTAGGGTCTTTGGGGTCAGTTGAAGCCCCTCATTTTGTAACAGGTATCAGGATTTTAGTTCATTTTTTGTTGAGTCTCTAGTATGTGGAGCATGGTTTTTGTAGCTATGTAATGTATTTAAAGACATGTAATGCTTTGTCAAGAATAATGATATGTTAATTAATTGATCACACTTTTTGTCTTTAGTATGTATTTTGGGCCTTAAAGGGAAGGCCTCGCAGTTGATTATGCAAAGGCTTGGGAAATGCCTACAGCTGAGTGTGCAAACCACCTATAGCTGGTTTCACAGGTCAAGAAGTTGTATGTACTAAAAGATCTATCTTAATAAAGAAGAAGTTTTGGTGAAGTCTTGTGTATGTGTGTTCATAATATATGTTCATATGTACTGATATGCATGATATTTATTTATTTATGTGAATCAATACATGTTATATTGTTCTATGATATGTTTACATAATAATTGCAAATATGTGAAGTAAAGCATCAATGCGATGTCTTTTATGTATGCGAAGTTGTAGATCAGTATAAAACATAAGAGAATACACGGATGCCACAACACAATCTCCCTTTAGCTGCAGAAACCTAGTTCTATAGCCTCCCATAACCACTTCGGGTGAGACTATGATTTTTTGCAAGTCGTTGCCAAAAGGGCCAATGGTTGAGGGTTTTGTGCGTGCGCAGTGATGAGGCTCAGTATTGCAACAAGAATGTTGTAACTCCCAAGGCTAACAACTTTAATTATCAACCCGAGGTTCGTACAAAATTAAGAGGTATTGGAACTATATATGCAATATACGTTGTGTCCTTCCTTCACTTTCATGATGTAATCAAGTGAATGTAATTAAATTAAATCTTAAACTAACTGCAGAAAATGAAATTCTCAAAATGGAAACCTTAACCTATTGCAGGAAGGAAAATACAAGGAAATAAAACCTATTCTAATTGCATAAAGTAAATATCATGGAATAGATATCAATAATTACATTTCAAAGAGTTTATATTCATTCACAAAGTTCATTGGATGTGGCAATCAAGAAAACCATCATTGTATTATCCATTTCATAAATTTGTCCATTAACCCAAATTGTTGAGATGTTTTGCAGGGGTAAAAGGGCAAGTATAAGTGGTGTTCATTCCTCCTCAACCATTTATTTAGATCCTAGGGGTTATTATTTAACCCTCAGAGACAAAAACCAGTCTTTTTTAGCAAATTAGGGAAAGTATATACATGCTAGAAGAGTGCTACAGGAAGTTACAGGCTGCTACAGGAAGTTACAGATTTGCTACAGGTAGATATAATTTAAATAATGACAAATTAATCAAATAAAAATTTGATGGGACAATTTTTTTCATTGAATAGGGTGAATTAGGTCTCCATTCCAATTTGAAGCACTGAAAAATACCCCCGTTAACCGACACTGAAAAATCGAATAAAATTACTAGTCTGAAATCTAGAAATTCCATAACTAGTGACCTAGTTAATCTATAAAATGTGTCAGGCCAGGAGGTAACTCCTCAAATGAGATTATATTATTCATTTAGGTTGTTCATTATTATATACATGAGGGAGTGACTATTGAGTTTCATCTCCCGATGACTCTCCATTTTCTCTATTATTTATTTACACTATTTACAATTATTCACCCAATTCCTATGATTAGGTGTCAACATCCCCCCCCCCCCCCCCCCCCCCCCCCTAATCTGAAGGGATGTTGGTGAGTCCAAGCATCATTCTAAATCTTTCAAGATTTTCTCTTCCAAGTGCTTTGGTGAATATGTCTGCAATCTTCTCATTAGTGGAACAATGGCGAAGATGGATTGTTTTGGACTCAACATGTTGTTGAATCAGATGATATTTTGTATTGATGTGCTTCGTTCGATCATGGAACTTTGGGTTCTTGGAAAAATTTATTGCTGAGGTATTTTCAATCATGAGTGGAGTCTAATGTACTTGTTTTACTTGCAAATATTCCAGAATTTTCCTGAGCCACACAATTTCTTTTGTTGCCTTAGCTGCTGCCACATATTTTGCCTCTGTTGTGGAATCTGCTAGAACTGATTGTTTGCCTGATCTCCAGGAGACAAATCCTAATCCAAGACTCATAGCATAACCAGAAGTAGATACCTTGGTTTATTTTTCTCCATCGAAGTCTGAATCAGAGTATCCAATCAAGCTGAAGCCACCCACCTATGTATACTTGAGTCCAAAGTCTTGAGTTCCCTTCAAGTACTTTAGAACTCTTTTTGCAGCAAACCAATGTTCCTCACAACGCTTTTTCATAAACCTGGAGAGGATTCCAACAACAAATGAAATGTATGGTTTGGTAGTAGTTAGGTAGTTGAGACTTCCTACAAGTTGTCTATACTTTGTTGCATCCTCAAATTCTTTTCCTTCAATGGATGTGAGATTTAAGTTTTGTTCCATTGGAGTAGTTAGAGGATTGCATTCAGCCATGCCAAACCTGTTCAACAGATCTCCAATGTACTTCTTTTGAGAAAGGAATATGGACTTCGGATGTTGAGTTACTTCAATACCAAGATAGTAATGAACATAGCCCAAATCAGTCATTTCAAAACCTTTCCTCAATTCCTTCTTTATGGATGCAATGTAGCTCTCATTGTTCCCTGTCATCAAAAGATCATCTACATATACCACAAGATATACAACTATTTTTCCAACTTTCTTAACAAACAAAGTTGCATCATCAAGATCAAAATGTTTGAAATTGATTTTTAGAAGCTGCTCAGTTAGTTTTTCATACCAGGCTCGCAGTGCTTGTTTGAGGCCATACAAGGATTTCACAAGTTTGCATACGTTATGTTCATGTCCTTTCACTACAAATCCTTCAAGCTAGGACATAAAAACATTTTCTTTTAGATCTCCATCCAAGAAAGTAGTTTTTACATCCATTTGATGGACTTTCCAACCATTCTGAGCTACTAGGGCATACAGTGTCCGGATGGTAGCCCATTTTGCTGTGGGGGAAAAATTCTCCTCATAATCAACCCCTTCCTTCTGTGAAAAACCTTTTTCCACAAGCCTAGCTTTGTGCTTGTCAAGTGAGCCATCAAATTTATACTTGTTCTTGTAGACCCACTTGTAGCTAATTGGTTTGGTTCCCAGTGGAGGATCAACCAGCTTCCAAGTGCCATTCTTTATCAAGGCATCATACTCCTTTTGCATTGCTTCTTTCCATTCATCATGAGAAGTAACTTCTTTGAAGGAAGTTGGTTCAAAATCTATAGACAAATTGAATTCAAAATCATAAGAAACATCCATATCAACAGGTGAATCAAAGTCATCTACATTACCTCCATTTTTCCGGGTTGAATTTCTAGTTCCTGTCTTTCCAACCTCATCAGGATGAACACTTTCAAGTGTCTTTGTTAGCCACTTTGGGGGACCTTTCTGAGATGGTCCAGGATTCTCAGTTGATTGAGTTGGGACTAAATCAAGATTGAGTCTCCCAATTTTGTCAATCACATCACTCAAAGTATCATCCGTTGTTGGAGTTTCATGCAGGGGAGAGAGTGCTTCAGAAGAAGATTCCATAGATTGATCTAGTATAGGAATCCCCCCTTCAAGATGTGGAATCTAATTATCAAATTCTTAAAATGATTTTGCATTTGAGAATCTATCCAAGCGATCAAATTGCCACTCAGCAACATTGTCAGTTTTGGATGATTCAAGAAAGATTACATCTCTAGATACAAAAAAACTTTTTATTGACTTCATCATAGAGACGGTATGCTTTGGAGGTGTTTGAATACCCCAGGAAGATACACTTACGACTTCTTGCACCAAGTTTGTTTTATATACCTTTGGTATCAAGGCATAACATGTGGAACCAAAGACCCGGAGATGCTTTACCGAAGGAATGTGTCCATGCCACATTTCATAAGGAGTATTGTTTCTAATAGCATTAGATGGACATCTATTCTTTACATATACAACACATAGAACTACATCAGCCCAAAACATCAATTTTACATTTTTGAAAAACATCATGGAGCGCACCATATTTAAGATTGTCCTATTCATTCTTTCAGCTACTCCATTCTGTTGGGGATTATAAGGCACAATTGTTTGATGTTTGATCCCATGTTGGTGAAGATAGTTTTCAAATTCATTTGAAGTGTATTCTTTTCCATTATCAATGCGAATAGAGCCAATATGAGATTGTGCATCATTTTCAATCCATGTATGAAAGTTCTTGAATGTTTGAAAAACATCAGATTTGTTCTTCAATAAATAAACCCAACACATTCTGGTGTAGTCATCAATAAATGTCATCATATATTTATTTCCATTTGCAAAAAGAACAGGCATTGGAGCACATAAATCTGAATGAATGAGTTCAAGTTTTCTATGTGCTCTGGAATGTGAATCATGAAAATACTATTTGCTATGCTTTCCTAGAATGAAAGCATCACATTGCTTAAGTTTCCTAGGAATTCTAGGCAAACCAGTAACACCATTTTTCTTCAACAAGCAGAGGTTGTCATAGTTCAAGTGTCCAAATCTAGCATTCCATAATAAACTTGATGGAAATGTATCTTCATCATAATGATAATTGTATGAGAAATTTTGTGCAGGAGCAGAGGTACCTTGCATCTTGAGAAGCCTTTCTTCTTCTATCCCTGTGATGACAAGTGAGTGGTCTGATGCTTTTATTACCTCAACCTTGCCATCAAAAATGTGAATGGAGTGTCCTTGTTGGCAGATGTGGACCAAGGACAACAAGCTTCTCCTCAGTTGTGGGAGATATAAAACATGATGCATCATAAAGTCTGGAAGACCAGGAAATTTAAGCTTGATTGTGGCAAGCCCTGATGGCTTGAGTTTTGATGGTTCTGCAAAGTATACTGCTCATCAACATTATCAGTTATTCCTTCAAAAAAATATCTTCTAAAAGTCATGTGGAAAGTTTCTCCTAGATCAAGCAACCAATCATTTTTCCAAGAAGCAAGTGAAGAATTAAATAAGTCTTCATTTACTCCAATATTACACTGTACCACAACATAGTGAGTAGATTCAAGTGCTTTACCTTTCTCTTTGTCATTAGTTTTACCTTTCGGTTGGTTTCTTTCCTTCTCAATTTTGTCCCAAGGAAACTTGCATATGGATGCATCATGTGATCCATCTCTTTTACAACGTATGCAATGTAAATCTGACTTTTCTCCTTGAGAGTGTCTTCCCCCCTTGCCTCTAAAATTTCTTCTTCCTCTTCCTCTTTGACCACCTCTTCCTCTGGAGAATCTTGAGAAAGATTCTTCTCTCTATGTGCAAGACACACAACCTCTTCGGAAGACTGAGGAGCTTTCCTCTTCCCAAAATATTTCTCTCTTTCAGCAAATTTTTTCACAAGGGAGTCAAAGGTAATATCTTTGATGTTTCCATTTGCTTGCAATGACTCAAGATAATTTGAGCAAGTGGGATAAAGAGCCTTGAGAGAATCTATCATAGGAATGTCCAGTTCAACATTAATGACTTTGATATCATGCATAATAGATTTTACTTCCGATGCAAGAGCAAGAGGATCATCATTTTGTAATTCAAGGCTGAACAATTGAATCATGAGTTAAACAACTTCAAGTGCAGAGTATGAGTCATAGAGTTCCTTTAGTTTTTGTAGGGCTTTGAAAGCATTTGAAAATGGTGAAATATGGTGACTTACCTCTTCATTTATTGATGCTGCAATCAATGCATAAGCCTTGTTGTTCTTATTTTCCCAAATGGCGAATTCCTTGTCTAAGGTAGGTTGTTTTGGTTCTTTGTCTCCATCTCCAACACACACTCCTTTCCACAGCTCATTAAAAATGAGAGTGTGTTTAATTTTCCTTGACCATTTTGGGTAGTTCTCTTTCCCAGAGAGAACTACTCCAACAATAGATATTAGTGAATGCATTCCCAAAAATAAATATCTGCTTTTGATTTCCAAAACAAACACAACATTTCTAGATATATTCTATTTAGGTGGAAAAGAATTCACTATATTAATAATTTTAATGTAGAATATATTCCTCCACTCATAAATATATTATATGATGGTTTCAACATATAAACCATATAATATATATTCGAAAAAAATACCTTCCAAAATTCTCATTCTATTATCACCACTCAAAAATCTCAATGAACTTTAATACTACCACCATTTTCAAAGGAATTGAATGTGCTTCACACCATATACATTCACCATACCTCGAAATTTTGTCTGCAGAACTGTGGTAGTGAATTTGCAACCAGTTTGAAAAATATCCCAACAGTCTTCGACACTGTGACAACCAGAGCTATGGGAGTGGAGTTAAGGAACATGCATAGATGTGATAGAATTTAGCAACGATGATAGCTCCTTTCACAGAAATGGTTCAGTTTGACAGGAAATGGGAATGACCATTCAACAGTCCACTGTGATAGAGTAACTGTCTGATTGTATGACCTAGTGTTGGGAGGATGTATATGGCAGTGGTGTCACGGTAAAAAAAAACACATTTATATATGGCAAGGATTTATATGCAGACTTTCAAAATATTCATATTGAAATATTAGCATATACAACTTTTTGATATCCGACCAGCTTATGCAGCATTTTGATATCATCCTAGTAAAACAATCATTCAATGCATATAAATAATTCGTACCAGCAGTGTGCAACATTTTCCAACAGGCTCCAAATATTTATATAATGGAGGGTTGTTTGGTCTTCTACCAAACTCAGAGCGTACTCAGTCTAGCAACATGCTCCAGGGAATAATTGACTCAAATGTAGTTGCAATCACAGTTTTGGCCATAACACAATGCTTCCAGCTGCGCCACCCTTCCAACACATAGTCGTATCACCTCCTAGAATCACATGACCATTCCACGCAACAACTGGCTCTAGTCTTCATAGTAGGCAAAGTAATGCCTTAATGCAACAAATCGACCCTTCAGCACTCCCACTGCATTTATACTAGTGAATTCAATAATTCACAAAATCTTGCAGGGATAAGATAGAGAAATCACCAACGCAGGTGTACAAGATGCAAAGAAGGTGACAGTTCCACAAAAATAGGTAGAACATGAGGGAGTTACAAAGGGAGGAAAGCTAAAATTAGAACTAGCTCTGATACCATGTCAAGCCAGGAGGTAACTCCTCAAATGAGATTATATTATTCATTTAGGTTGCTCATTATTATATACATGAGAGAGTGACTGTTGAGTTTCATCTCCTGATGACTCCATTTTCTCTATTATTTATTTACACTATTTATAGTTGTTCACCCAATCCCTATGATTAGGTGTCAACAAAATGCCTAACATAATCAAGTGAAAATGAAATGGGATACATTTTTTTATTAACCTGAATATTTTTATGATCTAATTCAAGTGGAATCAACTCAATTGAAGCTCATTAACATGTTCTGAAAAATAGTAGAAAATTACTACTATTTGCCACACGGGACTTCTAGAATTTTAGATTTGTGAATAAGAAAACTAATCCAAGTAGCTAAATGATTTCTATGACCTTCCAAAGCTATTCCAAGGATTAAATCATCATTTTTATCCTTCAAGAGAACTTAATTCAATATTTTAACATAATCCTACAACAAGAAACCATCAATACTAAATGCAGAAATAGGAAAAAAACAAGAGCAAGAGATGCATATGAATAAGAAGTGAAAATAACAGAAGTAAATTATACAAAATGGATTTCAGGCTCCTAGGATGGCCAAGCAAAAGGAAACTCAGAGCCTTATGAAGGAGACCGAGATTTAGGAGCTAAGCATGACACCAATGTTCATTATTTCCATCAATACAATTACATCCATGCAAGAAATGAATGTGGAGCTGCAAAAATATGAGTTCTATCCATAAGAATACTAAGAAAAATCAACCCCTTGAGGAAAATTAAACTTGGTACTTATGAAAAATGATTAAGAATCATTCTCCATGAAAGTAGGAACCTTTCCCGTCCAAAATCCCTCAAATAGTGGATCTAGTTCCCAACAATAAGAATCTACATTAAATGACAGGTAACAAAATCCTAGATTTTCTCAATCATTGGAGCTCTAAAATTTGTGCAATAATTTCAAAATGTCTTGTTGATTTATTATCTAATATTGATCCTCATGTAGTAGGAAGCAAGTCCCTAAATTATCTCCTCTTCTAAATCTCAAAATTTTTCCCAATATTCTCACAATATTCCACAAAAATAAATAATATTAGGTACAAATATGAAATTATCCATAAACCTTCCTAGTGAACATATTAAAGTTAGAACTACATTATCTAATGTGAAAATAGAGGTTTAATGTGTTGAAGGAAGGTTAGATGGGCCTTAATTTATATCTAATTTTTAGGCCCATCATAACCCCCTACTAAAAGTGGTCGTCATCCTCTGAGCAACTTGGTGACCTAATTGTGCCTCCTTCGTGGCCATGGTGGCCTCCTTGATTTGTTCTATAACTCTCGAACACTTTCCTGTAGCAACTTTCTGCCTTCCTGTAGCAAATTTCTGCCTTCCTGTAGCAAATTTATGCCTTCCTGTAGCAAGTCATATTCTTCTTTTAGTTTTTTAGTCATGGATCCCCTAGTGCTTGGTTTATTCTGAGAGGCTTGGGGCTCCTTTCTTCAGATTGGAGGGAGGTTATCTCTTCAGTTTGCTTCTTTTTCTGCTTTTATCCTTTGTTATGATATATTTTATTTAGGAACTTTATCTTATGTTTCAATATTTTCTTTCTTTGCCTCTCTTATTTTCTGCAGATCCATCCATGACTATCTCTTTAAGTCCAGAAAAGCTTCTGTATCCATGTCAACAACATTTTTCCATGTGTTCTCATGGTTTGTGGAAGGGAACCCTACTACCAATTCTCAACTTGAGAGCATTCAACATTTCAGCTTATGGTAAGAGGAGTTCTTCCTATTGATGAGTGAGGTGAAGAATGGTATGCCAATTTCAAAACAAGTTTATTCTCCCATCATAATGCCCATCCTCATAAGAAAACTCCACATTTCATATTTTTATGGGCCCTGCTACCAAATGTTTAGTGGAGGAATATATTCTTCCTTTTGTTGATTATTCTCTTAAACACAGAGGATCTAATGGTGAACATGATGTAGCTCCCTCAATATCTAATTCTGGTGTCCTCTCTCCATCAAGTTCAGTCCATGCTCCTTTGGTCTTCTCATTTGATCTTCTTTTTCTGAATTTTTTCCTTAAATGACATCAAGAGAATCTCTTTTTTGCAATAGTCTTCTTGAGCTAAGATGAATACAATTTTGATCAAGAGGAGATATTTGGAAATTCTATACCTTAGCATTGTAAGTGGGATGAGATACTTCATTGTGTGGGTTTGGAAATGGTGGTACAGGTAGTTGAGTGGGAGTGGATCTTTGAGATGGATGTGGTTGAGGTTGTGGTTGTGGTGGAGGTGGATGGTAGGGATAACATGGAGTTGGGTACGGAGGATATTGAGGAAAATATTGAGGACATTGTGGATGATGCCCATAAGCTCCTTGCCAACTTTGTTTCCAAGATTGGTTTTGGGGTTGAGATGGCCAAGGTTTCCAAGGAAAGGGTGTGTTCCATTTACTTTTAGATGGATGTGCATAAGCTTGAAATTGTGAATTAGGCTCTTGCATCATATCAGGTTGAATAAGCTTCCATGGTCCTCTTACAACTACATAACATAGCTACATTGGCAATTGACTTGCTCCATTGTCCTCTTGGTAAACTTCCTTCAACCTTTTTAATGAGTGGCAATATTTAACATCATGTGATTATGCATGGACAAAACAAATATTAGCATCTTCTTTTTGCTCATTTTGTATCCTTAACATTTTTACTTGTTCAGTTAGATTACTAAGAATTTATGTTTCTAAGTTATCAAGCAAATTTCAAAGTTTAGCATGACTTACCGATCTTGATGTTGATTGACTTACTCTTGCCCTTCCTCTTGATATGTGTTTGAATGTTTCACAAATTTTTTCAAATGATAATTGGTATACATCACCTCTACTCAAGAGATCAAGAATATCAATCCACTCATCCCTAATCGTTCTAAGTAAGATGGTTTTTAGTGTGTCAGATCCTACATGATGTTATTTTGACCTATTAATATTATGCATGAACCTCTCTATTATATCCTTAAGGATATCATATTCTTTTTTATTCATTCTAAATATTTATTTTTTAAGATCATGATATTTATATTTTTCTAGAAATATCTTTTGCATATCATTCCATGATCTTATTGAATTAGTCCCTAAATTCATGAACCATTTAAGAGCTCTATATTTCAATGTTGTTGGAAGCAATCTCAACTTTTGAGTGTTTAATATGTAACAATAAGATCTATAAAGGATTTCAAATTCAAATAGAAAGGTTTCCGGATACTCTGACCTTATACCATGGAAGTTGGGATGGAAGGATAGAGGGATGTTCTTCATATGCACACTAACATCAGTATCTTGAATGGTAAATCCAAGAGGATATTCTTCATTGTCATAATCTCCATCCATTTATACTACCTTCTTTGTCACCTCTTCTTATTTTACCTGGAAAAATCAATGGTGATGTGGCTCTTACTGCACCACGTGATCAAATGGGGGGTTGGTGTTGGAGAAGTATTTTTATTTTTTTATTTTTTATTTTCATAAGAATGATAATGCAATGCAATTTTTTTCCTTTTAAATTAAATATGCCTAATGCATTTTTTTTTGTGAAAAGTAAATGAAATGAATAAACTAGGGAAGAAAAACATGCACACTTTGACACCTCCCTGGAAACGGTGCCAAAAAGTGATGAGCCTCAATATTGCAACGAAAATGTTGGAACTCCCAAGGCTACCAACTTTAATTATCAACTCGGGATTCGTACAAACTTAAGAAGTATTAGCATTATATGTGCAGCATACATTATGTCCTTCCTTCATTGTCATGATGTAATGGAGTGAATTTTATGAAATCAAATCCTAAACTAATTGCAGAAAATGAAATGCTCGAAATGGAAACCTTAACCTATTGTAGCAAAGAAAATACAAGGAAATCAAACCTATTCTAATTGCATAAAATTAAATAACATGGAATAAATATCAATCATTACATTTCAAAGAGTTTATATCCATTGACACAGTTCATTGGTGGTGGAAATCAAGAAAATCATCATTGCATTACCCATTTCATAAATACGTCCATTAACCCAAATTGTTGATATGTTTTGCAGGGGTAAAAAGGAAAATATAAGTGGTGTTTAGTCCTACTCAACCATTTCTTTATACCCTAGGGGTTATGATTCAACCCTCAGAAACAAAAACCAATCTTTTTGAGTGAATATGGGCAAGTATATACATGCTGGAAGAGTGTTGCACGAAGTTGCTACCGCAAGTTATAGGCTGCTACAGGAAGTTATAGATTTACTACAAGAATATAAAATTCATTGAATGGATAAGTAAATCAAATCCAAATTGGATGGGAATTTCTTTTTTATTGAATAGGATGTCTTAGGCCTCCATTCAAAGTGGAATCACTCAAAAATACCCCTGTTAAAACATGCTAAAAAATAGAAGAAAATTACTAGTCTAAAATCTAGAAATTCGAGAACTAGTGACCTAGTTAATCTATAAAATGCCTAACCTAATAAAGTTAAAATGAAATGGGGTAAATTTTTTTATTAACTTGAATACTTTTATGATCTAATTCAAGTGGAATAAACTCAATTGAAGCTCATTAGCATGTTCTAAGAAATAGCAAAAAATTTGATCTGAATGGAAAATGGCATCAACCCATGGTACTCATCCACCCATATTATTCATTAACCCATGGAATTTACCTATGGTATTGTAAATGGCATCTGCCCGTGGTATTGTAAAATCCACCCATGGTATTCATTCACCCATGGAATTGACCCATGGTATTGTAACTAAAAGATACTATAAGTAACAAGTCACATTTTGTAAAAGGACAGATTGTCCGCCACAATGTAGCCTTTACAGTTCAGAGGCATGTAGCCACCACATCTCTTCTCAAAGATAAGCTACCATCGCCCTAGCTAGCTTATTTCCATTACTATTTTAAATAAAAGTTTCTTTGTGGTTTTTGTTTATTAGGCATTCTCCTCTCTTTTTTTCTTCTCGAATTTCAATTTTTTCAAATCTTGGGGTCTTTTCCCCAAGATCCATTTCAATCTTTTAGATCTTGGGGGCCTCCCCTCAAGATCCGGATCAGTGGTATCAGAGCTGGTTATGATTCCATGGGAACGAAGGTTTGATGCATATTTCAGTTTCAAATTTTGCAACAATATTCAACAAACTTCAGGCATGCACTACAACTCCACAGAGCACTTTCTTGGGTCAAGCAGGAAGAATTTTTCATTTTTCATTTTTTTGCAGGAATTTTTTTGGGCGGCGACTTTGCAGATCAGATCTGAAACATTTGGTACAAAATTTACAAAAACAAATACCAGATCTGGATTCCTCTCGAAAAATCACTCAATTTCAAAAAAAAAAAATGGGTCAAATTAGAGTCCGGATGTGGGAGATATCGCTGATTTAAAATCAGCTATTTTATCATAATTTTTATGACAGTAGAATTGTTGCAGCGCAAATCTGAGATCTCAGAGTGCCCAGATAAGGATTTCCAACTCATGGAAAGATGTAAAATGATCCTTGTACTTCCAAAAACAGGTTATAATAAATATTCTAAGTTATATTGGCCGAGTTATGTCCATTTTAATTCTGGAGCAGCATTCGGCTTGGGTTATTTGGAGATGTGCCTTCCCACCCCAGGCTATGTAGGCACTTGCTACTTCATCAACAACCAACATCATGGTTATGGGTCAACCACATAAAATCCTTGTCATCGAAGTCCATTTGCTAGGCCGCACACTGTTAGAATCACAGTTGGTCACAAGCATTACAGGGTATCTCTATCCTAGGATCTTCATTTATCAGGGTTTTGGGTTAACCACATAAAACCCTTATCTTCAATGGCTCTTCATATTTAACAAAGGCTTCATAGGAGGGTGTTGGAAATAATACTGAGAGGGGGGGGCTGAATCAGTATTATCAGATCAATCAAACTTTTCAATTTCATACTCAGAAACATATACGCTACTTCAATTAAGTGAACCCGCGTGTACACGCTACTGTATCTAATGAAACTCGCGTATATCCAGAGATCTTATAATTCAGTTAGCTTAATCTTCAGTAAATGCATCAGATCATTATTAAGCATATTAACAGTAAACAGGTGCAGAATAACAGGACAGAACATCACACAAGAGTCACACACATGAACACAAAGATATAAGGTGGAAACCCAATGTGGGTGAAAACCACCTGCTGCAAGTCATCTCAATCTTCTTCTTAATAAGAAAATCCTTTTACAATATTTGTACTGGTGCAGTCTTATACCAGTACGGGAGCTACAACCCCTTTGCTCTTGTACTAGCCGATCCATTTACTAGTACGCAGGCTGCTACCTGCTACAATGCTCCAAAGATCTCCTTTAGCTTTTGTACTAGCTTAGATACTAGTACGTAGGTGCTTGCCTACAATCTTCTCACCTCCAGGTACCACGTTTCATCAATTTTCAGACTGGATATTCCTGAAGCACATCATTCAATCTGTAGAACCCAATTCATTCAACTTTCATAACAGATCCATGAAGCATAAAACAACCAATACTAGAATTATCAAATTTTGAATCACTGAACCACTGAACCCTGTCAATCACCAGATACCAGAACCCAGAGCAGTCTACAGAACTCTGTAATAACAGTCAGATCCAACTGCAAACCCAAAAATCAAGCTTTAAGAGATATACGCTACTTCAATGAGCGAAACCCGCGTGTACACGCGTTTTTACTTAAGCCAACCTGCGTACAGATCTAAAAATAGATTCTCTCAACTTGCAGCTGTACCAGACATCAGTTAGATCCAGAACATAATATTGCGACAGTATGCAGATCTAGAAATACGCATAATCAACCATATCATAATAGAGTATTTCAAACCATTAGATCCCGATTTGTCCTTAGATCTAGTCTTCCATCCGCCGATGTGATTTCTCCTTAGCTCATATCAAGCAATGCATCATCAACCCATAACTCTGCATACTGGATCTAATGCTTCATCAGATATTCAAGACATTTCAGATACACTTGCCTAATGATTTCCTTCCCTTTATATAGCCTTAGGCCTTGTTCAATACCAAGAGCCAAAACCATAGAAATCCAATACCATCAACTTCAAAACTAGGGATCAACACGTCCGCCGAGACGCCAAGGTCCAAAACCATAGGCACAACTTCCAAGGAATAACCGCCATGGACCAAAGGTACTTTTCCACATACACGCGCTTTTGCTGAAGCCAACCAGCGTGTACACGCGACTTGGGCTTAACGAACCTGCGTGTATGAACTTTCTCTTCTTCTTATAGTTTGATCATCAATTCCTTGCTGCTGACCTTCTGTACTATGATTTGTCATCAGTGAGGTTTGCCATCAAGGACAACACTTATCTCATAATGCCAACAATCTCCCCCTTTGGACTTGATGGCAAGGCTAACTTGTCACACTTAGAACTATCATCTGATTCCTTTGAGCTGTCCTCCATCAGTCACATCTGATATCTCTTCTGAAGATTCATCATCTGATTCCTTTGAGCTGTCCTCCATCAGTCACATCTGATATCTCTTCTGAAGATTCACATAGGTGAGATATTCTTCTATGAGAGGGTTGCCATCAAGTACAACACATGCATCATAATGCCAACAATCTCCCCCTTTGGACTTGATGGCAACAACACCAAATCACTCTCCCCCTTTGACATCAAGGGCAAAGGGTGGACCAAGATATTCTCTTCCTTTGCTGAATCATTCCACTGTCCATACTCCCCCTGAGTACCTGCTGAAATCTCTGAATAATCTCCCCCTTTGAACAGAATTCAGAGTCATTCACATTGTATCATGAAACCACCATAGCCATTTCATCAAACTCTACATGATCCAAGTATCATTACTTGGGAACATCTGCATCAATTAACATATGTAAGTATAAACCTATCATCATATAGATAAGAACTCATCACCATGTTTCCAATAAAGCAACTTTGAGTAGTCATCCATGTATCAGCATTATGTATCTTGAGCTCAAGCTCATTAGACAAAACTTCTTGATATCATCAACAGCAACAATCCTTATCCACAAGGGTGCATGCATCATAACTGTATGATTTTTATGCATATGACAACAGCAGTATAAGAGTGACTCATCATCAAATGAGGAAGATGTGTATTCAAGCTTTGTACTTCTCCTTGTCCTTATGAAGATCACCATGTAAGCACCATATATGCATCATCATAAATCTGATCTGATCATTAACTATGTAACCCCAAGAGTCATATGAGAGTTTATCATAGACAACTCACAACCACATCATAGCAAGATATATCATTTAGCCATATAAGAATCATCACCAAGGATTATTAACCATAATGCCAACAATGAATTACTAAAGGTATATGCTCCCCCTCAACCAGTGCCATCTGTTAGATATGATCATGTATATATCAGCAATAAGCATCAAAACATCATCATCCTCAAGTTAGGATCAAAAACACTTCTAGACATCATACAAGTAACAAAACATTTCCACACATCCTCAGCAGACTGTAACCAATAGAGCAAATAACAGACTGAATCATATCAGATCCTTTTTCTGATCCTGTCCCCACTGCTTTTCCTCAGACTGACATATACGCGACTTTGCAGTGTCTAACTCGCGTATATACGCGACTTCCCTTTAAGGAACTTGCGTATGAGATTCAGGACACTGAAGTTTTACACTTTCAGCTCCCCCTGAGTCTGATATGTCTGTGCTGTGCTGTGTCTCAGTACATTGTGCTGACTGTACTTCCTTCTTCCTCCATATCTTCAAGTGTGATGAGGTTTTCTCCTTTTGGTGTGATGTCCATCCTTTGTTCCTGCATTCCTTTGCTATATGTCCAAGCTTGTTACATGCATAACATCTTACATGTTTCATATTCCTCCTGTAGCAATCAGTAGCTTTGTGACCAAACATATTGCGAGCAAAGCAATATCCATTAAAGTACCTTGAGTGTGATGATCTTTCTGCATGATGGTCTTGAACCTTTCTTCTTCTACATCTAGCTGCAACATGTCCAAGATTATGACATACATAACATTCAACATTATTCATAGGAGGAGTAAAAGATTTTCTTTGAAGATTTTCTTTCCTTGGTTGATGATGAGATTGACTTTTCATCTCCTTGTTGATCATTTTAGATTTCTCTTTCGAGTTCCTTGCCTCACCTTGTGAACTAGATTCACCTTCAACAGATTCATGAAAACCAAGACCAGTCTTGATAGCAGGGGACCTTTGACTATTAAGAATATCATCCAAGGCTTTAGTACTATCTTGAAATCTCAAAAGTTTATCCTTTTCTTCTAATTTACCTTTCAAGATATTTACCTCAACTTGAAGTTGTTCCTCCTTTTCTAGACATTGCTTCTTCATGTCTTCTCCATCTTTTCTTCCTTCTTCCATTTGTTTCCTTAGATTGAGTGTCTCCTTTTCTTGCTTTTCATACAGATCCTGCTGAATTTGACGAACTCTGAAGGCACATTCCAATTGTGATTTTAAGCTGATGACTTCGTTGTCTTGTTTTTCAATTGCTTGGTGTAGATCTGTATTCTGCTTCTTTGATTCTTCAAGATCTCCCTTTAGTGAGAGGATTGTAGCTTCAAGATTTTCATAGTAGCTAGATCTATCTTTGAGTTTCTTGATGGTTGTGCTTCTTTCGTTGACTTCTTTTCTTAATGATGTCACTTCATGCTGCAATTTTTGACATTGGTCTTCCTTGTCCTTGAGAAGCTTTCTTACCTTGTTTCCTTCTTCTAGTTGGGCCTTTAGTTTGGTAACTTCTTCTTTGAAAGCACATTCCCTTTGGTTCAATAGATCTTGTTGATCTTTAACTTTGTCTGCAAACCTTCTAAACATTGCCTCTATTTGACACTTTTCTTGCTCACCCATAAAAGCATGTTCAGTAGTTTCACTATCACTTCCATCTGTCTCACAAGGAAATATGGCTGGAACATCAGAGGATAACACATTCATACCTGATAATGATTCTGAATCTGATTCTGAATCTGAAGAGCTTCTTATACCTAATCCCCAATCGACTCTCCCACTGTCATAGATCTTCTGAGATGTCTTCTTCTTCTTATGAGCTTTCTTATTAAGCTTCTTTCCCATTGTTCCACGGATCTCCTTCAAGCGATCAAGCTTCTACCAAAGGACCTGCTCTGATACCAATTGTTGGAAATAATACTGAGAGGGGGGGGGGGTGAATCAGTATTATCAGATCAATCAAACTTTTCAATTTCATACTCAGAAACATATACGCTACTTCAATTAAGTGAACCCGCGTGTACACGCTACTGTATCTAATGAAACTCGCGTATATCCAGAGATCTTATAATTCAGTTAGCTTAATCTTCAGTAAATGCATCAGATCATTATTAAGCATATTAACAGTAAACAGGTGCAGAATAACAGGACAGAACATCACACAAGAGTCACATACATGAACACAAAGATATAAGGTGGAAACCCAATGTGGGTGAAAACCACCTGCTGCAAGTCATCTCAATCTTCTTCTTAATAAGAAAATCCTTTTACAATATTTGTACTGGTGCAGTCTTATACCAGTACGGGAGCTACAACCCCCTTTGCTCTTGTACTAGCCGATCCATTTACTAGTACGCAGGCTGCTACCTGCTACAATGCTCCAAAGATCTCCTTTAGCTTTTGTACTAGCTTAGATACTAGTACGTAGGTGCTTGCCTACAATCTTCTCACCTCCAGGTACCACGTTTCATCAATTTTCAGACTGGATATTCCTGAAGCACATCATTCAATCTGTAGAACCCAATTCATTCAACTTTCATAACAGATCCATGAAGCATAAAACAACCAATACTAGAATTATCAAATTTTGAATCACTGAACCACTGAACCCTGTCAATCACCAGATACCAGAACCCAGAGCAGTCTACAGAACTCTGTAATAACAGTCAGATCCAACTGCAAACCCAAAAATCAAGCTTTAAGAGATATACGCTACTTCAATGAGCGAAACCCGCGTGTACACGCGTTTTTACTTAAGCCAACCTGCGTACAGATCTAAAAATAGATTCTCTCAACTTGCAGCTGTACCAGACATCAGTTAGATCCAGAACATAATATTGCGACAGTATGCAGATCTAGAAATACGCATAATCAACCATATCATAATAGAGTATTTCAAACCATTAGATCCCGATTTGTCCTTAGATCTAGTCTTCCATCCGCCGATGTGATTTCTCCTTAGCTCATATCAAGCAATGCATCATCAACCCATAACTCTGCATACTGGATCTAATGCTTCATCAGATATTCAAGACATTTCAGATACACTTGCCTAATGATTTCCTTCCCTTTATATAGCCTTAGGCCTTGTTCAATACCAAGAGCCAAAACCATAGAAATCCAATACCATCAACTTCAAAACTAGGGATCAACACGTCCGCCGAGACGCCAAGGTCCAAAACCATAGGCACAACTTCCAAGGAATAACCGCCATGGACCAAAGGTACTTTTCCACATACACGCGCTTTTGCTGAAGCCAACCAGCGTGTACACGCGACTTGGGCTTAACGAACCTGCGTGTATGAACTTTCTCTTCTTCTTATAGTCTGATCATCAATTCCTTGCTGCTGACCTTCTGTACTATGATTTGTCATCAGTGAGGTTTGCCATCAAGGACAACACTTATCTCATAATGCCAACAATCTCCCCCTTTGGACTTGATGGCAAGGCTAACTTGTCACACTTAGAACTATCATCTGATTCCTTTGAGCTGTCCTCCATCAGTCACATCTGATATCTCTTCTGAAGATTCATCATTTGATTCCTTTGAGCTGTCCTCCATCAGTCACATCTGATATCTCTTCTGAAGATTCACATAGGTGAGATATTCTTCTATGAGAGGGTTGCCATCAAGTACAACACATGCATCATAATGCCAACAGAGGGAACTTTACGCAATGGGGACCATTGCTTCTTAAGGAGGGAGGAATGATCTGAATGGAAAATGGCATCAACCCATGGTACTCATCCACCCATATTATTCATTAACCCATGGAATTTACCCATCGTATTGTAAATGGCATCCGCCCGTGGTATTGTAAAATCCACCCATGGTATTCATTCACCCATAGAATTGACCCATGGTATTGTAACTGAAAAATACTATAAGTAACAAGTCACATTTTGTAAAAGGATAGATTGTCCACCACAATGTAGCCTTTACAGTTCAGAGGCATGTAGCCACCACATCTCTTCTCAAAGATAAGCTACCATCGCCCTAGCTGGTTTATTTCCATTACTATTTTAAATAAAAGTTTCTTTGTGGTTTTGTTTATTGGGCATTCCCCTTATTTTTCTTCTCGCAATTCAAGTTTTTAAATCTTGGGGGTCTCTCCCCCCAAGATCCATTTCAATCTTTCAGATCTTGAGGGCCTTCCCCCCAAGATCCGGATCAAAATTAATACTATTTTCCACACGAGACTTCCAGAAATTTAGATTTGTGAATAAGAAAACTAATCCATGTAGCTAAATGATTAGTATGACCTTCCAAAGATATTCCAAGTATTAAATAATTATTTTTATCCTTCATAATAACTTAATTCAACCATTTAACCCAATCCTACAACAAGAAATCATCAATAGTAAATGCAGAAATGGGTAAAAAACAAGAACATGAGATGCATATGAATAAGAAGTGAAAAGAAGAGAAGTAAATTATAAAAAAGGGATTTGAGGCTCCTGGGATAGACAAGCCCAAGGAAACCCAAAGTCTTCTGAAGGAGACCAAGATTTAGGAGATAAACATGGCACCAATCTTCATTATTTCCATCAATACAATTAGATCCCTGCAAGAAATGAAAGTGGAGCTGCAAAAATACGAGTTCTCTCCACAAGAAGACTAAGCAAAATAAACCCCTTGATGAAAATTAAACTTGGTACTTATGAAAAATTATTAGGAAGAATTCTCCATGAATGTAGGAAGGTTTCCCCTCCGAAATCCCTCAAATAGTGGATTTGGTTCCCAACACTAGGAAACTGCATTAAATGACAAGGAAAACATTCCTATATTTTCTCAATCATTGGAGATCCAACATTTGTGCAATAATTTCATAATATATTGTTGATTTATTATCCAATATTGATCCTCATGTAGTATGGATAAAGTCCCTAAATTATCTCCTCCTCCAAATCTCCATAGTATGCCCAATATTCTCACAATATTCCACAAAAATAAATAATATGAGGGACAAATATGAAATTATCCATAAACCTTCCTAATGACCATATTAAAGTTAAAAATACGTTATCTAATGCAATAAGAAAGGTTTAATGTGCTGAAGGATGATCATATGGGCCTTAATTCATGTCTAATTTTGAGGCCCATCATGTAGTACGCTTTGAAACTGGGTCGAAGTCCCTTAAGCCAACATTGGAGTGTGAAGAATTCACTAAAGAAATAACCCAATAACTATGAAATCGATCAATTTCAGAGTATCTCATTATGTGGAATTTTCCACGTGGGAGGATGAGAATTTTATACAAAAGCATCTAGAACTACTCAAGAGTTGAGAACAACCCTTTTCTGAAAGAGAGGGGCATGTTAGGTGCCTATAATACTAGTGTAGCCCTCATATTGTTATTTTTGTGCCCCATGTAGCCCCCATATTGTTATTGTTGTGCCCCATAGAATCCCATTATTGTTATTGTGGAGCGCTTACATTATTATTGTTATGTACACCCTGATTATATCATGACCCTTTAGATTGCTATATATACCAATGAGTTCTTTTCATTTCTAACATTCAA
The DNA here is from genome assembly GCA_031772625.1 of Pinus tabuliformis. Lineage (NCBI taxonomy): Eukaryota > Viridiplantae > Streptophyta > Pinopsida > Pinales > Pinaceae > Pinus > Pinus tabuliformis. The sequence continues at coordinate 1,503,441,640 of CM062819.1, read as the reverse complement.
GAAATGTTCATTTATGGGATGTAAAAGGAGGTTTCCCATTGAAGAGACTTATTTTCAAATCATTGATCTATATTTGCTTTTTTTTTGTGGTTTGTGATGAACGCCAGTATTGCAGCAAAGATGTTGTAACTCCTGGGCTACCATATTTACTTATCAACCCGGGGTTCGTACAAACTTGGAGGTGACAGTGCTATATGCATAAGTAAAAGTGAAGGTCCTGCCTGTTGTCACTGTTCATCCGGCAAGAGACCCCAGGGGTTCAAAGCCAGAGTTCTATAGAGTCAGAAGAAGCTTGATTCTTTGACAGAAGAAGAGAAAATTTATTCTAAGAGAGCTACTCTACTATAGTAATGAAGAAAACAAAATGTAATGCTAAATCATGCCATATCCTAATTAACCATTTGAATAGCTATGCTAAGAAAAATTGTTGAATCAACACTTAACCTAATGATGTTATCTAAGTTACAGAAGTAAAGAGAATCAAACCATCCCAATGTTAAGCAAGAAAACTAAACTAAATCCGTTTTCACTTTTTTTGGTTTTCTTTGGTAAAATCAAGCATGCAATTTAATTGTTCTTATGGATGTGAGAGGTGGATGGAAGGTGGTTGAGGATGGCTAGAAGGTCTATGGAGTGTTTGGATGGTGTGGGAGGGTCCTAGGAGGATTTTTGTGACTTCCTAGAGGTTCCACATCAATTCGGCCTCAAAACATGTCGTTTCAGGAAAACCTACAAGATGTACTAGAAACCTACAGGCTGATCCTGTAAGAATTATAGGAAACCTACAGGATGTACTAGAAACCTACAGGATGATCCTGTAGTAATTACAGGAAACCTACAGGATGCATAAGAGAGCTAATTTGGAGGTGTTGGAGGTGTTGGGAAGCTTGGAAAAGGTGTGTAATGAGTGGGATAGGGTGTTAGAAGGTATAGGAACACTCAGGAGTCAATATCCAAGAGAAGAGATGGCTAGATTCACTCAATGAGTCTACGGGAATTTCAATGAAAAAGGACAAAAAACTAGTGAGGGTGATGGTGGACCCAGATATGGTTGAGGTGGATGAGGTGGAAGATAGATGTTGGTGATGAAGTCTAGACCTCCTCCTGAAGTACCTGCAATGCTTAAAACGTGTGTGTCTTCCAAGAACTATGCAACAAGATACATTCTCGTCAACTAGAAAAGCATGAATAAATTGCCCATATTATGTATGAAGAAAGTACTAAAGGAAATGAGAACATGAGTGAGATCTTATTGCAGAAAGAGAGTGCTAGAAAAAGATGACAATCAAAATGAATCAAGTACTGAATCAAGACAACAAACTCCAAAGCTCATGCAAGAACTAGAAATCTGTGTCTTTGGGCTTGCTGAAGGGTCTCTTCCTCAAGTCATGGTCCAAGAGCGAGGAGGTGAGGCTGAGACACCTATTGACAACGTTATGGTGATATTTTTCTCCTTTCTAACATGCTAATTGAAAGAAGGAAAAAATGGAAGAAAACTAAAATACAACCAATCTACTCTACACTGATGTAATGGAAATGCAACTACTTAAGCAAATGAATAGTTAAACCATGAACCTATGCTAGCATACATGTACAATAAAGAGGAGCCTTGGCTACTAGGGTTGGGCCCTAACCCAAGAGCTTTAACCCTCTAAGTTAGCTCAGTGCTGGCTCAAAACAAAACTCATTTTTATTATCAAAACCATGGAGTACATAAAAAATTGTCACAAGTCTTGCAACTCAAAAACAGAGTATAGTTTTACAATCAAAAATCAAAATCATACTGAGGTCCTAGGCCTCTCTACTTATACATCTGAAGTCTCCAAAAACTTCCTTAAAATTAGGGAGGCTCGGCTCCCAAACTCGAGATAAACTGGTGCTTTGTCTTTCACTTGCTCAGCTGCCTTCTAGTCGTCATGATTTGGTTGTTTGCACTCCAAGATGATGGAGGAATATTCGAATGGAGGGGTAGCAAATAAGGAGGATTTACCTCCTATAATTCCTCTCCCTTGTCCCATTTGAGTTTTAACCAAGGTCTTTGCCAAAGTTCCTTTCTTTTATCCTTTAATCCTGCATTAAATGCACATTAGACCACAAAGCAAAATATCCAACTCCAACTCATCTCATAAACAAAATATAGTCAAAAATATGAAATAAGTTGTGAGAATAGTTGGTTTGACTAAGCTAGGAGGTGAATTAAGGCCCATATAATTACCTAATGATGAGGCTCATCATCACCCCCCTACTGAAAGTGTTGCTCATCCTCTGAGCAACTTAGTCAATGTCCATGTCCTTCATGGCTCTGGTAGCCTCTCTGACATCCCATTCCTCTGTTGTGGTTTCCTCTTCTTATTCATAGAAGCATGCTTTATTTTGTACTTCTTCCCACTGCCTCTTTTCCTCTTCTTCTTCTCTCCCTTCTAGCATCCCTAGGAGTAGTGGTGGACTGAATTTTAGGCCTATCCAATTGACCCTCAACCTTTGCATTGATTGGTTATACATAGGTGTCATGTTGACTGCCTCTCTCAACCTTTGAGGGGAGTGGTATTCTCTGATCTTCAAGCTATGTGATACTGGGTTCCATATCCTTAGGCAAGCATGTATACTATCATCTCCTAGCAGCCTAAACATATCCTCAAAATGTGAAATTGCTTGCTCTTGGGCAGCAAGATATCTAAGTGCCAGCTGAGGAGCATTTGTAATCAGATTGTGGGTGCTGATTAGGGCCATGGGATTTGATTTTTTAGCTCTGATGAAAAGAGGTTCTCTGGCCAATATTCTTTTCATCTATGCAGCCCTTGACTCCTCCTTGTTCTTCCATGATGCCAAAGCCATTAATTGTAGGTCTCCTAGCTTGGCATTAGGATCCCAAACATTCATGTCTATGAGGGCCATGTTGTGCAAGTACAACTCAGCCATTTTGGCCCTATGCTCTAGTGCACTTTGATCACAAAGATAAATAAACTACCTGTAGTCCTGAAATGGCATGGTGCCCCTTTGTGCTAGTGTTTTAATCTGAAACCATAGCCATTTTTATTTGAGGTAAAAAGCATAGGATTTAGCTGGCATCCTACACTGGATAGCCTCCAAGGAGAGGCTAGCCATACATGCTAGTTGGTTCTCCCTTTCCTGCAGCTGTCCCCTTAGCCATGCATTTTCCCTCTCAAGTTGATCTCTCATTATTTCTTCTCTGTCCCTTAAGCCACTTAGCTCTTTGCCCATTTCTTTGAACTTCTCTTCCATGTGCCCAATGTCTTTCACCCCTTTTGAATTGCTGACTTTCATCCATCGGTGGGTTTTGGCCCTCTCCTTCTCAAGTTCGAAAAACAATGGGATGACAAATTTTTGAGGTATCACCCTGCCTCCTTCAATAAACTAGTAGTAGGAGTCTAGGTTAGGTTGGGGACTTGGTAACTTTGTTTCAGGGTCTTCCTCTTTTGTTTCTTGCTTCTCCCCTACCTTCCTTTCCAATTTCTGTGATTCCTGTAGTTTTTGTAGAGTATCCTGTAGGACTGTTTTTTCTTCCTGTAGGTTTTGCTGTGGATCCTATAGGATGGCCTTACCTTTTAAGGAAGTTGATCTGGTACTAGGCCTCCTTACATAGGTGATTGGTGACTTAAGGGAAGGAATTTTGTCTCTCCGTGTAGAGGAATATTCAATCTCAATAGGGATTTTTGTTGATATTTGTCGCTTCACTTGTTTGATTCTTGTGCTCTTTCTTATTCTGAAATATAGAGGGTTTTGCCTCCTTTTCCATTTTTGCTTGACTGGGGTGCTGAGAGCAGTGAGGGAAGCTACTGCCTCCCTCTCAAGGGCCTCTGGAGACACCCTATTTGACTCCTCCTTATGTTCTTCCCCTTTTGTTTCAATGCCTTCTTCCTCTTTGTTTTTCTTATGTTATTTCTCTTGTTGTTCATTCTCATCTCCATCAGTTTCTTCCTTAGCTTCCTCCTCCATTTCATTATCATCCTCCTTCTCTTCTCCCTCCTTTTCTTCTAATTCATCATTTTTCTCTGTATTAGTTTCTTCTTCATCCATCTCATCCCCATCTAGCTCTGTAACTTCTTCTTCTTGTTTTTCCTCCTCCTCACTTATAGAAGGACTAACATCATATGTGACGGTTTTGATGTCATCGTCTGCTGGCAAGTCTCTAAAGACTGACCATGTTATAGGGATCCTGAGGTTTTGGAGGGAATCCTCAATGAGGATCCTAATCAACCCATGGTGATCCAATTGTTGGGAATTCCCTTCCTTTACTTTGTTGCTGGATTCTATGAGTGATTGAATCAAGAAATAGGGTACGTTGAGTCTTTGGTGAACTGGTGTCTCTACCCCAAATCTTAATTATTCAAGGATCCTAAAGTTGTAGCCATAAAAAACACTGTATCTACCCTCACATGAGATATATTTGATGAGTTAGTAGCCTACCTCACTCCATTGTTATGGCAAACTATCCCTCCTTACTCCATTTTTATCCTCTGTGGGTTCTTCACCTTCTAAAAAGAATTTCCTTTTTCCCACCTGACTGTCTTCTTTGTCTTATTTTCTCCATGGAATTCCTAGGGGAAGTGTTGTGACCCTACTGATGAGCTCCGGGATGAGATCTATAGTGAGCCCTCTAACTATAATACTGGCATGGATTCTGCTATGTGGAGTGAGGGAATGAGCAAATTCTTGAGCCACCTCGTCATCATACCCTGTGAATTTTTCGAAAAACCCCATCTAGTTGTGTCTTGTAAAGATTTAAAGCACTTGGTGGTGGTGTTGTATCCTCATTGTGTTTATGGGTTCTCTCCTATTAAACCCTCTTGTCATCTTGCTTGTTAGGCTTGAGGAGAAAATGAGAGCTTTGACACATAATTTTTATGTTCGAGAGGAAAATAGAGTTTACTCTGTATGTAATTCACCTCCTACAACTGCTAACTCCACTAGATTTTAGAGAATTTGTAGTTCACTTGCTTGTAAATGGGGATGGATTTTTAGATGCTACCTCCTTAGAATAGTGGCAGTGGACAATGCTTGTGATATCCCCTCTTGAACTCTTCTCTACCTATCGTGTAGATTGCCTTTGTGTATCCTATAGACTGCTCCTGTAGAAATTCCTGTGCATCCTCTTGTAGAAATTCTCTTGCGAAACGATGGATCCTTGCTTCCAGTGGGGGGCCAAAGTTATCAAAGTGACTTGAGTGAGGGAGTTTCGAGGAGGTGGAATGCATGAATGCATGCGAACGATGTTTTATTTCCCTTTATGATATTTCAGGGTGAGGTGGTGTGCTGCCAGTAGAGGTATGTTGCCATTTTTGGACTGTTGGTCCCCACTACCACCAAATCATTTCCTCTCCTCGTAATCAGCTCCCACCTTGTAGATCCATAGTTAACCACCTCTTGACCTACTCCCCCTCTGCCTTTGAGTTGACTACAGCCATGTGTGAGAGGAAACCTAGTTTTGCATGTGATGACTAAACAAAGGTGGCCATGTTAACTGGCCACCTTTTCACTTATAAACCAACTATCTCATAACCCTTACAAATTTTGATCAAATGATGCATATGAGTGAGTGAGCGGGATACTTATCTGTGGTCTCGATGCCATGCTACAGTTGTCGAAGATTAGAGGTGTTGCATTGTTTATTGGCTGCATGGTTATTCTTCTTTCTCCTCTTGTTGTCTGTTGATGGTTTCTTGGCTTTTTCAGGTTTCTGTGACTGAAGATATAATGCTACTACTGTTGTGGAGCTCCTGGATCATCCTAGTGAAGACCTATAGGTGATGATTGACATTCTATGCGATAGGCTACTACAGGATGTCCTGTAGCTACTTCTCCCTTAGAATTTCTTAATCATGTTACTAGCTGGGGCTATTAGGATGGTGCAATGAATGGACAGAGGGAGTAGGAGTGTGTGTGGAGCAAGGGACATTCAGCTAATGCTCTTACTCTCCTCAGTTTTTCCTTTTTTTTTCTTTTTTCATAACTAGCAGAAACTGATCTCTTTTTGTTTTGGATGGTGATTGCAAGTATGATGATGATGGACGAGGTGAGTGTTAGATCATGTCTAGGATGAATTTTAGGGACCTACCAACCCTACCATTCACCCTCGGATTGCTTCATGTAGGTTTTCCGGGCCACTGTAATTCCTACAGGATCATCCTGTAGGTTTTCAAGGGATCCTACAGGAATACAGGGGATCCTGTAGAAAACACAGTCTTCGTCTAAATTGAAGCGATGGAGTGAAAAAATGATAGAAATGATGGAGGCATACATGGTAAGGAGTGGACGAGATGGATAGGTGTGAGGCATGGTTCCCTTTGGATCCTCTTTTTGCTCCTTGACTGTCTTTCTCGCCGACCTACAAATAACAATTATATCTTTTTCTCTTCTTCTTTTTTTTTTTTTGAAAAACACCTAGGCTACCTTAGAGAGGTTTTCACAGTAGACATTTTCCCTGGCCACCTCAAGGAAGGTTTTCACCCAAGGATCTTCTTTTATTCTTTTTTCTTTTTTTCATCATTGGGTGGCCTCATGAGGATTTCAACCCAAAGATGGGACTCAGGCGCCTCATGGAGGTTTTCACCTGAGTCCTTATTCTTTTTTTCTTTTTGAGTGACCTGATGAGGGGGGAGTTGTAACTTGTTCCACCAGCATCATTGTTTTATTAATATTGTCAATGAACTCTTGCTTTGATAAAGGCCTCTTGTACATTTTCAATCGGTGTCCATTAACAAGCAATGGAATGGCTTCTTCATCTATAGTTATAATTTGCACTGAACCATTATCATGGCATCTCTCCACCACATAAGGTCTGAGCCATCTTGTCCTTAGCTTGCCCTTGAAGTCTTTATACCTAGAATCATATAACAATGCCCAATCGCCCTCTTGAAATTTCTTCTCCTTAATATGTTTATCATGCCAGATCTTCCTCTGAAGCTGAACTATCTCTATATGTAGGAGGGCCTACATTTTGAATTCATCCAAGCCATTTAATTGGAACAATCTTTCTTTATGTGCATGAATGAGATCCAAATTTAGTTGGGCTACCATCTTCAACGTGTTATATTCAAACTCAATGGACAGCAAATCCTTTTTTCCATAGACTAGCTCATAGGGTGTAAATCTAGTGGTGGTCTTCCATGTTGTATTATAGGCCCAGATGGCCTCAACTAGTCTCTCTACCCAATCCTTTCTGCTGCTACTCACTACCTTGATTAAGATGCTTTCCAGTGCCCTGTTGGTCACCTCCACTTGCCCATTAGCTTGTGGATGATAGGGAGTGGAGGTCCTATGCTTGATTTTTTGATGGCTGAGCAATTCTTCAATCATGTTGGAGGTAAACTAGCTGCCTTGGTCTATGACTAGCTCTCTAGGGTACCCAAATTTGTAGAATACATTCTCCCTTAAGAACTCAGCCACCTTCTCTTCTGTTGCTGTGTTAATTGCCTTGGTTTTAGCCCACTTAGTCAAATAATCAGTTGTTATGGGAATAAGTCCCCTATGGCTTTGGGTTAGAACCCCAATAGAGCAAGAGTAATCTACAGCAAGAAACATGCATACAACTCAAGCAACATGCTTAAATAAACAAACTATGCAAGGATGAACATACCTGCATGTCCTTTGTTTGGGTAGTTCTAGCCAGAGTTCAAACCCTCTACAACTCCTAATGATCTTCGAATATGAAAATAAACCAATTCGAATACACATAGCAGCATATAGATAAAGCATTTTAGTGAAATCAACTTTATATCATATAAGTAAATGGTTAGTTCTACATCAAAATAATCATTCAAACATGAATCATAACAATAACATCTGATGCATAAACAAAGTTGATCTCAGGAACAAGACAACGTTTTTTTTTATTGTAGAAAACTATAATAAACATGGAAAGAGTTCACCTGAGTCTTCCTCTTCCGGCTCCAAGCAGAACCGTCCTCTAGGTCCGTCTAGTCCCAGTCTTCGACAACCTCCTTCCATAACCAATACCATGACATCTCAAGCAAGTGGGAGAATATCAACACTCAAGCAAACAAGGGTTTCTTGAACTTAGGGAAGTGCTTGAAGCACAGGGATACTTCAAACTTGATCAGGGGATAATCTCAGTATAGTAATTCTATCTCTTCTCTCCTCCTTAAGGCCTTCCCATGGAAGTCTTTTTATAGTTCTCCCAAATTAGTTTTTTAGTTGGGAAACGTTGGGAACAGTTGGGCCACGAGCACTAGGAGGTAATCAACAGGTAAAACCCGTGAACTCCACCCATAGTTAAGGAAATTTAATTTTTTTAAGTGTTTTAACACACATACGTGGGTTGGGTATTGACTAACCCATGTGTAAACGCTTTTATAACAGGGCAAAGTAGCATACAGGAAGTAAAACACTATTTTTAAAATATTTGGACCAAGTCTGGAAGGAGGGGTTTCCCTAGGCCATAAACCAAGCATCACAAATAGAAAGGGTGATATTTGGAGCTATAACAAATGCCCCCTAATATATGAGGTCAAAAGGGGTACATGATGGCCGAAATGTATTAAGTATATGGAAAGGAAACCTATCAAAAACTGAGAAGGACTTCACCAGATTTTAGCTTGCCAAGCCATCAAAAAGAAGATCAGAAAGAAACAGTTGTCTGAGGCAGGCATACCCATGCTCAGAGAAAGTAAAGCATGTCTGCATATCAAGTACAAGTGGATCCACTATGTATACAAGTATAAAAGACTGAAAGTACACAATGGATCATCTGATCATGATCGAACAAGTACATGTCTGAATATCACATATAAAAAGATGACCAATGAAGCTAGAAGATGAAGCTGATCACTGATGTCAAAAACTGATCCCAATAGTACCAAATGAACATGATGGAATAAGATGATACTACATCGCAACTCGGATGCCAGCATATAAGATGTCGTTGTGAAGGACTACAACATATAATGTGGATGGTGTCAACTAGCAGCAACAGGAGCAACTGAAAAGTGAACCAAAGAATGCTGATGCAACCCGAGGTCTTCACCGACCACCATGGTACATTTCTACACAATGGGAATAAATGATCTGAAGTCGACCATGTGAGAAATCGTTTGATTACTGGTCATTGATGTATACCATTAACAAACGTGAGACTACTCACCGATAATGATAATGAGAGTCAAGGTACCCAGTACAATCTAACAAGTGTGAATAAATGAGCTGAGGTCGAACACTTGGAAGAATCTACCAATCAGCGGATAATGATGGTTTCCCACTATTGACAGCGAAGGATCTGCCACTAATGACTGCAAACCCCAAGTTACTGCTAAATGGACTCTAGATCTTTGCCCCAGAGCAATGAGTCGTAGTCGATAGGAAAAGATCCGCTAGAAGGAAGGCATGAAGGCATCCTTCATCAATCTAGCGCGAGTGTAACCCATAGGCCAATAATGTGGAAGGAATCAGACGAAAAAGATGTAGTAACCCAACCAAACCACGTTTCCAGTGTACATAAGTTGTAGCTAGCGCATGATAGAAACCCTCTGAACCAACCAATAACGAAAGCTGACACAGAGGCGAGGAATCCACCAATAGGGTCAAATGGAAACCAAAGTGATGCACAAATCCCAACGTGTGATAATGAAAGCTGATGTCGAACACAAGGGAAGCCACTCAGTCAAAGACCCATGATACTGATCGATGCTGAGCACAAGGTGATCTATCAATAATGAAAATAGGGCCAGGGTGCGGCTCTAGGCCTGCCCTCAAAGCAATATGTCATCGTCGATAAGGACAAGACCCGCCAGTAAGAATTCAATGGAGACCTTCTCAAACCGGCACGAGCAAAGGACCAATATAACTAATGTGATGACAAATAAGACACTAACAACCAGGGATGGCTGACTGAAAAATAGGTTAAGGGACACCGCAGAGAGGCTAACTCAGTGTTACTTCCTTTGAACAAAAGCACGACTCAATGATGATTATGTGGCAGCATATGATCACTCTATATAAGTTCGTCATGCAGGAGGCACGAATGAACTCTCCATACGATTGGAAGAGATAACCAATCGGAGGAGAACTGACTCAATAACAAGGTTAAGGCATACCTAAGTCAAACTAAATCCCGCCCAAAATGGAGGAGAGACTTTCTTTTGAGTGCTTTATTCAAGGGTGACACAACTGACTCTAGCTGCCAACAATATATGGAAATGTTGTTCCATTCTCACTCTTTTTGGAATATATATTTTCTTTTTCTTTTTCTTTAAGCTGGAAAAAGAATAAAAGAATGTTATGGTACAATGGAAAGAATGAGTGTCAGTGAAATAGATGATCTAGTTCCTAGGATGGGAACAATCCTATGCTCAATGCAAGGAGGTGAAACTGGTCAAGGACACTCAAAGGGATGTTCCTTCCACGGGTCAAAGGGTGTGTCAAGTTGTAGCAACTAAGGGATTGCAAGTTTGAGTTTGCAGAAGACATGGTCCAAAAGTGGCTTAAACAAGAGTCCAAGTGAAGCCGGCTCAAGGCCAAAAGGTGCAAATAGTCAAAATGCAATGCAGTAGTACAACTTAACACAAAGGAGCCTCTAGGGTATAAGGCCAAAATGAAGTGAAGAAGCAAAGAGGAATGAGTCTTCAACGTACAAGTCATGGTGGGGCTAAAGAGGACTCTCGAGCCTACTCAATAAAATAGCATGGGCAATAAATGTCAGTGAGGTGCTAACTACGATGCCCATGTAAAGGATGGATCTACCATTGTGTCATGATTTAAAAATCAGTGAGTGAACATGGTTTACTAATGATAACATGATGGGATCGACCCTATGGCAAGTGTATCGACAAATGGAGGCTAGTATGCAAAATGCAACGGAAAAAATGGTTTCCCTAACATATATGCCAGTGAGTAAACGATACCTACCATGACGGGTTAGTAGTCATGGAACCGATGTGAATTTTTGAAGAAGCATCCAAAATGTCCTGAAAAACAACCTATTCTCAAAAATACAAGCTCACAAGTTAAAAGATTCATGAGATGAAAAAAATCAAGTTTTGAAAAAATTTGACAATTTCAAAGTTTATAAAATGACCTTTTGACTCACCATTTGTACCATTTGTGTTGAGAGCAAAAGCTGTAGAGAAAAAAGAGCAAACTTGCCCCCTAAAGAATTGGACCATTCAAATTGGATCAAAATCATCAGGTAACCCCCAATTCAAGCTTGCGTTACTTTATGATTGTTTTAAGAAATTTTTATTAAAGTTTGACTATAGGAATTTATGTTAAAAATTTCAACGTGGCATATACGCGAGTTGGATATTATACACCCGTGTATATGAAGGCCCTACACTCGACTGTGTGTGAAAGGGACCCACATATACATGGTTTAAAATTTCAACACAAAAATCTAACAGTTGGAACTCAATTTTCTTCCAGGATGACAATCACCTGGAGAGAAAGGGAGCATACTACCATTGATAATGAAGTTATGAATGATTAGCAAGCCTTAGATGCATTGAGGGGATGTAGCTTGTTGAAATTTTTCAAAATGCCCAATATGAAGGCCAACACCCATTTTATTGAAATGTTAATCCACTATTGGAGTGTCAAAGATGATTGATCAAATGCCTTTGAGGATAGAGTTAGAGGATATCTGCTTTATCACCAGTCTATTCCGGAGAGGAGAAGTTGTACATTCAACTGGCCGAACATGAGGTAGTCTTTCAGTGGAAGACTACGTACACATTTGTTGTCCTGGGTATCCGGAAAAAATTGGAAGCCGGATTCCATTAAAACATGTGGAGAGCTTGTCCCTGAGGATCTTACTGTTCACCATAGCTAGGATAAATGGATCAGCCTCATTGTACCCAGCGTCACGAGTATCCATGAGCTTGGCCGTGGAGTGTCTCACCACTGTTTTTGACTGGTGTACACCTCTTCTTACCAATATGAAGAGCCAGTTCACCTCCATTCAAAAAGGGCAGACCAAAAATTTCGGATATGGGACCATTTTATTCTCCTTCTTCTTCGAGAAGGTTCTTGGGCTGCACCCCAAAGTATCAGTCTCTATCAGTAGGCCCCGAGATTCTTGAATGGGTAGGTGGGCCAACCTGATGAAATGCCTCGGAGGCGGGGATGTGCCGAGGACTGCTTTCGATGATGAGTTCTTCTCCTGGTGGGAACAACAAATCATCGTTGTGGGCGACTATCCCTATGTTGGCATGGATTTCAGAGGAGATTCGAACTTGGCGCTGCCTCCAAATGCAGCATGGGGAGAGATAGGTAACCATTTTTTAAGTTTTTATCAATTTTTAAGATTTTTTTGTGTTTTTTAAATTTGAACTTAGAAATATTTTTTATGGGATTAAAATACTGACATAATGATCATGTTCCAGATGTTGGTCTAGTAAGACCAAACTGATTTCCGCGGCACAGGAGTGGCGGAAGAGGTGCCGAAGAGGCAGCCGCTGAGACAGAGAGGGTATTATATGCAGTCCAAAGAAACTTGGTGAGATTGACTCACCAGGTACCGATGGTGGCCATAGAGCACCTACCTGAGGAGATGCAGGGCCGCATGGTAAGAGTACCACGAGACTGGGTTCACATCCTTCGGTGTGTGGCCAACACAGTGGTCACATTCTTAGCCGCTCATCCTGAGCCGCGTTGATAGATAGACTAGACATGATTATGGGCATTTAGTCCCGATTTTGTATATTATTTTTGAAACACTTTATGTACACACAGGTAGTTTTATGATATATATATAGTTCCAAATTTTTGAAGTTTGTTTTTATCTTGATGAATGATATCACAACATGCCCCACAAAAATATGCACAAAAATATAATATATACAAAGAAGTAATTGGTTGGTAGAAACCTAAGCAAAATGCCTCTTAAGGTAGAGCCCATCAGGGGGCTCCCCCGACTTGTTCCTAGAGATGTTTATAGGTACAGTTCTTGAACCAATCAATATATGACCTTCAACAGATAAATGTGTTGGAGCCAAAGGGTTTGACACTATACAAACATCGCTAGTAACCAGATTGGAGGACCTAGATTTGACTTCATGCAAAGGAGAACGAAAATATGAATGATGATGTAAATATTCCAATGGTTGATCTACAATCGTCATTGCTTCGAAAAATTCTTCATCAGATGGAAAAGTTGTATCTAAGCAATCCATAGTAGAAGTGGAGTCAAGCGTCCAAGCAGGATCCACATCACCATCTAACTCCTCCTCCAAAGAAGAAGTGGGATGGTTGTCTGTAGAGTTATCGATAAATTCATATCTAAGTTCTGCTACAGACATAGGAGATGCTATTCCACCCACCTGCCCCTCATCTGATGTGGTCGCAGATGAAGGTAAGGTTCCAGGATCTGAAAAATAATGAGTTCAAACAAACACTTTCCGTAAAGGCTCCTTTGAGGATGAAATCATATTGATTCTAGCTATAGGAGGGGGAAGATCAAATACACCCATCAAGGAAGAGTACATCCCAACTCCTAGATTCTCGATAGGTTGACCGGGGTTATCCACCAATGGAACAGTAGAATCTGAAGTTGCACGAGGGTCAACTGGAGAATAATCCAATTGATCAACTTTAACAATTCTCCCCTCATGAGGAAAACAAAGGATGTGAAACAGAGTCGAAACTACGGCATCCATTTCATAAATTCAATTCTATCCTAAGAGGAGATTGTAATCAAGGTTGGCATCAACGATTTCTACTTCGACATTAATGACCTTTCCTCCAACACATATAGGAAAGGCCGGGATAATCCCGTGTGGCCTGTGAGAATGTCCATCAAATGTTGTCAAGAGAGTGGGTGAAGGAAAAACCGAAGGTGATCCAATTGCCTTCCAACATGACATAGACATTACGCATGTGGAAGCTCCCTCATCTATCATTGTCAAAATATTGGTTTTCCAGTAAGTAGACTTTATCTAGAAAGCCATATGATGAGGAAGTCTCTTTTTGACATTGAGAATATCAAAAGTGAGCGCTAAAGAATTTTTTGGATCTACTGCCCCTATTGCTGAAAGCAAAGCACTTTTTTGAGAAGGACACGACTAGAGTACCTCTAAAGCAGACATGTTATAGACATTTTTGGGCACTGCAACCTGATGAGCCCCAAAAATGGATAATTATATGGGCTCATTCAACCTCCTAATTCAACTTAATCCACCATTCTCATTAGTTTATTGCATGTTTTTATTATATTTATGCTAATAGAGTGAATTGGGTTAGTCATTATGCCAATAAGTCTAATGTGTGCTTTGTGTAGTCTTTTTGGTCAATTTGGAGACAAAATCAAAGGTTTTAATGAGCACTTGGCAGCCAAATTCGTAGGAGAACAAGGGAGAGGATTTGTAGGAAGGTCTCCCCTTCATTTATGGGCCCTTACCTCGATTTCTCCACCATCAGCTCGGAGTTCAAAGGCCACCAAATCAATTATCACAAGGGCAGCCGAGCAAGTGCTAGTAAAAGTGCTGTTAACTACAAGTTTTGGCAGCCGAGTTCCTAAAGTTTAGGAGGGCTATTGGGGTCCTCAATTTGTATAAATAAGAGGGCTTAGGGCCTCATTTTGGTTAGCAATTAGTTAGTCACTTTGTAAGCATAAGTTAGCTAGTTTGTAGTTCGATTTTAGTGAGTAGATTAGCTTTGCATTGTAGCACATTTTCAAGCTTTCCCTTGTGGACAATTTTTGATGTAACTCTTCTTTTCTTGCTTAATAAAGATGAATCCAGATTTGCACCAGCTCTATATCTCTCTTAGGAGGCTGTAGCTCTTGGGGTTGGGCCCATCTCAAGTGCCCAGTACCTCCTTTGTTTACATTCATGTGTCTTTGCTGCATTCTTAGAATAAAATCTGCTATTTAGATTTAAATATTGTGTTGTTGTTTAGGTTGCTTTTGATGATTAAAAAGGTTTTTCATGTTTAGATTTACTTGATAGGTTAATCATAGAGAAGATCTTCATAAAAATGCTACCAAACACCTTGGATATCACCTCCCCCTAAGTGGAATCATGAGCTGGGACCAATGTGACTTTGTTGCCAAAAAAAACGTTGTTTTTCTTTGTCATGCAATTCTTAGTGTTGGAATCCTCTTTTGTAGATGCTGATATTAGTAGTGTTTAAATGCTTTAGTTGATGATTTATTAGTGGCATAAGTTATTTCACGCATTTCATTTCGAATAAACTGTTGTTCATTTCCTTTTGTTGTTACTTAGGTCAGAATAGAGTAAAGTAACTAGGTCATAGGTTTTATAAGTGTTTGTTTGTTCGGTTTGAAAAACCACTTGCAGAGTACCTATTACCCTTCCTTACCTACACATACTCCATCCAACCTACCTATTTCATTCTTCACTTAGAACCCTTACCTTACATTTACCTCATTTGCTTACTTTTCCATGATTCTCATCCTCTTGTGCAACATCATTTCATTCCTCCTTGAACAAATCTCACCATCTGCGCCACTCCTCGACTCCATCCTCCAAGTCTTGAACTCCCCTACACCCCTATTTCACCTCAATACTCATTACTCCACCTTTTTCCCTCCATCCATTCTCCAAAATCCTCTTTATGGAACATCCTGTAGAAACATTACAGAACATCCTGTAGAAATTCCTGAACATCCTGTAGAACCCCTGCAGACTTCCTGTAGAAGCTCACGAATGAGGTTTCTTGATAGCCAAACTTTGTGAAACTCTCTAGAAGGGTTTTAGGGACCCCTTAGGCCCTCTCTGAAGCTTCTCGACCTCCTCCAAGCATTTCCTCTCTCCAATCCACCTCTACACAGTCAAAAACAGTTAAAAGCACATGCATGATAATTCTAATAACTTATTCAAAAATACAAAAAGATGTTTTCTTCAGGTAGAGGTAGTCTAGACACATGTATTTTACCTTCATAGAAGTAATGGCATCCCTTCCAGTAGTTTGCATTCTCTCCTTTGCATCATTAGCACTAGCTGGTAGAATTAGGGTTTGCTAGGGTTTGCGTTTTCCTTCAGTTTTTCAATCTCTTTTCACAAATAGATTAGCTTCCTTCGAGTTAGCTTTCATCCATCAATTAAAAAGCATCTTCTAAGAGCTCATAGAAGTTGGCTTAAGCTCCTTGCGGACTTGTGCCAGCTGACCAATTGAAAGCTGCGGCAAGAGCTAGTACTTGTGCATATAGCACCGTCACTTCCAAGTTTGTTACAAACTACCGGGCTGATAAAAGTAAAGACGGGAGTCCCAGGAGTTGCAGGATTATTGCTGCAATACTGGAGCCCACCATCTTTTTGGCGCCGTTGCCGGGGAAGCGTCAGAGTATTGGTGATTGCTGCTTTTCTTCTATTTTCTACTACAACCTTCCGCTAAGTAGTTTATGTCATTTCCATTCTGCAATTTCATTTCCGTAAAAGTAGAGTAGACATTTCCTACTTTCATAGATTATCATTTCAATTCCGCAATTTCATTTCTGCAAGCGTAGATTAGCCTTTCAATTCTGCAAGTGTAGACTAGCCTTTTATTTCGACAATTTCATTTGAGCAAAATAGATTAGTCCTTTCCCGCTTTCATTTCAATTCCGCATTTTCATTTCAGCAAGATAGTTAGTTGCAGTTCAAACTACTTCAGTTTCGCAGGTACAAGTAGAAAGAAAAAAGAAAAATAAAAAATCAACCAAAAAGATTTCCTTTCATGCCTTGTAAGAGTAGAGATAATTCAGAAAAATGATTGCACAACACCCCCATTTCTTCACACAGCCAACCTTCTCTCTTCTTCGATGGATGTGATTAAAGAACCCTTAGGTGGACAGTAAGACATATCTGAAGAACCTCAAGGGAAGAAGAAGAAGAAATCATTCCTCTGGAGCGAATGGCTACAAGCAGAAATGTTGGGAGCAGTACCTTATCCAAAAATGAATTTGAAAATCAGATGGAAGATTTCAAGAGCGAGGTAAGACAGTTTCTTGCCATGCAACTGGATACCTTGTGGATCCAAAAGAAGCAAGAGGAAGCCAAGAGGGCTTTGGTCAACTTTTATCCTAGGTGCACTAGAAAGCATCCTAGGAACGAATGTCTAATGCACTCCCTAGAAATGTGTTTCATCTGTGAAGGATACCATCCTACGAATCAGTGCCCTTCCTTGCCTGGACTTAAAGATGCATATCAGAGAGCCAAAGGAGTCACTGAATCACTCCATTATATGAACCAAAGGAGGCCACATGGACCTAGATCTTACCAGCAGGAACTACAAGGGACATCCAAGACCTATTATGATCCCTATCAAGCCACTTTCATGCCTTCTTGGGGTCCCCCTGCTCATCCTTCCTGGTTCACACCTCCTCTTTGTTCCTTCACAGATCCATATTATGCCCAACCAGTTGCTCATTTGTTTCACTCTTATGCTCAGCCACAGCCTCAGTGGAATGCACCTCAGCAGGGGTGGAGGCCCCAATACAACACTCCTCCCACTTCTTTTCCTCCACCACCTGCTCATCCACAACCATCGCCTCCTGCTCCACCAAGGCAACCCCAAATGCCTGCCCAACCACAACCCCATCCACATCCATCTCAAATATACACCCCCACTCAGCTACCCGTACCACCATTTCCAAAACCATACAATGGAGTAGCTCAACCCAATTGCAAAGCTGAGGCACAACATGTCCAAATGACTCCTCTTGAGCTCAACGATCTTCACCATAGCTCAGGAAGAGTGTTGCAAAGCAGAGATTATATTGACAACATTGAAGGACCAAAGGCAAAAGAAGATTCAAAAGAGGAGATCAAAGAACCATGGGCTGCACTTGATGAAGAGAAGAGATCAGAATCAGAGATCGAGAAAGCTCCCTCATGGTTACCATCAAACCCTCCATGTAGTCAAGAGAAAAGTCAGAAAAAGGAGGAAGATTGAAGGTCATGATAGAAGAAGATATGGAGAATGATCCAGATCAGCAAAAGGACTAAGGATATCAAAGCTATATTGAGACATGGTTCCAGACAGTCACTAAGTTGCAGCAGTACTCTCTTCCTCAACTATGTTTGATCCCTTCAAAGTCAAATCATTTGGTCTCTGAGATCTGGATAGCTGTCAAAGCATGCATTTCAAGTCGCCACATCATTTTATCTCTAATCTCGATGAGCACATGGCTCCATTGGAAGTATTCTTATACTTGAAAAGAATTTTGTTTTTTCAAGTAGGGTAGGGTAGAAAAAAGAGAAAAAAGAAAAAGAAAAAATGAAAATAAGATGAAAATAAAAATCTAAGGTGAAAACCTCCTCGGAGACACCTTAGATTGGCTCATTGATTGAAAACCTCCATGAGGTGGTCAATGGGTTCGAAAGAAGAGAAAATAAAAAGGGAATAAGATCCCTGGGTGAAAACCTCCCTTAGAGGTGCCTAGGGAAAGCAATTAGGGTGAAAACCTCCATGAGGCGCCCTAATTGTTTTTCAAAAAAAAAAAGAGAAAAATAAAAGAAAAATAAAGCTAATTTCCATTGAATAATTGCAGGTTGCAAGAAGGACATTGCAGGTCAGGGAGGATCGCTCAAAACAAAGACACAGGAAGTTCTGTGTTTTCTACAGGAAGTTCTGTGTCTTCTATAGGAAGCCTACAAACAAGAAAAAATTGCTCTCTGAGGAGGATCTGAAGGCTGGAAATCTGTCCATGAGGCCTACAAGCATCCATGTTTCCATCCCTCACCCTTCTCCATCATTTTTTCCATCTCATTATGCTCCTTTCCTCAAAATTGTGTGTTCTACAGGAAGTTCCTATAGAAATTACAAGATTTCTACAGGAAGCTAGAAATGGATTTGAAAAAGGTATTGTGGCAAACATGAGAGCTTCGTCAAGGGGTCAGAAGTCCTCCTGCAATCTTCAAACTCCTCCTCCATCATCTCCATGCCTGCATCACAGCCA
Source organism: Pinus tabuliformis (assembly GCA_031772625.1). NCBI lineage: Eukaryota > Viridiplantae > Streptophyta > Pinopsida > Pinales > Pinaceae > Pinus > Pinus tabuliformis. The sequence goes on along the minus strand of CM062819.1, from coordinate 1,503,422,772 downwards.
AAGCTCAGTTTTTCTTTCCATCCAAAAACTTGCAGAATGCTTTGAAGAAAAAAATACATAGAACAGAATTTGTTTTTGCCCTAAATTGAAAACCATGCATCCATTTGAAAAACTGTTTTATGGGGAATTGTATAGGGATGATGGCAACATGCCCGAACAATTTCAGCCCATTTCGGTGCACGATTTCCAAGAAATCCGTCTCCATCACCATCAGCCATTCTTGCATTTCCTCCATATCCGTGTATCCATTTCAAAACTTGTTTCATGGGGAGATGCATATGGGTGATAGTAGCCTACCCAGGAAGTTTCAGCCGATTCTGATGCACGGTTTTCGAGAAATCGATCTCTGTAATCTTCAGCCATTTTCCATTTTTCTCGAAATCTGTGCATCCATTGATCACAATTTTTCTATGGGAAGTGCATAATGATGATAGGAACATGCTCAGCAAGTTTCAGATCGATCCGATCTATCGTTCGGGAGCAATGGCGAAAACAAGTTTTGATCTTGTGAAAATTCAGCAGCAGCAGCTTGAGAGTGTAGATCTGAACGTGAAGCCAGCTCCTACAGCATGGATCTGGCCAAAGGATACCTGCACAAGAAAGCAGCCATGAATTAGCAGCCAAGCCATCATGCAACCAGCAAAACAAATGCATGCAGCAACAAAAAGCACCTCACAACAACCATTTGACTTCAGGTACGTGACTAAAACTCATTCCTCTGATTGTATGAATGTAATTCAGAAACAACATGAGCAATGAGATGGTTGGGATTAAAAAATCGGTGGCTAGCTAACTGGCCACCCTCATCCAGTTCAACAGCACTCGGTGGGTGAATAAGACACATGCGCTCAGCCATCTCAGGAGGAAATTGGGAAACAAGTAATGGTGACTGTTTGACCTTCAACGTGATTGATGGAGTGATCACAGGTAGAAAACATGATGATTCGTGACATCACTTCCATCTGCATGGCCAGCACATATTTTTTCCACCTCACCACAAATCATGCAGAAATTAAAGACGGCTCGGCTGAAACTCACGAACTGATGTTCATCTGCACTTTCCACATCCTCAATTGAAGTGTGCACAATCGGTTAACCTATCGTCCTCCACTGAGTTTTTCTACCTGTTTTCGAAATTCTCCCACATATTGGGCTCGCTCAAAGGCAGAATAACATTCTATAGGAAACGGGGGGGGTCTTCTATAGGAAGTATGGAACAACATTCTGGAGCAGAGAAGCCCAGACTTTTCTTCATCGAGTTTGGAGTTCTGAGAGAGGTGGGCTTGGAAAAAAGCACTCTTCCATGCAATCAACGAATTGAAAGAATTGGTGGAACACAAAATTCAAGGATACTTCGGGTACCCTTTAGAACAAAAAAAGGAGTTCTGCAGAAATGGGTTTCTCAATTTGATATGTGGCCTTACTTGGAGAGATTTTCAGAGGATGTATTAAATGAAGTAACGGCAGAGTAAAAGGTCAACCTGACCTGATCATTGGCAATTACAGTGATGGAAATTTAGTTGCATCTCTGATTTCACATAGACAAGGAATCACTACATAGCCCATGCTTTGAAGACCAAATACCCAGATTCAAACATATACTGGAAAAAATATGAAGGAAAATACCATTTCTCTTGCCAGTTTACTGCAGATCTAATTGCAATGAATCATGCAGATTTTATTATCACTAGCACATATCAAGAGATTGCTGGAAGCAAGGATACTGTCGGACAGTATGAGAACCACACTGCTTTCACCCTTCCTGGTCTTTATCGTGTGGTTCATGGAATTGATGTTTTTGATCCCAAATTCAACATTGTTTCTCCTAGAGCAGACATGCAAATTTATTTCCCTTATACAAAGAAGCAGCATTGTCTTATTGATTTACATGGTTCAATTGACGAACTCTTGTTCAATCTTGAACAGATAGCTGAACACATGTGTATTTTGAATGACCATAAAAATCCCATTATCTTTTCTATGGCAAGACTCGATAGAGTGAAAAACATGACAGGATTGGTTGAATGGTTTGCAAAGAACAAACACTTGAGGGATACTGTCCTCCACGTTCTAGGGAGGAAACCATATACATAATTCCCATTCTAATCAGTGCACAAACCAAAACAGAGCGTGAGGAAGCAAGATATTGAGGCAGAGAAGAAAACTAAGGGTGAGGAAGCTAAGGGAAAGAATACCTAGGGAAAACCATCACAGGAAAAGCCACAGGAAAAGCAAGAGGAAAAGCAAGAAAGAAAAAGAAGGAAGAAACAGAGAGGAAACGAAAAAAAAAACAAGTTTAATCCCTGGAAGTTGTTGCAGGTTGCAGGAACACAATGCGGAAAGGGGGCCTCCCAACACAAGCAGAAGGGTCCCTACCAAGTTCCCAAGCATCCTCACATCCATCCCCTCCATGAACACTCATTTTTTCAGGGTTCGGACACAATCTAGTCATGGTTCAACCTTCTACAGGAAGCTACAGGACTTTCTACAGGAAGTTCTGTATTTCTACCAGAAACATCCTATAGAGCCTTTGGGCAGGCCAGAATTGATTATGGAGAGGGATTTGAAGCTTGAATTCTGTTGAGGAGGCATGCAACCACTCTTTAATTCCATCCTCCACTGGTTTCATCTCCTTTCACCACCATTTCCACCATCTGATTGAATATACTTGCACAATCATACCAAAGCTGAGAATTCTCTAGGAAAAGGAGCAGGTAGTGGGAAGAAGTAGAGAGAAAAACATGGTTTCATGACCGAGAAGAGGACATCACTTTAGAAGCTTGGCATGACAGGGGGGCCACCAAGGCCATCAAAGATGAGGAGATAGATTGGTTGCTCAGAGGATGAGCAACACTTTCAGTAGGGGGGAGATGATGAGCCCAAAAAATGGATAATTATATGGGCTCATTCAACCTCCTAATTCGACTTAATACACCATTCTCATTAGTTTATTGCATGTTTTTTATTATATTTATGCTAATAGAGTGAATTGGGTTAGTCATTATGCCAACAAGTCTAATGTGTGCTTTGTGTAGTCTTTTTGGTCAATTTGGAGACAAAATCAAAGGTTTTAATGAGCACTTGGTAGCCAAATTCATGGGAGAACAAGGGAGAGGATTTGTAGGAAGGTGTCCCCTTCATTTATGGGCCCTTACCTTTAATTCTCCACCATCAGCTCGGAGTTCAAAGGCCACCAAATCAATTATCACAAGGGCAGCCAAGCAAGTGCTAGTAAAAGTGCTGTTAACTACAAGTTTTGGCAGCCGAGTTCCTAAAGTTTAGGAGGGTTGTTGGGGTCCTCAATTTGTATAAATAAGAGGGCTTAGGGCCTCATTTTTGTTAGCCAATAGTTAGTCGCTTTGTAGTCATAAGTTAGCTAGTTTGTATTTCGATTTTAGTCAGTAGATTAGCTTTGCATTTCAACACATTTTCAAGCTTTCCCTTGTGGACAGTTTTTGATGTAACTCTTCTTTTCTTGCTCAATAAAGATGAATCCAGCTTTGCACCAGCCCTAAATCTCTCTTAGGAGGCTATAGCTCTTGGGGTTGGGCCCATCTCAAGTGCCCAGTACCTCCTTTGTTTACTTTCATGTGTCTTTGCCGCATTCCTAGAATAAAATCTGCTATTTAGATTTAAATATTGTGTTGTGGTTTAGGTTGCTTTTGATGATTAAAAAGGTTTTTCATGTTTAGATTTACTTGATAGGTTAATCATAGAGAAGATCTTCAGAAAAAGGCTACCAAACACCTTGGATCTCACCTCCCCCTCAGTGGAATCATGAGCTGGGACCAATGTGACTTTGCTGCCAACAAAAACGCTGTTTTGCTTTGTCGTGCAATTCTTAGGGTTGGAATCCTCTTTTGTAGATGCTGATATTAGTAGTGTTTAAATGCTTCAGCTGATGATTTCTTAGTGGCATAAGTTATTTCACACATTTCATTTTGAATAAACTGCTGTTCATTTCCTTTTGTTGTTACTTAGGTCAGAATAGAGTAAAGTAACTAGGTCATAGGTTTTATAAGTGTTTGTTTGTTCGGTTTGAAAAACCACTTGCAGAGTACCTATTTCCCTTCCTTACCTACACATACTCCATCCAACCTACCTGTTTCATTCTTCACTTAGAACCCTTACCTTACATTACCTCATTCGCTTACTTTGCCATGATTCTCATCTTCTTGTGCAACATCGTTTCATCCCTCCTTGAACAAATCTCACCATCTGCGCCACTCCTCGACTCCATCCTCCAAGTCTTGAACTCCCCTACACCCCTATTTCACCTCCATACTCATTCCTCCACCTTTTTCCCTCCATCCATTCTCCAAAATCCTCTTTTCGGAACATCCTGTAGAAAAATTATAGAACATCCTATAGAAATTCCTGAACATCCTGTAGAACCCCTGCAGACTTCCTGTAGAAGCTCACGAATGAGGTTTCTTGATAGCCAAACTTTGTGAAACTCTCTGGAAGGGTGTTAGGGACCCCTTAGGCCCTCTCCGAACCTTCCCGACCTCCTCCAAGCATTTCCTCTCGCTAATCCACCTCTGCACAGTAAAAAACATTTAAAAGCACATGCATGATAATTCTAATAACTTATTCAAAAATACAAAAAGATGTTTTCTTCAGGTAGAGGTAGTCTAGACACATGTATTTTACCTTCATACAAGTAATGGCATCCCTTCCAGTAGTTTTCATTCTCTCCTTTGCATCATTAGGACTAGCTGGTAGAATTATGGTTTGCTAGGGTTTACGTTTTCCTTCAGTTTTTCAATCTCTTTTCGCAAATAGAGTAGCTTCCTTCGAGTTAGCTTTCATCCATCAATTAAAAAGCTTCTTCTAAGAGCTCATAGAAGTTGGCTTAAGCTCCTAGCGGACTTGTGCCAGCTGACCAAGTGACAGCTACGGCAAGAGCTAGTACTTGTGCATACAGTACCGTCGCTTCCAAGTTTGTTACGAACTACCGGGTTGATAAAAGTAAAGACGGGAGTCCCAGGAGTTGCAACATTATTGCTGCAATACTGGAGCCACCACAACCCCAATCATAAATGTCCATAAACTAAGGGCTCCTAAGTCCCTAAAGGTGTTGTTCAAACCCCTAAAAGAACAAGATCAACTGATTACAACATCTCCCAGAAGTTCTCCATGAAAAACTACCCAGAACTGGTCAAAACTGGACCATTTCACCTGCCCCATGGTCAAAGTGCTTTGCATCCCACCTGAATACACACAGTAGGTGCGATGCATGTTGAAAAGCCCTTCTATGGGGTGTGATGGGCGAGAGTGGACAAATGGTAGGGTCAATCCGTAAGGTGGAGGAGCATGGAATCTTCTAGAAACTTCTCCTGTGACACTTGCCTCTCTACATTCGACCAGGGATGAGTAAGAGATCATCAATCTACAAGTGGAATCAAGAACTATCAGAGAGAGGACACTAATCAAATCTCAAAAGCTGACTCATTCCCCTTACAAACATCTATATATGGATCCCTCATCCCAGAGATCCAGAGGCTGGAATTTTGTATCTTGTAAGGAAGTGTTGTTGGTTTCTGCGTGCAATATCATAGTGTTTGGTGATCTAAGCTTTTCATGAGGTGAAGAAGGGCTTTCTTGCTGAGAGGATGATGCTGGGTCAGAACAATTGGTTGTAATCCTCTTTGCTCTTTCTTGATTATCAATAAAGCTATTCAAGTTTTCCTCCACATTCTTGGATGATTGATGATTTATGCATTTGTGTGGTCAATATACATCTGGTCCTATATTGTTTATGATAATAGATCTATGTTCATGGATAGTGTTATGCTACTTTGATTCTACAGGTACTCTTTGAAGTTGGGTAGACAAGGAAGCGAGTGGCAAATACCTATCAGAAGAGAGAGGAATCGAGCAAGGAACCAAGCGCAAGACAGAGGTTGGTCTCCTTATTCTTCTCTTATCTATTTCTCATAAAGGAAAACGAAAGTAGTTTTTAGTTTGTTTGTTTCTAAGGTAGCTACCAACCTTAGTGGTACTAGCAGCTTTGCATAGACACTAGTTTTCCCGATAAAAAAATGGCGACTCCACTGGGGAGCGAATAGATTGTTTGTTTATCTATATTTGTTTACTTTATAAACTTACAGATGGAGCCTGAAGTCAATCCAGCTAGCCTTCGAACTGCATTTGCTATGCAAGTGCAAAGTAGATCAATGCTGCTTTAGTCTATCTCCGGGTTTTGTTTATGAATTAAACAATTGATTTACGAGCTCTCTAATTGCCCTTGTGGTGGCTCTAGTAACCTCTTTAGATCTACCCCTGTGATTGATTTACTAATTACCACTTGCTCGGCCTAAATCCCTGAACTAAGCTGCAAACTGTGACCCAGAACCCAGCTAAAGTCTCGTCCCTTGTCCATCGCACTGTGTCTTCTCTGAAACCTGAATGCATCGCACTTCCCGAGTGTAGTAGGTGCGTTACGTTTCAGTTTCCCTGTGCTACAGGTGCGCTGATCAGAACTCCTATGCTCTTAGATTTTGGCTTCTGTGTTCATACTTTTCAGCTCTATTTAGGAGTTTTGCTACCTATAGTCAGTACACCTCTGTTTGAAACCCATTTCCTTGCTGTTATTCCGCCTCTATTGTGAAAAGAACTGTAAATGTTTTTACGTATTTTTGAGTCATTTTCAGTTCTCCTTTACAAAGAAGTAGCATAATTGTACTGTCGTTTCTTGATTTGAAAGTGTCGCAAGTGTCGTTTTCAGTCATAGAAGAGAATCTGATTGTTCTTGATAGTCGATTACACTGTTACTCTTGTATTTGATTTGAATTAGTAGTTTTTCAAGTGTCGAAAGCAAGTCTTCAATTCCAAATAACAAAGTGTCGTCATTGTCCTCATTTTGTTTTGAAAAGAAGCTTGTTAGTAATTGTCGCTTTGAAAAATAATTCAGATTTGCGCTTAGCTTTCTTTTTATCATTCAAACATTAAGAAGGCTGAAAACAAATACATGCATGTGCATTTGCATTTAGACTGTTTGTTGGTTTGATTTAGGACAATGCATATAGTGTGTGCTCTCTGCTCTTTGTTGAAAGAAAATCATCTCTCTTTCCTTAGTAGCTAGGATTTTCATTGCAAAAAGAAGATTAAATGACTGTTTATCATCTTAGATTGCATTTTAGGAATTGTACATATACATCATGCGGTGAACGTGAAAGGAAAATTTCTTAAGCAAGATCAACCATAAAATAAATTTAATGAATCTAAAAATGCTTTGGAACCTAACGCACAACATCTAGAAGTCTAGGCTAGAGACCTATTCCGGTGTCGTAAAGCCTAGTAACTGTTGTTTTCACTGCTGGTTGGGTGATTCCTCCACTTTGAGACAATAAGTGCCAGTACGGACTTGTGCTCTCACGTACCGTCGAGTATATTTTGGGATACCACAATAGGCTTAATCCTTTATCCATAGGAAGCTGTGTCTGCCACCCTATCGATCGCAATGCACTAAACACAGCATTCGGGAAGATTAATTGCTGTACTGTAAAAAGTATTCTATAGTTCTGTGATTGATTTGGTAATCTATCTGTGTAGATTTCCAGAGCAGTCCCTTTCGTTCCTTTTCAGACTCCTTAATGGGAAAGGTCCATCTGAGCACTTGTCACTTCAGGCTCATTAAAAATCGAAGGCGACTAGAGTCATCTTTTGTTTTTTCTCGACCCTTAAAAATTGAAAAAACAAGTTGTGTCAAAGCATCTAAAATTCATCTAATTCGGAAACATACTTCCCCTTGATTTTTAGTTGATCGCGTAATCCGCAATCGTGGAAGAAAGTCAATTGAAACCCCATCGTTCGCGGAGGCTTAGGAGTCAACTCTCTTTGTCTCTGGAATCGAAACTATTACGGACAAAGCGAACTCGTTTAACTGGTTCCAAATCCCCTAGTAAATTTAGAACAAGTGTTCCAACAACATCGGAAACTCCGGTTACTTCAAACATTTCCGGTATCCCTGCCTTTATAGAAGAAGTTCAGCAGCCACCAAAGGACAGTAGAACTGATCCTAGTGTGAAGGTAAACACTTGTATTGCTGAACCAGCTCCATGTACAGTTGATTCGGAAGGTGTTATTCCCCAAGCATCTGTCGCTGCAGATTCTAGACCTTCTTCGGCGCCAGAAATATTTTACGGACCAGACGGTCTACCTCTTCCACCTGGTCTGATTGCTATAGAAGAGATTGTGGAAGATCCTCCATCTAGTACTCCATAGCGGTTTGGAGTCGGGATCACTCTATATCCTTCTTCATCAGAAATTATTCTACCGTCATCGGAAGCTCCTGTAGAATCGCTAGGTAATCTTTTGGATAGACTAGAAATGTCTGAACAACCATCAACATCTAGGACTGTGTCATCCGACACAGTGATGGTAGAACTTCCTGTTGTCACTCCAACAATGTTCGCCGGCATACCATCTATCCCAACTAGCTCTCAATCGCTAGAAGGGGCCCACTCAGGGGCTATTTAAACAGTATGGTCCGTTCCTGTTTGTTCATCCAGAATAGTATTTGGGAACTCTTATGTTGAGTCTCAGCAAATTGATCCTTCAGGGTGTCAATTTGGGCAGTCTGGTCCTCAAGGGCAAACAATTCCTTTGAGTACCGGATTACCACCATATGGCGGGTAGTATACCCTTTCATTGTCTCCTCCGGGAGGACAACCATACGAGAGTGCACAACAAAATTCAGGTTATGCTGGAATTATATCTAGCGGTTGGGTGCCAATACTTCCTCAATAGCCAAGAGTTGTATATTTGATGCAACAATGTTTACCTATGTCAAATATACCAACTACGCCGGCTATTGTGACGGTGTCACAAGTACAAGCGCTGCCTGTTGTATGCCAACCTCAGGTTTCTCAGTTTGTAAAGCAACAGCCTCTTGTCCCTGCGACTCAACCACAATCGCCAACTAGTGGAATGACACAGGCCCGAACGGGTACAATTACCCCTCATCTTGGTCAAACGGTCAGTATTGGACAACAACACATGGCTTCGTCACCATGGTTGGTACAATACCAACAACCGCAATTCCAACAAGTATACCAAGGATCTAAGCAAGAAATCTTTGCAAATAGTGGGCAGCCGTATATTCAAAACGGTCAAAATCAACCGTTCTACAATGGTTATGCCCATCAACCTTACCAAAGTTACCAGCATCAAATGCATTATGCTGTTATGCAAAGACCAACTGCTCAGGCGATCCCATCTTATCTTGGGTATGCTTCGCCAAACCTGAATCAACAGTTACCCTTCGTGGAAACTTTGGAGTTACCGGATCTAAATCGGTTAATGAATGATCCAATTGCTTACGCCCCTTGGTGGCCAGTGATTCCACATAAACTTCCGTCAAATATTCCTAAATTTAATGGAAATCCGGGTGAAGACCCGTCGAATCATGTGATGACATTTCATCTGTGGTGTTCATCAAACACCCTAAACAATGATTCGATTAGGCTTCGCCTTTTTCAGAGGACGTTAACTGGTCCTGCAGCAAAATGGTATATCGAGTTACCTAGAGCTTCGTTTGACAACTTCAGTACCCTAGCCACAACCTTTCTAACCCATTTTCAGTTACCGATAAGGTATGAAATGGGAACAGAACTTCTTGCCAATTTCAAACAAACAACGGCCACTCACATATCTGATCATATTCATGAGTGGCGACGTCATCGTAGAATGGTAAAAATGTATGTTCCTGATCAGCTTTTAGCTGAATGGTTTATTAAGTCATTATTACCTTCCATTACAGAAGATGTGGCAAAATGATGAGTCATCACTGAAGAGCAAGTTATTGCTCGTGCACAATATTTAGACTTGATTTATACTCAGTCTGGCATGCTCTACGATAAAATCCCTGACGCTCCCAGACCGGAATTTTCCATCCCTCCTCCTCCTAAAGAAAACAATGACTCTCATGCCGGCAATGGCGTGATTGGTGCGACAGACACGAGATCGACAAAGGCCACATCTAAAAAGGCCTGTAAGATTTCTAGTCAAAATGCAAAAGAAGAACTTCTCGCCTCGAAAGTAAATTCCATCTCGACTGATAAAGGCAAAGAAATCAAGCAACCAGGAGGCAAGAAGAAAAACAAAGGGAAGAAGAAGAAACAGGAGGAATCATAATCTGAAAATTCTTCTGCAAACCCTCCTAAAGATAGGAAACCAAAAAATCCATGCTTAATATGTGATGAGGATCATTGGAAAAAAAATTGTCCACATAAAGCTGAGCTTAAAAGATTCTTCAAGAATTCAAAAACCTCGGTGGTATTGACTGATCCGTTTCCAAATCCAGGGACAAATCTGGTTGCTAGTGAAAATTCTTCCCCGTCCCAAGTACTGATGTTGTCAGTTTCGAAACAACAAAATGATGCTTTGATATCAACAAGGAACAAAGATTACGGGAATCCATAGCTGTCGAACAACAAGGATAAAGATCAACCTAGTAGTTCAACAACAACTTTGATAGAAGTTGCACCGCCCATCATTCCAGAGCTAATAATAAAACCACCAAAGGGAGTAGTACACAAGTCGACATTTAATCCTCATGCCAGAGCAGCACAGCATTATAATATAGTGGAAGATCTGGCCCAATCGCCATCCGCTATGTCGACACTTGAGGTACTGCAAAATTGTCCATCCCAAAAGCAGGCTTTATTATCAGCTATAGGTGGGATAGACCCAAAGGATTCTAATCTTGTGTCCTTTAATCATAAAGGATACAATCTTTAGTTACCAGCTCAACTAGCTTTCCTCATTCAAGTGAAAGCCCTCAACAAAACTGTTCATCGAACAATTATTGATGAGGGGGCATCTACATGTATTATGTCGATGAGTTGCTAGAAAACTTTAGGATCACCAACCTTGTCGTGATCTTCGACAACATTAAAAGCATTTGACAGACGAACGTATAACCCATATGGTATTCTAAGTAACTTGCAAGTTGAACTAGGAGGGAAAATAGTAGAAATAGATGTCGAAGTAATCGACGGAAACCTCGATTACAACATCCTACTGGGAAGACCATGGATATATGCTATAGCTGCAGTTGTGTTGACCTACTTTAGGAAGATTGCATTTCCTTTTCAAGGAGGAATTAGAGTCGTCGACAAACAAAAATTTCTCCCCAATAGTTCCCAAGTTACGGGAAGCATTCCGATGATCCATGGAAGCCCCCATACGCTTCAAAGTATCGGAGTAGGTCTACTAAAAGATCCTATATTAATGGGGACTTTTTCCCTCCCGCCTCCAATCAATCTTGTGGAAGTGGCGACGGTAGGAACCTGCAATATGATATCTTTGATTTGAAAGATCTCAGAAAATGATATTAACATGGATCATTCTCAGGTATTGCCTCCAAGCCCAATAGAAATATTGTAGAAATCAATGTTTTCGGCATGGGAGGCAGACCCAAATCAACGCTCATCAAGCGTTTGGATAGATAGGTCTAAGGAATATGGCACCCCTTCAGATCCTTGGTCACAAGTGCATCACACCGACGAGGGAATTGTTTAATCAATGGTAATTGAAGGGGCGCCATGGGAAGATTACCACCATCGTTCCCATCTTCTGGATTGTAAAGAAGATACTCCTGATAACCTTCAACATCCTTCAGTTTTTGATTTCCTATCAAATACTGTAAACACGGTGGATTCCGAGTGAAACTTGTCTCACATTGAACAGACTATCACCATAAATATCTCGACCAAAACAGATGTTGTAGAGAATATTTATGTTGGAAAATGTTGTTCTCCTTCAGAACTAGAAATATATAACGCTCTTTTTCACGAATTCAGAGATGTCTTTGCTTGGTCATATGATGAAATGGCAGGCATTGACTCAAGTATAGTTGAACACGAAATCAAGATGTATCCAGATGTCAAACCAGTATGACAACGGCTACGGCAGGTGCACCCGAAGAAAGCCGCTGCCATCAAGGCAGAAGTTGAAAAGCTTCTCCATGCTGGTTTCATTTACCCGGTGCCTCTAACTGATTGGGTATCGAACATTGTTCCTGTGATGAAAAAACAAGGAACGATTAGAGTGTGCGTCGATTATAGGGATGTAAATCAAGCTTGTCCAAAAGAAAACTACCCTACACCCTTTATTGACCAGATAATTGATGAATGCGCTGATGAGAAATCTTTTCATTCATGGATGGATTCTCCGGGTATAATCAAATAAATATCTGCCCACAGGACCAGTCAAAGACTGCATTTACTTGTCCATGGGGCACATTCGCATATCGCAAATTACCCTTTGGTTTAAAGAACGCAGGGGAAACGTTTCAGAGGGCAATGAATTATGCCTTCCATGACATCAAAAACATCGTTCAACCATATCTCGACGACCTTCCGGCTCATTCGTGAAAGCAGACCGATCATCCGCATCATTTGAGAGCGATATTCCTACGTTGCCAACACTACAAGATATGACTCAATCCACACAAATGTGTGTCCTGTGTCAGTTCTAGTCGTTTACTTGGCTTTGTAGTCTTGAAGGACAGGATTCGTTTCGACCCATGTAAGGTTCAGGCAATCATAAATTTGCCTCCACCTTCAAATTTGCTTCAGATTCAGAAACTCCAAGGGAAAGCAAACTTTCTGAGGAGGTTTATTCCAAATTACGCCGAACTTGCTAAAGGTTATACACGTCTATTGAAAAAGGAAGTGCCCTTCGTCTGCAATCAGGTCGTGCAAGCTTCCTTTGATGCTTTAAAATAATCCCTAATGAAAGCATCATTAATGTACGCTCCTGATTATCAAAAAGACTTTAACCTGTATCTGGATGCAGCATATACAACCATCGCAATGGTTTTAGTTCACGAAGACAATGGAATTGAACATCCTATATATTATTTTAGTAGGAACTTAAATGATACAGAAAGAAAATATTCCTATGTTGAAAAGCTGGCACTCGCAGTTGTTCAAGCGATACAGAGATTTCAACACTATGTCCTCTTTTGAAAAACTACCATTCTGTCAGATTGCAACCCCATGACTTATATATTGTCGCGATAGTTGTTGGGGGGAAAATATTCAAAATGGATAGCAATTCTACAAGAGTTTGATTTGGAATTTGTAAAATCCAAGTCAAAGAAAGCCCTGGTTTTCGTGGAATTACTATGCGATCTCCCATCGTTGTCCAACGATGAAACATCAGATGAAACAATCGTGGATGAATCTTTGTTTCTGATATCTTCAAGCAATTTGTGGTATCGAGATATAATCATCTATCTCCAGACCCAAAAATATAGGCCTAATACCTCCCACTCCGAACAAAAACGTATTCGATATCAATCAAAAGACTACATGATCATCGGTGATACGCTTTACCTTCGTGGTGTCGATACAGTTCTGAGGAGGTGCCTCACCCATGAGGAAGCTGAAAAAGTCCTGAATGATTGCCATTCAAGCGGGCATGAGGGGCATCAATTTGGTTACACTACGGCGCAAAAATGTTTACGAGAAGGATACTTCTGGCCAACAATGTTCAAAGATTGCATAACCGCAGTCAGAAGTTGCCATGCCTGTCAAATTTTTGATAGCAAAACCAGAAGACCACCCACACCTCTGCAGCCAATAGTTGCTGTTGGGCCATTCGCCAAATGGGGCATTGATTTCATGACATGTAACCCCACCTCGACCGGGGGACATGGGTATATCATAGTTGCAGTGGACTATTTTACCAAATGGGTCGAGGCGATGCCTACATTAGATAACACTGGTGAAACAACTGCCCTTTTCTTTTTCAATCATGTAGTCACCAGATTCGGCGTTCCACAAGCTATAGTCACAGATCGTGGATCGCATTTTTGCAATCACATGATGGCCGAATTAGCTGCCAAATTAGGGTTGTATCATGACAGCTCTACTCCATATTACCCACAGGCCAACGAACAAGTTGAAGCAATCAACAAGGTCCTGAAGCGCATGCTACAAAGGATGATTGGAGTCCACAAAAGGAGTTGGCACCTAATCTTGTACTCGGCCTTGTGGGCATACCGAACATCGGTAAGGAATGCAACCGGGTTTACAGCCTTCCAACTGGTGTATGGCCTAGAAGAAATTTTACCAGTTCAGTGTGAAATCTCGTCCCTCAAACTCACAATCGACCTTCTCCCCAGAACTTCAGAAGAGGAGGCTCGTTTCTTGGAACTAATCCAATTGCATGAAACTCGTCGTGATGCTGCTTTGGCTAACGAATCCCATAAGAAACGAGTCAAGGCGCAGTTCGAGAAGAATGTCAAACCCCGTGTCTTCTCAGAAGGTGACTTGGTCTTACTTTACGACCAAGAATCCGATAAATTGGGAGCAGGTAAATTCAAGTCTTTATGGATGGGCCCCTATATTGTTAAACATGTATTAGCAAAAGGAGCCTACGAGTTAATGGATTACGACGGAATTCCACTAGTGCAACCCCGTAATGGGTTGTACCTTAAGCGTTACTACGCATGATTCAGTGTGGTAACCCTTATGCTTTTGTTACATTTTTGTTTTCACTACGGGTAATCATTTTGGTCAAGTAATCCACTTTTCACATTTGTCGCAGATGTTGAACCTATTGGAATATTTTGTTGGATATGCCGACGGAGCAAGTCGTAGTTCGTGGAACCTATCGTCTGCGGCCTGGGCCATTTTTTATCCAAGTGGCGAGTTAGTAAGTTTCAGAGGGGTATGTATTGGTTGATCAACAAATAACATCACTGAATATAGTGCGTTGATAGAACTTCTCTCTGATGCCATCACACATGGCATACGCCGACTTGTCGTCAGGCTAGACTCACAGCTCATCATACTACAACTCACTGGTATCTACTCCGTCCGAAATCTAGCTATCTATCACATGTTCCTAAGGGTCAAGATTTTGGAAAGGCAATTTGATTTTATTCAATATTAGCATATTTCCAGAAGCTTAAACACATTAATTGACTCATTGGCAAATTATGTGTTAGATAGACATTTGCAACATTTATAAAAAGAAGCATTTCATCAATATTTGCATCCAGATCATGTAACTTAACCAAAATAAAACTCCGAAAATCAAAAATATATATAACTGTTTATGGTTTACACATAATGTTCTGTAACCAAGAAAAAATTGGTCAAATGACCCAAAACCCAAAACTCTAGGGGGCACCCTATTCTAATGATTCTGGTGATAACAAGTCACCGCCTGTGCAATCATGTGTAAAAGCCTAGTCCATCGACTTGGCATGCCAGTAGTATGTCGCTGCAATCTCAGAGGCAGCTTGTCAGTCCTTACATCTGGAATACCGAGAGTGAGGCCCTCGACCTGATCCTATAATGCTGAAAGAGTCTTGGCCACATCGAGGTTGCGAAGGATAGCCCTTCCCATAGCCTCTCTTGCTGGAGCGACAGCTGGCACTCTCAGGCATACTACTGGTCGAACGGGTCCAACATCTGCATGAGCACATGAGTTCTGATTAAGTCTTGACAGAATAAAGCACAAGGACATTATAAAGAGAAACGATAAACAAAAATATGGTCAAAGAATTTACCAATGGCACCCCACTGCTCGCCAACTGGCAGTACCAAATCCGGGTCACCCCAGAAATCCATACCAGCATATGGATACTCGGAAAAAAAAATCTCCTGATGATCGAACCACCCGAAGAAGGTATCATAAAAGGAAACCTTAGATTGACTAGTATGTTTGGACATATGGTCGACCCACCTCTGCATCTGTGGCTTAGTCGGTGGAGGTAAACCAAGTGAAATATACTGTAGCTGCATCAGCGGGATCTTTTCCAAGGCAAAGGCGGTCAAAATGGAACCATATCCGAAGCTCTTCAATCTTCCGTTTTTCACCTTGGTCAATTGTTCTTTCATCACAAAGAGTACTGCATCACACCAGTTGAACACCTTCAGTTCAAGGCATTCTAAGGCATACTGCATATAAGACCGGTTGGCCACATGAAGAGCCGCACCACCAACCATCCTAGCAAAAGTGAACAGAATGGTCCTCAGGGGCCTGTCAGTGACATCTTGGATGTTGATATTGCCGTCTTTACTTGGCTGAGATCCCTCTCTGCAATACCTGCGAATGTAATCTCTCACAAATTCACCCCCACGGGCCGAACCTGATAATGAGATAGGGGCACACCGCCTCGATAAGCCTGTCAAAAAATAGATGTCCATGACAGTCAAGGGGATGGATTTTCCCCTAATCTGGAACACCTGGCTGGTAGGATCCTAGGCATCGAGCAAATACTGCAACAAGTTGATTTGTTGCCTCATGCTAGAGATGTGGAAAAACTCGAACAGGCCACAGTTCCACAGTGCATTTACCGTAACCAGATCATGTAAAGCAAGCATGTCCTCTTCTTCATGCTCATGTTCTCGCCATGTAACAGGCATTTTGCTCCAATTAATCTCTGAAAACAAACAAGGGAAGAGTTAGATCCTGATTTGGTGAAAAACAGGCAAAAATTTCCATTGGAAACTATGTACAAATTTCCCTCCTTGCGCCCATCGCACCCCCAGCAGTGTTCTGGGTGCATTGCATGCTAACTGTCTAGTGCGTAAGCCAACATGCAATGCACCTTTCGATATAGAAAGGGTGCGATGGAGCCAAGGCGAGTTTTTCAAACCCCAGAGGCTCAGAAAAACCAGAAAAGATGTTCATAATGCAAAATGGAAAGGATGAAATGAAAGAGCTCAGGTTTAGCTCCTACCTGGTCCAGACGGTGCTGAAAATTGTCCACATAATCTCCCAGAATAAGCTGGTGAAAATCAAGGGGGAAAGCACCTCCAAAGCTCCAACAAACCAAAGTTCAAACGAAATGGTAAAATGAGGGGTAAAAGCACTTTTAAATTACTTGTTACGTAATTCAAGTAAAATATTAGTGTCTTAACTCATTTTTAAGACATATATTGTTCATTTCTAACTAGTTTGATGAAGCAATTGAGCAGGCAGTACAAACTTTGAAGGAACAAAATTTATTAATGGTAAAAATCAAGAAAATCAATGACCATTATATCGAGCAGTTTTAACGCGGAATTCAAGCTCGTTAAAAAATAAACATAATCAATGAGCAGGTGCTTCCCCCAACGTTTAACCTCATTAAAAAATGAACCATTTTTTGGTAAATAACCATCGTGAGTGTATTATCATCAGCCTTTGAAGCATTGGTCATGTTCTCATCATCACCTCCACTCTGTATTGGCCGATCATTCACCTCCACTTGATTGTTTACCCCTTTTGAGGAACAACTGGGAAGAGTGATCCTGTTAGCCATCCTTGTGACACTGCCATGATTGGAAAATTCCAACCCTTACCTGGAATCAGCTGCTACCCGAATCTATCACTCGTTCCTCAAAGATGAGTCTCCTTTAAGCTCTTTTCAACTGACTCGTAAAATATGAAAAGATTTCCAAGCCATTGGCCTCTCTAGCTCGTTAAAGGGACCGGAAGTGTTATCCCTCCTTTAGATTTTAATCTTTTTGGACCTGAGGGATTTAAAGATCGAGCGCTTGTTTTGTTCGGCTCGTTAAAATTACCGAAAATTCATCCCTTTTGTGTTATTTTATACTTTTTCGGACTTAAGGGATTAGATGACGAAAAAGGATTTTTGGAGTTTCCTCTACATCCCTTTTCAGACTCTCTAAAATTGAAAAGGACCAAATTATATTTGTCGTTAAACTCGTTAAAACCAAATAGCGACAAACTTGTCCATAACAGACAAGAATGAGTTTCACTATTGCTAGGCTCGTTAAAACATAGCGATGGGTTCGCCTGAAGGGAAAATTATAGAACAAGCATATGTTATCCTCCTCAAGCCTGACAAAAATAAAGAGGTATTGGTTAGCAATGACTGGGGAAAATTTGGGAAGAAAAATTGAAGAAGCTTTGTTGGTAGCAAGTCGCTCTTGAACATGACACTTTCACTCCGCATCCGAGTCAGGTTGGGTTGTTCCATTCACTGGTCACATCACCATGGTTCCGTCACACCATCCACATTTGGGGTTAGTGCTACCAATCCATCAGGTCAGTGTCGCCGATATGTTCAAGAGAAGTCGCTCAGATAATTCACTTGTGTCTTACCCACTACAATACATTTACGCTCCATTCTTTAATGACCGCCAACCTGAACCTTATATCACCAGATCGTTTTCACCTCCATTAAATTCATTTTCTTCGTTCCATGTCATTGATGTGGGATTCACTAAGGCCCTCATATGACGAATCACTTCTTGTCGACGTTAGCTCATTATCCAAGAAGTTGGTCTAGGAACAACCCTTTTAGTACTTTGAAGCTTGCATGCCTCAATGGCAAGTTTCTCACTTCCGACGATAGGTTTACATCAATGGCCTTCGACCGAAAGATTTTGCGTGGTGTTCGACGCCAAGTCGCTTATTCACACCACATGAATTGTACTGTAGTACCTTGAGGGTCACCATCATTATCGGTGATTCCTCTCGCACCTGTTAACAGCTTTACATCATTGGCTGGTAATAAAGTGATGTCTTTCCGTGTTCGACTCCAGAACATCTCTCACATGGATCGACTTGTACTTTGAGTGAAGATCGAACGAGATTGAAGACCCTGGATCTAGTTTCATCCATCCAGGCTGTGATATATATTTAGGAAAATAAAGACATCAAATGTACATCATTGCTGCACAGATAATCATCCAATCTAAGGGATGATGGCTCTACCAGAATCATCAGTCTACACTCAGAAGATTGTCTGTCCTATGTACATCAAAATGAATTTATAAAGTTGAGCATGGGAATGCCCGCCTCAGCTAGATCATGAAAATATTATGAAGATAATGTATTGTGTTGTATCTTATTACAAGTCGCCTTCCAGCTTGAAAAAACTTCGGATCCTCATGATAAAGAATTTCACCCGACATCAAAAGATTAACGACCTCATGCTTTAGGGGGAAACTGTTATAGACATTTTTGGGAACTGCAACCCCAATAATAAATGTCCATAAACAAAGGGCTCCTAATTCCCTAAAGGTGTTGTTCCAACCCCTAAAAGAACAAGGTCAACTGATTACAGCATCTCCCAGAAGTTCTACATGAAAAACTACCCAGAACTGGTCAAGACTGGACCATTTCACCTGCCCCATGGTCAAAGTGTGTTGCATCCCACCTGAATACACACAGTAGGTGTGATGCATGTTTAAAAGCCCTTCTATGGGGTGTGATGGGCGAGAGTGGACAAATGGCAGGGTCAATCGGCAAGGTGGAGGAGCATGGAATCTTCCAGAAACTTCTCCTGTGACACTTGCCTCTCTACATTTGACCAGGGATGAGTAAGAGATCATCAATCTCCAAGTGGAATCAAGAACTATCAGAGAGAGGACACTAATCAAATCTCAAAAGCTGACTCATTCCCCTTGCAAACATCTATATATGGATCCCTCATCCCAGAGATCCAGAGGCTGGAATTTTGTATCTTGGAAGGAAGTGTTGTTGGTTTTTGGATGCAATATCATAGTGTTTTGTGATCTAAGCTTTTCATGAGGTGAAGAAGGGCTTTCTTGCTAAGAGGATGATGCTGGGTCAGAACAATTGGTTGTAATCCTCTTTGCTCTTTCTTGATTATCAATAAAGCTATTCAAGTTTTCCTCCACATTCTTGTATGATTGATGATTTATGCATTTGTGTGGTCAATATACATTTGGTCCTATATTGTTTATGATAATAGATCTATGTTCTTGGATAGCGTTATGCTGCTTTAATTCTACAGGTACTCTTTGAAGCTGGGTAGACAAGGAAGCGAGTGGCAAAGACCTATCAGAAGAGAGAGGAATCGAGCAAGGAACCAAGCGTAAGAGAGAGGTTGGTCTCCTTATTCTTCTCTTGTCTATTTCTCATAAAGGAAAACGAAAGTAGTTTTTAGTAAGTTTGTTTCTAAGGTAGCTACCAGCCTTAGTGGGACTAGCAACTCTGCATAGACACTAGTTTTCTTGATAACAAAACATAGCGCAAGGACTTTGAGCTAGATCTTCTACAATGGAGTAGTTCTGGGCTACCCTAGCATTAGGATTAATAGTCGCGCACTTGGTGGAACCTTTTGGTATCTGAGGTATAGACTCGATAGAGGGTCACTCAATATGAAGTGGATCCGTAGTTCCGAGAATAGATTTATCCTTAGATGTTTTTGCTTCACCATAATCCCATGACCGTGTAGCCACATTGACTTTAGAACTCACCATGAAAACATTTGAGGAATTGTCCCCTTCCTGGTTTACCCCAACAAAGGTACCAGGATTTGAGTTCGCGCCAGCAAGTAACTACTGCCCTTGGGGGAAAGGGTTAGTTAAGACAACTTGGTATCTAGAAGACCCTTGCTGCACTAACAAGCGCTAAGCATATTTAATTTTTGGGCAGAGATGAGTCAAATGATCTCCAATACATAACTTGCATGGAAATTTAACATTCTTCTTAGACTCATTTCTACCCTCATTAGCACCATCGTCAGGCTTGTTTGCATTACCCTTCCCATCCTGATTCTTCTTTTTACCTCGTCCCTTCTTATTCCCCTCAGAATTTTGATTTCCTTTGGGGTTAGAAGCTTGAACAATGTTTATGGAAGAAGGTTGGGAAGGTGGAGTAGACGGTGCAGCCTGATTGGAAGAAGCAGTTTGTAGAGATAAATGCTATAATTTGTTCAAAAGGTTCACTGCATTTGCATCAATCGATCCAACTATACCATCAACATGAGGGCTTGGCTTTGGTTTGGCTATATCAACCATGGATCTAGGAGCATCAAGCAAGATTTTCTAAAGAGTCCCAGACTGAGAATATATCAGTTCTAACTGCTGGGCGTGAAAGATAGCCTGCTCTTCCGAATAAACGCTGGACATAGAAACATCCTTGGAGATCTCAGGTTGTAATGATTTTAAAAACCATTCGAGACAGAATTCAGGTGGAATTTCAGCTTTGATAAGCCTCTTTCTCCATCTCCATTCCTGGATATGATCTGAAATGTGAGTAGCTGTGTCCTGATGAAAATTGGCCAAAAGCTCAGTTCCGGCTTCGTAACGGATAGGCAACTGAAAATGGTTTAAGAAAATGTTAGCCAAATTGGTGAAAGAAGTAAAGGTGCCCCATGGAAACTCTATATACCACTTAGCCGCATTCTCTATTAAGGTGCGCTAAAATAATCTCAACCTAATCGAATCACCGATCAAGGAGTTAGATCAACACCATAAATGGAATGTAGTTACATGGTTGCTTAGGTCTTCACCACTCTTCCCTTCGAACTTTGGAATATCTGATGGAAGTTTGGTTGGGACCGGAGGCCAAGCCGGATTGTATCTGATTGGATCATTCGTCAACTTAGTCAAGTCTAGCAGATTAAGTGTGGCCAGAAAAGGAAGTTGTGGAGGACCTTGGGGATTCCACCCAGATTGGGCGGGGTTCCCAAAAGTCTGAAAAGAATGACCTAGATTTTGAAAGGCACCAGGTTGCCCGAAGTAACTAGTAGAACCTATTGAACTAAAAGGTGACCCTTATGGTCATGCAAAATTCAGAGTTTGACCAACTCTAGTCGGAAAACCTCCGTAATCGGCAAATTTTCCCCGTAAAGAATTATTGTAAGGAGCTGACAGCCCCTGGTAAGGGTTCCAAGCATTAGCTAAGGGTGGAAAACTTTGAAATGAATTGACTGAGGAATACGGCACATTCCCTTGTTGGCCGAAAAACTGATTCCCAGTTCCTATCCCACTAACCGCAGGGTTTGTCCAACTTTGAAAGGGATTACTACCTTGACCTGTGAAAGGAAAAGGCATAGACCCTACTGTCGGATTGGAATGTGGTATATGACCACTTCCAAATGGGAAACCATAAAAAGGAGCCGATCCACTCATCATGGATGTGGAGTCGGTTGATGGTACATTTAATGGAACTGAAGGAATACCTTGAGAGGGCATTCCAAAAGGGAAGAATCCAAAGCTAGATGCATTGGCTTGAGAACTTCCACTCATCGATGGAATGGAAGTAGACCCAACTAAGGATAAGCTGGCAATAGACCCAAATAAGGATGTAGAAGGATGGAAATAGTTCCTCCCCCTTGCACTGACATGGGAGTCTGCATACTCGTAGCACTCGTGGTGGATGCCATGCTTCCAGCAGTGGTCATCGAAGGGATAGATGTGTGTGGACCCGGGCTTGAAGGCCTGTGAGTTAGAGTTCCAACGTATATCAATATGTCAGGATGATTGGGAGGTAGAGGAGAATTCGAAGCCACAATTGACTCTGAAAGCTCTTCCACTTCAATATTATCTTCTGACTAGAAGAGTACTCGAGAAAGAATTGGTGTGTTCCTCTCTAACTCTGTAGTAGTAATAGGTCTATCTTACGAACTAATGCCCCCAAGCGGAGGATCAATCTCCGATGCACCTGCTGCCACTGGTTGAAATCCACTGGAAGAATCGCTCCTACGCCTTCTAGGAGAAGGCTCTGGACTCACAGGTGAAAGCCCATGAAGTCTACGGGACCGTTGAGGTGGTCGGTCAGCCACTTTGAATTATTTTTATAAGGTATACTTAAATACTTAAGAAAATTGAAAGCTAGGCCGACTAGGAGCACAAAACACTCACTAAAAATGTCCCTAAAAAATTTATAAATCAAACAACTTCCAAGTATTTCCGCTCTAGGTGATTAGGACCGCACACCAAAATACAAGAAAGTCAATTAAGAAGGGCCTTCCAAAAATAGACAGGGGTAATTACGCCCTAGGTCTACTAGCGAAGGTATCAAAGGTAGTTACGCTGACCTCCAGACAATAGCCTTTGCCGGTGCAAGCCCCCAAGCTTCGCAAGGGTGCCCTCTAGAAGTACCGTTGAACGTGATGCAACGTCAACCTCAGGTGCCACGAGATTCCCCTCCGCAACCACCTGTGTAGATCCCTAGGATAGGCAACTAAAGATACCAACTTGTATCAGAAGCCGGGTGGAACAGTCATGAGGTAAGATCTGACAAGTAAGAGAGGGGGTATCTCTCGTCCTTATCTTCACAAACCCTCATGCTTAACTCCCAGTCACAGATCTTTCCCGGTCTCCCTAATGCTATTAGATTTCACTCTTTAATCAGACTTCTATGTTTTACAATTTAGAGTGGCCTTGGAGAGTTTACTATCCTCTCGCCTAATCCAAGGCCCTAAATATACCTAAAACTGGTTGGTGTATACTTATTGACAATACAAAAAGTTCTAGTTTATTTTACTAAGCGCTTGATTTTAAGTGGTTGTTCTTTTAAGTCAAAGGGACAATATGGAAATGAAATCGATGGTGTTTGTATGATGCAAAAGAAATTAATGAAAAACTAACTTATATGTAATGCACTTGTTTGTTATTCGATGAAAAGAAACTCCTACTTGGGTTCTAAGAAACTTCTATAAAGAAAAAACCTTTTTCCTTTTCTTTTCTTATAGCAGACTTCACACTCACAAAAACTAAAAGACTATTGATGCTTTAATAATGCAAAACTACCCTAATGCAAGGTGTATATGATGATGCAAAATTCTAGATTACTCTAAAGAGAGATGAAAGAAATTGTTCAAAACTTTTTAATAAGCCAACTTAAATGTTTGAAGATAATGCAAGTTTCAAATACAAATTTTCCTCCAAATAAGAAAGGAAAATCTCGAAAAATCACAATTCACTTTCACAAAACCAAAGAAACCAAAATCAAATTCGGCAAAAGAAAGCAAAAACAATGTTTTTGAAGAACTTTTCTTTTTCAAGAAGCAATGAAAACAACTTTTCAAAAGCATCCAAAATGCCACCAAATACTCAAAGACCAAAAGCAAAGCACAAGGAAACTTTGTAAGTTACCAATTCAACACGAATGAAAACTTGAACAAAAAAGGTGTTTCAACTTGCACTAAACGATCCAAAAGCAGCAAAAGAGCTTTGAGAAACTAACCAAGAATCAGGAAGGACACACTTTCAAATTCATCAACCAGAAACTTTCAAAAAGAAAGAAAAGATGTATGGCCACAAAAATGACGAGAAGCAAAGCAAGTATACCAATAATCAAGTTTGACACAAAGATTGCAAACAATCTTCTGTTCCGAAAGGCCAGAATAATCAAGAACCTCTATAAGAAGCCTTATGTGTTCAAACAAAAATCATAAAACTCACTCAAAAGCAGACCTAGGCCAAAAAAATTTTAAATCAGGAGAGAATTCAAAATAGCAAGCTCTCTGGATAATGAAATTCTAAAGACAGAAACTGACCACTCAGAAACCACACAGACCAAGAGACAAATCTTTTTGGGCAGAAAGATTTGAAAAAAGCATGCAAAAAATGGTATACGCGACTGTGTCCCTACACAAGTGCATGTACACACACTTCTGACAAAAGAAACTCGCGTATACGCAGTTTCAGTTCACAGAAACAAGCATGTGTACGCTTCTATAAACAAAGGTGTGCATATTAAGTTTTACAAGAAAAATAAAAAATGAGGCCTGATGAAAAAGATCAGACTTGAAGTCTGAGTTCCTACAGGAGCAGGAAATGCTGTCACAGCAAGCAAACCAAGAACTGAGCCCTGATTGACACTGAGAAACCCAAACTAGGAATAACGAGATTGTTTCCCCACTAGAGTCGCCAATTCTGTTACGGGAATAAGTCTCCTAGGGCTTTGGGTTAGAACCCCAACAGAGCAAGAGTAATCTACAGCAAGAAACACGCATATAACATAGGCAACATGCTTAAATAAACAAACTATGCGAGGATGAACATACCCAGATGTCCTTCATTTGGGTAGTTCCAGCCAAGGTTCAAACCCTCTGCAACTCCTAATGATCTTTGAATCTGCAAATCAACCAATTCGAATACACATAGCAGCATATAGATAAAGCATTTTAGTGAAATCAAATTTATATCATATAAGTAAATGGTTAGTTATACATCAAAATAATCATTCATACATGAATCATAACAATAACATCTGATGCATAGACAAAGTCGATCTCAGGAACAAGACAACATTTTTTTTATTGTAGAAAACTATAATAAACATGGAAAGAGTTCACCTGAGTCTTCCTCTTCCGGCTCCAAGCGGAATTGTCCTCCAGGTCCATCTAGTCCCAGTCTTCAATAGCCTCCTTCCATAACCAATACCATGATATCTCAAGAAAGTGGAAGAATATCAACACTTAAGGAAACAAGGGTTTCCTGAACTTGGGGGAGTGCTTGAAGCACAAGGATACTTCGGACTTGATCAGGGGATAATCTCAGTAATGTAATTCTATCTCTTCTCTCCTCCTTAAGGCCTTCCCATGGAAGTCTTTTTATATTTCTCCCAAATTAGTTTTTTAGTTGGGAAATAGTTGGGAACAGTTGGGCCACGGGCACTAGGAGGTAATCAACAGGTAAAACCCATGAACTCTGCCCATAGTTAAAGAAATTTAAAATTTTTTAAGTGTTTTAACACATATTCGCAGGTTGGGTATTGACTAACCCACGTGTACACGCTTTTATAATAGGGAAAAGTAGCATACAAGAAGTAAAACACTGTTTTTAAAATATTTGGACCAAGTGTGGAACGAGGGGTTTCCCTAGGCCATAAACCAAGCATCACAAATACAAAGTGTGATATTTGGAGCTATAACATTAGTCCACACAATAATGTATTTTTTTTGCTTTGAAGGAGGGTTGATAGGCCTAATGAAGTCCATGCCCCACTTGTCAAATGG
Organism: Pinus tabuliformis; assembly: GCA_031772625.1. Taxonomy (NCBI): domain Eukaryota; kingdom Viridiplantae; phylum Streptophyta; class Pinopsida; order Pinales; family Pinaceae; genus Pinus; species Pinus tabuliformis. The sequence continues at coordinate 1,503,397,070 of CM062819.1, read as the reverse complement.
CTCGAAAGTCACTTGAGGCTGTAGGGGCATTTCATCTATTGGAGTAGGCTTTCCCATCCTCTGGCACCGATCACACTGACTAAAGTAATTTTTCACATCCTGATGAAGAGTGGGCCAATAATAGCCTGCTTGTAGCACTTTGAATGTTGTCCTCTTTATTGCGAAGTGACCTCCACAAGGCCCATCATGACAGGTCAAAAGGATGTCAAAAACATCCTCTTCCCTTACACACCTTCTCAACATTTGATCTGGGCCAAGTTTGAAAAGATTGCCCTCAATCTAGGTGAAGGGGGCGCATTTCCTGACTATCTTGCTCTTTTCTTTGGAGGGCAAGTTTGGTGTGAACTGTGCTGATACCAAATAGTTTACTATATCAGCAAACCATGGAGAAAGAACTGAAATAGCAAACAAGTGCTTGTCTAGTAACCGGTCATCCACCATTCCTTCTTCACCTATAGGTAGATTCATCCTAGATAGAAATTTTGAAACAACATTTTCCTTACCAGGCTTATCAACAATGTTTAGATCAAACACTGTAATAAAAGCAACCACCTTATAATTCTAGCATTCACATATGGTTTTTTCATTAAAATTTTGATTGTAGCATGGTCAGTATGCACAAATGTTTGATAGCTTGTAATGTAATGCCTAAATTTGTTTAATGAATGCATAACAAGTTCCTTTTCGGTCACAATATAATTTAGCTTAGCCTTTGACAAGTTCTTACTGATAAAATAGATGGCATAGCGAAATTTCTCCTCTACCTGACCTAAGGCTTCTCCTATGGCTTTGTGTGAGGCATCAGCATGAATATGAAAGAGGAGGGCCCAGTTTGGGCCTCGGAGAATTGGTGCCATGATTAACTTACCATTTAAAATTTCTAAGGCCCCTTGACAACTTTTTGACCATATAAACTCAGAATATTTGGCCAACAACCCAAATAAAGGAGAGACCAACTTGCTAAAGTCTTTTATGAACCTTTGGTAGTATCCAGCTAAACCTAAGAAACTCCTGACATCTCTCTGCTTTTGCAGAGATGGGACCCTTTGGATGATTGCTATTTTGTTCAGGTCTGCCTGCAGTCCTTGCTGAGATATTGAATGACCTAGCATGGTCCCTTCAGTCATTAAGAATTCACATTTTTCCGGACTGAGAGACCAGTTCATTTCAATGCATTTGTGCAATACTTTTCCTAGGTTTGTCAGGGCTTCTTGAAAATCACAACCATAAGGTGTAAAATCATCCATATAAATTTTCACCACATCATGTACTAATTAAGAGAAAATACTCAAGACTGCTCTCTGTAAAGTGCCAGGAGAATTGCATACACCAAAAGGAAGGACCCTATAGGAAAAAGTACCCCAAGGATAGGTTAATGTGATCTTGTCCTGGTCTTCTATGAAGATTTTGATCTGGTTGTACCCACTGAATCCATCTAGGAAAGAAAAAACTTATTCCTTGCCAGGCAATCTAGCACTTGGTCAATGAAGGGTAAGGGAAAATGATCCTTCTTTGTGGCTTTGTTCAACTCCCTGTAATCGACACAAATCCTCCAACCATAAAGGTAAATCATGCTATAGAGAAGGTTGAGCAGGAGGGTATAGGACTAACTATTTGAACATATGCCGTTTCTTGATGGTCATATTCCTAGCTCTACAGCTAATGAAAGCATCGGTTGTGGCCAACCATGGCCTCCCAAGGATGAGAGGGTAACCAGTAAGCTTAGCCTTACGCTAGAGAACTAGAAAATCTCCAGGGTGCTCCCAGGAGTCAATGGATACCATTACATCCTCCACAATTCCCTCAAGGATGACTGTGGAATGGTCTGCAAGTTGCAGAACTATTGTGGTCTTCCTCAATGACCCTTGGAGGCTGAGCTTGAGCATGGTGTCCTTGGTCATCACATTAATGGTAGCCCCAAGATCGATCAGAGTGTGTGGGACGATGGTGCCATTGATGTGCACATCTACTACAGGGCTTCTAGGGTAAAAATATTTCGAACATATTACTTGCCCTAGCATTAAGTCGGACAGCTACCCAATGACATTAACGGTAGGGGCATCCCTTTTTTTCTTCATGGATGCTTGAAGCACTTCTCCTTAATCAACTTATTGTAAATGGGGACATATTTTATTTCCTGGAGAAGGGGGATCTTTATACATAGATTTTTCAATTCTCCCAGAAGTTCGGTTTCTTCTGGGGTAGGCTGGAGTGGTTGGGCTAATCTCTCAGGAAAGGGTGGATTTACTTTAAGGTTTCTTTCCTCTCTTTCTTCCTCAACATCCCTATGTGGAGAGGGAGGTTGGTTATCTGGGAGAATTCTCCCATATCTTAGGTTGATCTCCTGGATTTCTGCAGCATAAGCTGGGTATGATGTCTCTCCACTATATACTTGTTGAGCCTTCCTATTGTTTGGGTTCAAATTTGGCTGGGCAGGCATCAGGGGTTGCTTGGCTGGAGAAGAGTGTAGGAGTTGTGGTTGGGTAGGTGGTGGAGGCAATAGAGATGGAGCATTGTTGTATTGGGGCCTCCGCTCCTGGAGTGATGGACTCAACTGAGGTTGTGGTGGAGTGTAAGGTTGAAATGACTGGTTAGCTGGCTAAGAATGATACTGAGATGCATAGGACCAAGGAGGGGGTGTAGAATAGGAAGGATGAGCAGGGGGTCCCCAAGAAGGTATAGTTGTGGTTTGGTTGGGGTTTTAATATGCATGGGATGACCCTTGCATATGCTGTTGGTATGGTCTAGGCCTAGGAGGTCTCCTTTGGTTGATGTAGTAAAGCTGCTCAGTGACCCCTTTAGCTCCTTGATATACAGCTTTGAGTCTGGGTAAAGAAGGGAACTTGTCTGTGGAGTGGTTTTCTTGCCAGACCAAGCAAATTTCGATACAGTTCAATCGACATTCGTTCCTAGGATGCCTCCTAGTGCATCTAGGACAAAAGATGGCCAGGGCTCTCTCTACTTCCTCTTGCTTCCTTTTTATATTCATGGTATCCAATTGCAAGGTAACGGTTTGCAGCATCTCACTTTTGAAATCTTCCAGCATATTTCCAATTTCACCCTTGATGGATGAGTTGGAAGATGATGTACTGGCCATAGGTTGACTACTCCTACCCTTTTTCCTGGCTACCCTAGAATGGTTTCTAAAGACAGTCTTGATATCCTCATAGGGTAATTGGTAGATATCTCCTCTTGCTAACAAATGTAAGGTATCCAGAAGGTCTTCCCTTACTCCTCTGAGTAGGACCAGCTTTAGTGACTCAGGGTCAAGTGTGCACCTGACCCTTTTGTAACTGAGCTGGAATCTTTCTTCGTAGTATTCTAAGGATTCATCCTAGTCCATGGTCATCCTGAAAATTTCTTCTTTAGTATCCTTTGACCTACAGTAGTCCTGATATTTGTTTAAAAATTCCTCCTACATCTGAGCCCAAGTTGTGATGCTATCTCCAGGTAAACCCATGAACCAGCATAATGCTACATCCTTAAGGGTAGATGGAAACAATTTTAACTTATGCTCATCATTTGTATAGTCATAGGTTTGGCATATAACAACAAACTCAAATAGGAAAGTGTCAGGGTCCTCTGTGGTCAGGCCATGGAAGTGAGGTAGGGCATAGGGGCTTATATTCTTTATCTTAGTGTCCCCATTGGTTTCCTTGATTGGGAAGGCACCCTCAACTCTCTCTATTCCCTCTATCAATTCGGTTTTCAGCCATTGGTTCAATAGGAATGGGTTCCTCTTCTTCTTCTTCCCCTGTAGGTTCTTCAAATATGTCAGGTTGGTCACCTAAAGGTTCCTCCAGTTCACAGCCATTAAAGAAGAGAGAAGGTTGGCTGTTGCATGCAGTGGGGGTATTTGGCAAGAATTTCCCTAAATTTTCCCTATTCCTACAAGACATGAAAGGAAATGTTTTTGGGTTGGATTTTATAAGATTTCTTAAGCTGGAAAGTACTTTGCAGAAATGAAATTGCAGATTGAATGAAAACTACTGACATAAAAATAAAAATTAAAAAAACTACTTGCTGAATTGAAATTCTACTTACAGAATTGAAAGGAAAGAAGATAATGATAACTGAAAGAAAGGAAGCTACTAGATTACTTTTGTAGAAAAGAACTAATGGCAAAAAATTGGAGACTAGAAATAGAAGAAATGGAAGCAGTAATCACATTCTACTCAGACACCTCCCTGGCAACGACGCCAAAAAGTGATGAGCACCAGTATTGCAGCAAGGATGTTGCAACTCCTGGGCTACCAGCTTTACTTATCAACCCGTGGTGCATACAAACTTGGAGGCGACAGTGCTATATGCACAAGTAAAAGTGAAGGTCATTGCTATTGTCACTATTCATCCAGCGAGAGACCCCAGGGGTTCCAAGCCAGACCTCTACAGAGTCAGAAGAAGCTTGATTCTTTGATGGAAGAAGAGAAAATTTATTCTAAGAGAGCTACTCTACTGCAGTAATGAAGAAAACAACATGTAATGCTAAATCACACCATATCCTAATTAACCATTTAAATAGCTATGCTAAGAAAAATTGTTGAATCAACACTAACCTAATGCTTCTATCTAAGTTACAGAAGTAAAGAGCATCAAACCATCCCAATGTGTAAGCAAGAAAACTAAACTAAATCTGTTTTCACTTTTTTGGTTTTCTTTGGTAAAATCAAGCATGCAATTTAATTGTTCTTGTGGATGTGACAGGTGGATGGAAGGTGGTTGAGGATGGATAGAAGGTCTATGGAGTGTTTGGATGGTGTGGGAGGGTCCTAGGAGTCTTTCTATGACTTCCTAGAGGTTCTCCATCAATTCGGCCTCAAAACAGGCCATTTCAGGAAAACCTACAGGATGTACTAGAAACCTACAGGATGATCCTATAGGAATTACAGGAAACCTGCAAGATGCAGCTGAGAGCTAATTTTTAGGTTTTGTAGGTGTTGGGAAGCTTGGAAAAGTGTGTGATGAGTGGGATAGGGTTTTAGAACTTCTAGGAACACTCAAGAGTCAATATCCAAGAGAAGAGATGGCTAGATTCGCTCAATGTGTCTAGGGGAATTTTAGTGAAAAAGGACAAAAAACTAGTGAGGGTGATGGTGGACCAAGAGATGGTTGAGGTGGATGAGGTGGAAGATGGATGCTGGTGATGAATTCTAGACATCCTCCTGAAGTACCTACAATGCTTAAAATGTGTGTGTCTTCCAAGAACTATGCAACAAGATACATTCTCATAAACTAGAAAAGCATGAATCAATTGCCCATATTATGCATGAAGAAAGTGCTGAAGGAAATGAGAACATGAGTGAGATCTTATTTCAGAAAGAGAGTTCTAGAAAAAGATGACAATGAAATGAACCAAGTACTGAATCAAGACAACAAACTCCAAAGCTCATGCAAGAACTAGAAATATGTGTTTTTGGGGTTGTTGAAGGGTCTCTTCCTCAAGTCATGGTCCCAGAGGGAGGAGGTGAGGCTGAGACACCTGATGACAACCTTATGGTGATATATTTCTCCTTGCTAACCTGCTAATTGAAAGAATCCACAATGGAAGCAAACTAAAATACAACCAATCTACTCTACACTGCTGTAATGGAAATGCAGCTGCTTAAGAAAATGAACAATTAAACCATGAACCTATGCTAGCATACATGTACAATAAAGAGGAGCCTTGGCTGCTAGGGTTGGGCCCTAACCCAAGATCTTCATCCCTCTAAGTTAGCTCAGTGCTAGCTGAAAACAAAACTCATTTTTATTATCGAAACCATGGATTACATCAAAAACTATCATGAGTCTTGTAGCTCGAAAATAGAGTAGAGTTTTACAATCAAAATATGAATCCTACTGAGTTCCTAGGCCTCTCTACTTATACATCTAAAGTCTCCAATGACTTCCTTAAAATTAGGACGGCTCGGCTCCCAAACTCGAGATAAATTGGTGCTTTATCTTTCACCTGCTCGGCTGCCTTGTAGTCCTCATGATTTGGTTGTTTTCACTCCAAGCTGATGGAGGAATATTCGAATGGAGGGATAGTAAATGAGGAGGATTTACATCCTATAATTCCTCTCCCTTGTCCCATTCAAGTTTTCACCAAGGTCTTTGCCAAAATTCCTTGATTTTATCCTTTAATCCTGCATTAAATGCACATTAGACCACAAAGCAAAATATACAACTCTAGCTCATCTCATAAACAAAATATAATCTGAAGTATGCAATAAGTTGTGAGAATAGTTGGTTTGACTAAGCTAGGAGGTGAATTAAGGCCCATGTAATTACCCAATGATGAGGCTCATCAATTTGATTGCATAAAAACCAATCGCTTCCATCCATTCATTCAAAGAACTTGTTAAGGAGCCTCGTGAATCCTTTAATAGGTATGATTATCAAGATGTATATAAAACAATCAATCAACTTAGAATGAAATCTAATGAAACATTAGAGGATTTGTTTCAAATATCTTTGAAACAATTCAAATCCGAAACCTTGGATGATTGTTCTCTTCCAACTTATATTAATCATGAAACATCTCCAATATGAGAGGAGGAACCAAACACTCCTTTTATTCCCTCTCCTCCTCCCTTCGATGTTGGAATTGGGAATTTTGGAAATTGAATTGACGATCCATTTATCATACCTATACTTCCTTAGTATGATCAAGCTTTCATCCAGGAAAACTTTGAATGTTATCTTAATCCCATGAAACCTATTTTGAAGGTTGATCCATTGATTCCTCCATGCCACATTATTCTACATAACCAAAATCTGGGATCTAACATCACTAAAAATGTTGTTTATTTAAAGGACACTTGTCATCCTCTATCATCTAAATCTCATCAACCTTTGTACCTTTATCTTCTTGGTCAATCCACCCCATCCATTACTCCTTCACATGCTTTTGATTTTGAATTTGTTGTTTCAAATGTTGATCAAGTACAAAGTGATCATATTTCACAAGTGGAGGAGTAGAAAGGTGAAGATAATTTTATTCTCTCCTACCTATTTCAAAATCCTCCATGTCAAAATGATGTTCCTCCACTCTTAGCTAATTTAGAACCTATTCATCTCGATATCCAATCAAACGAAATAAAAAAAATTAACCAAGAGAAACCCATAGGAAACTATCATTATGATGATGATGATTCCATTGTTATACATGGTGATGATTGCCTCGGTACATCGACAAAATATTTCAATTTCTCAAGAATATTTTATTATGGTCACCTCTTCGTCAACTTTCCATTCCTTTTGTCCTATTATTTGTAATGAATCAAGATTCTGTGATCAATACATGCCATGCTCTTCGAATCTAAAATCGAATGAGTAGTATTTGGAATTAACACAAGGTGGTAAGACCACATGTGATGAATAAGAGAACAATCAAATCATTTAGCATCCATCCCATTCCTTGAAATGTCCTATTTTGCATTAGGATGACTCTTCACATTATGTTTCTCATATTTTTTCTCCAATTTATACATCTCTAGATTTGCAATCAGAAGAATCTTATGATTTGAGTAATTTGTTTGTTGAGGTTGTAAATTTTGATCAAACTAGTGATGTAGATGGCTTCCATCCACGTAATAGTGATCTTGTTGGTTTAACTGATATCATTTTTCCACATGCATTTGGTAATCTGACTTAGCTCTCAAAATGTAGTTATCCAAATTTTCAAAGCTTTGGAACTTGTTAAGGAATCGAGGCAATCAAACTCTCATTGATTGTTATGTCAGGTTCTAGTAATCCTAATGGGATCCCTAAACTATGTCAGATCTGAATTTCCTTAGAAAAATATGTCATTCATATTATTTCACTCGATGAAAAGTCATATTGATGGATTTTAGGTTTTTTCGAGACAATTATTCCAATTCTCAAGATTGGGTTTTTGATGAGATAAAATACCATGTTGTAGTTAATTCATATCCATGTAAACCTTTTTCATTAAAATCAAGATTGGAATGTACATATTTCATGGATGTACCCAAATATGAAGCATATCATTCTATTTATCACGATAAAGATCATCATTAGCCAAATTGTTCATATATGTTAAGTGATTTTGTAAACAATCCACTTCGAGTATTCCTTGTGAATGTCGTGAACCTAACCAAATTTGTCCTAGGACAATCAATCCTTTTGAGTATCATTCATTACTTGAATAATTAAGTGGGTAAAACCCCCCATGATGATATGGATACTAATATTTATTCAACATATCCTTCTAACCTTCTGTCAACATGTTGTTATTGGAAATACTGAGAAGGGCGGTGAACCAATATTTCTTTTACAACTGTTGCTTTACTATTTTTGGTTTAAAAAAAAGAAAAATAAAAATGAACAATATATAATACATAAATTTCTTAATCATATTGACGCGGACTCCAATCCTCTTTACAACAAATTAAGTATAATAATTCTTAAGGGCTCAAACCCTAGTTGAAGACTCCAATATTCAATCTACCAGGATCCAACCTATATGGTTCCAAGCTCCAACTTAGTTTTTATGTGAATCAAACCTCTAGGGCTCCAACCTATTTTACACAAGGATCTAACCTTGTATTTATGAGGCTCCAACCATCTCCACTGGCATAGGTGTTACACAGTAATTTGTCACTACCTTCATCCTAATCTTCCTACTGTGTCATGAGTCCAAATCATTCATGCTCATGCTCTCTGATGTTTCCAAATGATCCACTTTGCCAAAGTCTCTGCATCATCGCGACTGTTGTCAAAATAAACGCACTGATGAGCGCTCCAAAACAAACCATATGCGCTGTCATCACGGAAGTACACGTGATTGCCACGATGGTCGAATTTCATGAGACAGCGCAACTGTTACTTTTATTTTATCACGATGACATGACCTTCTTCGTTATGCAGTAGCGATGTCAGCGCGCTAGTACAGTTATGTACCCGCGATGATCCAGTTTGAGTGAGTTTGTTCTAACAATCGGCCTTCTAGATGACTCCAGACATGGTTGTTGGCCTTGTTTATGTTGCCCTCCCTTCTCTGGCATGACTGTTACGTCATTTGTGCTACCTTCCTTGGAGATAAGCTCATATTCCCACCATTCATGGAGACTCCTTCTCCTATTTAAGTTTTCACCATTGCTATGAGCTACTAGTTTTGGAATTCTTAGTCTTTGGAGTGTTGCTGATAGTGTTGTGAGCTTGATAGGTAGCTGGTGTGACAAGTGTCGGATTGTTTGAGAGCTTGAGGAAGGTTGTGAAGTGATTTTGATCTTGTGTGAAACTTGTGAGTGAGAGAGACTTGTATTGGGAGATCCATATTCAAGGGTGAATGCTTGAGGAACATGCTGGCTGGACCCTCCTGAGAAGGCTTGTGACTTCAAGACCTGGGTTGTAAGCTTACTCTATTTTCATATTTAATACAATCGATGATGTTTTTCTGTCTCGTATGCAATGTACTAGATAGCTCATGATTTCTTGACCTGATGGGTAAATAGTTATTTGTTGTATCTGGTTACGTGCTTTTTTGTATTTCCTTGCTTTGTTTCAGGTTGATTACACATTAGGAAAAGGAAGCAGAAACTGGAGCAGCGCAACGGAACTTCATTGACCACCGGTTGAGGTAGGCCTCTAACTTGAACTATTTAAGGAGAATTGTTGTTGATTTGTCCTTATTTGTGACTAGACGCACTCTAGGGCTAGAGGGGTTTCCTCTGTCCGCAGAGAGAACACTTTCCTGCTTCACAAATTGGTGACTTCACAAATTGGCACTTGTTGTTGTTCCCCGCCTTGTGGGCCTACCGAACCTCTATGAAGGATGCCACCAGTTTCACTCCATTTCAATTAGTTTACCAACTAGAGGCTACCCTTCCTATCGAGTGCGAGATCTCTTCGTTAAAATTGGCTGTCGAGTTACTTCCCAACACTACTCCGGTAGAAGAATGCCTTCTTTACCTAGAACGGCTGGACGAGACCTATCGGCTAGCCTCTCTAGCTATCGAAGCACAGAAGAAGAGGGTGAAAACTCACTTCGAGCATACCGTCCACCCTCGTTCCTTTGTTGAGGGAGATTTAGTCCTGCTATATGATCAAGCAAATGATAAGCTGGGGGCAGGCAAACTCGAGCCCATGTGGCTAGGCCCTTATATTGTAAAGAGAGTTTTGCAGAAAGCGGCATATGAGCTAATTGACTACAAAGGGAATCCTCTCGATAAGCCCCGAAACGGGCTGTACTTGAAAAAGTACTATGCGTGAATTCCATGCACTTCAGTTTGTACATACGTGTGTTTTAGCAGGTGTGTTGTGTGTGTGTTTTTTCATGTTTTTGGCTTGGTGTGAAGGCGTGATTTCTGCTTATTGTGTCTTTTGCTTCTTGTGCAGATGTCTGGTGCACCTTACGTTGGTTTCACTGATGGTGCCTGCCACAGCACCCACAATTTGTCTTCTGCGACATGGGTGATCTACGATCCTCACGGTGAGTTGATAGATCTTCAAGGTGTGTGTTTAGGTTGCACCACAAACAATGTCACTGAATATAGTGCTGTGATTGAATTACTGGCCGAGGCGATTAATCTCAATATTCATACATTGGTTGTGAACCTGGACTCTCAACTTGTCGTTCACCAGCTCAATGGGAGATATTCCGTCAGAGACCATCACATTTTAAGGTTGTATTTACGCGTTAAATTGTTAGAAAGGAATTTTGATTTCATTACTTATCAACATATTCCAAGACGATTTAATATGTTAACCGATGCATTAGCTAATTATGTGTTGGACAGGCATTTGCATAACATGTAATTCAAAACATCATACAAGAAAGCATATAAAGCACAATAATAGACCATAGGAATATGTATATGTATATATATATATATATATATATATATATATATATATATATATATATATATATATATATATATATATATATATATATATATATATATATATATATATATATATATATATATATCGTGTGGCACACCGAGGCGCTCAAAAATAAGTGTACATGTCTAAATAGAGCCTGTGTTCTCTGTACATCTGAGACACATGTCTCTCAAAAAATCACCAGTAGGAAATAAAAACCTAGGTATCTACTGCGGCGGGTTGTGCTCCCTATACTGCACAGCCGCTCATGCCACCCACCTCAACAGGCGGTGCATCCTGGGTTCCACTCCTACTGTGTGGATCTGGGACGCTATGGGGACCTCCTCTATCCCCATGTAGTCTGGAATCCCTGCTAGTAGGCCCTCAAGGTTCCGGATCACTGTCTCCATCGTGTCATCTCCTGGAGGAGCCAGGGCTAGAGCTCCAACGCCCTGCGCGTCCCTCTACGCCTCTGGAGCCAGTCCAAGGGGTCTCACCGGTCCTACATCTGCATACCATAGCGTTCATCATTAGGACATGTACATGAAAAAATCAAAAACATCATAAAAATCAAAAATAAAAAAAATGAGATCAAGTGTCTTACCACCATCATCCCACTGCTCTCCAGTGGGCAGCTGCATGTCAGGATCTCCGCGGAAGTCCATGCCGGCATATGGCCAATCCTCCACGAAGATCGTCTATCACTCCAACCACTCTCGGAAAAATGTCCCCCATGCCACTGGTCGGCCGCCACCTCCTCGTGGCATGACGTGAGCCCATCGTGTGGCCCTCGTCTCACGTGGCCTGGGTGCGTCCAAAGCCATGTCCTGCAACTGCAGTGCCAGCACCCGCTCCAGCATGAGCGGGAGTAAGATCGATCCATAACCAAATTGTTTTGTCTCACCGTGACGAGAGTTGATCAGTTGCCCCTTCATGCTTGTCGTTACTGCCCCTGCCCAGTTAAACATGGTGGGATTTAGGCATTCGAGGGCCAGTCGGAGATGAGTCTTCGAGGCCTCATGTTGGGCCTGGGAGCCCGCTACCCATGTCACCATGAAAAGCATCGCACGAAGGATTATGTCCTCCACCGTTGGGATTGCCACCTTTCCGCTCCTTGACTTGCGTGCCTGTGGGCACACCTGAGCCATCAGCATATCTAAAGTATCACCCCCAGGTCGCTGCCCCTCCAGAATGGGCATCTCACCTCGACGAGATAGCCCAGTCAAAAAATAGATGTCTGTAGAATCGAACTCAATATCCCGACCTCGGATAACAAATTTCCCATCTATAGGATTCCGGGCCCTGATTAGTAGCTCCAACAGATCAGGTTGTGCCCGTAAGCGTGGAGTTAAGAAAAATTTGAGTAATCCGCACCCCCGCAATGCGTTCTAGCACCCGGCATTAATGAAAGTCGCTATATCATCGTTATCATGTGCGCGTTCTTGCCATACGAACGCCATTATAACCTTGCATGACAAAAAATTCCATTAGTGCACTGCTTGCAAAGTTTGAAATGTGAATTTTATTAAAAATTTGTCATGTGACATCATCACGATTGTTTCTAAAACAGATGCAATGATAATGGGCGCCTGTGTTATTATTCTCGGGTCAACACGAAAGTACATCACTTTTCCGCGCTGATCCGGGCGCGGCCTGTGTAAATTTTTATCGGTCATCGCAGACTCGACAGCGAAACCCGCGATGACCGAGAGCGGAATGTAAATTGAAAAACCACCCAAATAAACACATCCCACCATCAAATGCAGTAAAAAAGACATTAAATCAGAGCGTAGGGAAATGTGTGTCTGCCTGGAACTGGTTTCGGGACGAATGATGCATGTACAGGGCCGAATTTCGTTCGCCAACCTCAATGCTCCAAGTCACTCCACAATGGCTGAATGGTAACAATGGTAAAAAATATGGTTTAACCTCCCTATTTATGGTAATTTTGTGAAATTAAATATTATATTTCATAAATGTTGGTTTTTCTCATGGTTTTTGCTATATGCATGGTCAAAATATGGTTTTTAACTATGTTTTTATGCGCATTGTTCATATTATCTTGAACGGGTTTACGTGTGCAGTGTTCTTTGTGCAGGATCTCAGGTGGTGGAATTATGACAGTTTTATATGCACTTGATCCCAAAAATTCGTCTTTAAGCTCTTTTCCGACTTGAAACATGAAAAGATGGCCGAGTTTCCCTCTTGACTCGTTAAAAGAAACGAGAGGCAGTCACCTTTAAGCTCTTTTTTCGACCGTTTAAACTTAAAAAGATCGTCGGGTTTTTGTCGTTTCAGACTCGTTATTGGCTACGAAACGACGTGCTTCTGACTGCTTTTTTACTTTTTTAGGTCGAAGTTACTACTTACGAAAAGTACTCCTCGATCATATTGGTCGGGCGGTTCTTTCGAGTATTGTTTTATACTTTTTTGGGCTCGAGAGACACAACTCTATGAAAAAGGGCCCCCCTGGAGTTTTCTTTTCCGTGTCTTTTTCAAACTCTCTAAACATGAAAAAGACTCCGAGTTTCACCTATGTTGGACTCGTTAAACCCTGATGACATTGGACTCACCACCATGACGAGACTCGAGCTTCTCCTTCCTAGGGCTCGTTAAACTATTACTAGGTTGGATTCAAAAACAGGTTTATCATTAACTGTCTATGGCAGCTCATCACTCTTGAACATCGACACTTTTTCTTTTTGTTGGGTTGGGTCATCCATACATCATCATTTGGCCTTCCGCAGGTTTGGGTCATAATTCTAGCCTTATTTCATGCGATTCATGCCGCCTCCTTTGTGCCTCTGTTCCATCATTGCCTGAATGTTGTCGCCCCCCTTCCGGAGTCGTGTTGCCGATATGTTCAAGAGTATAATCCCTTTGCAGTTTACACCCTCACCTCCTCCTCTGGTGCACTGCTCCGCCATCTACCACTTGTTCCTTATCTCATGTGGTTGATGAGGGAAACATTATGGCCCTCCTATGACGGGTCGTCTCCTGTTGACATCAACTCATTATCCAGTAGATTGACCTAGAGATCCCCTTTGGTACCTTAGAGCTTGCATGCCTCAATGGCAACTTCTTCGCACCTGAAGGTCGGCTTTCATCATTGGTCGTCGATTGGGTGATTCCACGAGTGTTCGACTTCAGCTCCCTTTTTCACGCTTCGTGGATTGTACTGGACAGTACCTTGAGAGCCATTGGCATTATTTGTGGTTTCTCTCGTGCTTGTTAACGGTTTTCATCATTGACCGGTAATCAAGCGATATTCTATCATGCTCGACCTCAGCACCTCTATTCACATGGTAGGATTTGTACTATGATCGGATGGGTTCAAGACCCCGAACTCAGCTTACACGTGTTCGGGCTGCGTGGATTTGTTTTATGATTACATGACTCATTGATGGATGGCTGCGACCATACCTGAGTCTTCATGGATGGCTATGACCATACCTTTATTATCATCATGGTCTCATTAGCTGGGTGGCTGCATCCATACCACATACCTATTTCGTATGTCTTTTGGATGGTTGCACCCATGCCTAGACTACATGTAATTCATTATCAGAGATATCAGTTGTACTTGCATGTAGGTTCTTCCCGATGGTGTTCCAAGTCAGTCAGTTTCGTAAAGCATTTCACCCCTCCCACTCTCTCGGGCTTCATACTTTAGGGGGCATCTGTTACACAGTAATTTGTCACTGCTTTCATCCCAGTCTTCCTACTGTGTCATGAGTCCAAACCATTCATGCTCATGCTCTCTGATGTTTCCAAATGACCCACTTTGCCAAAGTTTCTACATCATCGCAACTGTTATCAAAATAAACGCGCTGATGAGCGCTCCAAAACAGACCATACACGCTGTCATCGTGGAAGTACACGTGATTCCCACGATGGTCAAATTTCATGAGACAGCGTGACTCTTACTTTTATTTTATCACGATGACATGACCTTCTCTGTTATGCAGTAGCGATGTCAGCGTGCCAGTACAGTTATGTACCCGCGATGATCTAGTTTGGGTAAGTTTGTTCTAACAGCTGGCCTTCCAAATGACTCTAGACCTGGTTGTTGGCCTTGTTTATGTCACCCTCCCTTCTCTGGCACGACTGTTCCGTCATTTGTGCTACCTTCCTTGGAGATAAGCTCATCTTCCCACCATTCATGGAGACTCCTTCTCCTATTTAAGTTTTCACCATTGCTATGAGCTGCTAGTTTTGGAATTCTTAGTCTTTGGAGTGTTGCTGATAGTGTTGTGAGCTTGATAGGTAGTTGGTCTGACAAGTGTGGGATTGTTTGAGAGCTTCAGGAAGGTTGTGAAGTGCTTTTTATCTTGTGTGAAACTTGTGAGTGAGAGAGACTTGTATTGGGAGATCCATCTTCAAGGGTGAATGCTTGAGGAACATGCTGGCTGGACCCTCCTAAGAAGGCTTGTGACGTCAAGACCTGGGTTGTAAGCTTACTCTATTTTCATATTTAATACAATCGATGATGTTTTCCTATGTCTCATATGCAATGTACTAGATAGCTCATGATTTCTTGACCTTATGGGTAAATAGTTCTTTATTGTATCCGGTTACATGCTTTGTTATATTTCCTTGCTTTGTTTCAGGTTGATTACTCATTAGGAGAAGGAAGCGGAAGCTGGAGCAACACGATGGAACTTCATCGACCACCGGTTGAGGTAGGACTTTAACTTGAACTATTTAAGGAGAATTGTTGTTGATTTGTCCTTGTTTGTGACGAGACCCACTCTAGGGCTAGAGGGGTTTCCTCTGTCTGCAGAGGGAACACTTTCCTGCTTCACAATAGGCTCCAACCTGAACTTTTTTAGGACACCTATCCTCTAGCACTCCAAACCTATCAATATGATTTAGCTATTTAATGCAAGTTGAATGGTTCTTCAAAGCATCCTAAAAACTAATGCAATAAGCCTTTAAAATGTATTTAAATTTTCCTTCAAAAAAATTCCCTTGTTTAGCTCATCAATGACAACTTTATCAACCACAAAATGTTTCTTCATAATGCTTCATGATACCTAAACAAATTCATTCAAGGCTACTCTATGAGGGCTTTATTCATGAATCAAAGGTCTCCACTAATGCCTCCAATATCATCTTTACAAGAGTCTTCAATAGGTCATCAACAATTCTAGTCTCAAGATACTCTCCAAAGTATGTAAGTTCTTAGATGACTTTCCAAAGTACGTTCAAGAATATCCTCAAGAATCTAGACTTTGACCAGGTTTAAAAGAGGCTCTAATATGGTTTCTTATTGAACCAATTCAAATACATCAAACACTGCTTCATTGATATCCAAATGACCTTAATACTACTATAATAAGCTTCTCTTCAACTTTAATTAATGTCAATATGAGGCTCCAGCCAAAGATATGCCAGCATGTGCAATTTCAAATGATGATAACAATACTTAGCAAAATTCACTAATATCTTCAAGATAATAGAAATTATGCGTGCCTATACTTCATTCAAAGTGGCATAAGAATTCACTACAAAAAATCCACTTTTCAAAAATTTAATGATGTTCCAATAGCTGGGCCATTGGAATAATCCAAATTGAAGATTTTTAGGTAACTTCATTATTGTCTTGTCAGAGAGACAAATATACTATTGTTGGCCAAAAATATTATTAAAATAAACTTCCATCTGAGCTCAATTTCTCCACGGGAATCAACAAGGTAGGTGTGAACTTAGGGAAATCAACCATAATTTGAATTTAGAAAGGTCCTTTAAATGATTTGAGATAGGGAGGGATGAATGCATTCAAAATGGAATGACAAGAACATGCTTTATGCTTCAGGGTCTGCCTATCTATATCTCAGAGTGAGTCCACAAGAATAGGCCGAGTATACCTTTGAATCTTAAGTTAAATAATTGTAGGCCACAATTTTGTAAGTATACTATTAATCCTTAGATTACATTAGAGACTTCCATGAATATTGTCTAGGTCATAAAACTTGTAGAGAAACACAAATAGAGAATGTGAGATACAAGCAGTCTTCTCAAGAAAAATGATGTTCAAATTTTTCAAATGATCTTCTTCTCCTAATGTTCCTTGCTATATCTACCTTTTATCTGCTATGTGTCTTGTTCTTTACCTTACACCAACTCTCATCTATATTCTCTATTTTATTATATATCTACTTCTACGATGGAGCCTTTCACATATCATTTTCCCACTAATATATATAATTGTGTTATGACTTAAGGAGACGTGACAATTCGCTATGTAGGGAGCCAACCTAAACGTGTGAAATTTTTAATTTTAATTGCTGAAAAGTGTCTTGCGGATAATTCAGCATAGGGCATGATGGTTAAGTTTTAGGAAGTGCGCCATTTAACATTTAATAAGTAGGGATATGTATAGTTAGGATTTCATGGGAATATTTTAGTGATTCCTAAGGTTGACAAACACATAACAAGAGTGTCTTTTATTAGGATTAGGAAAATATAGATATTAGGGATTTATTCATTATTCATCATTACTTAAATAGAGATAGAGTTAAAATGTTCTTCATATTATGCATAAAATCATACAACATCATCATTTTTTGAGGTTTTTGCAATGCATTTGGGAATTATGGTTTCGTCATTAAATAAGGAGAAAGGACAAGGGTTTCTTCATGGGTCAAGGACAAGGTTTCATTATTATATCATTCAACCAATGCTAGATTAGGGATTTCAAACAATTAGGGTTTTAGCCATATTCAAAAATGCCATATTGACATCAATGGTAACTTTGACCAACAATCTTCCCCTTTGTAATTGATGGAAATATTGTTTCCCTTTGAACATTCTCTCCTCCTTTGACATCAATGGAAAATGGGGTGTCCTGAAAATGTATTTTTCCATCAAGTTCTCCCCTTATTATACTTATGCTTATCCCCCTGACATCATGTTTTTGTTCTTCTGGAAATGTGGTACAAGAGAGTGTCTTAGTGGGCAATTCTTCATGTGATCAACTAGCTCCACTTGCCTACATAAACTCCTCTTGTTATCCTTTTTTCTTATGTAACTCAAGAAATGAAAAAATATTGTTTTAAGTGGAAGGAATCTTCAATAATGGATATGTGGTGGAGACAAAATATCATGTGTTTCTTCACCTAAGATTTTCTACCCATGATATTTGCATACTCCTTGAGATAGATGATAGTAGAAGCGACGAACTTGTCAAGATTTTCTGCAAAACTTTTGAGAGATGATTCATCATAGTGTTATAGAAATTTTTGGGCACCGCAACCCCAATCATATATGTCCATAAACCAAGGGCTCCTAAGTCCCTAAAAGTGTTGTTCCACACCCTAAAGGAACAAGGTCAGCTGATTACATCATCTCCCAGAAGTTCTCCACAGAAAATTGCTCAGAACTAGTCAAATCTAGACTATATAGACTGCCCAGTGTAGAAGGTG
The DNA here is from genome assembly GCA_031772625.1 of Pinus tabuliformis. Classification (NCBI taxonomy): domain Eukaryota; kingdom Viridiplantae; phylum Streptophyta; class Pinopsida; order Pinales; family Pinaceae; genus Pinus; species Pinus tabuliformis. The sequence goes on along the minus strand of CM062819.1, from coordinate 1,503,378,813 downwards.
TGATGCATCCCACCTGCCCAGAGTAAAAGGTGTGATGCATACCAGATAGCTCTTCGGCAAGGTGTGATGAGCGAGAGTGGACAAATGGTAGAGACAGTTTGCAAGGTGGTTCGACATGGAATCTTCCAGAAACTTCTCCTATGACACTTGCCTCTCTGAATTCGCCCAAGGATGAGTAAGATATCATCAATCTCCAAGTGGAATCAAGAACTATCAGAGAGAGGACACTAATCAAATCTCAGAAGCTGACTCACCTCCCTACAATCATCTATATATGGATCCCTCATCCCAGAGATCCAGAGGCTGGAATTTTGTATCTTGTAAGGAAGTACTGCTGGTTTCTTAGTGTAACATCATAGTGTTGGGTGATCTAAGCTTTTCATGAGGTGAAGAAGGGCTTTATTGCTGAGAGGATGATGCTGGGTCAGAACAATTGGTTGTAATCCTCTTTGATATTCTTTATATTAATAAAGCTATTCAAGTTTTCCTCCACATTCTTGTATGATTGATGATATATGCATTTGTGTGGTCAATATATATCTGGTCCTATATTGTTTGTGATAGTAGATCTCTGTTCCTGGATAGTGTTATGATGCTTTGATTCCACAGGTGCTCTTTGAATCTGGGTAGACGAGGAAGCGAGTGGCAAAGATCTATCAAAAGGGAGAGGAATCAAGTAAGGAACCAAGCTCAAGACAGAGGTTGGTTTCCTTTTTTCCCCTCTTATCTACTTCTCGTAAAGGAAAACAGAAGTAGTTTTAGTTTGTTTGTTTCTAAGATAGCTACCAGTCTTAGTGGGACTAGTAGCTCTGCATAGACACTAGATTTCCCGATAACAAAATGGCGACTCCACTGGGGAGCGAATAGCTTGTTTTCTTTTCTATACTTTTTTGTTTTATAAACTTATAGACGGAGCCTGAAGTCAAGCCAACTAGCCTTCCAACTGCATTTTCTATGCAAGTGAAAAGTAGATCAATTCTGCTTCAGTCTATCTCCACGTTTTGTTTATAAACTGAACAATCGATTTGCAAACATCCTAATTGCCCTTGTGGTGGCTCTAGTAACCTCCTTAGATCTACCCCTGTGATTTATTTACTGATTATCACTTGCTCGGCCTAAATCCCAGAACTGTGATAAAAAACTGGATCAAAAGTCTCGCACTGTACCATCACACCCTCTCTTCAAGGATATCAGTATGCATTGCACTTCCCATGTGCAGTAGGTGGGATGCATACTGGAATCCCTGTGTAACAGGTGCGATGGTCAGAGAAGGATAATTTTGCCTCCAGACTTTGGTTTTTCTTCACTCTTTTCAGCTCTATTCAGGAGTTTTGTTGTCTGTAGTCAGTATACCTCTGTGGAAACCCCCTTCCTTGCCATTATTCCACCTCCATTATGCAAAGAACTGTAAATGTTTTTATGTATTGTGAGCCATTTTCAGTTCTCTTTTACAAAGAAGTAGCGTAATTGAACTGTCGTTTCTTGATTTGGAAGTGTCGCAAGTGTCGTTTTCAGTCATAGAAGAGAATCTAATTTTTCTTGATAGTCGATTACACTGTTACTCTTGTATTTGATTTGAATTAGTAGTTTTTCAAGTGTCGAAAGCAAGTTTTCAATTCCAAATCACAAAGTGTCGTCATTGTCTTCATTTTGTCTTGAGAAGAAGCTTGTTAGTAATGTTGCTTTGAAAAATAATTCAGATTTGCGCTTAGCTTTCTTTTTATCATTCACACATTAAGAAGGCTGAAAAAAATACATGCATGTGCATTTGCATTTAGACTGTTTGTTGGTTTGATTTAGGACAGTGCATATAGTGTGTGCTCTCTGCTCTATGTTGAAAGAATATCATCTCTCTTTCTTTAGTAGCTAGGATTTTCATTGCAAAAAGAAGATTAAACGATTGTTTATCATCTTAGATTGCATTTTAGGAATTGTATATCTACATCACGCGGTGAACCTGAAAGGAAAATTTCTTAAACAAGATCAACTATAAAATAAATTTAATGAATCTAAAAATTCTTTGGAACCTAATGCACAACATTTAGAAGTCTAGGCTAGAGACGTATTCCAGCGTCGTAAAGCCTGGTAACTGTTGTTTTCATTGCTGGTTGGCTGATTCCTCCACTTTGAGACGACAAGTTCCAGTACGGACTTGTGCTCCCACGCACCGTCGAGTATATATTGGGAGACCACAATAGGCTATATCCTTTATCCATATGAAGCCATGTCTACTGCCCTATCGATTGCAGTGCATTGAACACAACATTCGGGAAGATTGACTGCCGTACTGTAAAAATTATTCTACAGTTTTGCGATTGGTTTGGTAATCCCTCTGTCTAGAATTCCGGAGTAGTCTCTTTCATTCCTTTTCAAACTCCTTAAAGGAAAAGGTCCATCTGAGCACTTGTCACTTCAAGCTCATTAAAAATCGAAGGTGACTTGAGTCGTCTTTTGTTTTTTCTCGACTCTTAAAAATTGAAAAAACAAGTTGTGTCAAAGCGTCTAAAATTCATTTAATTCGAAAACATATTTCCCCTTGATTTTTAGTTGATCGATTAATCCGAAATTGTGGAAGAAAGTCAATTGAAACCTCGTCGTTCGTTGAGGCTTACGAGTCAACCGTCTTTGTATCTAGAATCAAAACTGTTACGAGCGAAGTGAACTTGTTTAACCGGTTCAAAATCCCCTGGTAAAGTTGGAACAAGTGTTCCGACACCATCAGAGACTCCGGTTACTCTAAACATTTCTGGTATCCCTGCCTTCACAGAAGAAATTCCGCAGCCACCAAAGGACAGTAGAGCTGATCCTAGTGTGAAGGTAAACACTTGTATTACTGAACCAGCTCCATCTACAGCTGATTCAGAAGGTGTTATTCCCCAAACATCTGTCGCTGCAGAATCTATACCTTCTTCGACACCAGAAATATTTTACAGACCTGACGGTCTACCTCTTCAACCTGGTTTGATTGCTATAGAAGAGATTATGGAGGATCCTCCATCTAGTACTCCATCGCAATTTGGAGTCAGGATCACCCTATATCCTTCTTCATCAGAAATTAGTCTACCGTTATCAGAAGCTCCTGTAGAATTTCTAGGAAATCTTTTGGATAGACTAGAAATGTCTGAACAACTGTCAACATCTAGGATTGTGTCATCTGACACAGCGATGACAGAACTTCCTGCTGTCACTCCAACAATTTTCGCCGGCATACCATCTGTCCCAACTAGCCCTCAATCGCTAGATGGGGCCCACTCAAGGGCTATTTCAACAGTATGGTCCATTCCTGTTTGTTCATCAAGAATAATATCCAGGAGCTCTTATGTTGAGTCTTAGCAAATTGATCCTTCACGGTGTCAATTTGGGTAGTCTGGTCCTCAAGGGAAAATCATTCCTTTGAGTAGCAGATTACTGTCGTATGGGGGGAAATATACCCTTTCATTGTCTCCTCCAGGAGAACAACCATACGATAGTTCACAACAAAATTCAGGTTATACTGGAATTACATCTAGCGGTTGGGTGCCAATACTGCCTCAACAACCAAGAGTTGTATACTCGATTCAACAATGTTTACCTATGTCAAATATACCAACTACGCTGACTATTATGATGGTGTCGCAAGTACAAGCGTTGCCTGTTGTATGCGAACCTCAGGCTTCTCAGGTCGTAATGCAACAGCCTCTTATCCCTGCGACTCAACCACAATCACCAACTGGTGGAATGACACAGGCCCAAATGGGTACAATTACCCCTCATCTTGGTCAAACAGCCAGTATTGGACAACAGCACATGGCTTCACAACCATGGCTGGTGCAATATCAACAACTGCAATTCCAACAAGCTTACCAAGGATTTGAGCAACAAATCTTTGCAAATAATGGGCAGCCGTATATTCAAAATGGTCAAAATCAACCATTCTATAATGGTTATGCCCATCAACCTTACCAAAGTTACTAGCATCAAATGCATTATGCTGGTATGCAAAGACCAACTACTCAGGCAATTCCATATTATCCTGGGTATGCTTTGCCAAACCTGAATCAACAGTTACCCTTCGTGGTGACTTTAGAGTTACCAGATCTAAATCGGCTAACGATCAATCCAATTCCTTACGCCCCTTGGTGGCCAACGATTCCGCATAAACTTCCGTCAGATATTCGTAAATTTAATGGAAATCCGGGTGAAGACCCGTCGAATCATATGATGACCTTTCATCTATGGTGTTCATCAAACACCCTAAACGATGATTCGATTAGGCTTTTCCTTTTTTAGAGAACATTAACTGGTCCAGCAGCAAAATGGTATATCGAATTACCTAGAGCTTCATTTGATAACTTCAGTACCCTAGCCACAACCTTTTTTACCCATTTTCAGTTACCCATAAGGTACGAAACAGGAACAGAACTTCTTACCAATTTCAAACAAACAATGGCCACTCGCATATCTGATCATATTCATGAGTGGCGATGTCGTCGTAGAATGGTAAAAACATGCATTCCTGATCAGCTTTTAGCTGAATGGTTTATTAAGTCATTATTACCTTCCATTACAGAAGATGTGGCAAAGGGAGGAGTCATCACTGAAGAGCAAGTCATTCCTCGTGCGAAATATTTAGACTTTATTTATACTCAGTCTGGCACGCTCTACGATAAAATCCCTGATGCTTCTAGACTGGAATTTTCCATTCCTCCTCCTCCTAAATCAAACAATGACTCTCATGCCAGTGATGGCGTGATTGGTACGATAGACACGAAATCAACAAAGGCTAAATCTAAAAAGGCTCGTAAGATTTCTAGTCAAAATGAAAATGAGGAACTTCTCACCTCAGAAGTAAATGTCGTCTCAACTCACAATGGCAAAGAAACCAAGCAACCAGGAGGCAAGAAGAAAAACAAAGGGAAGAAGAAGAAACAGGAGGAATCATCACCTGAAAAATCTTCTGCAAACCCTTCTAGAGATAAAAAACCAAATCGTCCATGTCTTGTTTGTGATGAGGATCATTGGATAAGAGATTGTCCATATAAAGCTGAGCTTAAAAAATTCTTCAAGAATTCAAAAACCTCGGTGGCATTAACTGATCCGTTTCCAAATCCAGGAACAAATCTGGTTGCCAGTGATAATGCTTCCCTGTCCCAAGTGTTGATGTTGTCGGTTTTGAAGCAGCAAAATGATGCTTTGATAACGACAAGGAATAAAGATTACGGGAATCCACAGCTATCGAACAACAAGGATAAAGATCAACCTAGTAGTTCGACAACAACTTCGACAGAAGTTGTGCCGCCCATCATGCCAGAGCTAACAATAAAACCGCCATAGGGAGTAGTACGCAAGTCAACATTTAATCCTCGTGCTAGAGCAGCACAACATTATAATATAGTGGAAGATCTGGCCCAATCGCCATCTGCTATGTCAACACTTGAGGTACTACAAAATTGCCCCTCCCAAAAGCAGGCTTTATTATCAGCAATAGGTGGGATTGACCCGAAGGATTCTAATCTTGTGTCCTTTAATCACCAAGGATATGATCCTCAGTTACCAGCTCAACTATCTTTCCTCATTCAAGTGAAAGCCCTTGACAAAACTGTTCATCGAACAATTATTGATGAGGGGGCATCTACATGTATTATGTCGATGAGTTTCTGGAAAACTTTAGGATCTCCAACATTGTCGCGATCTTCGACGACATTAAAAGCATTTGATGGATGAACATATACCCCATATGGGATTTTAAGTAACTTGCAAGTTGAACTGGGGGGAAAACAATAGAAATAGATGTTGAAGTAATCGATGGAAACCTCGATTACAACATCCTACTGGGAAGGCCCTGGATATATGCTATGGCTGCGGTTGTGTTGACCTACTTCAGGAAGATTGCATTTCCCTTTTAAGGGGGAATTACAATCGTTGACCAACAAACATTTCTCCCCAATAGTTCCCAAGTTACGGGAAGCATTCCGATGATCCATGGAAGCCCCCATTCGCTTCAAAATATCGGAGTAGGCCTACTAAAATACCCTATATTAATGGGGACTTTTGCCCTCCCACCTCCAATCAATCTGGTATAAGTGGCGACAGTAGGAACCTGCAATATGATATCTTCTATTCAAAATATCTCAGAAAACAATATTAGCATGGATCATCTACAGGTATTGCCTCCAAGCCCAATAGAAATATTGTAGCAATCAATTTTTTTGGCATGGGAGGCAAACCCAAATCAACGTTCATCAAGCGTTTGGATAGATAGGTCTAAGGAATATGGCACCCCTTCAGATCCTTGCTCGCAAGTACATTACACAGATGAAGGAATTGTTCAATCAATGATAATTGACGGGGCGCCATGGGAATATTACCACCATCGTTCCCATCTTCTACATTGTCAAGAATATACTCCTCATGACCTTCATCATCCTTCAGTTTTTGATTTCCTATCAAATACTGTAAACACGGTGGATTCCGAGCGAAACTTGTCCAATATTGAAGAGACTATCGCCATAAATATCTCGACCAAAACAGATGTTGTAGAGAATATTTATGTTGGCAAATGTTGTTCTCCTTCAGAACTGGAAATATACGAAGTTCTTTTTCGCGAATTCAGAGATGTCTTTGCTTGGTCATATGATGAAATGCCAGGCATTGACTCGAGTATAGTTGAACATGAAATAAAGATGTATCCAGATGTCAAACCAGTATGACAACGGCTATGGTAGGTGCACCCCAAAAAAGCCACTGCCATCAAGGCAGAAATTGAAAAACTTCTCCATGCTGGTTTTATTTACCCGGTTCCTCTAACCGATTGGGTATCGAACATTGTTCCTGTAATGAAAAAACAAGGAACGATTAGAGTGTGTGTCGATTATAGGGATGTAAATCAAGCTTGTCAGAAATACAACTACCCTACACCCTTTATTGACCAGATAATTGATGAATGTGCCGGATGTGAAATCTTTTCATTTATGGATGGATTCTCCAGGTATAATCAAATAAATATTCACCCACAGGACTAGTCAAAGACTGCATTTATTTTTCCATGGGGCACATTTGCATATTGCAAGTTACACTTTGGTTTAAAGAACGTAGGGGAAACATTTCAGAGGGCAATGATCTATGCCTTCCATGACATCAAAAACATCGTTCAACCATATCTCAATGATCTTCCGGCTCATTTGCGAAGGCAGACCGATCATCCACAGCATTTGAGAGCGATATTTCTATGTTACCGACACTACAAGATGCGACTCAATCCACACAAATGTGTGTTCTATGTTAGTTTTGGTCATTTGCTTGGCTTTGTAGTCTCAAAGGGAGAGATTCGTCTCGACCCATGTAAGGTTTAGGCAATCATAAATTTGCCTCCACCTGCAAATTTGCTTTGGATTCAGAAACTCCAAGGGAAAGCAAACTTTCTGAGGAGGTTCATTCCAAATTACGCTGAACTTGCTAAAGGTTATACACGTCTATTGAAAAAAGAAGTACCCTTCGTCTGGGATCAGGTCGTGCAAGATTCCTTTGATGCTTTAAAGGAATCCCTAATAAAAGCATCATTAATGTACGCTCCTGATTATCAAAAATACTTTAAACTGTATCTGGCTATAGCGGATACAACCATCGCAATGGTTTTAGTTCAAGAAGACAATGGAATTGAACATCCTATATATTATTTGAGTAGAAACTTAAATGATACAGAAAGAAAGTATTCCTACATTGAAAAGCTAGCTCTCCCAGCTGTTCAAGCGATACAGAGATTTCGACACAATGTCCTCTTTCGAAAAACTACCATTTTGTTAGATTGCAACCCCATGACTTATATCTTGTCGCAACAGTTACTGGGGAGGGAATATTCAAAATGGATAGCAATTCTTCAAGAGTTTGATCTAGAATTTGTAAAATCCATATCAAAGAAATCCCTAGTTTTTGCAGAATTAATATACGATCTCCCATTGTCATCCAACGATGAAACATCCGAAGAAACCATCATGGATGAATCTTTGTTTCTGATATCTTCAAGCAATCCATGGTATGGAGATATAATCATCTATCTCCAAACACAAAAACATGGGTCTAATACCTCTCGCTCGGAACAAAGACGTATTCGATACCAATCAAAAGACAACATGATCATCGGTGATACGCTTTACCGTTGTGGTTTCGATACAGTTCTGAGGAGGTGCTTCACCTATGAGGAGGCCGAAAGAGTCCTGAATGATTGCCATTCAGGCGCTTGTGGGGGGCATCAATTTGGTTACGCTACGGCACAAAATTTTTTATGAGCAGGATACTTCTAGCCAACAATGTTCAAAGGTTGCATAACCGCTGTCAGAAGTTTCCATGCGTGTAAAATTTTCGATAGCAAAACCAGAAGACCACACGCACCCCTGCAACCAGTAGTTGATGTTGGGCCATTCGCCAAATGGGGCATAGATTTCATGACATGTAACCCCACCTCGACCGGGGGGCATGGGTATATCATAGTCGTGATAGACTATTTTACCAAATGGGTCGAGGCAATGCCTACATTAAACAACACCGGCGAAATGGATACCCTTTTCTTTTTCAATCATGTAGTTGCTAGATTCGGCGTTCCACAGGCCATAGTCACATATCATGGATCGCATTTTCGCAATCACATGATGGTTGAATTGGCTGCCAAATTGGGGTTATCCAACAATAGCTCTACTCCATATTACTCGCAGGCCAACGGACAAGTTGAAGAAATCAACAAGTTCCTCAAGCGGATGCTGCAAAGGATGATTGGAGTCCACAAAAGGAGTTGGCACCTGATCCTGTACTCAGCCTTGTGGGCATACCAAACATCGGTAAGGAATGCAACCAGGTTTATAGCCTTTCAACTGGTGTATGGCCTAGAAGCAATCTTACCAGTTTAGTGTGAAATCTCATCCCTCAAACTCGCAGTCGACCTTCTCCCCGGAACTTCAGAAGAGGAGGCTCATTTCTTGGAACTAATCCAATTGGATGAAACCCATCGTGATGCCGCTTTGGCTAACAAAGCCCATAAGAAACGAGTCAAGGTGCAGTTCGACAAGAATGTCAAACCCCGTGTCTTCTCAGAAGGTGACTTGGTCTTACTTTACAACCAGGAATCCGATAAATTGGGAGCAGGTAAATTCAAGTCCTTGTGGATGGGCCCCTATATTTTTAAACATGTATTAGCAAAAGGGGCCTACGAGTTAGTGGATTATGATGGGATTCCACTGGCGCAACCCTGTAACGGGTTGTACCTTAAGCGTTACTACGCATGATTCAATGTAGTAACCCCTATGCTTTTGTTACATTTTTGTTTTCGCTAAGGGTAATTTTTTTGGTCAGGTAATCCATTTTTTACATTTGTTGTAGATGTCGAACCTATTGGAATCATTTGTTGGATATGCCTATGGAGCGAGTCGTAGTTCGCGGAACCTATCTTCTGCAGCGTGGGCCATTTTTTATCCAAGTGGTGAGTTAGTAAGTTTCAGAGGGGTATGTCTTGGTCGGTCAACAAATAACATCGATGAATCTAGCGCGTTGATAGAACTCCTCTCTGATGCCATCACACATGGCATACGCCGACTTGTCGTCAGGCTAGACTCACAACTCATCATCCTACAACTCACTAGTATCTACTCCATTTGAAATCCAACTATCTATCGCATGTTCCTAAGGGTCAAGATTTTGGAAAGGCAGTTTGATTCTATTCAATATCAGCATATTTCCAGAAACTTAAACACATTAACAGACTCATTGGCAAATTATGTGTTAGATATACATTTGCAACATTTATAAAAAGAAGCATTTCATCAATATTTGCATCAGGATCATGTAACTTAACCAAAATAAAACTCCGAAAATCAAATATATATATATATATATATATATATATATATATATATATATATATATATATATATATATATATATATATATATATATATATATATATATAAGTATTTGTGGTTTACACATAATGTTCTGTAACCAAGAAAAAATTGGTCAAATGACCCAAAACTCAAAATTCTAGGGGGCACACTAGTCTAATGGTGCTAATGATAACAAGTCATTGCCTGTGCAATCATGCGTAAAAGCCAAGTCCATCAACTTGGCATGCTAGTAGTATGTCGCTGCAGCCTCAAAGGCAGCTCGTTGGTCCTCACATCTGGAATACCAAGAGTGAGACCCTCGACCTGATCTTGCAATGCTGAAAGAGTCTCGGCCACATCAAGGTCGCGAAGGATAGCCCTCCCCACAGCCTCTCCTGCCGGAGCGGCAGTTGGTGCTCTCGGACATACTGCTGGTCGAACTGGTCCAATGTCTACATGAGCGCATGAGTTTTGATTAGTCTTGAGTAAAGAAAATATAAGAACATTATGGAAAGAAATAAACAGGAATATGGTCAGAGAATTTACCTATGGCACCCCACTGCTCACCGGCCAGTAGTGCCAAATCCGGATCACCCCGGAAATCCATACCAACATATGGACACTCAGCAAAAACCATCTGCTGACGGTTGAACCACTCAAAGAAGGTATCAGAGAAAGAAATCTAGGACTGACCCACATGTTGGGCCATGAAATCAACCCATCTCTGCATCCGTGGCTCAGTCAATGGAGGTAAACCAAGTGAAATATATTGTGGCTGCATCAGTGGGATCTTCTCCAAGGCGAAAGCGGTCAAAATAGAACCATAACCAAAGTTCTTCAATCTTCCGTTTTTACCTTGGTCAGTTGTTCTTTCATCACAGGGAGTACTACATCACACCAGTTGAACACCTTTGGTTCAAGGCATTCCAAGGCATACTGCATATAAGACCTGTTGGCCACATGAAGAGCCACACTAACAGCCAGTCTAGCAAAAGTGAACAGAATGGTCCTCAAGGACCTATCAGTGACGTCTTGGATATTGATCTTGCCTTCCCTACTCAGCTGAGATCCCTCTCTACAATACCGGCGAATATAATCTCTCACGGATTCACCCCCATGGGCCGAACCTGATAATGAGATAGGGGCACCACGCGTCGATAAACCGGTCAAAAAATAGATGTCCACAATAGTCAAGGGGATGGATTTGCCCCTAATCTTGAATACCTAGTTGGTAGGATCCCATGCATCAAGCAAATATTGCAACAAGTTGATTTCTTGCCTCATGCTAGAGATGCGAAAAAACTTCAACAAGCCACAGTTCCGTAGTGCAGTTACTGTACCGAGATCATGTAAAGTAAGCATGACCTCTTCTTCATGCTCACGTTCTCACCATGTGACAAGCATTTTGCTCCGATGAATCTCTGAAAACAAACAAGAGAAGAGTCGGGATCTTGATTTGGTGAAAAACAAGAAAAAAACTCCATGAAAAAACTGTGCACAAGTTTCCCTCCTTGCGCCCATTGCACCCCTAGCAGTGTACTGGGTGGGATGCATAGTGACTGACCAATGGTCAGGCCAGTATGCATCGCACTTTTCGATGTAGGAAAGGTGTGATGGAGCCAGGGTGAATTTTTCAAACCCCAGGGGCTCAGAAAAACCAGGAAACATGCTCAGAATTCAAAGAGGAAAGAATGGAACTGAAGAGCTCAGGTTTAGCTCTTACCTGGTCCAGACGACACCAAGAATCGTCCACAGAATCTCCCAGCATAAGCTAGTGAAAATCAAGGGGGAAAGCACCTCCAAAGCTCCAACAAACCAAAGTTCAAATGAAATGGTAAAATGAGAGGTAAAAACCACTTTTAAATTACTTTTCACGTAATTCAAGTAAAATAGTGGTGTTTTGACTCATTTTTCAAGCATATATTATTCATTTCTAACTATTTTGATGAAGTAATTGAATAGGCAGTACAACCTTTGAAGGAACAAAGTTGTCAATGGTAAAATCAAGGTAATCAATGACCATTATTTCGAGCATTTTTTATGTGGAGTTCAAGCTCATTAAAAATTAAACATAAGCAGTGAGCAAATGTTTCCCCCGGAGTTTAAGATCATTCATTAAAAAATGAACCAATTTCTGGTAAATAACCATCATGAATGCATTATCATCAGCCTTTGAAGCCTTGGTCGTGTTCTCATCATCACCTCCACTCTATTTTGGCCGATCATTCACTTCCATTTGATTTTTTACCCTTTTTGAGGAACAGCTATGAAGAGTGATCCTGTTAGCCATCCTTGTGACACTACCATGATTGGAAAATTCCAAACCTTACCTGGAATCAACTGCTACCGAAATTTATCACTCGTTCCTCGAAAAATGAGTCTCCTTTAAGTTATTTTCATCTGACTCATAAAATATGAAAAGATTGTCAAGCAATTAGCCTCTACAGCTCGTTAAATTGACCGGAAGTGCTATCCCTCCTCTATATTTTAATCTTTTTCGACCTGAGGGATTATTACACAAAAGGATCGAGCACTTGTTTTGTTCGGCTCATTAAAATTACCGAAAATTCATCCCTTTTGTGTTATTTTATACTTTTTCAGACTTAAGGGATTATAAGACGAAAAACGATTATTGGAGTTTTCTTTACATCCCTTTCAGTCTCTCTAAAATTGAAAAGGACCGAGTTATCTTTGTCGTTAAACTCATTAAAACCGAATAGCGACAAACTTGTCCGTACAGAGAAGAACATGTTTCACTATCGCTAGGCTCATTAAAACATAGCGATGGGTTTGCCCGAAGGGAAAATTATAGAACAAGCATATGTTATCTTCCTCAAGCTTGACAAAAATAAAGAGGTACTGGTCAGCAATGACTGGGGAAAAATTGGGAAGAAAACTTGAAGAAACTTTATTGGTAGCAAGTCGCTCTTGAACATGACACTTTCACTCTGCATTCGAGTCGGGTTGGGTTGTTCTGTTCACTGGTCATACCACCATTTGTCCATCACACCATCCACATTTGGGGTTAACGCTACCAATCCATCATGTCAGTGTCACTAATATGTTCAAGAGAAGTCGCTCAGAGAATTCACCTGTGTCTCATCCACTACAATACATTCACGCTCCATTCTTTCATGGCTGCCACCCTGAACCTTATATCATCAGATCATTTTCACCACCATTAAAATCATTTTCTCCATTTTGTGTCGTAGATGTGCGATCCATTAAGGCCCTCCTACGACGGATTGCTTCTTGTCGACATTAGCTCATTATCCAGGAAGTCGATCTAGGAACAACCCTTTCAGTACTTTGAAGCTTGCATGCCTCAATGGCAAGTTTCTCACTTCCGACGATACGTTTACATCAATGGCCTTCGACCGAAAGATTTTTCATGGTGTTCAACACCAAGTCCCTTTTTCACACCACGTGAATTGTACTATCGTACCTTGAGGGTCATCATCATTATCAGTGATTCCTCTCACGCCTGTTAATAGCTTACATCACTGGCTGGTAATCAGGCGATGTCTTTCCATGTTCGACTCCAGAACATATCTCACATGGATCGACTTGTACTTTGAGTGAAGATCGAATGAGATTGAAGACCCCAGATCTAGCTTCATCCATCCGGGCTGCGATATATATTCAGGAAAATAAAGACATCAAATGTACATCATTACTGCATAGATAATCATCTAATCTAACGGATGATGGCTCTACCAGAATCATCCGTAGGCACATAGACGATTGTTTGTCCTATGTACATGAAAATGAATTTATAAAGCTGAGCATGGGAATGCCCGCCTCAGCTAGATCATGAAAATATTATGAAGATAATGTATTGTATTGTATCTTATTACAGGTTGCCTTCCAGCTCAAAAAACTTTGGATCCTCATGATAAAGCATTTCACCTGACATCAAAAGATTAATGACCTCATGCTTTAGGGGGCAACTGTTATAGACTTTTTTGGGCACTGCAACCCCAATCATATATGTCCATAAACCAAGGGCTCCTAAGTCCCTAAAAGTGTTGTTTCACACCCTAAAGGAACAAGGTCAGTTGATTACATCATCTCCCAGAAGTTCTCCACAGAAAACTGCTCAGAACTGGTCAAATCTAGACCATACAGACTGCCCAGTGCAGAAGGTGTGATGCATCCCACCTACCCAGAGTAAAAGGTGCGATGCATACTGGATAGCTCTTCGGCAAGGTGTGATGAGCGAGAGTGGACAAATGGCAGAGACTATTTGCAAGGTGGTTCGACATGGAATCTTCGAAAAACTTCTCCTATGACACTTGCCTCTCTGAATTCGCCCAGCGATGAGTAAGAGATCATCAATCTCCAAGTGGAATAAAGAACTATCAGAGAGAGGACACTAATCAAATCTCAAAAGTTGACTCACCTCCCTACAATAATCTATATATGGATCCCTCATCCCAGAGATCCAGAGGCTGGAATTTTCTATCTTGTAAGGAAGTGCTGCTGGTTTCTTGGTGTAACATCATAGTGTTAGGTGATCTAAGCTTTTCATGAGGTGAAGAAGGGCTTTCTTGATGAGAGGATGATGCTGGGTCAGAACAATTGGTTGTAATCCTCTTTGCTATTCTTGATATTAATAAAGCTATTCAAGTTTTCCTCCACATTCATGTATGATTGATGATATATGCATTTGTGTGGTCAATATATATCTGGCCCTATATTGTTTGTGATAGTAGATCTCTGTTCTTGGATACTGTTATGCTGCTTTGATTCCACAGGTGCTCTTTGAGGCTAGGTAGATGAGGAAGCGAGTGGCAAAGATCTATCATAAGGGAGAGGAATAAAGCAAGGAACCAAGTGCAAGACAGAGGTTGGTCTCCTTTGTTCCCCTCTTATCTACTTCTCATAAAGGAAAACGAAAGTATTTTTAGTTTGTTTGTTTCTAAGATAGCTACCAGTCTTAGTGGGACTAGCAGCTCTGCATAGACACTAGATTTCCCGATAACACATAGTCATCAAGAGAGAGATACCTTATGTGTCTCATGGAATGATTGTCCATATGTGACTCATAAAGGGTTGCATCAAGAATAATAAAATGTCAAAATCCCCACCTAACAATATGCATGATATTCTTCTTAGTAGGAAAAATCTCATCATCAAAACTTGTAATATCATATCTCCCTAAGATGTACTCATCATATTAATGTGAATTAATGACTTGAGTGTCCAAGACACTTTCTGTTTTAGTTTTCTTCCTTCTCCAAACTTGTCTAACTTTATTTTCTTGGTTGGTGGTCATGGTTTTATCTTTTTTATGAACCCAAGTCAAGTTACAATTAGGATCCATATGTCCAATGTTATGGCATTTAAATCTTTCCATCTTATTTATCAATGAGGAGGCAAGAATTGTTATTGCGAAGTTTCTTTTAAGAGGCTGATGAGGGAAATTATATTTATCCTTATTTTATGCTTGCCAATCCTTTACCATGTGCCCAAAATTTGTACAAGAATATAAATAAAAAATAAATATACTTTGGTACCTAAACGATGGATCTTTCCTTGATGAACTTTTCAAGTCTTTTTTCCTTGAGATCCTTTGATGATATCCATTACCTCTTGCATTCTTAACACCTTATACACACCTTCTTGAAGTAGGTTTCTTTTAAGGTTATATTGATTTATCTCCTTTCTTTTGTTGGGACTTTTGGCATCAAAATTTCTTCCAATATTCTCTGTGTCCTTGTTGTTTCATGCATTAGGGTTTGCGTCATTGTTTCTTGAGGGTTCACTTACATAACCAAGACCTGATTTATGAAGGGGGGTCTTTGATGACTTAGGATGTCATATAGGGTTTGAGATATCTTTAGACTCTTGCTCATATCATCCACATGTTTCCTTAGAGGAATAATCTCTTCTTTCATCATCTCACATTCTTCATATTTCTTTGCAAGATGGTTCTCCATTTCCTCCTTCATCCTTGTTGCTTCACGTGCTTGGACATTGAGAGAGATGAAATCTAATTTCAATTTGAGGATTTACTCACCTTTTTCTTCAAGTTAGTATGCCATGTCATTCCTTTCCCTTTTTGCTTCACCAACGTTTCCTTCCAGGAGGGCCAAACCTTCCATCACTATTTCAACTCCTTATGCTTCTTTCTTTACTTCTTCCAAATAAGTTTAGAGAGAGGAAACTTCTTCTTTATATTAAAAAATTTATGCTTCAACTATTTTAAATTCCTTATATATTAGATCAATATGGTTTTTCAAATCATCTTCCCTTATTTTTCTTTATCTAATTGACTCATCATGGATATGACTTCTTCATGATGTGTCTTCTTTTTCTGCTACAATTCTTCCTTAAGTTTGTTGAGATACTCATCCAGTTCTTGTATTTTATGCCTTAAAAGAACAAATTCCTTTTTTTTCTTGTAAAGATGATGATCAACATCTTGTACTTGCTTTTTGATTTCCTTGTTTTCCCTTTTTAAACTGCTTATTTCTTGTAGGGAAGCTACAATATTTGTCTTGAGATCTATTTCAATAACAACTTCGGATATCTCTTCATTATCTTCCCTTATGTAATTTTTTCCCTCATATTTTCTTTCAGTTGTTTTCTCTACTTCATATTTGTGTTTTCCTCCATAATCTTCTTGATTATAAGTCACGACCATCAATCCTTTTGAATGAAGATCTTGAAGATATTCCCAAATCTCTTTTGTTGATAAACATTTCTCCACTTTAACATTTATAGGATTTGGTAGCCCACTAAAGATTTCATTTACTTCTATTTCATTGTGTTCCTTGGAAACTTCTTCTTACATTGTTCTTCCAGGAACCACTGATTCCCAGACTTCAAAACCTTGAGCCATTAATAAATTCTTCATTGTTGCCTTCCATATATCAAAGTTTCCATTGAACAATGAAGCTTTCCCAATTTGATTATCCACTGAGGAGGTAGAAACTTCAAAGGGTTTGCAAGCCTTCTTCCTTGAGTTTTCCGTTTTTGTTCTAAGTATCAACCTTCAAGCAATTAGTCTGTGAGTGAAGGAACTAGCTCTGAAACCAATTGTTGAAAATACCTATTCACCCCTCTTCGCATCTTAGTATTTCCAACAGTTGTTTTAATAATTTTTCCATGTTTACAAGGAAAACAATTTATTTTGATTCCAAAAGCTTTCATATTACTATTCTAGTATGTAATTGGACACAAAGGGAATAGATCAAGAATCAAGAATCTTGTATTTCAAGCCACCAACCTAATCATAACACTAGGTCTAACAATTATCATTCCAATAATCATTTTCCCACTAGTATATCAGATGATATTTGTTTTATATCGATTGATCTTGTTAGACTCCCCAAATCTGTTTTATAGTTGTTTTATATCTATTAGTAATAAAAATAAGAGAAAATTTTGAAACATAGAAGAATTTTTTTTGGTCGAAGACTCATAACAATAGTTTCAGGAGATTGGCATATTGAATTTGAATGCTTGAGGTGAGAAATTTTAGTCAATATAGGACAAACAATGTTGACAAAAAAAATTGCCAACGTAATGTATCATATATTCGGCCCAATTGGATGAGAAATGTCATTATTCTATGTAAGTTAATGAGACTCATAAGAAACATTTTAAGGAGCAATAAGACAAACTAGTTCAATGTTGTGTGTGTTGGCATTATGATGCATGTGTTGTCCTTGATGGAAACTCACTTGCAACAGAACAAGCATATGGTAACTAGATGAACTCATTGGTCAATTCAGAGGTGACAGAATAATGGAGCAGAATACCATAATGATGGGTCAAAGGTTTACATATCAGAATCATAAGTTTGATATGGGGAGATTGTTGGCATTATGAATTACGTGTTGTCCTTGATGGAAACCTACCTGATGAGTTTTCCTTGATGACAACTTATTTTCTGAATGGAATCCTACTCTATAAGTTGTCTCTTGATGAAAATCTACTTGTTGGATGTATAAACAAGATGTGTTTACAGATGTGACAAAATGTATGGCAATTCAGAGGAATCAGTTCAGAGGAAAGATAAAGTTAGAAGTTCAAGAACTATACACTTGTTCTGCTAAGAAAAGTCACGTATACACGTGAGTTTAGTGAAGGAAAGTAGCATATGGTTCTCCCACCATGGTATTCTAAATACTTGGGGTCCTTACCATGGTATTGGCCCATAGTAATGATCACGGGACAATAGATATCAATCTCGTCAAATATTACCACGGGCACTAGTGTAGTTTTGACCCTTGGTATTGGATAAATTCTAAACTATATAATATGGTGAAAATAAAAGTGTGCAACGTGTGCAAGTGAAAGCTTTTTTTATCAATACTTCAATTTGAAGTATATTTGCATTGTAAGGGCCATAATTATCACATTGATCTAAAATAATTATGCATCGATGAATACAATGATGGATCAGGTTCATGAGACCCAAAATGACTTTCCATTGAGTGATATACTCTTGGATTGACTAGATCTAAGTACTGACACATGTTTTTATCTCTGAATATTATGATCTACGTCTTTCTGAAGTTCTGAAGAGCTACATAATTTTAGGTCAAATTTTGTAGATCTATACGCTGGTTGGTCTCAGGAAAAGCATGTATACATGTGGGTTCACTTCTAAAAAGTTGCGTATATAAAGTAGGGGTTTTTGTTCATAAATTACTTATCAACGTGATAAGTGATACTATTTCTCTGTTGTCTGTCAATGATGTCCTCATGTTGATCTGGGTTGAGTGATAATTTCTAAAGTAGAACTAATTGAATGATGAAGTTGAATTTGCCTATTGATTGATTGAAGAATGTTAAGATTACTTTATGATTGTGATTGAAGATCATAGACAATTATGTGATTGGTTCATAGTGTTGCAGTATACCTGAGTATGATTTAGGTTTTTTTTAGAAATTGCAGTGGTGAAGTTTTCATTTTTCAGTATATTAATATTTGCACATGGGTTTCTCTATAGTAAAGCGTGTATGTAGATGGGTGGCCTTTAGTGAAGTAGCGTATACATTTTGGAAAATGAATGATCTAGGTTGCAATTGATTATGTACGTTGATGCAGTATTCTGAGTTTAGTTCTGTGTATTGGTTAGAGTGATCTGACTGTTCCAACTCATCGGTTAAGTTTTGATTAAGTATCAGTTGTTTTGGTTTCAGATATTGGTTGATTATGTGTGTCAAATATTGATGATTGTATTACAATGATGATTGAGCATAAGTGTTGGTATTAGATCTAGTGTGAAAATTTATGAAACATGGTCCATGGATGTTGTTGAGGGTTGGAGCCTTCAATGAGGAAGTCGAAGCTTCCTACGAGTAGTAGTTGGTGATCAGATCAGGGGGTTGGATCTCCCTTCCAGTAGAAGATGGAGAATGAGTGAAGGTGGGTAGCCTTTAGCAGGTGGGTGCCTGTGTACTGGTATGAGTTTGCACTAGTACAAGAATTTAAGAAGTTTTTATATTAATAAGTTTTGAAGACTAAGGCAACAATAGCGATGGTTTTCTCCCACATTGGGTTTCCACCTTAAATGTCAGTGTTCATGTGTGTTATTTATGTGTGATACTTTATTATGTTCTTACTGCACTTATTTAAAGCTTATCAAATTCCTGATAAATATCTTACATTCTGGTTCAAATATTAACATATAAAGAATTAGTTGTTTTACAAGTTTATTGAGCATACACTAGTTTGTTTTACAACAACCACATATATATGTTAGTTTGGTTCAGTCAAGTCATGTATACATTTTAGAAAAAAAGATTATTATTGTGAGTTTTTAAAATACTGATTCACCACCCCCCCCCCCCCTCAGTATTTTTCCCAATAGTGTGTTTATAGAGGGTTATTTGGTTTTGGTTTATGATCAAGGTAATGAAAATTTAGGGGAAAGAAAATTAGAACCATTTTTGCACATACTTTATATTGTAAAATGTGTATTGAAAAATGGGGTCTATGAGCTAGTGATAGTAGTTTACAATGGAAGTCTCATAGTAGAGCCCTATAACGGGCTCTATCTATAAAATTATCATGTTTAATCCATAAGTCTGCAAGGTATTTTGTACATATTTTATTTTCGTGTGGTATGTTTTCCTTTCCATGCATGAATATTTTGTTTCAATGGGTCACTTATCATGCATGACACTTCATTAGTAGATTTCAACATCCACATTATTTTACATAGGCTTCGTGACTATCCTTTCCTAAGTACCTAGAATATTTTTTCCACCATTTGGATGATATTTACCATTTATAAATTGATGATTTCAAGGGGAATATACCTTATCCATAGAAATAAGCACATTATAAAAAATAGTGCATTTATCAAAATATTGACTGTGGATCTTGATCTTGGCACCCTCCATTTGGTTTCTATATTGGAATCCAAAGTAGTGGTATCACAACTCACAAAGTCTATACTTAGTCAAATTGTTTCATATCAATTGCATTATTTGGATATTAAATAATACCCATAAGATTATTAGATATTTGTAAGAAACTCCCAGAATAATTTTGTTGAACCCCTCCAATTACATCATTCTAAAATAATATACCTCTACTTTTAAAATATACATACGATTTTTAATAAATACTCATTTTTATAACCCCAATACCTAGCTCATCCCCATTACCTACAATATATTCACTTTATTTTCCACAATTTAAAAACGTTGTTTATGAATGGACATGGTAAGATATTGGTAAACAAGGTGAAGCCCTTGTGTCAGAGTTGAACCATATTTACCTCATAAGGTTTCCTATGTCACTTCATTGATACTTGTGGGTACATATCTTGGAATATTCATTTGATTACATTTATCAACATATTCCAAGTGGATCTAACATATTGGTTGATTTATTTTTTGATTATGTGTTGCATTTCCATTTGTATCATTAATTAAGAATGTTTAGAAAGTGCATGAATGTGCATCAAAAATACATGGGTTCATAGACATATTGTTAGAAATCATGAATTTCTACCGAAATGGAGACACACACCCTAAGACACAAACACACATTCACACACACATGTTATATCATACCCCAAAAATGGTGTAAAGTTAAAATAGGGATTTTAGGCTTACGATCCTAACCCAAACATAATGCATACATTCATCAATCATGTAATGGGCATATCAAACTAGAACAAGAGATACTCTGAGACTAAGACCAAAAGAGAGGTAATGTTGACATCATTTCTTAAAAAAAATGTAATGTTAAAATATGTATTTTAGGCTTATGATCCTAACCAATACATAATTCATACATTCATCAATCACCTAATTTTCATGTCAAAATATAACAAGAAGAGAGGCTATGTTGATCATTTCTCCTCAACTAACTCTCATGTTGTTTGTAACTTGTTATAATATGGTTTCTATTGTGGATACTCTGAGACTAAGCCAAAAGAGACACAATGTTGACATCATTTTTTTAAAAAGGTGTAATGTTAAAATTTGTATTTTAGGCTTTAATATGATCCTAACAAATACATAATTCATACATTCATAAATCACCTAATTTGCATGTCAAAATAGAACAAGACGAGAGGCTATGTTGATCATTTCTCCTCAACTAAGTCTAATGTTGTTTGTAACTCGTTATAATATGTTCACCATGCATTAACAAGTGGATGAGATGATTCAACACCCGTACTATATGCCACTAGAGGTTTCTTGAAGAATTATTGATCCTCGTTGGGAGGATCGCTACGATAAAGAATTCAGGGTCCCTTGTCATCTCTCATAACTCATTATATTCCTTATCATGGACCACCTCATCTAATTCCTCCCTCACCTAAGCTCCTTAAAAAATTTTATAGAGATTGTCAGATGGGTAGGATGGGAGACACATGTATTATAAAATTTTCTAAACATTAAAAACATTATAGAAAATAGAAAAAATACATGTGTACAAATCCAGAAAAGGATTATAAAATTTTGAAAATAAAATACATTTTCTTTCCAAGGTCACTCCACTTTGAATTAGTGGAGAAATATAATCCTTGATTATAGTAGACGTATGTTCCACCATATCCATACTCACTAATCACCACATACAATTGTTCCCACTAATAAAATAATTAATCATCAAATTTGGACACTCACATTCTACCACCCATTATTTCCATCATATCTATCTAATAAGTCATGCATGTATCGAATACATTTATGAATGGTTAAGACACTCGTGGTCTCATAAATTGTATTCTCTCCAATAACATTGACACTAATGTACTATAATAACCATACTATTTCTATTTCCCTTTATGAGATTTATCTAATTGGTCCTTCCTATTCATAAGAAATCCTACACCTAAGTTTAAAATTGTTGTCTATAAACACCACACTACAATATCCATTTTCTCCTATAAATCCAAGTGGGAGAAATTTGAACATGGTATACTAGTAATTTTGAAGATGATGGTGTGAAGGGATACATATATCACCCCTTTGATAGGAAGTTGTCACCTAGTCATTCAAGGCCATGGTCTACAATGTTGGCTAATATAACTATAAATGCTTTCTCCTCCACCATTTATTCCTTCTGCAATGACTACTGAGGCTCATCACTTTCATAATCCCATAAGAAATTAGATGGTTTTTATCTTAGGAGTTATATTTTTATCATATACTTAAAGTCATTAATTGACTACGTTCCACATATGTAACATTCCCAACAACCCCTAGGTGACAATGCTATGTGAACACTATTGATAATTGTAAAATTTATATAGTGAAAGTGAAAATTGTAACCTTGACATGGCTTCTCCTATACTTGGTAGTTCCTAGTTAACAAGAAATTAGTGTTAAATTCCATTAATGCAATGTTTACAACATATAAATTATAAACACGTTAATGGACAACATAATTACAAGTTCATTAAAGAAAATAAGTAGAGAACCCTAAAAGTAGGGTTTCAACATAAATGCAATATTAAACAAAACACATAAATTCGAGCACTTGTCTCACTAAGGAAATTTAAATTGTTTTAGGGTCCCCATATTCCACTCAATCGTAGGATGCATGGTTCATAACTATCAATCACAGGTCACCCCTGAGACGAGACTGCAACTCCATAAGTAATGGTATAAACTAAAAAACATCAATGCATAATCAACCAAGGTACCAACCCAGTATCCACTGCTTTAACCATATGCTCAAGCTTCCCCTGATACCTACAACCCTTGCACCCATAGTCCCTCGATGGTGCCCACCTTCCAAGGCACCTTACAACCATCTAGGAGTGGTCTCAACTCTTGGCTTCTAGTAGCTCATATTTCTCTCTAAAATTTTAGGTACCCTCCCTGGCCATAAGTGAATACAGCTTCCTATTAGTTCTAGAACATAAGCACATGGCTCACCACCTAGTTTTTAAAAATTGAGTTAATTAGAACTCCATTTATTTCTAGAGACCGAGCACATGACTCACTCACTAAAATTCCCAATCAGTTCTAGAACCCAATCATAGGGCTCCCCAACTAGTCCATAACCATGAATTGTTGTCTAACTCTGAGCCATGAGTGAATGAATGTATGATTGTTCCATGCCCCCCTCAAAGTCAAAGCATTCACCTTTAAATATGCATATCCTCCCTCTGCCATGTGGTACTATTTAAAACCATGTAGGCCCGAAGTTTCCTTTTCTCCCAACACATGTCACATTACCTCATTTCCTTTGCCACCATGGAGTTACATGCATCCCACACTCTTTACCTTGGAGTGGGCTCAATGGCAAGATTATTTTATTATTAAAATATTTATACAAAAATTTACATCATATTTTCAATCTTGTCCCTTCGACCACTTAGCTAGAAGTACATATATACCTCGACATGCTAGCCCTGAAATCTATAAACATGAATACATATGCAAGCAAACATGCAAAATAACTCTATCTCACTAGCCTAACAATCACATACATCTAGATCACCAACCTCAATATATATATATATATATATATATATATATATATATATATATATATATATATATATATATATATACATTATCATAAACGGGTAGGGGTATTACAACATCCTAGTAAATTGTTGTAGTAGGAGCACTTGTCCCTCCATGTTCTAGGTATAGAAACATTGTTTTGTAGGCCACAGTCACATAGTGCATATATAGTTAGCTTATATTGGATAGTAGTGATATAGCCATCCTCATGTTATCTCTATTTCTATTGAATCATGGTGTAATCTATACCTACAAATATGGAGTAATTTATTATGATATCTATATGTTGTTAAGGGAATATAAAGAAAATTGTTAGGTTTCACTAGATCTAAAGTTTTGTGAGGTTCATGATTCTTACCCTAGGTACATTAATTGATCATTTCTTTGGTATAAAGGGTATATAGTGAACAAAATTCCATCATCACTGAATAAGAATTTTGACGGTGGCCAAAGAGAAAATTGTTGTTTCACAAGGAAAAAAGAACATGTGAAATTATAACATAAATGTATGAAATTGAATAGGAAGAAAGGTGTTTTCACCCAAAATTGAATGTATAGAAAATGGTAGTGTAAATACTCTAAGACTTTATTTCGAAGATCTAATAGATGAGGATTTTTCCAAAATAGGTGAATTATCTAAGGTTAAAAGGAATAAATGACTCATTTCTACCATTTTTCTATTTTACCATGGGAAAATGGCTATATAATACCCCTTTCCACATTAGGACCTAGTAGGTGTAGTTTTCATTCAAATTGTTCACACTTTGTACTGCATATTTTATGAATTTTTAAGGATATTAATATACATATAGGAACCTACTATGGCTAGTTTACATGGATACATTATGGAAATAGTGGTTGTGAGAAACATGAACTAAACATGAGGTGCATATTTTCAAATTGGTATTTCCGAACATCTTTCCCTTGTGTAATTTACCTTATTTTCTATCATTAGTGTTTTTTACGTCTAATCCCACTAGGTTGTGACAATATCCCTTATCTTTTTCATGTAATAGCTTGATATGGTACATCCTTTGATTCACACCTCACTTTCATTTTGGTTCCCATGCTACAAAATTTCATAGGCATGAGAATCATATTATATAATTTTCATTAAATGAAGGTTGAGTCACATTCTTCTCTCTTGATCTATCTTATGACCGTAACTTAAGAAGGTTCCTAGAAAATGTTTTGTTGCTTTACTATTGCATATGCATATTCTTGTTAACATATTAATGCTTCTTGTTATGCTTTTATTTTTCAGGATTACAACCATTGTTGTCACATTAATGACCTCTTTTCATTTTCATTAATTTTTTCTTATTTTTGTGACTGCACCTTTTCTCCAGAGAACACCATGATGACTATTTTTACCTTCATAAAGTTTTTTCTTGCTTTTGATAATGTTAGTTCCACTAATGTGGAACTATATATACCATTTAAGAAACTCGTTTTTCTAGGAAAATATTCTTTTTCATTTTCCCATCATCATTAAACACTAAAAGATAATGATCTCACTCTTCTCCATCTCTCACAACCATTAAACTATGAGAAGCATATTAAAAGTACCTTTACCTATTTTTCAAGCTTATAATGCTCTCTAAAATATACACCATATCAATCACAAATTTTATTTTTTTAAGCTCATTAGAAATGAATAAAAATAACAATATCAAGATTTCTTGTACTCTCTTTCATGGTTATTAATATATGAATGGATACCAAAAATATGTTATAAACAAAAGAAATCAGGATACTACTAAGAGAAGTGGGTGAATTAATAGTGTGCCCAAATTGTAAAAAAATTCACAAATTATACTTTTGAATAACTTTAGAAATACTTCATGGATCAACAACAGAACTCAATCATGAGAAGCATAATATCATACGCACATGAGAAACATAAACATAAGACATCAATATTCCATTTATTACAGGTTTGACTACATCAATTCCCCACAAGCTACCACTTATAGCTTTAGCAGTTTCTACTGCAAAGAATTTTTATCCCTACTCATTTATCTTCTACCACTGAAAGGGACTACTATCCCTACTTGTTTACCAACACTCGTTGGAAGGGACTCTTTCCCCTACTTGTTTATCAGTCTCTATTAAAAGAAACTCACCCTCAAACATTTACCAATACCCACTAGAAGGAGCCCCAACCCCTGATCTGCAAGCGACCACTTGTTGGACTCATTGATTCATGTTTCATCCATTTTCAAACTAGAAACAATAGACCTATTACCTCATCAACAAGTAAATTTTTCTCACTACAACTTCTCACAAAAGATACCATACTGTTACACTAAAATTTGTCACCATGACTATTTGCAGTCAGTATGGCTCCATCAATAGTCATACTATCCTCCTTGGCAAGTCTTATACCTCTGCTCCTCATGTCAAACCCCAAAAAAGAGAGAAAGTCTTTAAAAAGTCAATATAACTCTGGTTACGCAGTTTCTCTTACTCTTACCTGCATGTATGCACCTCAAGTTCATAATACATGCGTACTTGTACGCTCTGTATGTAAAGGGGTGGGTGCGTACTCCTGTAAAGGTCAAAAGGCGCAATTTTTACTTCAAAAAAGTTACTTGTGGTCGATTCTAGAGCATTCTAGAGGATGGTTTGACGTGTATTGAGCGCCTCCAGATGGTTCATGCGTCCCAATGAAAGAGGAACTTATCCCATGAAGAGGGGAGCTACCCCTTTGAAAGAGGAGCTTATCCCATTGATGGTGGACCTAATTAACTTCCTCCAAAGCATTATAAATACAGGCATTAGGCCAGAGGGAGGGGAGGTTGAAAGCTGAACATTCCTAAGGGTAGTGCTGCTGAAATTAGGACTCCCTTATAGAGCTTGAGAGGAGAGATTCCAATCCTTTCTTAGCTTCATTTGGAAGTGGGTG
This sequence comes from Pinus tabuliformis, assembly GCA_031772625.1. Classification (NCBI taxonomy): domain Eukaryota; kingdom Viridiplantae; phylum Streptophyta; class Pinopsida; order Pinales; family Pinaceae; genus Pinus; species Pinus tabuliformis. Next base: position 1,503,352,095 of record CM062819.1, on the reverse strand, counting down.
AGCTGATCAAAGTAAAGGAGAACTCTTGCTGGACCCTGGGAGGGACCTGCACAACACCAAGGCACTGATTGTAATGGTTTCTTTTGTTTCCAATTATTACAATTAAGTTCATTTTTCTCAACAAGTTGTTATATATAATTTGTTTCATATACTCCTTGGTCTTTATGATGAATATGTTTTATTATATGAGTTATTCAGGTGCTATGTAATCATTTGCTTGTTAGTGAATGCAGGCTTCAAGGAGAAGGAGCTCATCTAGATCGAAGAGGCTTGGCTGCTACAAACAAGCGTTGGACTAGAGGTAAGCCTTAAACACCTGGTTGCTTTTATTTTAAATGCATATTTAGGGAAAGATAGTGCTTGATTGTTTTGTTTGTCACTAGAAAGCCTTAGCTTCTAGGGAGGTCAGTTTTGTCCGCAAAATTGACTCTTTCCGCATGACAAAATGGTGACTCCGCTGGGGAATCCATGGATTTGATTGATTTCTCTTTTGATTGATACTTTGATTTGAGAAACTTTGATTTCTTTCTAGTTTTTGACTGATTGACTGTGAATTTGGGTGGAATAGCTTAGGGTTGAGTTAGTTTTTATTTTTCTTAATTTTGAGAGCAGTACGCACCCTCTGCGTTAAGCACAGTGCGTACCTGTACGCACTTCGGCTTTGTACATAGAGCGTGGCCGCACTTGTGCAAACAGGCTGCCTGCATACCCTGCCAAACATTAGAAAATTTCAATTTTTTCCTTTTTGCCTTTTAGATTTTGTTTATAGCTTGTTTTTGCTGCCCAGATCCACTGGCTACCTGTCAAAAGTTTTCATCTAAGCTTGTTTCATTAGAATCAAGGGTTTTAGTGAAATTCATAGAAGTTCTAGCCCTAGGTTTGATTTTTGCATAGGTCCTGTAGTGACTTTGGCTTTAGAAGTTGTAAACACCTTGGATCTCCCTGGTCTTTTTAGTCTTCTTAGGAGTCAGACCTTTCGTAAAATCCACCTTTGTGAGAAACCTACCGTTGTGTTTTCTCTTTGCGGAATTTCGAGAAGGCTTGTCTATTAAGCTGTGAATTTCATTCTTAAGAAAAAGAACAAGAGTTTTATTTTTGTTTTTGACTGGTTTATGATTCTGCATGAATTAGTCCTTGGTTGAATTATAACTGAGTAAAACAACCTGGAATTATATTTTGTAGGCTTTTACCTCATTAGGTTTGCTTTTACGTCAATTTCTCTTAGATTTGCTTTTAGGTAGATTTCTCTTAGATTTTCATAGATCTTACAATTGATTTCTGTTAAAGTAGTTTTACATGCTTTGTTAAAATAGGAAAAATACAAAAATCTCGTTTGAAGAAAGTTTTTTTTAGTAGCATTTGAAGTCTATGAAAAGAGAAAGGAAGTTTTCGTGAAATAATTAGTGGTCATGTGTTGTGTGCTTTGGAAAAGATAAAGAGATTGTTTCTTTGATTTTCATTGCCAAGAAAGTTGTCTTTATAAATTTTGCATTCTCCAACTCTCTTAGCTAGGGAATTCATTGAAAAGGAAAGATAGTTTAAATCATCCTAGGTACATCTTTTTAGTGGATTTGAGTCGAGTCTACACACCATCAGTTTCATCTCCGCTACCTTTTGTCCTAAAGAAAAGCCATAAAAATTAACGCTTAAAGTAAAATTAACTTACTAACTTTTTATTTACTAGGGCTCTGATACACCAATATAGATCAGGCTAGTGTCTTGGAGTAGGAGAGTAATTAACTCTCCAAGACAGCAAAACCAAACAAGTAGCTTATCTTGTGGTAGGATAAATCCAAAAGTTACATTTATGCTCTGGGAAAGCTCCTCTTAAAGGAGAAGCATGAGATCGTGTCCGAACCAGTGAGGGAATCAATCCTCCTTCATTGGGAACGACGCCGGATATGCACATACTACAAACGGTAAACCTCGGATTAACCATTGTCGAGGAGCCTGGGGTCACTTGTCGGTAAACCTTGGATTATTGTCAAGGAGCCGGCAAGGGGATTGAGCTTGCTACTCTGCCCTTGCATGTGTATCGGATCGTAGACTATTCCCCCAGGTATATTTGTTGCTGTTGGTGACCTTAGTGACTATTATCTTTAGGATTCTTCCTAAGGTGACGGTGGAGGGAAGATCCCACTGTACCTGGAGCAGACGTCGGCTAGACTCACTTGGATTTTCTGGGGGGTTCACTTCACTCGAGACGGTTAAAGTGGAGGAACTTGGTCCAGTCTATTCATTAAGCAGGTTGCCGGGGTAACTGTTCCACCCGCCACTTCTGTACTAAATTCTGCGATGTTGGATTTCATCACCAACTAGTGTTTTCGGTCCGGAAGGTTACTGTTTGTGTGTGGTTTGACGCCCTAGATTCTTTAGGCGTGTGATTCGAATTTGTTTGGTTCTTTAGAGACTTTAGGAGGTTTGCTTTGAGATTTTACTTTGTTTGCGTGTGCAGTAGTTAAAAGTTTTTTAGCTGTCGCTGAATTACCAAGACAGTCCCGTAGACTTCGGGGCTAGTCTCCTGAGGTTGTAACCGTGGATGATTTGTTGAGGAAGTCCCGTAGACTTCGGGGCCAACCTCCTAAAGACGTCTCGGGCCATTACGAAGGTTTAAAAGTCCTTGTAACTCCTAGTGGCAGTAAAGTAGGATCACCTGAAGAAGGAGAGTCGTCATTGGTTGTTCATCCTGATTACCAAACTCTAGAAACAGGTTATAATCCTGAAGTTGTTTCGGTTTCCAAGCTTGCTGGTAGTTTTTCATCTACTAGTGATATAGGCGAAGAACCTGAGATATCTGAACCTATTACTCCAACATCGGGGTTAGTCTCTCCAACTTCTAGTGCTCCTGATTCACCTAGGGTAGAAAGAGTCATCATTGAAAATCTTCCTTCTGGTTTGATAGCTATTGAAGAACTTGCTTCAGAAGAAGAAATAGGCATCCCTATCCCTGAAGATCAACCTACTATTGATCTAGGGGAGTGTGAATCAATTTTTTACAGTCCACCTAGAAGTACTACTTGGTATCTTTCTCTAACTAATTATTTGGACAACTCAGTGTTAAGTTTTTCACCACCTCATGCTCCTTATCCACCTAGAGGTATTTATACTCCCGTAAATATGTCAGGTCAGTCGTCCATGTTTACTCAATTGCCTGAATCTTTTTTGTACAGCGGTCCTTCTGTTCCCTCTGGGTATCATTCACTTGCTGGTACTTTTTCGGGAGCATCTCCTCAACCCATTGAACAGAGGGTATTCGCTGGAAGCAATGGTGCAAAGCCGTTGAGCGTAGAGGACATTCTTATGATGTCAAGTTCTATTCCCGCTTCTCAACCTCAAGGTTGCCAGTTACCGCTTGGGGGGCAACCTCAAGGTACACAATTTGCATCTGGGGGGCAACCTCAAGGACAGTACGTGCCTACGGTACAATACATTCCTCAAGGTCAACCCCAGACTCAATATGTACCCCAAGGTCAACCCCAGTATCAATTTATACCTCAAGGTCAACCCCAGTATCAGTACATGACTCAAGGGTATCTGCCCCAAGGTTAGTACTCGAGTCAAGGTTTCCAACCACCCCAAGGTCAATCTTATGTTCAAGGTACGGGAAATGTACCTTTCACTTATCAATCCTACCCTCAACCCGGTTATGGATCTCAATATCCTCAACCTGTTATGGGTCAATACCCCGGAATAAACATAGTGTGGGATCCATCGCAAGTTCAACAGGTGTTGCAGCCAAGTGTACAGTTGTCATCTCAAACTGGACAACCCTTAGTTTCTGGTTCACCCCAGCAACCAGTCCAGTCTAATATTCAAACTTCTATACCTTCGGCAGTTTCTCAGTCTGGGCCTATTTCGCCTCGTACTCCATCTCAAACGACTGCTGCAACTGCCACAACATCTGTTCAATCTCCCCCACTTACTTCTGGAGTATCGACAGCTTTGGTTTCTACTGTCCCTGTATCTACTCCTCAGACATATTTACCATCGTCTGGATCCACGATTCAAACTACGGTTCAGATGCCTATAGGACAACCTGGTTTAAGTACGGTTGTCACAAGTCAACCACAATTCACTTATCAACCGTACCAGGGACAGTACCAATTCGGTCCTACTGTCCAACACCCAGTTTACCAGTATCAACCGTATCCTGGATACACTTATCAACAACCACAGCAACCCCAGTACGGTCCGGTTAATCCTGGTTTTCCAGGAGGATACAATATCCCGAACGCGATTCCTATTCCTAGTTATCCTAGATATCCTCCTCTTGGGGCTGGTATAGTGACCCAGAGTTTTAGGGATCCTAATCGGCAACTACCGTTTATCGCAACTTTGGACTTACCAGACTTGTCGCGCCTAATGAACGATCCAATCAATTATCTTCCGTTTTGGCCGCCAATGCCAAATAAGTTGCCCAGTGACATTCCCAAGTTCGAAGGTAAGTCTGGAGAGGACCCGTCAAATCATGTGATGACTTACCACCTCTGGTGTGCCTCCAATTCCATCTCGAATGATTCGATCCGCTTACGTCTTTTCCAGCGCACTCTCATTGGTCTTGCGGCCAAGTGGTATATTGAGTTACCACGGGCCTCTTTTTATAATTTTAGCCAGTTAGCTACCTCGTTTCTAACTCATTTTCAATTGCCGGTCAGATACGATAATGGCACGGAGTTACTAACTTCATTAAAACAATCGACGTCCACTTATATTTCCGATCATATCCATGAATGGAGACGTCGAAGGCGGTTAGTGAAAGTTTTTATCCCGGACCAAATCTTAGCTGAATGGTTTGTTAAATCATTGTTACCGAAGATTACTGAAGACGTAGCTAAGGTCGGAGTAGTTACTGAGGAGCAAGTTATTGCTCAAGCGCAGTACCTTGACTTAGTTTACACTCAGTCGGGTACGTTACACGAAAAGATCCCAGATCTTCCAATGTCAAATCAAATCGTTGTAGCTCCTTCGGGATCTCATGCTGCTGATGGCATGATTGGTACGGTGAACACTAAAAGCAAGAAGAAATCCTCAAAGAATTCTTCTCCTATTATAACCTTACCAGACTCCCCGACAGGAGATTCTTCTGCTGAAGTTTCCGCCGATATTCACGCTGTAGAGTCATCTACGGCTAAATCAAAATCCGGTGGGAAGAAGAAAGGGAAGAAGAAGAATAAAGCAGACAAAACTCCAAAGGAGAAAACTGAAAAGGCAGAATCCAATGATGAAAAGCACAAACCTCGTTATCCATGTCTCATTTGTGAAGAAGATCACTTTACAAGAGACTGCCCTCATCGAGCAGAGGTTGCGAAGATCGTCAAGGGTTCCCAAATTCCTGCTGTCTTGAAGGATCCATTTCCTAAAGATAGCAAAATGATAGGTTCTTCCTCGAGTGCCAATGAAGAACCCATTTTGATGATGTCTCATGTAAGGATTGCAACTCGATCGCAAGATTATGGTAGTAAAAGTCCTGTTGATGGCAAAGAAGCAGAATCTTCTCACTCTAATCCATCGACCTCAGCTCCTGGTTCCAATCCACTACAGATCGAGAAACCTAACCCGGACTTAGTAATCAAGCCACCCGCCAAGGGTGTACTTCAAAGGTCTGCTTTCAATCCACATTCGAGAGCGGCCCAGAATTACAACATTGTTGAGGACTTAACTGTTTCACCCTCAGCAATGTCGGCTTTGGAAGTGCTGCAATCATGCCCAGCACAGCGCAAATTACTTTTGTCGGCTATAGGAGCTGTTGATGTTCAGGACCCGAACCTAATAATATTTGATCTAGAAAATAGTACACTGCATTTACCTCATCAGATGGCTTTCCAGATCCCAATGATAGTCAAAAATAGGCCTATTCATCGGACTGTAATTGATGAGGGAGCTTCCACGTGTATTATGTCGATACAGTGTTGGAGATCGCTTGGTTCTCCTTCACTAAATCAATCCCCAACAATTCTTAAGGCATTTGATGGCCATGGGTTTCATCCTTTTGGCATTCTATAGGATTTGCCTATAAGGGTTGAAGGAAAAACCGTTAGTCTAGATGTGGAGGTGGTTGATGCCCCTCTAGACTACAACCTTCTCTTGGGTTGAAGTTGGTCTTATGCTATGACAGCGGTCGTTTCATCGATCTTCCGAGTAATAAAGTTCCCACATAATGGAAAGATCGTAACAATAGACCAGCTGGCTTACTTTTCATCTGACCGAGCCTCTTTAGAGAGTATTCAGCATGTTGGTAAAACGACTATCCCATATAAGGATGTTGGAGTAGGATTAGTTAAAGATTCCGGTTTACTGGGAACTTTTCCTTTTCCTCCACTCAATGCATCATCTTCATTTGCAACCATTCATATGATTACATCAGACAATATTTATTATAACGATCCTTGGATCGTTCCTTCTGAATCTGAAATAGACTCATTTGGTAATTCTATGCCTTTGAGTCCATATGAAATTGCCTATGAAGCTGTGCAGTCTTTTATCGACCTGTGTTCAACCAAAATCGACCAAATGAATGTGGTCCGTGAGGAATCACTTTTCACATCAACCTCGGAGTTAACAGTGTTTCCCGAAGTTGTGTCATCTGACGAGCAACTTCGTGAAGTCCTATGTGTAGACGATTTACCATGGGACGATCTCCATCATAGATCTTCGTTTTTACCCGAGGATGATCATCTTGAAAATGATTTCTCATCAATTTTTACAGCTGAATATGTCAAGGAAGCTCAGAGTCCCATGAAACATCCTGATTCAAAGCTGAATTTGAGAAATATCTCCCAAACTATTCCCATTGACATTTCAGTTAATCCTGGAATTGTTGAGAACATTCATATAGCTGCCTCATGTACAGATGACGAAATTCAGACATACAAGGCCCTATTTCAAGAATTCCGTGACGTGTTTGCCTGGTCCTATGAGGAAATGCCAGGAATTGATCCCGCGATTTTTGTTCATGAGATCAAGACTTACCCGGACGCTAAACCCGTCCGGCAACGTTTGCGTCAGATTCACCCACGAAAAGCTGCTGCAATTAAAGCAGAAGTTGAGAAACTGTTGAAAGCAGGTTTCATTTATCCGATCCCATTAATGGATTGGGTATCGAATATTGTTCCGGTTAACAAAAAGTAGGGAACAATAAGAATATGCATCGATTATAGGGATATTAATCGAGCTTGTCCAAAGGACAACTACCCAACGCCCTATATCGATCAAATAATTGATGATTGTGCCGGCAGCGAAATATTTTCCTTTATGGACTGTTTTTCTGGTTACAATCAAATCAATATTCTACCTGCCGATCAACCAAAAACGGCTTTCATTTGTCCATGGGGGACATTTGCTTATTGCAAATTACCTTTTGGGCTAAAGAATGTCGGAGCAACTTTTCAAAGGGCGATGTCTTATGCGTTTCATGACATCAAACACATTGTGCAACCGTATCTCGATGATTTGCCTGCTCATTAGTTACATCGAGCTGACCACCTTGTCCATTTACGAGCAATCTTCATGAGGTGTAGGCATTATCGTATTTAGTTGAACCCACACAAACGTGTCTTCTGTATAGAAGCAGGACGATTGCTAGGATTTGTAGTTTCGAAGGCCGGCATTCGTGTCGATGCCTCGAAGGTAGAAGCTATCATCAAATTGCCTCCTCCTTCGAGTCTTTGCCAACTCCAAAGTTTGCAGGGGAAAGCAAACTTTTTACGACGATTCATTCCTAACTACGCCGAGGTTACAAAGGGTTTTACCCGGTTGTTGAAAGAGAACGCTCTATTCTCTTGGGATGGGATAGCTCAGAAATCTTTTGATGCACTCAAACACGCGTTGACCCATGCACCGTTGTTGCATCCTCCCAACTACAACCAGGATTACTTTTTGTACCTCACCGCCGCTCATTCCACCATTGGAATGGTCTTAGTTCAGGAAGACGAATTCGGAATGGAACATTTGATATATTACCTTAGTCGGACGTTAAATCCAACTGAGCTAAAATACTCACATGTGGAGAAATTGGCATTGGCAGCCGTTCAAGCTGGCCAACGTTTTCGTCACTACATTTTACTCCGTAAAACTACAGTCATTTCGGATTGCAACCCTATGATCTACATTTTGACTAAACAATTGCTAGGGGGCAAGTACTCCAAATGGATTGTTATCCTGCAAGAGTTCGACTTGGAGTTTGAGAAATCTAAGTCTAAGAAATCTTTAGTTTTTGCAGAGTTAATGTGTGACTTCCCGCGTGCTGACACGGAAACTGTGGCAGAGGAGCCCATTGCGGACGAATCTTTGTTTCTAATCAACACTTTAGATCCGTGGTATGGGGATATCATCATCTATCTCCAGACCCAATCCTTTCGGCCCGAAGTTTCAAAGTCGGAACGTCGAAAAATTCGATTTCAATCCCAACAATACAAAATTATTGGAGATACTCTTTATCGACGAGGGGCAGACTCTATTTTTCGACGTTGTTTAACTCACGAAGAGGCTGAAAGGGTTCTGAATGACTGTCACTCTGGAGCGTGTGGCGGTCATATATCTGGGTATGCCACAGCCCAAAAGATATTGCGTGCTGGCTACTTCTGGCCGTCCTTGTTTAAAGATTGTATTATTGCGGTCCGAAAATGCCACAACTGTCAAGTGTTTGATCGAAAGATGTGCGCTCCACCTGCTCCTCTCCACCCTATAATTGCCGTTGGTCCTTTTGCCAAATGGGGTATCGATTTTATTACATGTAACCCTCACTCGGCCATGCGGCATGCGTATATCATCCTTGCGGTAGATTATTTTACTAAGTGGGCCGAGGCGATGCCTACATTCGAGGCAGACGGCAAGACAGCTACAATTTTCATATTCAATCATATAATTGCTAGGTTTGGTGTCCCAAAAGCGATAATCACTGACCATGGACGCCATTTTCGAAACGTTATGATGACATAACTTACAGGCCAGCTTGGTTTGCGTCACGATAGTTCAACTCCTTATTATCCACAAGCGAATGTTCTAGTTGAGTCCATTAACAAAGTTTTAGTTATCATGATCTGACGAATCATTGGTATTCATCAATCGAATTGGCACAACATGTTATTTTCAGCGCTTTGGGCATATCGAACCTTAGTGAAAACATCAACAGGGTTCACTCCTTTCCAACTAGCTTATGGTTTGGAAGCTGTGCTACCCATTGAATGCGAAATCCCGTCACTGCAAATGGCCATCGAGTTACTTCCAGCTACTTCCGAAGAGGAAAAGCATTTATTGTACTTAGCTCAATTAGATGAGAATCGACGTGATGCTGCATTGGCGATCGAGACTCACGCAAAACGTATGAAAGCTCAGTATGATCGAAATGTGACCCCTCGAAATTTTTCGGAAGGAGACCTAGTGTTATTATATGATCAAGCTAATGATAAATTAGGTGCTGGAAAATTCGTTCCTATGTGGCATGGGCCCTATATTGTCAAGCGAAAGCTAGAAAAAGGGGCCTATGAGCTGGTAGACTTTGACGGGGACTCTTTGGGTAAACCTAGAAATGGACTTTACCTAAAGAGGTATTATGCTTAAAAATGGGTATGGAGATTTTTTAGTTAGGTTAGTTTTTCTTTCTAGCTGATGTGTTTGTTAGTTTAGACACTGTGCTTAGCTTAGGGAGTGTGTTTTTTCATCATTATTCTGACTTATCTTGGTTTTACTCTTGATGACGCAGATGTCGATGCCTCTCCAAACATACATTGGTTTCGCTGATGGTGCTTGTCGTAGTACACGAAATATCTCTTCCGCAGCTTGGGTTATCTATTCACCCTTTGACGAGTTAGTTTCTATGCATGGGGTAAGCCTCGGTCAAACAACAAACAACATTGCAGAATACAGTGCAGTGATTGAGTTATTGTCTGAATCTATCTCATTTGGGATTTGGAGTTTGATAGTGAGGTTAGATTCTGAACTCGTTGTATTACAGCTTAATAGAGTGTATGCCATTAGAAATCCAGTGTTATTAAGGTTATTTTTGAGAGTGCGTCTCTTGGAACGTGAGTTTGATTACATTGAATATCAACATATTCCAAGGTCTTTAAATACATTAGCAGATGCAATTGCTTCTCAGATGTTAAATAGACATTTGCAATAATCATACATGTAAATTTAAAACCATTTCATAACATGATTTATAAGATGAGCCGGTAATAATGATATATATAGATAGGAGTGTGTCAAAAAATACATCGTCTTCGATCATAGGTTGAAAAACACCTTATGATCGGCAAAAATGATAAATACAAAAAACCAAATGTCACATGTGTCTACAAAACGACCATCCAATCACTGGTGATGATCTCTATATGACACCACTGCACGGGCTACCCTACACAAGAACCTCCTAAAAGGTCCTGGGACCCCGACTACATAGCGCTGAAGCCTGATAGGAATATCATCTATGGCACTCTCCGGTATATCTGCTGTAAGGCGCTCTAGGTCATGTTCCAACTCAGCTAAAGTCTCTGTGGCCTCGTCCTGTTGGGCCGGTGCCGGTGCAACTGGTAGTCTCCTCTCGAAAGGCCGGAGATTGGCTGGACATCATGGGCCTACATCTACATTTTGGAAAATTATTACTATCAATTTTGAGATGATATAAAACAAAAAAAATAGATAGTTTAAAAAAAAAACTTGTGGAAAATGAAGTTACCTGTGTCATCCCATTGTTCTCCCGGTGGAAGAACCATGTCCGGATCTCCACGAAAATCAACTCCGGCATAAGGAAAATCCTGTATAGAAAAGACCTGGTCCTCTAACCAGTGAAATTACTCCAGAGTAAATCGAACAACCTCCATTCCCTCATTAGGATGATGGGCCATAACCGTAACCCATCGCATCAATTTGGGCTCTCGAGGTAGCCCAACACCAACAGTGAGCTGCTGTGGGATCAGCATCGGAACCCTCTCTAAGCCAAAACTCACAACTAAAGGCCCATAACCAAAAGTCTTCAGCTATCCGTTTTTGGCTCTAGTCAGTTGGCCTTTTACATTGGCCAACACAACATCACACCAATTAAAAATGGTATCTCGATAGCAATCAATCGCCATCCGCATCTGGGATCCAGTGGCAATGTGTAAAGTGGCAGCCCCGCAAAGTCTGGTAACTATAAAGGCAATCACCATAAGTTCAGGTCGGGATATAGTTTTGATCTCTATCCCCTTCTCCTGAGTCTGAGTGTTACACCACTCTAATCGGAGACTAGCAATGGTCTGGCCTCCTGGCCTAGTCCCGAACAGAGTCAAGTGTTTGCCTCTCTTGGGAAAACCAGTGAGAAAGTAAATGTCCGTGGGCTCTATCTCGAGCTGGTGCCCTCCAATATAAAAACACTGGTCCTGAACATTCCACCTTTCTACCAGCCACTCTAGAAATCTCACTTGGGCCCTCATGCCAGGTATGGCCCAGTATTTATAAAGGCCGCATGCCTTCAAAGCATCAATTGACGGTTGATGATTAATGGCGGCCAAATCAACATCTTCATGCTCTCTCTCGCGCCAATCAAGCATGGTGAACAATCTACACACCAGAAAACATCCATTAGAGTCCTTAAAATCAAAAAAATTTGGTCGAATTTGGAGAATTTAGGGTTTGAAAACTCTTTGCGCAGAGTACGTACCCCGCCTTTAGGAACAGAGCGTGGGTACGCAGTTTCCCTTAAGGCAAGGTGCGTACACCCGACATTTTCCCAACTGAGAAAATGTTGGGGTACGCGGGTCCCTAGTGTGGCACCTGCGTACCCTGAGAGGCGGTTCTTGAAACCCCAAACCCTCCAAAAAATGAAATTTTGGGCCTAAAAACGAATTCTAAACGGATGAAAATGAAGAGGAGGATGTTGTAGAATACCTAAAAGAGACGGCGTTCAGTTTTGACGGTCGGATTTTCCGCAATGTCCACGGGAAGTTTCTTGCCAAAAGCCCTTTTTCTCTCCTCAACAGTAAAATGGTAAAAATAAATTGGTAAAAGCCCTTTTTATAGGTTTTTTGGGTAAATAAATGGTAAATTTGTTTATTTTTCACCATGAAAAGGTATTTTTCAAAGTATTTTTATCTATCTTTAACAGGTATGAGTAATGTGTTGGTTTTTGTGCAGGATAGAGGATTTTCAGGGAAAATTGTCATTTTTTACAAACAAAAACATCAGAGTCATCTTTAAGCCCTTTTCTGACTCCTAAAACTTGAAAAGATTGCCGAGCGTTTCTTTTACATTCGTTAAAACGGAATTAAAAGACGGTCCTCTTACAGCCCTTTTCTGACTGTAAAAACATGAAAAGATTGCCGGATTTTTGTCGTTTCAAATTCGATATTGGAAATAAAACGACGTGTCCTTGATCGCTTTTTACTTTTCAGATCAGAGACACTAATCATGAAAGTACTCCTTGGTTGTAAAGATCAAGCGGTTCTCTCAAGTATTATTTTATACTTTTTCGGGCTTGGGAGACACAAATTTACGAAAAAGGTCAACCCTGGAGTCTTCTTAAGTTTTTCAGACTCTCTAAAATTGAAAAACGCCGAGTTTCTCCTATACTGGACTCGTTAAAATTTCACAGTAAAGGACCTGTTCGATTACAAACAGGAACGAACCACTCCTTCTTAGGGTTCGAATCTAAACTAAGTTGGACTCATCCGAAGGATGAGCTTATAATCAAGCAAATGTTATCCTCCTCAAGCTTGTAAAAAAATAAAGAGGTACTTGCCAGAAATGGTGGGGGAAAAGAGAGAAAAATGAGCCTATTTTTTATCCTTTGTCTCAGAGAAACCTTATCACCACTCTTGAACATGACACTTTTCATTCACCTGGGTTGGGAAATCCTTTGCCTAACAGTTGACCAAACCACATTGAAAGACTTCAGCTGGTTTCCGGGTATTAACTTTGGGTCAATTGTCACCAAGCCATCTGTTGTGTCGTTATGTGTTCAAGAGGTCACTACAAACAAACCATTCATCTGGAAAATACTTGTCATCCATCTTGACCATCCCTGAGTCAGTCCTTACAGCTACATTTCTTCAACTTGATCTATGATTTCGTGTTGTGGGCTTGCCTACGACGGATCGCTTTCTATCGACATCAGCACATTATCTAGAAAGATGATCTAGAAATCGTCAGTACCTTGAAATCTGCATGCATCAATGGCAGGTTTCTCGCCTTTGACGACAATTTACATCATTGACTTTCGATCGAAGGATTCCGTGACATGTTCGACATCAACACATTCATTCACATCTCATGGATTGTACTGGGTACTTTGAGAACCATTGACATCACTGGTGGTCTCTCTCACACTTGTTAATAGTTTACATCATTGACTGGTAATCAAGTGGTTTCTACCATGTTCGACATCAACTCATTTATTCGCATGGATAGAATCGTACTATTTCGGGAAGTAGAAATGAAGACCCTGGATCTAGTTTCCACCATCCAGGCTGCGAGGAGTTTTGTATTCATTATATAGTAGACTAATTATAAAAAGATGGCTACGTCCATACTATGTCTACATGAGTCTATGATTATGATGTACTGCGAAATCATTCCTGTATCAGAGAAGTAGTTAGTCTGTTAGTTAAAGTTTTTGATCTGAGTATGGGAATGCCTACCTCAGCGATGATATGATCTCATATATGTATTTTTTGTTGAATATTTGCAGGTTCCAACTGGGCTCTCCACAAGATAATCCGTGAAATGATAAAGTGCTTCACCCTTCCTAGATGATATAAAACCCTAATCTACTACAGGCTTCCCACTTTAGGGGGAAATCTGTTACACTAAAATTTGTCACCATGACTATTTGCAGTTAGTATGGCTCCATCAATAGTCATACTATCCTCCTTGGCAAGTCTTATACCTCTGCTCCTGATGTCAAACCCCAAAAAAGAGAGAAAGTCTTTAAAAAGTCAATATAACTCTGGTTACGCAGTTTCTCTTACTCTTACCTGTGTGTACGCACCTCAAGTTCATAATACCTGCGTACTTGTACACTCTGTCTGTAAAGGGGTGGGTGCGTATTCCTGTAAAGGTCAAAAGGCGCAAGTTTTACTTCAAAAAAGTTACTTGTGGTCGATTCTAGAGCATTCTAGAAGATGGTTTGACGTGTATTGAGCACCTCCAGATGGTTCATGCATCCCAATGAAAGAGGAACTTATCCCATGAAGAGGGGAGCTACCCCTTTGAAAGAGGAGCTTATCCCATTGATGGTGGACCTGATTAACTTCCTCCAAAGCATTATAAATACAGGCATTAGGCCAGAGGGAGGGGAGGTTGAAAGCTGAACATTCCTAAGGGTAGATGCTGCTGAAATTAGGACTCCCTTATAGAGCTTGAGAGGAGAGATTCCAATCCTTTCTTAGCTTCATTTGGAAGTGGGTGAGCTGATCAAAGTAAAGGAGAACTCTTGCTGGACCCTGGGAGGGACCTGCACAACACCAAGGCACTGGTTGTAATGGTTTCTTTTGTTTCCAATTAATACAATTAAGTTCATTTTTCTCAACAAGTTGTTATATATAATTTGTTTCATATACTCCTTGGTCTTTAAGATGAATATGTTTTATTATATGAGTTATTCAGGTGCTATGTAATTGTTTGCTTGTTAGTGAATGCAGGCTTCAAGGAGAAGGAGCTCATCTGGATCGAAGAGGCTTGGCTACTACAAACAAGCGTTGGACTAGAGGTAAGCCTTAAACACCTGGTTGCTTTTATTTTAAATGCATATTTAGGGAAAGATAGTGCTTGATTGTTTTGTTTGTCACTGGAAAGCCTTAGCTTCTAGGGAGGTCGGTTTTGTCCGCAAAATTGACTCTTTCCGCATGACACATACAAACACCTTCAACAATCTCTAATTATTGATGCAAACACCTTGAACAATCTCTAATTATTGATTCAAAACAACACCTTTAGCAATTTCTCATTACTGAATATATCACCAACCTATATGCACCAACAACATCAAGACAAATCACCCATGCACTTGATTGCATCTATAAAACACCTTTTAGATACCAAGATTGGTATTTGATTCACCTTTGATGCATGCCACCACTATGCATAATGTTGCACCAACAACTCCCCTCCACACACACTACCACACACACTCTTGCAGTGCATCACCTCAACTCTTTTTCTTGAATTTTCATTTTAAAGAATTATGGACTGATATTTTTTGCTTCAATCTTTGGTTAGCTTGTTCATTGATCTACGACATGGTTTTCCTATTTTTGCATTTGTTCTATTCACAAATTTTCCTCTCGACCTATTCTCTGAGTCTTATTTTTCTCTTCACCTGTTACTTCAATAATTTTTTAGTTAAAAAAAAAAATTCCTCAACTTTGGTGAGTTGCAGGTCTTAGCAAGGATTTTCTAGATTTGGTGAACCTCCCGTTTTACCAAAATTTCGAAATATACCTCTTAACTATTGTTCTGCTACCAGAACTCGAAGTGTTATTTTTAGATCTAAATCGAGCTGCCAACTTTTGTTATGTTTGGCTTAACTACCAAACTTCAAGTGTTGCTAAACTAAAGTTGCTGACACAATTTTCCATGCAAGTGTATTGCATAATTGCTTTTTCCAAAATATCTACCAACTCATTCATGCCAAATCCAAAAGGCTTTGTTAATAATCATTTTTTCCAAAATAGATTTTGAATCATCCGCCATGCCTAAGCACTTTCCTACAGGCCCAAAGGCCTTTACGGCCCTTTATAATTTCTAAAAGAAATTTCTACTAAAACTAATGAATTTGGCTTTTATCCCCTTTTGCTCTGGAAGCTATTTATTTTCACCATAATACTGATACATGTGACCATTCACTAATCCTTTATGTGCTAAGTGTTTTTAAAGGCCTATCGGGGACATATTTCCCTTTAAAATTTCTACACGCGCTCAGTCTTATCTCTTTGAAAAATGATCAACCACTTGAGCCCCTCTGCTTGACGCTTTTTGAAATTATAATTCCAAAGAGGTTATGAGCTCACAGGATTCTTGACATGGCTCACCTTCCTTTTTCTACGTGTTGTTCATATATATGCTCTCTCTTGAGAGTATAACCTGGGTGCCCTAGTGCTAGACACGTTTACGAAATTCCAATTCTTAAAATGTTACAGGATTTCGAGCTTCTGGGCCTCTTGAGCCTTTGAGCTTCTGACCCTAGTCACCACTCTAATATTTTTTTATGGTGTTCCATGGTTCCAAGATTCCATGCCTACTTCTTTTACCCTACCTCAATGTTGTTATGGGCTTCCAAGGTTCTCAAGTTCTGCTCATCTTTGACTTTTGTAGGCCCAACTTTGACTACCTCTATCTTTTGATCCAGGAGGACATTTTCTCACTTCTTTATACCGTTACAAATACATTTCAATTAAATTTTCATCTGAGTAGATCTGAAGTTGAATTTAAGCTAATTTGTTTCCTAAAAAATTGCCTCGAAGTCTTTGTTATTTTTGCACCATGAGCCTTCTTCTTGTTCTTGGAACCTGTTGTTCTGAGACATCTCTTTGACACCCGTGCCCCCCACTACCACCTGTTGAAAACATAATTCCAACCATCTTCTTAATGGACACCCTATTTCCACCAATGAAAACATATTTTTGTCAATCTTTCCCTTTGAAATTGATGACAACACCAAAATCAAACAAAACATCCTTCAGAAAACATGTCAACTTGTCATCCTTTGAGTGTTGATCCCCTTGAGATGAACTTCTCTCAGTTGTTTTTGTTGCTATTATGTTTCTATCACTGACACCTCTTCCTTTACTATGGATCTATCCTTTTACCTTTTTGTTTAGTCACTATTGATCTCTCCCCCTTTGACATCAATGCAACTACACCAACATGCTCCCCAAGTCACCATACTCCTTATGTCAACAATATTTATATGTCATGTTGATCCTATGCACCTGTAAAATTCACCTTTATATGTTGAAAAAACAACTACTCTCTTTCTTCATCTTAAATGAAGAGCTAGTGTAGGGAGGAAAGAGGAACAACTCATAATATTTGCCTGAAATACTCAAACTATTTGTTATATGGAATTTATACCTACGGATAACTACATCTTCCCTGAGTGGGTAGCTACACTTAGAACAACAAAATTAAAGAAGTTTAACCTTTCCCTACAATAGATAGATAAGATAAAGGAACCTACTTGTGATCCTTTACTTGCTTTGATCTCCTTTGAGTTGCTCCCGTCGCTCTCGCTCAAACTAAATTCTCTCAATTGGTACCTGCCAACATAAACAGAAGATGACAACAATCAAAGCATATGATCTATATACTATAAACAAATTGAATCAACAGAATTTTAACATATATTCAACATAGATATAGACAATAATATGGTAAAAGGAACAAACAACCTTAATGATTAATAGAAGGAGGAGTTACAACCAATGTAGTTCAATCCTTTGTCACTCATCCAGCTTAGTCCAAACCCTCATCACACCAAAAGCACATCAATCCAACAGCATAACATTACTTGACAATGATTTCAAATCTCAAACCAACAATATTTCTCTATAATCTTCAAGTTCCAACCCTTGATCACTATTATGAATGTTCAATTTATAGGGAAATGTAAGTGGTTTTGTCATAAATAGGGTATTGAATGGCTTTCCATATTTGGATTTAGTTTCCATGGAGAAAGGGATGAGAGGATAGAGGGTTAATTGATCCATAACCTATCCAAAGTCGAGCTCATAGGATGAGATAAGAGCTAGTAATCATTCTAGAATGCTCTAGAATCAAGGAATATTCCTGGAATCCTATGCAAATTTCTCTCATCCTTGCCCAACGCAGGTCAAAGTATGCCTAAGTGCACTGTAGTACAGGTCTGAATGGGCCTACCTGCTTTGCAGCGTAGTTACCCCTGACAAAGGTTGTGCTGGTGTCCCAAGGACACATTTTGGTAGGGTTTCAGGCTAGGAAACTTTCATGGATGGAAGCATTCAATGTGATGACTTGTCTAGGGCATGTAGCAACTAAATTAGGGTTTCATGAGCCTTAATTGTACTGATCTGATCGTTGAGAGTGATGTACTCAAATAAACCTATAACAACTTCCCCCTAAAGCATGAAGTCGAAAATGATAATGTCGAGTGATATGTTTTATAATGTGATGAGGAGGATCTGAAGTGGACGGTGACCTGCATCAATTACAATACATAATATCATCATATCTTTGAATTTTTCATGAGTTACTGAGGGAAGGCATACTCATGCTCAGCATATAAACTTTTAATTACATGTACATACATCAGATAGTCATCTATAGATATAGACCCATGATAGGATGCCCATCTGTGTAAATCCATTGTACAAATGATTTAGTACTCTCTTGAAATCGCAGCTCAGATGGATGAAACTAGATCCGGGGTCTTCTATCTCATCCAATCATTCGCTCAAGTATAAGTCTAGCCATATGAAAATGTGATCTGAAGTTGAACATGGGAATACACCATCTGATTACCAGCCAATGATGTAAGCCGATAATACACGTGAGAGAATTCACCGATAATGATAATGATCCTCAAGGTACTACATTACATTTTGCATGGTGTGAATATATGTTTTGATGTCGAACGCCATATAAATTCTTTCGGTCAAAGGCCTGTGATGTCAACCTATCACCCGAAGAGAGAAAATTTTCATTGATGTATGCAAGCCTCAAGGTACTGGAAGGGCGTTTCTAAGTCAACTTCTTGGATAATTTTCTGATGTCGACAAGAAGCGAATCGTTGCAGGAGGGCCTTGATGTATCCCCCATCAATGACACGAAATGAGTGTAATGATTTTGAAGACAGAATGTGACTGATGACACAATGTTCAAGAATGGCGGTCATGAAAATGAAGGTTTATGAGTATTGCAAAGGATGAAGTTTACTGAGTGACTTCTCTTGAACATGTTGGCGACACTGAATGAATTGGTAGCATTGAGCCAAGACCAAAGTGATGGATGGTGTGATAGACCATGGTATGATAACCATCAAGTAGATACCCAACCCAAATAGTCAGAGAGATGAAGTGAAAGTGTCATGTTCAAGAGCGACTTGCTACGATAAAGTGATTTATCCCTTTTCCCATTTTCCCCAGTCATTGTTCACCAATACCTCTTTATTTTTTAACAAGCTTGAGGAGGATAACATATGCTTGTTGCATAATTCCACCCTTTGGGTGAATCCATCGCTATGTGATTTTTTAACAAGTATAGCGAAGGTGGAACTCGGTCTTGTCGTGATGGACAAGTTTGTCACTATTTGATGTTTTAGCGAGTTTAACGACAATGAGAACTCGATCCTTTTCATGTTTAGAGAGTTTGAAAGGGGACAAAAAGAAAACTCCACAAGTTCTTTTTCATAAATTTGTCTCTCAAGTCCGAAAAAACGTAAAATAATACAAGAGAGAACCTATTGACCATGTTCGATCAACGTATTCTTTTTTCTTAAGTAATCTATCTCACTCTGGAAAAGGCTTAAACTTATATGTCGTTTTCAATCCGTTTACGAGCTGAAAAAGACAAGCGCCCAGCAATCATTTCATGTTTAAAGAGTCAGAAAAGAGCTTGAAAGTAGACACCCTATTTTTATTTTCTTTTAATGAGTCAAAAAAGGAAAATACTCGGCGATCTTTTTATTTTTTATGAGTCAGAAAAGAGCTTAAAGGTGACTTGTCGTGGAGGAATGAGTGGTATAAATGGTAGCAACTGGTTCTGACAATGGTGTAACTGCTCAAAACATGTAATGGTCAAGAGACTAGCTAATAAAACCACTCACCATTGCAGTCCCTTAGGAAAGGGAAAACAACAAAGTGAAAGTGTATGATCGGCCAAGAAGATAGTGACGATGGAAGGAGAAAAACCAAGGCTCATCTGATGGAAGAGGTTGATAGAATGGAAATCACGAGGGTTAAAATGGAGATGGGTTCATTTTTACACAAGCTTGAACCATGAAAAAAATATGGTTGGATTTAGTTCCATTTTTACACAAGCTTGAAATAAGAAAAAACTATGATTGAGATTGGTTTACATGCCCCCAGCATGATGACTCGATTCTAGGTGCATGCCCCCCAAGCTTCATTGCATTCACCTAAGTAGACTACTCATGGCTATCAGGTGGATGGAATGAAGGTTCATTTACAAGATCAAGTGAAAGACTCAACTAGGATTTTACGAGATCTAATCAAAGACTCGAATTGGAACTTTGCTTCAGGGGACCTTGTTTCATTTTTTAATGAGCTTGACACAAGATAAGGAACTCTGCTCAGATTCCTTGTTTCATTTTTTAACGAGCTTGACACAAGACAAGGAACTATGCTCTGGGACCTGTTTCATTTTTTTAATGAGGTTGACACAGTAAAAGAACTATCCTCATATTCCTTGTTTCATTTTTTAACGAGCTTGACACAAGACAAGGAACTATGCTCATACCCTTTGTTTCATTTTTTAACGAGGTTGACACAAGACCAGGAACTATCCTCATACCCTTTGTTTCATTTTTTAACAAGGTTGACACAAGACCAGGAACTATCCTCATGATTCCTTGATCATGACCCATAAGAGGTCATGACTTCCAAGAGGTTCTCATCAGATGGGAGAACAATGCTCTGGAAGGGATATGTAGCAAGGAATCCATTAGAGAGATCTGGTTCCAATGCCCCCAGTACATAATGCACAACATCACGGAATTGATCGTCAATTGATGTAGGCATGGAATGGGTTGCCACATAATTGACCCATGGCGGGGAAGATACCATTGGGACAAAAGGACCATTTAGGGAAGATGGTTGACTGGAAGCCATATTTGGACCAGGAAATGAAAGCTGGTCAACGGTGACAATTTTTCCTTCATGTGGGAAACACATCACTCGAAGAGTGTTGAAACAATATCTCCCATGTCATAAACATAGTCGCGCCCAAGAAGTAAATTGTAATCTAAAGGGACTGGGACAACCATCACATTGAGATAAACAAATTTTCCTCCCAAAGTAATAGGCAACTGAGGAAGGATCCCTCATGGTTGACTAGTTCCTCTGTTAAAGGCCAATAGATTCTAGGTAACAAGAACAAGTGGCGGCAAACCAAGCGCTTTCCAAGCAATGGAGGAAAGGATACTCATAGATGCACCTTCATCTATAATAGTGCCAAATAAAATCATATTATAAACCTGTACTATGATCTAGAAAGGCACATAAGAAGGCAGACGACATCCTGCCAATCGAGTCCAATCAAAGGAAGTGAGTAGACTACTTGGAGGGGGGACCGTAAGAACATGAGAATTACCCACTTGAGTTACAAGAAAGAGAGGATTTTCCTCCTGTGTTGATGGAACTAGAGGGTTTCCTCTAAGCTCATTGGAATCTGAAGAAATGAAAAGAACCTGAGTGGTATCATACTCACTCTCTACAGGAAAGGTACGATTAACTAAAGGTGAAATCGGGTCAACTGTTTCCTTGACCTGTGATTGGTCAGGTATAGACTCATGGGATTCACATTCAGAGAGAGTGGGTTTGACCAATGGTTGATTTGGGTCAGTCACTTCATCAACTAGTGAAGGATTAAGGGAGAGTCTCCTGTAACCAGATGGAAGTCATTGTGGAGAAGCAGGATGGTTATCCAACACTTTTTGGGCTTCATCCAAATAGGGACAAAGGTGAATGGGGTGATTCCCTTCGCATAACCTATAGGTGAACTTAAATTTACCCTTATTTCCATGAAATTTACTACCACTAGTTGATTTTGTTTCACCAGCATGATCTCTAGAAGTTGATGACACAGAATGATGTGAACGAGAAGACCATTCTTCTAAGATCTGAGGAATACTAGAACAATTTTGAAGAAAATGGTCTCCTGTACAAAGTTTGAAAGGATATCGAAGTTTGTGAGGCTTATCGGACAGTTTCTCATCAGAAGTTTCATTCGAAGCAATGGTTGCTTAGTTGCCCCCCTGCTGAATTTTCTTCTTCTTCTTCTTCCCTTTCTTCTTCTTCTTATCCACCTGGTTACTAGTGTCAATACTTTCACCAAGTGAAGAGGAAGAAGGGGAGGAAGAAACAACCGACGAAGAAGGTAAAGGGTCAAATTTAGGATCAACTGGAGGTTGATTTTGTCTAGTTGTAGGAATATTCAGTTGCGGGGCCAAGGAGGTTGAGAACAACCATACTGGAAAGCCGATGGTAAGTCCTAGAAGGGACAATGTAGCCATATAAGGAGCACCAATATTTCCAAAAGGAGGGAAAGGACTGGGATTCCCATTAAAAGGAGTTCCATGATCGGTGGACTCCGGAGTTGTTGCCATATGTTTCAACCTAAGATCAACTAGAAAGTGACATGGAGGATGTTATCCGTGGTCAATTAATTTATTTAATCAAAATAACATAACAGAAGAAAAGAGGGATAATTTAGGAAAAAGGATTACCAAGTAACTGTGAACTGCAATATACTGCCTCAGTAAACCAAGGACTTAGGATACGTGCATGAAATCTCCCCGAATGTTGTTTTTCGTGTATCACAGTATATAAGGTGGTCGACTCGGTTACCTATGGATGGATAGCAACCTAATGTAGTCCTCCTAAATATAATTGGATTTAGGTGGAGGCCCAATCCGTGTTAGCGTTGTCTAATGCGAAACTGCACAGTTAGAGCATCCATTTATACTTTTCGTACTATAACATCGCCCGATATACCCAAAAGTATGTGGAAGAGCTACAATATACTTACGTATGTGGAATGAGGTATCACACTCAAAATGTATTGTAGACCATTAGCCGCAGCTACTATGTTTAACGACATCGGAACATGTCTCTAGCCTAGACCTCTAAATGTTATGTGTTAAGTTACAATGCTCCATTAGGTTAATTGAGATAACTTTTAGTTGATCTTGTTTAAAAGTTTTCCTTTCAAGTTCACTGCGTGATGTTTTTGAAACTCCTAGAATGCAACTAACATGAGAAACATTCTTTTCTTTTGATTTAAACAATGAAAACCGTAGCTAGTAAGGGATAGAGCAATCATATTTTTGACAAAGAGCATACCTAATGTAATTTCCCTAGTTATTCCTATCAAGCATTCGAAAACTACAATATGCACCATGCTATTTTTTGTTTTCATTCCCTTTGGTGTTTAGATGAACATAAAGAAACTAAATGCACAAATGATCAATCAATGCTTTTCACAAGAAACGAAGATTTTACGACAGTTTATTTTTCAAAGAAATGAAGACTTTACGACAATTCCTTTTCAGAAAAGTAAAGACTTATCAATGTAAACTAACTTTGGGATTGATTCGAAAATGATAAAGAAAACATAAAGAAACATTGAACAAACAAAGCCAAAGTGGACATGGAAAAGAAATATTAATTTGGACTTCAGGGAAAGAGAAACATTGACCATTCAGCAAAGAAGATTAGAAGCAATTTTGGATACAGTCAAGAAAAAGATGGGTTTTTTTGCTTAACAGGGATCAGCGCAGACCTGAGTGGGAGATAGTGTGCTGCAGTGCACTGTCTCTAAGCCGAGGGTGCACTGCAATGCACTGTCCCTTGACCAAGGGTGCACTAGTAACAACACATTCATAGAGTAGGCATTCTAGTCCAAATTTTGACCAAAAAAGCTTCAAAATGACTGAAAAGAGATCAATGAATTCACATAAAGTCTACTAGGATGTAATATGATAAGGGTAAACTACCAGGAATGATGGTCTTTCCCTAGTGGAGTCACCAATTTTTTATATGGAATTTATACCTACTGATAAGTACATCTTCCCTAAGTGGGTAGTTACACTTAGAACAACAAAATTAAATAAGTTTAACCTTTCCCTACAATAAATAGATAATATAAAGGAACCTACTTGTGATCCTTCACTTCCTTTGATCTCCTTTGTGTTGCTCCCATCACTCCCTCTCAAACTGAATTCGCTCAATTGGTACCTGCCAACATAAATAGAAGACGACAACAATCAAAGCATATGATATATCTACTATAAACAAATGGAATCGACAACATTTGAACATGTATTCATCATAGATATAGACAAGAATATGGGAAAATGAATAAACAAATTTATTGATTGATAGAAGGAGGAGTTACAACCAATGTAGTTTAATCCTTTCTCACTCATCCAGGTTAGTCCAAACCCTCATCAAACCAAAAGCACATCAATCCAGCAGCATAACATTACTTGACAATGATTTCAAATCTCAAACCAATAGTATTTCTCTATAATCTTCAAGTTCCAGCCCCTAATCACTATGATGACTAGTCAATTTATAGGGAAATGCAAGTGGATTTGTCATAAATAGGGTATTGAATGGTTTTTCATATTTCGAGTTAGTTTCCATGGAGAAAGGGGTGATAGGATATAGGGTTAACTGACCATAGCCTATCCAAACTCAAGCTCATAGGATGAGATAAGAGTTGGGAATCCTTCTAGAATGCTCTAGAATCAAGGAATATTCCTAGAATCCTATGCAAATTTCACTCATCCTCGCCCAGCGCAGGTTAAAGTGGGCCTAAGTGCACTGCAGTACAAGTTTGAATGGGCCTACCTACTTTGTAGCACAGTTACGCCTGACCAAGGCTGCGCTGGTGTCCCAAGGAGGCATTTCAGCAGGGTTTCAAGCAAGGAAATTTTCATGGATGGAAGCATTCAATGTGATGACTTGTCTAGGGCATGTAGAAATTGAATTAGGGTTTGATGAGCCATAAATGTATTGATCTAATCTTTGGGAGTGATGTGCCCAAATAGACCTGTAACACTATTCTCTAGGAAGTGGTTGAGTGAAAATATGAACAACTTGTTATTTTTTAGTATCATACTCCAATTTCATAACCTAATTTGCTACTTACTTGAGCAAGAAGTGATACTTGATTGGAATATGCTTTGTCTTGGAGTGAAAAATTGGATTCTTTGACATGCCTATTGCACTTTTGTTGTCACAAATAATGGCAATAGGTTGATGATAGAACAGTTGTACATATTGCAAGGTTTTTTTCATCCATAGTAATTGAGTACATCAAGAATTTTCTACAATATATTTTTCTTCATCTATAGATAAGGAAATGGAATCTTTGATTTTGCTCAACCACGAGACTAGAGATTCTCTTAGAAAGAAATAAACACCATTGTGCTCTTTCGATCATCTACGTCACCAACCCAATCAACATCAATATAAATAGTTAATTAAAAATATTTACCTCTAGAGTGTCGTAAATCATATTCCACTATAGCTATGAGATATCTAAGAATCCTCATGGTTTTTAGTAGATGGGTTTGTCTAGGAGAAGCTTGAAATCTTCCAACTATAGAAACAACATGCATGATATCTGGTCTTGAAGTTGTCAAATATAAGAGGCTGCTAATGATGGATCTATATAAATTGTGGTTCACTTCTGGAGACTCACTTGCTAATCTTGCAACTTGTTACCATTGGAGTTCTTAGTAAAATGCATTCTTCCATGCCACATTTACTCAACACTTCTTTGAGATACGTGGTTTGAGAGAGAAAAATTCCTATGGGGGTTTGCACAATATGCAATGTAAGGAAGTAGGGAAGCTCTCCAAGCATGGAAATCTCGAATTGTCCCTTCATATCAGCTGCAAATTCCTTGGTCAAAAAATATGAATGACTGACAAAGGTAATATGATCAACATATACAACCACCAGAATGAGTTTTTTATATTTTTCTTTGATAAATAAGTTGTTGTTAGGTGCACCTCTTTTGAATCCACACTTGAGAAGGTAGTTGTCAATATTGGAATATTAAGCTCTTGTTTCTTTCTTGAGACCATACAAAGCCTTCTTAAGTCTAAAAACATATTCTAGTTTCTTTATTAGCTTAAAATATTATGGATTGTGTATGTAAACTTCCTGTTTTAGCTCTCCATTGAGAAAAGAAGATTTGACATCCATTTGATAGATTTTGAATTTCTTAAAGAAATGAAATTCTAAAACAATTCTTATTGCTTCTAATCTAGCATCACGAGAAAAAATTTCATCAAAACCCAGGCCTTTTATTTGAGCATAGCCCTTGCATACCAACCTAGCCTTGTTTATTACCACTTCTACAAGGTCATTTGATTTATTCTTGAAAACTCACTTTGTGGCAATGACATTCTTGTTAGCAGGCCTTGGACCAAGTTCCCAAGTATGATTTTTCTCTATTTGATAGAATTCTTCATTCATTTCCTTTAAACAATATTGATCTTGACTAGGTTCAACACCATCTTTTGGTTCATCCATGGAAAACAAGGCAACATGTGCTGGCGTGAGGGAATCTGGCAACTTCCATCTTGTCTACACTCCAAAATTTAATTCACCAATGATCTGATCAGTTAGGTGGTGTTATTTTATATACCTTAGAGGATACTTAGCTTGATTACTAGAGGATTCTTCATTGATTTCTTCTGTATATGCCTCATCATGCTCCTCACTAATGCTCACTAGTTCATCAACGCTAGTTTTTATGGGTTATTTATCTTCTTGATCAATGTGCTCATCGACATTTACATCGATACAATCGATGATCCTCTTGGTGACTTTATTGTAGCATCTGTATCCTTTGTTATTGCGTTAGTATCACAAAAAATGCATTCATCTACTCCAGCATTGAATTTTCCAATTTTTTCATCATTTCTCTTGATGTAGCATCTGCTACCAAAAACTATGAAGTGTTTGACTATTTCAAGTCTTCCATACCACAACTCATAGGCATTTTTGTAACTATTCATTCTAAAATGAGATTTTTTGTGGATAACTATTGTTGTACGAATAACTTCTGACCAAAACCACTACTGAACATTCCTTTCTGTCATCATTGCTCTGGCTAACCATTGTACTAATCGGTTTTCTCTTTCTGCACACCATTTTACCGGGCAGTCTCTTCTATTGCAAACTTCCTTTTTATGCCATTCCTTTTTACATAATTCATCAATTTCTTTTGATGTGAACTCACCTCCATTATTAGACCTTATGCTTTTGATTTTGTAATTTGTTTCATTCTCAGCCAGTGATTTGAACTCTTTAAATTTCTCAAAAGTTTCAGATTTCTCTTTGAGGAAGGAAACACATATCATCCTGCTGAAATCATTAATTATTATCATAATGTATAATTTACCTGTGGGTATCTACATTCTAGATTTTCCACACAAATACATGTGTACCAACTATAATGGTTTTGATGATGAGTTCTACCTCTGCTTAAATGGAACTCGAGCTTCGTTTCCCAGTTATAGAGATTTACATATTGTATTCTCTAGTTTTGAAATCCTAGGCAAATCATTGACAAAATTCTTCTTTCTTAGCTCGACTATCTAATCAAAGTTCAAATTTCGAAGAATTTCATGCCACAACCAACTCTCATATATATTTGATAAGAAACACATTTTTTTCTTCTCTTTGAGCACATAAACATTATTGTCTATTCTTACAGCTTTAACAACTATCTCACCTGTAACTGTGGACTTGATTTGACAATTTTTTGCTTTAAAGAGTACATCATAGCTTTGATCACACATTTGAGATACACTTAACAGTTTGTGCTTCAGTCCATGTACATGTAAAATATTTTTGGATTTACCTTTTCCATTTGATAGACTAACCACCCGTTTTGCAATTATTTTTCTAGTAGCATTGTTGCCAAAAGTCACATTACCTTTGTCAACTGGTTTCCATGTAAAAAACTTGCTTTTGTCTCCTGCCATGTGCCTAAGACATCCCCTTTCCACATACCAATGAATCCCACCATTTTAAGCATACAAAGCAATATCACATCACTATGATTTCTCCTTTTCATTTTAGACCTTGGGCTTTTGTTTAATTTGCTTAGTTACTAGGTTTGTCCTTTTTCCTTTAAGTCTACAAATGACTACTATATGCCCAAAATTTCAACATTTGAAGCATTGCACCTGATAATTCAGGGGAGAAAAAGAATTATTGTACCTGGGTCTGTTTCTCCTATGACGAAGTCTTCTCTTGCATATGAGTTACTTCTATGATAGATTGACTCTGCAATTGGATACTCTGTGGCCATATTTATTGCATGTGAAGCAATACCCTAGGAAACTATCATTGTACCTGGAAGATTTTCTTTTGTGCTGGACTAAATTTTGGGCACTTCAATTTTCTTGGTTAGTGTTATTATTTTGCTACTAGTGATTTTTATGGATCTAATCTTTGGGTTACATGTCCCTGTTTTGTTGTTGTGTAGGCCCTTCTTTAGCTGCTATAATAAAGGTAATTTTTTTCTTTCATTTTAAATCATTTGTTGTGCTGGACTTAGATTTAAAGCCAAGACCACTACGATTTTTATTGACGTGTTGAGCCTCCAATATCTCATTTAAATCCTCAGTTCCTTTACTAAATTTTTTATTAAAACTAAACTACATTTTGGCCTTATCCAACTCCTTCCTCAGCAGCATAACCTCTTCTTCCAACTTCTCACATGCTTGAACCTTTTCATTCAACTATTGGTTGAAGGATTATTTTATTTTATTATCATGTTCTATTTGCAAGAGCAATGACTCAACAACCTGAGCCTTTTCTTTTGTTAAGGACTCCTTGAGGACTTTATTTTTGTTCCTCAACCTTTCTATTTCATCAAGACTACTTAACAGTTCTCCTTCAAGGTCTACTTTTCCTTCTTCATCATTAGAATTAACAACCTCAAATTGCATATTTTCTATGGCCATAAGCATAAAATATTTAGAGCTCTCACCCTCCCTTTCCTCATCTGAGGATTGACTAGGTTCAATTTCTAAAAAACTCTCTTTTTGAATATAAAAACCTCTCTTCTTAGTCTTATTTTTGTCCTTTTTATTAAACTTCTTTTCTGATTTGATGGATGATTCTTTGGTTGTAGACTTACCTTTAGAAATACTCATCTCATAGGTATTGACTATTCGAAGAAGTTGATCTAAAGTGAGAGTGATTAGATTGGTCATTTCTTCAATGACTAACACCTTGGGATTAAAACTCTCATGAAGAGATCTTAACACTTTTTGAACTACCATAGATTCATATAGCTACTCATCAAGCCCTCTTATGGTGTTTCAAACACTCCCCAAAACTATTTTGCAATATCTTCATTGTCATGCATGCTTAAAGATGAAATTTTGGAGTTTATCTTTCTTTACCTTGATGTCTCCCTCATAGTAGTTTCTCATCTTTTCCTAGATAGATTCAAAAGATGTGAAATGCATTACCTTGACAAACTTCAATTCAGGTGGACCAGCAAGCAGTGCATTCATTTTCGTAGCATTGCATGTAAACTCCAACTTCTGATCTTTGGTAACCACTATTGGAGGCCTTTGATATGCTTCTTCCACAACGTCCCACACATAAAATCCAAGTGATTGAATGTAAGTGTCCATCCTCACTTTCCAACACACATAGTTTGTTCCATTGAACATTGGCACCCTATTGGTATATCCTCCTTCCCAATTTTGCATGTTCCCTCATCTTTCTTACAATTGTTAAACTGATTTGAAGTAACTCGAATTTGATAGCGATTGTTAGATATAATAGAAATTAGTACACTACTGAGAGGGGGGGTGAATTAGTAGTGTGACCAAATTATATAATTTTTCACAAATTATACTTTTCAATCACTTTAGCAATAGTTCATGGATCAATAACACAACTCATTCATGAGAAATATAATATCATAAGCACATGGGAGACATAAACACAAGACATCAAACTTCCTTTTGTTACAATTTTTAATTTTATTACATGAATCCCCCACTACCACTTGTAGGTTTATCATCTTCCACTAAAAGGAACTTCTATCCCTACTCGTTTATTAGCTACAACTAAAAGGGATTGCTTCCCCTACTCATTTACCACTACTCACTAGAAGGGACTCTTGGCCCTGCTCCTTTATCAGTGTATGCTGAAATGGGCTATTTCCCCAAAACATTAAAAATTACCCACTAGAAGGAGCCCCAACCCCTGATCTACAGGCGACCACTTGTTGGCCTTGTTGATTTATCTTTCATTCATTTTCAATCTAGAACCAATACACCTCTTACCTCATAAACACATCAACTTTTCTCACTTCAATTGCTCACCAAAGCCACCATACAAACACCTTCAACAATATCTTATTATTGATGCAAACACCTTCAAAAATCTTTCATTACTGCTACAAAACACCATCACCTTTAGCAATTTCTCATTACTGAACATATCATCATCCTATATGCACTAGCAACATCAACACCAATCAGCCATGTACATCTTTGCATATCTAAAACACTTTTCAAATACCAAGATTTGTCTCTAATTCACCCTTGATGCATACCACCATTGTGCATAACGTTTCGCCAACAAATCTCATCCACACACTCTACCACACACACTCCTTCAACCCATCACCTTAACTCTGTTGCTCGAATTCTAATTTGAAAGAATTCTAGACTAATATTTTTTGGCTTCAATCTTAAGTTAACTTGTTCATTGATCTATTGCATGGTTTTCTTATAATTTTTTCCTTCGTTCTGCTCAAAATTTGTCTAATGAACCTATTCTTTAAGTCTAATTTTTCTCTTCACCTATTACTTCAATAATTTTTGAGTTAAACTGTTGTTTTCCTTAATTTTGGTGAGTTACAAGTTTTAGTGAGGCTTTTCTAGATTTGCTAAACCTCCAGTTTTACCATAATTTCCAAATTTGCCTCTTAACTACTATTCTGATACCATAACTCAAGGTGTTATTTTTAGTGCCAAATCGAGTTTCCAACTTCCGTTATGTTTATCTTAACTACCAAAATTCAAATGTTGCTAAACTAAAGTTGTTGACTCAAGTGTCCATGCAAGTGTATTGCATCATCACTTATTCCAAAATAGGTGTTGAATCGTTCATTCCAAAGCCCAAAGGATTTGTTCACAATCATTGCTTCCAAAATATCTTATGAATCATCTGGCATGCCTAAGAACTTTGGTATAGGCCCAAAGTCCTTCACGACCCTTTCTAATTTCTAAAAGAAATTTTTACCAAATCTGACGAATGTGGCCTTTAACCCCTTTTTCTCTGGAACCTATTACTTTTCACCATAGGAGTGATATCTCTGACCATCAGATAATATTTTTAGTGATAAGCCCATTCAAAGTCCTAACAAGGGCCTATTTTCCTTTATAATTGCTATGTACCCTCGGTCTTATTTCTTCGCAAAATGATCAACCACCTGAGCCCCTCATCTTGATGCTTTTAGAAATTATAATTCCAAGGAGGTTACAGTCTCACGGGATTCTCGGAATGGCCCACTTTGCTTCCACTGGATGTGTCTCCTATATATTCTCTTTGTATATATTAGAGTCTGGGTGCTCTCAAGCTCGACACTTTCACGAAATTCCAATTCTTAAAAAGTTATAGGATTCTTGGATTTCGGGCCTCCGACCTTCTGACCCTGATGCACTACTCTAATATTCGTTACAAGGTTCTGGGTTTCCAAGGTTTTGGGCCTACTTTCATTACCCTGGCTCAATGTTGTTATGGGCTTCTGGGGTTCCAAGATTCCAGGATTCTGCTCATCTTTGACTTTTGTAGTCCCAACACTGACTTCCTATATCTTTTGATCCATGAGGCCATTTGAAGACTTCTATGTACCATTAGAAAACTACTTTAGAGAAATTTTCAATTGAGTGGATCCATTTTTTACATTGAGTTGATATGATTCCTAAAAAAAAATTCAGAGTCTCTTCTATTATTTACACCTTCACCCTTCTTCTTGTGCCTAGAACTTGCTCTTCTAAGACATCTCTTTGACACCTGTGCCACCTGCTACCACCTGTTGACAACATATTTCCAACCATCTGCTTAATGGAAACCCTATATCCACCAATGAAAACATATTTCCAACAAAAGAGAGTGGCTGTGGAGGTCTGTAACAACGCTAGTGAAAATTCCATGTAATAAAAGTTAATAAAGGCAAAAAATAGTAAGCATGGTTGACATGACACTTATTCCAAGCTCAATGTTAGGAAAGACATCCTAGTGGGTGTTCATTTGGTTGTTTATGGCTAAGGACATTGGCAAAGTCAATGGCTGAGGCCTTGGAAAGGAAAAATGTCATTTTTGGTAGATTTATTTATGAAAATAATGGAAATTAAGAGAAAAGGGAGGTGAAAGGTCACAATTTGCATGTGAGACAGAAATTGAAAGAAAATAATGGAAAATGAAGAAAATAGAGGCCTTATTCACAAAAAGGCTTCTTAGGATCAATTGGTAACCTTTTGTCAGTTGACTTTTGGATCTCTCTCATTATTCTCACTCTCTCACTCTTGGACACAGAGTTTTCTTGGAGCATTTTGGCATTGGATCATGAAAGGAAAAGGAGGAAAGAGGAAGCAAAGATCAAGCAGGGAAAGATAGGATCAAGCAGATACAGCATGATTCATTGCAGGTATCTATTCACATCTGTATTTTCCTTGCTATTTTTGGCATGCATGGTATTTCATGTGGTTATTTTTTTGTTGTGGCATGGGGTTTTCTAGGTGTAACAGTGTTTTCACCCTAACCTTGCCATTTCTGGATAACCATGGTGTGATGGTGTTCTCATGTTTTGGTTGAGTTGGATTTCCAAATGGATTCGAAGTTGAGTGGGGTCGATCTCTGAATGATAGAGTACATGGCCTAGTGGTCCCTGAACAAAAATGTGGGTCACAGTCAAGCCACTGGCATAGTGACCCTTGAGCCAGACCGTGGGTTGCAGTAAAGCCAGGATTTTGTTGCCTCAGTGGGCCTAGGAATCCTTGATAGTGAATGACATGATATACAGTAAAGCCAAGAGGATGTTTTCTCTTAGTCAGGCCTAGTAATCCCTGGTTTGGGATATGTGGTAAATCCTGGAGAGTGGGTCTCGATTTAGGGCCTAGTGATCCGGGTTTGGATTGCAGTAAAGCCTGAGAGACTAGGAGACAAGAAAATTCCTCATAGTGTAGGTGGAGAAATCTAATCACATCCATGCTTGTTTGACCTAGTGGTCGATTGGATATCATTATAAAGCATATTATGATGTGTTCATTATGTTAGCCTATTGATCTGTGATGGATTACAGTAAAGCCTTGTTTCTATTGATGAGGGTGAGGTGGTTTAGCCTTGGTATGCCCTAGTTGGCTCTTTTGGTTTGAGTCCCACGTTCATGCTCAGAATATGGCACAAGGGTGAATGGATGAAGAGATATTTGGCTCAGCGATTCTATGGTCGGGTGGAATGTGGAAGTCACATTTTGGGTTTGGTTTTTTGTTTCATTAATGAAAGGTTATTTATCCTTCTATTTATATTAGAATTTTGATGGATTATATGTGGTCTATATGGATGTACTTTCATGAGTATTTTTGTTGTTATTATGCTGGTTATATGTCTATTTTATGACAACATCTATGTATGGCTCTCAGCTGTTGGAAATAATACTGAGAGGGGGGGGGGTGAATCAGTATTATCAGATCAGTAAAACCTTTCCAATTTCATACTCAGAAACATATACGCTACTTCAGTTAAGTGAACCCGTGTGTACACGCTACTGTGTCTAAAGCAACTAGCGTATATCCAGAGATCTTATGATTTAGTTAGCTTATCTTCAGTAAATGCATCAGAACATTATTAACCATATTAACAGTAAACAGGTGCAGTATAACAGAACAGATCATCACACAAAAGCCACACACATGAACACCATGATATAAGGTGGAAACCCAATGTGGGTGAAAACCACCTGCTGCAATTCGTCTCTTTCTTCTTTAATAAGAAACTTCTTTTACAATGTACTGGTGCAGTCATTTACCAGCACGCAGGCTGCAACCTGCAGAGGGCTACAACCCTCATAGCTCTTGTACTAGCCGATCCATTTACTAGTACGTAGGTGCCAACCCTACAGAAGGCTACAACCTTCACTCGTTTTCCAGCTGCTCCTGGAAGGGAGCTACAACCCCCTGGCTCTTGTACTGGCTGATATGTTTACCAATACGTAGGTGCCGGCCTACGATCTTCCCGGGACCACGTTTCATACATTTTCATACTGGATCCATAAGTCAATCACCATTGTAGTACAATCTGCATCATCAATCACTGAAACATCCAATTCTGAATCACTGCAACCCTGTCAACAACAACCAGACAACATAACAACAACCAGATCCAATTCCATCTTCAAATATCATACTTCACATTGTATACGCTACTTGGATGAACCCAACCTGCGTGTATACGCGCTTTTACCATAACCAACCCGCGTACAGATCTGCAAATTCTAACTTATAACTCCGCAGCTATATCAGACATCAAAACATACCCAGATCATAACATTAAACATGCGTCAATAGATCTGATCTATCCACAGTCATACCATATGAAGATAATCATTCCAAGCCTTGAGAACTCGTTCCATCATTCATCATCCTCCACATGAGTGAAACCTTGGTTCAGATCACCAACCCATAACCTGCATTTGGATCTCACACTTTCTCAGATCTTCATCACACACACATTCACACTTTGGCCTAATGATCTTTCTCCTTATATAGCTTTAGGCCCTTCACAATACCACGGTCCAAAATCATAGTAACACAATACCATCAACCTCAAAACGAGGGATCGACACGCCCGTCGAGACACCATGGTCCGAAACCATAGGCACAACTTCCAAGGACTAACCGCCACGGACCAAAGGTACTTTTCCACATACACGCTCTTTTACTGAAGCCAACCTGCGTGTACACGCGACTTGATATATAGAGAACCTGCGTATACGCGACTTGGTATATAGTGAACCTGCTTGTATACGCGACTTGGGCTTAACGAACCTGCGTGTATGAACTTTCTTAGCATGCTGTACTAAGATCTATCCTCTGATTAAGTTGCCATCACCTGTATCAACCTCTGAGCACCTGTACCAACCTCTGAGTGAGTTGCCATCAAGGACAACACTTGAATCATAATGCCAACATCAGCATGTTTTTAATTGTAAATGAATGGATAATGTATATATGGTACACTTATAGATTACATGCTTGCCACATGTTTGACGAAATGCCTATCATGGCTAGTAGGGGTCTGATTAAGGTTTTGTTTAACTTATTTCTTTTTCATCATTATTTCCCGGTTATTTTACTTTTCCTAAGTTATCATTCCACTTTGGCCATTGACCTGGGATCTGGGCCTGAAAAAGTGGCTAAAATACAGGGTTATTAGCACAGAACTGGCAAAATAAGTCTCTGTACACTGGTAGGTAATCCTATGAGAGTGACTCTGGGTTTCTGGACATTGTCATGCCTATATAATGAGAGCGACTGAGCCTTAAGTTTGTCAAAACTTTAGTAGGACCCAAACACAAGTTGTCTTAAGTGTTGGATTGGGTCCTGAGGGACCCAAATCTGAAGTTGAATATCTGTGTCATATGTTTCTTTCGATTCCACTTCCTTAAGGTCACATAGGAGGTCAAATCCAATGATAGTAGCCTCTCATCACATGTTTACCTCAGTTGGCATGGTTACTTGGGTAGATGTGGGAGGAGGATGTTACAGAGTGGTATCAGAGCATGCTTCACCCCTCAGACTGGATGGGCTATGTGTCGGTCATGCATGCATGTGAGTTGCACGTGTGTCTCTTACACTTGCATTCCATGTTCTTGTGGAATTTGCATAATGTTGAGCATGGTTGTAGTGATGTTGTCATGTGGAATTTGATGTTGATTTTCTAGAATGCATCATCACGAGTGTACGACTGGTTACATATTGTATATGTTGCTTGCTTGTTATTATATGTTGATTGATTATCTTTTTGTATTTTTTATTACATGTATCAGTCCTATAGGTTTGGTTACAAGAATTTATCGCTTATGCTCAACTACCTATGTTTATGCATATGTATAGTTGATTAGGCATTTCTTATGCATGTTGATGGTTTCATGTGGCAATGTGTACAATGGAGTAATGGTCATTGTCATGCATGAGGTCATAGAATGCATTTTTTATATGGCCTTGCATTGATGATTGGACCCTAACTAGAATGATGGTTATGTGTTGATGCATTTATTTGTGTATGTATATATGTATATATGTTTATTTTATACATGTATCATGTTGATATTTTGATTTTGTAGACAACGTATCCTCCCTGAGCTATGCTAAGGTATGTTGATTTATTCTGATTTGGTTTAGCTGACATAGTATGCATTGCAGGAAAGAGATCAAATGGCTAGCAAGATGGTAGACTATGTAGAATATCCCTATGAATCATATGAGTAGTGTGGTGTGGGGCACTCTTCTGATTTGGCAAACACATTGAGAAGCTGGAAGGAAGAAATAAGGAGTTTTAAGGATAAAAATGAGAGGACCATACAATCACAAGAGAAAAAAGAAGAGGTTAATGCTATACTTCTTCAAAGTTTGTCAAAATTGCATTGATAAGGGTCGCTTTAGATCAGCCATGGGTAGGAGGATAGAACCAATGGGGCATATGGAACTAGGTCTCCTGGTAGAAACAGGTTAGATAGATCTGATATGGTAAGAGATAGCAGGTTGTTGGATACTCCATATAGGAGAGGTGATGAATACAAGTACTATTCTAATTCTAGTTCTGATAGACATTATGATCGTCATTATTATCATCCTTACAGGAGGAATGATAAGGGATACTTTCAAGATGAGTTTAAGAAAGTGAAGCCACCTACTTTTGAGGGAGATGTGAAGAAGACATAAGATGCAAAGGCTTGGATACTTGGGATGAAACAATCCTTTGAGTTGCATGAGTACACATACAACATGAAGTCTAGAGTAGCAATCTTTAGTTTGAAGAGTAAAGAAGACATTTGGTGGGAAGATGTGAAGTGAGTCAAAGACATCAGGATAGATGATTTGAGTTGGCATGCGTTCAAGAGGAATTTTAGGAATACATACTTGTCAGAAAGGTACTACGATAGTAAGGCCAAAGAGTTCTATGAGCTAAAGATGAGATCAATGACAGATGAAGAGTACACGACCATGTTTCTAGAGATTTTGAGGTATGTACCATACCTTACAGATGAGAAGGGTAAATTTCAATGGTTTGTCAATGGTTTTCCATTAGCATTTATAGATCATATTGAGTATGACGAGCCTCAGTCACTTGAGGAATTCATTGAGAAATTGAAACATTGTTATTAACATTCAAAGCATAAGAATGAATCTCATCCAAGATGCAAGGGAAAAGACAAAGGTAAACGTAAATGGCAGCCTAACAGAATAAGGCATCAGAATGCAGATGAGAAAGAAAATGTGGCACTGCAAAAGAGGTTTAATGCAACTAGACAGTGACATGATCCGTAGCATTAGCATAGAGGTGTGGGTACTGGGCGGTTGGAGTGTTGGACATGTGGCAAGGAGCACCTTAAAAGATATTGTCCACGGAATCAAGGTGGCAGGCTGCAAATATATAATGTGTAGGAGGCAAAGACTCTTGGAGATGTAGGCCAGAGCATTCCTCATATTTATGAGGCCATGGACAATAGGTAGTCAAAACACCAGGTATCTATCATTGAGATGGACGGTAAGATTTGTGATCATGTTATTCTAATTTGATTGACCTTGGATCTAATTATAGCTATTTTAGTCCTGACATGGTGGATAAGTGTGGTTTGAGTTGAGAGTTGCATGCACAGTCTTGGTTAGTGCAGTTGGCTACAGGTACAAAGAAGCAAGTTCATCATTGGGTAAGATCTTGTGCATTTGGTTTAAATGGTATGCCTACCACAGCACATCTAAATGTACTACCATTGGGATCATATAATATGTTGTTGGGCATGGATTGGTTGTATCTTTATAGAACCAAGGTAGACTGTTATGAAAAATCCATTGGGTGTGTTGATGACAGTGGGGAACCAAGAGTCTTGCAGGGTGAGAAGACATCCACATCAGTTAGAATGGTGAAAACTATGCAAGGAAAGCATAGTCATAGGACAAGGTGTATGTTATTTTCAATGCAAAATTCTAATGACAAAGATAAGGAGGCTGAGGAATCCGATGCATTAAGAAGGTACCCAATTTTGTAGCAGTTTCAGGATGTGTTTCTTGAGGACATTACAAAGTTCCCACCTCACATGGAGGTAGACATTTCTATTGAGTTAGTGCCAGGGGACGATCCATCATCAAAATCACCTTACAAGATGAGCACACCTGAGTTGGTTGAGTTAAAGCTACAGTTGAAGGAAAGGTTGGACAAGGATACATTAGGCCAAGTGTATCACCTTAGGCTGCACTTGTATTGTTTGTGAAGAAAAATATGGAACTCTTAGATTATGCATTGACTATAGGTAGTTGAATAAAGTGACCATCAAGAACATATATATCTTACCAAGGATTGATCACTTGTTTGATCAGTTGAAGGGAGTAGTAGTGTTCTCGAAGATTGATCTGAGATTTGGATACCATCAGGTACACATAAAAGAGGAGGACATTTACAAGACCTCTTTCTGTACTAGGTATGGGAATTATGAGTTTGTTGTAGTTCCATTTGGCTTAACTAATGGTCTAGCTACATTTATGTGTTTGATGAATAGTGTGTTGTGTTTGTACTTGAATAATTTTGTTATTGTGTTCATTGATGATATATTGGTATATTATAAAAAAGAGGAAGAGCATGCCGAGCATTTCACAATAGTGTTGAGGTTGTTGAGAGAGCATCACTTGTATGCTAAGCTAAAAAAGTGCAATTTCTTTTAGACTGAGGTACACTACTTGGGGCATGTTGTCTCCAAGGAGGGAATTGCAGTAGATCCAAAAAAGATAAGAGCCATCATGGAATGGGTAGCTCCTAAGAATGTGGATGAGGTTAGATCCTTCATGGGTCTGGTAGGCTATTATAGGAGGTTTATCTGGAAATTCTCTCATATTTCTTATCCTATCACATCATTGTAGAGGAAAGGTAAGAAGTTCGAATGGACAGAGGAGTGCAAGGCTAGTTGTGATTAGCTTAAGTAATTGTTGACACATCCACCAGTGCTACATATTGCAGATCCAAGCAAAGAGTTTCTAGTATGCACAGATGCTTGCAAGAGAGGACCTAGTGCAGTCCTTATGCAGGATGGATACGTTCTATGATATGAGTAACAAAAGCTAAATGAGCACGTGCAGAACTACCCGACACATGACCTCGAGTTAGTAAGATCATACATGCCTTGAAGATGTGGAGGCACTATCTTTTTAGTAGGAGGTTTGTACTGATGAGTGATCATATTGGGTTGAGGTATTTGTTTGACTAGCCGAATCTGAATGCCAGGAAGTCTAGATGGTTGACTAGGACCAATGAGTTTGACTTCGAGATTAGGTACATTAAAGGAAAGGAGAATAGGGTGGTAGATGTGCTCAGCAGGCATGTATAGGTAAATCGCTTGGCCGATATGAGCTCCTATAGGACATCTCTAGAGGATATGATCTTGCAGGAAAGTCAACAGGATATCAGGTATATGGAGATTTTGCATAGGTCGCAATAGAGTATAGGTCTAGGTATAGGTGATAGTATAGCTATAGGTACAGGTGATAATACATGTATAGGTACAGGTGGAAGTATAGGTACATGCACAGGTGCAGGTGCATAGGGTGTGGATTATTGTCTTACAAGGGATGGATTGGTCATATTCATATATATGATATATTTGTCAGATAGAAGTGAGCTCAAGAAGGTGATCTTGAGAGAGTTTCATGTGAAACCTTATTCAGGTCACCCAGGTTATCAAAAGACATTGACTGTAGTGAATACATTTTATTATTGGCCAAATATGAAGAGGGATGTAACATATTTTATCACTAGTTGTTTTGACTATCATCATGTGAAGGCAGAGTATAAAAATCTAGGTGGAATGTTATAGCCGATTGCAATTCCATAGTGGAAATCAGAGGTCATTTCCATGGACTTCATTATAAGACTGTCGAGGATAGTGAGACAACATGATTCCATCATGGTTATTATGGACAGGTTAACAAAGGTTTCACATTTCATTCCAGTGAAGTCTACATTCTCAGCTAGTGATGTAGCATATGTATTCATCATTCCAAAGAAGATTGTGTCATAATGGGATGCAAAAAGTTCACTTCCAAGTTTTAGAAGGAGTTATTTGTAGGTTTGGGCATAGATTTGTCCTTTAGTACAGTTTATCATTCACATACAGATGGATAGACAGAGAGGGTTAATAAGATATTGCAAGACATTTTGAGGATGTATGTGATGCATCAACAGTGGAAGTGGGAGAAGTATCTTCCCTTGGTTGAGTTTTCATACAACAATGGTTATCAAGAGTCGTTGAGGATGAGTCCTTTTGAGGCACTTTATGGGCGAAGTTGCATTTCTCCTATTAGTTGGAGTGATCCAATTAACAGGGTGTTGATTGGACCAGATATGTAGGTAGACATGGAACAAGAAATGTAGGTAATCAAGAAGAATTTAAAGGTAGCACAAGATAGGCCGAAGAGCTATGCAGATCAGAATAGGTTGTTCAAGGAGTTCGAAGTTGGGGAAAAGGTGTACTTGTACAACAAACCGAAGAAAATCTCCATACGGATTGGATCATGTGCCAAGCTGGCACCATGATTTTGTGGACCGTTCAGTATCATTGAGAGGATTGGTCTAGTAGGCTATCAACTTGGACTGCCTCCAACAGTGAAAGTCCATGATGTTTTCCATGTATCATTACTTAAGAAGTATGTTAGAGAAGTTGATCATGTGATTGAATGTTCTGTATTATAGGTGGAATCATATGGAGAATTCCAGCCGGAGCCTCAATGTATATTGCAGAAAAAGGTGCTCATGCTCCGGAACCAAGCAATCGTGCAAGTTAAAGTGCACTCTAAGCACTTTGGGCCTGATGAAGCTACATGCGTGATGGTGGATCAGATGTGGGTTATGTATCCTTCCTTGTTTTCCGATTGAGGCAAAGTGGTTTTGGTATGGTGTTTTGGTATATGTCTTGGTATATGTTTTCATATATGTTTTGGTATATTTTTTGTGGTGTTGATGCAAATACTACCATGAGATAAGTTATAAAGCTCCAATAAGAGGCATGGTGTCATGTCATGGTTATTATTTTCATGTTTTTATGATGTTATTTTGTTTTTAGCAAGGTGTTCATTGTAAACACTGCATCGAGATATGTTATAAAGCTCCATGAGCAGTATGTTTGCTTTCAGCGGTTTTGCTGAGGTCTTGGTGTGGACTAACACCGAGGATGGTGTTCCCCAAGGGGGGGGGGTTTGTAACAACCCTGGTGAAAATTCCATGCAATAAAAGTTAATAATGAAAAAATAATAACCACGGTTGATGGGACACTTATTCCAAGATGAATATTTGGAAAGACATCCTAGTGGGTGTTCATTTTCTTTGTTATGGTTAAGGGAATTGGGAAAGGAAATGGCTAAGGCTTCGAAAAGGAAAAAGTCATTTTTGGCACATTTATTTATGAAAATAATAGAAATTAGGAGAAAAGGGAGGTAAAAGGTCACAGGTTGCATGTGAGGAGGAAATTGAAGGAAAATAATTGAAAATGAAGAAAATAGAGGCCTCATACATAAAAAGGCTTCTAAGGATTAGTTGGTAACCTTTTGTCAGTTGAGTTTTGGAGCTCTCTCATTATTCTCTCTCTCTCTCTCTCTCACTCGTGGACACTTAGAGTTTTCTTGGAGCATTTTGGCATTGCGTCAAGAAAGGCAAAGGAGGCAAGAGGAAGAAAAGATAAAGTAGGGAAAGGTAGGATCAAGTAGCTACAACAGGATTCATTATAGGTATCGATTTTCATGTGTATTTTCCTTGCTATATTTGGCATGTATGGTATTGAATTTGGTTCTTTTTCTGTTGTGGAATGGGATTTTATAAGTGTAACAGTGCTTTCAACCAAGCCTTTCCGTTTCCAAATAGCCATGGTGTGATGGGGTTCTTATGTTTTTGTTGAAGTTGATTTCTAGATGGATTCGAAGCTGAGTGGGGTGGATCTCTGAATGATAGAGAACATAGCGTAGTGGTCCCTGGACCACACTGTGGATCACGGAAAATCCACTGGCCTAGTGACACATGAGCTAGACTGTGGGTTGCAGTAAAGCCAGGATTGTGTTTCCTTGGTGATCCTAGGAATCCTTGCCGGTGAATGACAGGATATACGGTAAATCCAAGATGTGGTTTTCTCTTTGTTGGTCCTAGTAATCCCGAGTTTGGGATATGCGGTAAAACCTGCAGAGTGGGTCTCGGTTTAAGGCCTCGTGATATGAGTTTGGATTGTTGTAAAGCCTGAGAGACTAGGAGAGACGAAAATTCCTCATGGCATAGGTGGAGAAACATGGCGACATCCATGCTTGTTTGGCCTAGTGATTGGGTGGAGATCACAGTAAATCCTGTTATGATGTGTTCATTATGTTGGCCTAGTGATCCGGGATGGATTACGGTAAAGCCCAGTTTCTATTAATGAGGGCGAGGTGGTTTAGCCTCGGTATGCCTGTTTTGGTAAAAACACAACCCCCCCATTATTGATGTGTTCACATCAAATAATGGGGACCCTTTCTATAAAATTTTCGCTAAACACCTTTTAGGATTTTTATTTAGTTGATTGTCCTACGCTTTTGTTAATTTTTCATTTTCTTTGGATTTTTGTTTTGATGGCTTTGTTAGAATCGATTTTTTATAAGCTTCCCATTGACATTTGTTTCGCCTCATGTGGTCAACTGGTTTGAAAATGGTACTCCTTTGAAGTCTCGTCATTTATCTAGCCTGGGTTAAAAGTACATAAAATGTACAATACTGCATTTTGTAAATAAATTAGTTCAATAACACATTTATTTCAAATATTAACCCCTAGTTAGTTATTACTAACATTTTTCATTTTTCAGCCAAATCATGAATTATCAGGATTTTAGTAATTTACTCCAATTTCCCAAATTGATTACTAATCTCGAAAACCAAAAATTTCAAAGTGTTGTAGCTTAATTTTCATTTTCATTAAAGTAGCTGTAGTTTAAAAACTAAAATTCATAAAATAAAATCAAAAATAAAATTGATATTTAGTGTTAAATTTTAAATTAATTAAATTAATTAATATATAAAATATAATTAATTTCATTAAAATAAAACTTTATACATCATATATATATATATATTAAATCGTATCAGGAAATCGGATGGTATCGCATAGTAGATTTTATATATCGCAAGTTTAACAAAACCCCGATAGCCCTCACTCCCCCGATTTGCGGATTGCGAAAAGTCAAAAGGCATAGGGGCATTAACTTATGTTATGTTTTAAGTTTTGTTTTAAGTTTCA
The DNA here is from genome assembly GCA_031772625.1 of Pinus tabuliformis. Taxonomy (NCBI): domain Eukaryota; kingdom Viridiplantae; phylum Streptophyta; class Pinopsida; order Pinales; family Pinaceae; genus Pinus; species Pinus tabuliformis. The sequence goes on along the minus strand of CM062819.1, from coordinate 1,503,308,829 downwards.
ACACTCATACGTATGAGTGAAAAAGGATTAGGTAGTTATAGTTTTAATATTATAATAAGTTATAATATGTAATGTTTTATTTTATATTAATTAATTAATATATAATATAATTAATTTAAATAAAATAAAATTCAAATATTATTTAGACTATCATTAATTAGTTATAAATAGTTTAGTATTAATTAGTTTATAAATAATAAATTAGATTAATTTGTTAATTATATTAGTTAATAATAGTTAGTTAGATTAATAATTAGTTTAGTTTATGATTAATAATTAAATTAGAATTAATTAGAGACTAATTTAGGATTAGGTTTTAACTTAAAATTCTGATTTTTAGCCCAGCAATAGAATTTCCAAATTTATACTAGATTTGACTCATCAACTTTGGAAGCTCATAGAATGAGTTTTACTTGGCCAAATGAGGCCCATGATGGCTCATTGGAAAGATAAAATCAATGAGAACATTTATAAGGAGGTTTCACTAATAGCTTTGGTCATTTATTGGGTCAAAAATTAGGCAGAAGATCAAGCTCCGAATTTATAAAACAAAATCAATTTTCTAAGTTATTTTCTGCATTTTCATTTGTCCAAGCCTTTTCTAATTGCAAATCCATTCGTTAATAATATCCTTGGCCAATTAAACCATACCAAACATAAATAGAGATCTTATATTTTATTTTTAATTATTTATTTAAATAGAATTTGATTGGATTTGATTTAATTGCGAGAAATGATATTTTGATTTTATTGATTGCATCTTAATTTATTTTGATTTCTTTTTGCAGAAAAACAGTGGAAGAAATATGGAGAAAAGGATCTCAATCAATGAGAATGCTCGAGCAATTGAAGATTAGAATTTTTGAGCAAATAAAATTGGATTTGACATATTTACCTTCAACAAACTTTCCTCTCAAAAATTCCTTTGCAAATAGTATAAATAATAGATTGCAGAAGGTAATAAGGGGCTACTCTCCTCTAGAATTTTAGACTTCTGAAAGCACTTCTGTAATAGCAATTTAGAGTTGTAGGAGAGAGGAGAGAAAATCTCAGATCTGGGGATTATTGAGGATTTTTCCTTTGTATCTTGAATTATGCATGATGGGCAAAGTTTGCACTATTGTGGATTTAGTTTTGAAGGCAGAAGTTCAAGAAATGTAAAGAGTTATGGAAGACCAGGGACAGAGAAATGGATGCAACAAATTGGTATTTTTAATACTATTGTTTCAAATATCAGTTTCATTTTATGATAACAGGAATGTCTCATTTTATTCATGTTTGTGCACTTTTGTCGATAGGGGTAATTTGTCTCAATGTTGGTATTATGTATCTCTATTCTTATGAATTAATTTCTGATTTATGAGTAACTATTACTCAGAAATATGCCTTATAAAACTGATTTATTGAATGGTAATGTGTTGTGAACTATTTTCACATATTATTGTTTAATCATTGGATTTACTGATTTAATAATCAATATCATTTTTGTGAACTACTTCTTGAGTGTTGTTGGTTTATTATTTCAGTTAAGAGGTCTCAATAGGATGTGTTTTGATATCCATAATATCAGTTAATTGAACTACTTCATTAACGTGATATTCATTATAAACAAGACATATTTAAAATCTCAATACTTTAAATATCTTGCTCTTGGCTGGGTTAGATCTATATCTACCTAATTAAGACAGGATTAAGATTAGTTTATTTTGCTTGCATTATAGAATAAGTTTGCATTTAGAGTAATTTTTACATTCTTTTAAGTCCTTTTCTCAAAGAGGCAAAATTTTAGTTGTGGCATGGCTGAACCCAAATTAGCTTAAGGTTCATTCTCTTACCTGTTCAGTAAGAAGAAATGATCTAATACCCTTGTCTATTGGTAGTTAAAGATACATAATAAACCAATAGCGATAGGGAGAAGGTAACTGGACCTAGTTAAACCAGTCGAGGCCACCACACCAAATGGAAAAGGAGGTGCTTTAAGGTTCGGACCGGGTGGTTATCCCCAATTGTTGTTGCACCGATTTTCGAGGCATCAACATTTTTGGCGCTAGAAGGAGGGCCTGAGAATTTTTGTCTATTGGAGTCTTTTCAATTTTAATACTTTATTTATTATGATGGCTCCTCTTAAACTTCCAATTTGGAGTTGTATCCATAGACGTACATCTTCCAATACTCTACCCAAAGTGGTAAGAATCTTGTCTCAGGTAAAATTTAATGGTAAGAGAAATTCTTCTGCTTTTAATCATGTCCTTCAATTTATTCAAAACATTTCAAATTATGATTTTCAAGGAATTGATGAAGGTATCTTATGCATAATTTTTACTCTCACATTCGCGGCAAAAGCCAAAAACTGGTGTAGAACTCTTCCAGTTGCCTCAATCCACAGCTAGGATCAATTTGTTACAATTTTCTTTTGTAAATTTGACGGCTACGATTATGAACAGGAATGTAATGAAATTGAATATTTGCGAAGGTTTGAAAATGAGTCTGTTTATGATTTTAATATTCGATTTTATTTGAATTGTTTAAGATTCAAAGTTGAAGATAAACCTACAGAAGAAGAATCACTAGAGTGGTTTGAATATATTTTTTCTCTTCCACCCATTCCCAATCCATATGAAATTAGTTCAAGCTTTTTTCCATCCCCTTCCAACATAAATGAGAATTCCAATATGGATGTGCAAATAAATTGTGATGAAGTGGTTTCACAAAGCTTGGAAAATATTTCTATTCAAATGCAAGAAGACAACAACAACAATTTTGGGAAAAGAGCCGCCTTGAAATTTGAAAGCTACTTTAAGATAAATTCAGAAAATCAGATTGGGAATCAGCAAGTACAAGCAACAATCAAAGTAAATAATAACAAGCAAACTACTGTACAAATTTCTTAATTTTTTCATGACAAGAAAATGCCGAAATCAGAGCAGCAAAGCAGCCTTCTTCAAGAAAGCATGAGTACACAAAGGAATGATTTAGAATCCAAAATTTACAATCAGCATAATGTACAAGAGTTCTCAAATAGAGACATTTCTAATTGCATTATTTCAGATTCGTATTTTTCCCTTTATCTTGATATTTTTAATAATGGTAATTTTTCCCCTCTTGCTATTAATGATGTTTAAGAAGATAAAGAGGATGATCTAAATAAATTACCAATAAATTTTTATCAAGATAGAGAAACAATTATTGATCATTCTTTTGCCATTAATCAACATGAAATTCTTGTTCCTCCTTGTTTGGATATATTGGATGAGATTGAAGGGAATTCTAAAGAATCTTGTAAAGTCATTTATGATAATTACTCTGACATTGACGATGTTGATTTTTATTTTTCTCAAGAGAATCTTCATGATAAAATTCAAATAACATCTAAGAATGAGGGACATTTCAATTTAGAAATTATTCCAACTAATCCTCATTCTAAAGCAACAAATTATCTTCATGATTTCACTATTCAAGAAAACATTCCAATTTATGATTCATATTATGATCAAGCTCTCATTCCTACTCATAATCATAATTCGTTTTCTACTTCACAAGTTGGAATTGGCAATTCCTCAAATTTCATAATTCTAGCCAACCCTTGTGAAAAAGAAATTATTTCAAAACAATCACAATTATGCTGTAACATTAGTTGTACAAATAGTGATTTCATTTTATTTTTGTTTCCTCAGTTATTTTGTTAAAATCATATTTTATTTCTAATTTTATTTTTCAGATTTTTGACACTTTACGCTGGCATATTAAGCACTTCACTATCAAACATTCAATTGATGCATTTCCCTATTGGAAAATTGAAGTTTCATATTATAATCATGAGCATCAAAAACTATTTCAATTTCAATTTCAATCAATGCTAATGTTTTATCAAACGCTTCTATCTTCTCAAAGGCAATATCAACGAAAGAATGTATTTTTACAATCTGGCTAGCAATCCAATTCAATTAATAATTTTCAATTGTATTTAACAGATTTCCATTCATTTTTCATTGACTCATTTGAAAAATATTTGGAAAGTTTTCCTTCAAGGAAAATTGTTAATGGCTTAACATTTGTACATAACACTAACAATTTTTTCCAGGCCTTTGAATTTAAAAACTCATATCCACAATTTGGCATGTCATCTCCTTTTTTGAACATTTCCCAATCATTAATGGAAATCCATCCAGATTTCTATGATCCAATTGGTATTCAATTGGAAAGAAAATTTCAAGAGAATGAGATTTTAATTAAGTTGCTAACAATAACTGTACATTCTGATTTCATATTTAATTTCCTTAGTTTAATTGGATTTGTATTTTTATTACTAACATTTGAACTGTACATATATGCAGAAATTATAATGAGAGAATGGTTACATTGGAAATATGACTATACCTAGTCATTTTCGTGTATATGGTTAGAATAGGAGTAGAATTAATTTAGTTAGTTTGTTTTGTGTACTTAATTTGTTTTTAACAATTGTGCAGATTAAAAAATAAAACAAAGCAATCAACCCTTCTCATACATGTTCAGTGAAAACATTTTCTTCCTATCAGAAAATTTTAATTCTTGTTTTCTTTTTTTTTTTAATTTCTTACATCAATACATCTACTCTGCCTATTTTTAATAATGTCTTGATTAAATTCAATTAAGGTTTCACTTGGCATCGATCGCCTCAAGGCCACTTTTTTTCATTTCGAGATTTCCTTCTAAGATTTTCTTTTCACATTTATATGATAAAGGTTTTGAAGATATAAAAGCTTCATGATCCCATTATCTCATGAAATGTATGACTGTCTATGATAAGCTTAATTCTAATTCAATCATTATTAGTCAGTCTAACCTTTCACGGTAATCATATGAAGTTCATATTATCTTCCTCAAAATTTGCTAAGGATGTCCATTCTGTTGTGTGCACACATTCAAATCTGTTTTGATATTTTTCCACAATTAGTGGCTTTATCCCATTCTGATCTTTAGTTTATTATTTGATGCTGTGATACACATCATATTCATTTACTAAAGACATTATTGAATAGTCACTATAACAATACAGATTCTTCTCAAGTTATTCGGAATAAGCAGAGGTAATAAATTGTTGTTTCAATTCAAAAGGGAAGACTATTTTCATATTTATTTCTGGTAAATTTTATATTTCCTGAACATGAATAAGTAGATTTTATTTAGGTTGATTGCTCACTCCGATTTAGAATAAATAATGAGATAATGTTGAACGAAGTCAGAATTTTGATAAATCCAAGGAAGGATTTGAAGATTCGTGAGGTAAAATCTGTAGACAATTTCCTTCCAGGTACGCATTTACAAGTTCGTTCTCATCTATTATTAGTTTCTCTTTTCCTTAGTTTATTTTTATTTTTGTTCTATTTTATTTGCAGGCTTTCATTTGTTTTCAAAACTTGAAGTAAGCAGCAAACCCATTTCAAATTTGCAACAGGTTCAGGGAAATTTTATTTGTGATGCATTAGAATTTGAACATTTTTTAATTTTGCTTTCATTCATCATTTCAATTTGGTTTTCATATTGCTGATACTACGGTGAATACATATTCACAATACTACCATCCCGCTCATCTTCGTCAATCATTTCATTCCAATATCACATCATCCACTTCACAACCATTTGTAGCGAAATATTTCATCGGAAGTAGCTTTTAGCATTTTTGATAACAAATTGTTCATAAAAGATCTTCGATGTATTACCTCGCTCATATGTCATATCGCATTTCGCATATCGGAGGTTTGCAGTTGAATATACTTCCATTATCATGAATCACCGATCTCCGATAAACGACTTTACCGATATTGCAATGACCACATAATTCCGGACCCGATATGAAATTCCAATCAAGTTTATAAAATATCGCGTCCACTCAATCGCAATGAAAGTAGGAGCAAAATTTTAAAGGGCTGATGTCTCGGATCCGATATGTTATTAAAATCCAATCATAAAGTTATCGGGTCCACTCTTCATCGCATATCGGCGTATCAAGAAGTATTACATCATGCGCTTAAAATTGCCGATCGCCGATTAGCCACGTCATTCATCACATATCGGCATCCCAAGAATCATATTGTGTTTCATTTAGTACTTAAAGTTTGTCGATCGTTGATTAGCTATGTCATCCATTGCATCACAGATATTAGCATTTCCAACATGATTATGCTCTGATATTCCGATACGCCGATATCACAATCACTTCATCGCATTTTTATTCATGGCCATACCACTATTTCGAATCTGCAATGCACGATGTGCGATGTGCAAAGTATAAATCGCGAGATGCAATGTGCGATGTGTGATTTGCGACATGACTGTCTCCGATCCTAAATATAATATTTCTTTAATGATGTGATCGCTCCATCTCATAGCACATCTTCTCATCGCATGTTTTCATATCAGCAATTTGCCATTGCAACCTCCGATGCGATAACTTCCAATGCATGCCTCTAAGCCATTAACATTTAATCAATATATGGCATAGCAACAAAGGTGAAGTCTTGCAAATTAAACTTGAAGCATGATGAAGAAACATGTGATGTGAATCATCCGATACAGCAATATGTTATTTTAAAAGCGAGCTTTGATGGTAAGAAAGTAGTTAATGACCAATTTGCAGTATATTTAAATCATTTTGATTTCTCATATATTTCAGTTTTAAATATATAATTCCATAATTTAATAAGAAATTCAAGACATTTCTATCTTCATATTTAAATTTTATTATCTTGGATTTGGTCTTGATTCTGGACAATTTATAAAATCATGGAGTTTATATGAAACTTATAATATTTTGAGAAACAGTCATCACTGCAAATTCTCATTCTCATTTCTGATGCATTTGTTTTAATTTCGATTCCCTTGAACATAAAGCATTCCCTTTTTACATTTTCTGCTTGCTTTAGTTTAAATAAAATAAATAATGATTTTGGGTTACAGGATTTTGGTTAGTTTGACTTCTTCATGTTTTTAATGTTAATTAAAATAAGAAGTCAGCTAGCTTGGAGAAACTGATACCTTTCAGGTAAGATCAAAAGAAATTATCCAATGGTAAGATTCATATACCCACTTTCATTAATTTCCATTTCATTACTTTAATTTTGTTTTTAAAGTATGATGATATAAAAAAATCTCTTTTGCAGTTCTCCATTTGATGCTTTCAGTCCTCTGCCGGATCATATTTTCGAAGTCCCATACTCTTCTCCTGGATTTATTTTAATAAGTAGTGATAATCTTCATCAAAACAACTACACCAGGAAGTTTCTGAACCTTTAATTTGTTTCTTTAAGCATTCCCTTTTTTTTTTAGAAAACGATTACGATGATGCTTTGAAACAAGAAGATTGACATCAGACAGAAATTTTTCATTGTGGCTGAATTTTACAATCACTGCTATTTAAAACCTAAATCATTCACAACCCTGCAAGGTATAATTTTTCTGAATCTCGACATAAGAAGGAATGATTACATGATTATTTTCTTTTACTTCATGTTGTTGAGACATTGGTATAACCATTCGTGTCAGAGTTTGTATTTCCAAACTTGGATTTTCCTTTCCACTTTCAAATTTCTTCATTTTTATTTTTGTTTGCTGATTTCTTTTCTCACTTCGGCTTAAATTCTTTTCCTTCGGTTTTCAGTTTTGATTTTGGTGACTTTGCCGTGATTTATATGGAAGGCCTATTTGTTACCTAACAATGGTCAGCATACATGGAGGAAAATTGTTAATAGTCACCTATTAGCTTTTTCCTAAATCTCTTAGTAAAGTTTGATTTTCTTATTATAAAGGTAGACATACTTAAGGAAGAGATTACCAATTTAGAGAAGTTGACAAAGTATCATAAAAACTGGAGAAATTTCTTTTTCATCAAAATTGTAATCATTTTGAGATTTCAATATTTTATTAAGATCTTTTGAAGTTCTATTATCAGTCAAGAAAAGTTATTTTTAACGAAGTAAAGACACTTTACAGCAAAGCACCTTTAACTCTGAAATTGTCATTCTTAACTCTTAAGGAATCAATGATTCTTCCTGTCCCAGAAAGTCCTATTTTTCTAGAGTGTGATCCAGAAATATATTTAAACTTAAAAGATAAGAGGTCTCATCATGAGCCTGCTTACCATGATCATAGGGGAAAAATAGGCTAACATTACCAACATTGCTAAACAAACTAGGGTAATGGCTTATGATTGCAAACAATTATAAGATAAGGGGTCTCATCACGAGCCAGCTTGTTCAGTCTAATTATAACCAGTGAATGGCATTGTCAACTATCTGACTACCAAACCAGGACAATGACTTTTAAGAACTAAAATAAAAAATAAAAAAACATATATAGATGGATTTATCTCTAGGTTAATAATTCTTAAAGAGATGAGATTCTGAATCATTGATGATTAAATGGTAACCCTGTCGAGACTATAGATGTTTGCTAGCAGCAGTGGCTCTACCTGTGACAAATGAGTATATTTTAAAAGCTAAGTTGTAAAGTGACCCTTGCTTTATCTCTACAACTAATTAAAGACCGATACAGAGTTTTGAAATACTTTAATTTATGAAAAATTTTGAGAAAAATTACAGTTAGATGATTCTTGTTTTTTTTTAGATTAATAAACCTAGTCAAGCATTTCAAGCATAATTCTCTCTTCTTTAATTATTTTACTTTAATTTTAGGAAAATCTCATTCATATCAAACAGAGATAACTAGTTCTTCTCCTGTGTGTCGCAATTGTTGTGGTAAAAACACAACCGCCCCATTATTGATGTGTTCACTTCAAATAATGGGGACCCTTTCTATAAAATTTTGGCTAAACACCTTTTAGGATTTTTATTTAGTTGATTATCCTACGCTTTTGTTAATTTTTCATTTTCTTTGGATTTTTGTTTTGACGGCTTTGTTAGAATCAATTTTTTATAAGCTTCCCATTGACATTTGTTTCGCGTCATGTGGTCAACCGGTTTGAAAATGGCACTCCTTTGAAGTCTCATCATTTATCTAGCCTGGGTTAAAAATGCATAAAATGTACAATACTGCATTTTGTAAATAAATTAGTTCAATAACACATTTATTTCAAATATTAACCCCTAGTTAGTTATTACTAACATTTTTCATTTTTCAACCAAATCATGAATTATCGGGATTTTAGTAATTTACTCCAATTTCCCAAATTGATTACTAATCTCGAAAACCCAAAATTTCAAAGTGGCTGTAGTTTAATTTTCATTTTTATTAAAGTAGCTGTAGTTTAAAAATTAAAATTCATAAAATAAAACCAAAAATAAAATTGATATTTAGTGTTAAATTTTAAATTAATTAATATATAAAATATAATTAATTTAATTAAAATAAAATTTAATACATACTATATATATATATTAAATCACATCGGGAAATTGGATGGGATCACATCCGAGATTTTATATATTGCAATTTTAACAAAACCCCGATAGCCCCCATTCCCCCGATTTGCCGATTGCGAAAAGTCAAAAGGCATGGGGGCATTAACTTAGGTTATGTTTTAAGTTTCAACACTCATATTTATGAGTGAAAAAGGATTAGGTAGTTATAGTTTTAATATTATAATAAGTTATAATCTATAATGTTTTATTTTATATTAATTAATTAATATATAATATAATTAATTTAAATAAAATAAAATTTAAATATTATTTACACTATCATTAATTAGTTATAAATAGTTTAGTATTAATTAGTTTATAAATAATAAATTAGATTAATTTGTTAACTATATTAGTTAATAATAGTTAGCTAGATTAATAATTAGTTTAGTTTATAATTAACAAATAAATTAGAATTAATTAGAGACTAATTTAGGATTGGATTTTTAATTAAAATTATGATTTTTAGCCGAGCAACAGAATTTCTAGATTTATGCTAGATTTAACTCATCAGCTTTGGAAGCTCATAGAATGAGTTTTACTTGGCCAAATGAGGACCATGACGGCTCATTGGAAAGATAAAATCAATGAGAACTTTTCTGAGGAGGTTTCACTAATAGATTTGGTTATTTATTGGGTCGAAAATCAGACAGAAGATCAAGCTCCAAATTTCTAAAACAAAATCAATTTTCTAAGTTATTTTCTGCATTTTCATTTGTCCAAGCCTCTTCTAATTGCAGATCCATTCGTTAATAATATCCTTGGCCAATTAAACCATCCCAGACATCAATAGAGAGCTTATATTTTATTTTCAGTTATTTATTTAAATAGAATTTGATTGGATTTGATTTAATTGCCAAAAATGATATTTTGATTTTATTGATTGCATCTTAATTTATTTTGATTTCTTTTTGTAGGAAAACAATGGAAGAAATATGGAGAAAATGATCTCAATCAATGAGAATGCTCCAGCAATTGAAGATTAGAATTTTTGAGCAAATAAAATTGGATTTGACAGATTTACCTTCAACAAACTTTCCTCTCAAGAATTCCTTTGCAAATAGTATAAATAATAGATTGCAGAATGTAATAAGGGGCTGCTCTCCTCTGCAATTTTAGACTTCTGAAAGCACTTCTGTAATAGGAATTTTGAGTTGTAGGAGAGAAGAGAGAAAATCTCATCTGGGGATTATTGAGGTTTTTTCCTTTGTATATTGAATTATGCATTATGGAAAAAGTTTTCACTATTGTGGCTTTAGTTTTGAAGACAGAAGTTCAAGCAATGTAAAGAGCTGTGGGAGACCAGGGACAGAGAAATGGATGCAACAAATTGGTATTTTTAATACTATTGTTTCAAATATCAGTTTCATTTTATGATAACAGGAATGTGTCATTTTATTCATGTTTGTGCACTTTTGTTGATATGGGTAATTTGTCTTAATGTTGGTATTATGTATCTCTGTTCTTATGAATTAATTTCTGATTTCTGACTAACTGTTTACTCAGAAATATACCTTATAAAACTGATTTATTGAATAGTAATGTGTTGTGAACTATTTTCACATATTATTGTTTAATCATTGGATTTACTGATTTAATAATCAATATCATTTTTGTGAACTACTTCCTGAGTGTTGTTGGTTTATTATTTCAGTTAAGAGGTCTCAATAGGATGTGTTTTGATATCCATAATATCAGTTAATTGAACTACTTCATTAACTTGATATTCATTATAAACAAGACATATTTAAAATCTCAATACTTTAAATATCTTGCTCTTGGTTGGGTTAGATCTATATCTGCCTAATTAAGATAGGATTAAGATTAGTTTATTTTTCTTGCATTATAGAATAAATTTGCATTTAGAGTAATTTCTACATTCTTTTAAGTCCTCTTCTCAAAGAGGCAAAATTTTAGTTGTGGCTTGGCTGAACCCAAATTAGCTTAAGGGTCATTCTCTTACCTGATCAGCAAGAAGAAATGGTCTAATACCCCTGTCTATTGGTAGTTAAAGATACATAATAAACCAATAACGATAGGGAGAAGGTAACTGGACCTAGTTAAACCAGTCGGAGCCACCACACCAAATGGAAAAGGAGCTACTTTAAGGTCCAGACTGAGTGGTTATTACCCATTGTCGTTGCAACGATTTTCGAGGTATCAACAATGGCTTAGTTGGTTATTTTGGTTTGAGTCCCACATTCATGCTTGGAATATGGCATGGGGGTGAGTGGCTGATGAGAGGTTTGGATCAGCCATTCTATGGTTGGTTGGAGCTAGAAGTCCCATCTCGGGCTTTGTTTTTGTATCATTAATGAAATGTTATTTCTCCTTGTATTTCTATGAGAATTTTGTTGGATTATATGTGGTCTATATGGATGTATTTTCATGAGTATTTTGTTGTTATTATGTTGGTTATATGTGTGTTTTATGACAACAGTTATGTATGTCTCTGATGAGCACCAATATTGCAGCGAGAATGTTGTAACTCCTCGGGCTACCAACTTTACTTCATCAACCTAGGGTTCGTACAAACTTGGAGGTGACAGTGCTATATACACAAATAGATGTAATGGGTCCACTCTTTGTCATTGTTGAGTTGGGGCGATAGACCACTAGGGTTTCTCAAACAATCCTTCTAATTATTTACAAGAAGTTTGATTACCAATTGGGAAAGGAGAATTTTACCCTAACTGAAAGGATTAAAATGCTATCTACTACAGTAATGAAAGACTGAAATAGATGCCTAAAACACACAACTCATCTAGCTATTTGTTAAGATACCTTGCTTCAAAATAATTCTAATTTAACACATGTGAAATCCTAACTAACCTAAGCATGAAATCTAATCTAAACAAGCACTTAACTATTGTGCACATGAATAAGCATAACAACCTTTTTCTTTTTGTCTTTTTGTGAAAACATGAATGCTAATCCTTCTTGGTTGCATGGAAGGTGGGATAGGTGTGGAGGGAGATGAGTGTGATGGGTCAAATGGATTGGGAGGCAAGCAGGGGTCTTCTCCTAGCTTTCGTGATGCATTTTTCACAAATCAGGCTCAAAACAGGCCACTACAGGTTTTCCTACAGGATGTCTACAGGATGTCCTAGTTCACCTACAGGATCCCCTGTTTTCCTACAGGAACAGGCCGAAATCATAAGGAGTGATTTGGACAGTGGTATGGAGCTTAGGGAAGGTGAGTGATGGAAGGAATAAGGCAAGGAATTGGTTGGAACTCACTCACAACTCAAACAGAAGCTCTATGACAGTTCGATTTTCTCGACAAGCATGGCAAGTTGTCCTTGTGAAATGATAACTCGGATTGAGAACTTAGTGGCCTTTGGTGATCATGGGTGGCTATGGTTTGGCTTAGGCTGATGATATGAGGCCTTCCTATAATATTGAAACTCATACAACATATACATCATTGTTGGCATTTATCCATAAATCATTTGAAAACAAGAAATGTTTACAACAATATAAGGAAACAAAATTTGCATCATTTATCTGACAAGTTCATGAATGGAAATGCTTGAAACCTATTATGAAATAAACATGAAATCTAATACAAAATTTAAGATATCAGAAATGAAAACTGAAACCTTTCTTCGAAAAATGAAAGATGATGACCTAATTAGCAGAAAAACCCTAAAGTTCATAAGAAACCAGAATTCTGTCTTTTTGGGGCTGAATGGGAGTTCTTCCTCAAACCATGGTCCCTGAAGGGAGGAATGAGGTAAGATCCACATGTTATGAGCCTTTTTTGAATATTTTCTTGTCTCTCTAATGCTACTATTAAAGCTAGGAACAAATGGAAGCAAATTAATCGAATTTACCAATTCTTGCAATGTAATAACACGAAAATCAATTTAACAAGTACTCTATGAAATAACCTAAGCATATAAGTATAGTAAGAGGAACCTCTACTACTAGGGTTGGGCCCTAACCCAAGAGATTCAGCCCTTTGAGTCAACTCAATGATGGATCAAGGGAATGTTCATTTTCATTAACATATCAAAAAATACATAACAGTATTTTGTCACAATCCTTCAACTCGAAAATTGCTTAGCTATATTGCATAAAAAATTTGAATCCTAATGAGGCTCTAGGCCTCTTTATTTATACAACTGAAGTTTCCAACAACTTCCTTAAATCTATGGAGGCCTGGCTCCCAATCTTAAGATTGACTCATTCTTAACTATAACTGGCTTGGCTGCCGATGATCCTCATGACATGGCTGTCTGTAACTCTGAGCTGGTGTGATTTGATTGAGGGATCTTTGAGTGAGTGAGGATTTAATGAGGGAGATCCATTTCCTATAATCTCTCCTTCTTGTCTCATTCGAGTTCCTGCACCTTAATTATCTATAATTTTCTCCCAGAAACCTGCAATCAATACACATTCGACCACTAAACATAACATCTTACTTGTCCTCATCTCATTAAGAAAAATATAATTAAAACATGTAAAGAATTATGAGAAGAGTTGATTTTAGTAAGCTTGAAGGTGTATTAAGGTCCATATATTTTACCCAAAGATGAGCCTCATCATCACCCCCTACTGAAAGTTTTTCTCGTCCTCTGAGTAACTCAATCTATGTCCATGTCCTTCATTTCTTTGGTGGCTTCCCTAACATCCCATGCTTCCGTTGTAGCCTCTTCCTCTTGTGAATAAAACCCTGCATTCTTCTCTATATCTTCCCAATGCTTTCTTGCTTCTTCTTGTTTTCTTCCTTCCAACATTCCCAAAACAAATGGTGGACTGAGCCTCAAGCCAATCCAATTGACTTTGAGTCTTTATAGTGCCTGCTTATACATTGGGGTTCTATTTAGTGCCTCTCTCATTCTCTCCGAAGAATGATATTCTCTGATTTTTAGGCTGTAAGGTGAGGTGTTCCATCTCCTTTGGTAGGCTTGTTGGCTGTCATCTCCTAACAATCTTAGCATGTCTTCAAAGTGTGTGACTTCCTGTTCTTGTAGAAGAAGGTACCTTGGTGCAAGCTTGGGATCATTTGCAATGAGGTTCTGGGTGCTGATGATAACCATTGGGTTAGATAATTCTGCTCTGATCATAAGGGGTTCAGCCTCTTCTTTTGCCAATACCTCTTTCATCTTTGCAGCTCTTGCCTCCTCATGAATCATCCAAGATGCTAAGGCCATCAATTGCAAGTCCCCAAGATTTTGATTTGGATCCCACACATTTAAATCTCTACAGGCCAAATTGTGTAGGTAAAACTCATATATCTTTGCTCTATCTTCCAAGGTGCTTTGATCGCAGAGATCAATGTATTGTTTATAGTCTTGGAAGGGCATAGTTCCTCTTTGTGCTAGGGTCTTTATCTAGAATTGTAGCCATTTTTCCTTGAGGTACAAGGCATATGACTTTGCTGGCATCCTACACTGGATTGCCTCCATGGAAAAACTAGCCATAGTTTCCAATTAGATTTCCCTTTCTTGTAGCTACTTCCTTAGCCATGTGTTCTCAGCCTCTAACTAAGATTTCATCATTTCTTCTCTATCTCTTATGTTGCTCAGTTCTCTGCCCATCTCCTACAGTGTCTCCTCCATGTGGCCTACATCCTCTACCCCTTTTGATTTAGCAATTTTCATCCACCTGTGTGTCCTTGCCCTCTCTTTTTCAAGTTCAAAGAATAGGGGAATGACAAACTTCTGTGGTATCACCCTACCTCCTTCAATGAACCTATAGTAGGAGCTAAGGTTTGGTTGTGGGCTAGGTTCTTTCAGTTCTTAGCCCTCTTCCTTTGTTTCTTTTTGAGTAATTCCTTCCTAGTCTTTTTTTTGTGTTTCCTGTTGGTTTGACATAGTTTCTTGTAGGATGGTCTCTTCTTCCTGTAGGTCTGTATGTGTCTCCTGTAGCAAACCTTTTCCCTTTGATGATGTTGACCTTGTGACAGGGCTCCTAACATAGGTGATTGGAGAATTGGGAGAAGCTTGTTTTGATGTTCCTTCTCCTTCATTTTTCTTTAGAGGGACTACCTTCTCTTGTTTTTTTGGTGAATCCTCAATGATAATTAGAGTTTTTGTGGGGATTTGAGGTCTCCCTTTTCTAATCCTAGTGCTATTTCTTGTCCTAAATTACAGTGGGGTTTGTCTTTGCCTCTTCCCCTTTGATTTGACAGGTGTGCTTAGGGCAATTAGAGTAGTTGCTGCCCTTTTATCTGTAGGATCTAGAGACACCCTTGGTGATTCTTCTTCTTCTCTGCCTTGAGCTACATACTTTTGTTCATCCTTCTGTCCTTTTTCCTCTTTTATATTTTCTTTTACATCCTCTTCCTTGTCTCCTCCTTCCTCTTCTTTTTCTTCCTCTATTTCTTCACTCTTCTCATATGTTTCTTCTTTGGTTTCTTTCTCTGTCTCTTCTTCATTTTCCTCCTCTGTTTCTTCTTCATTTTCCTCCTCTGTTTCTTCTTCATTTTCCTCCTTTGTTTCTTCTTCTCCCTCACTAGTACTAGGGCTTATATCATACTCAATAGCTTGAATTTCTCCTTATGCCTGCATGTCTGCAAATGTTGTCCATGCAATAGGGAATCTTATGTTTTGTAGAGCATCTTCAAGGATGAGTTTGATCAACCCATCATGGGCCAGTTGATGATGTTTTCCCTCTTGCACCTTTATGCTTATGTTTATCATGGACTATAGAAGAAAATAGGCTATACTCAATTTGTTATGAGGAGGCGTTTTCTCTCCAAATCTCAGTTCTTCGAGGAGTATGAAGTGGTATCCATACACTACACTATATCTCCCTTCACATGAAATATATTTGATGAGGTGGTAACTGACTTCATTCCAAGGGTATGGAATGCTCTCCCTTCTAACCCCATTTTTGTCCTCTATTGGTTATTCTCCTTCCAAAAAGAAGCTTTTATTTGCAAGGGTGTTGTTAGCCTTGTCTTCGTTTCTCCATGGTAACCCTAGGGGGAGTGTAGTGATTATGCTTATATCCTCAGGGGTAATTGCTACTTATAAACCCTTCACCACATTAGTGACACTGGTCTTAGTGAGGGGTATGAGTGAGAGTGAAAATTCTCTGGCCACATCATCGTCGTATCCTCCCATCCTCTCAAAGAACCCATTAATGGAAAATTTCAGTGGCTAACATTTGTAGGTGGGCTAATTTTCTAGGATATTTCCGAAAAAAAGATTTTCCAATTTCCATTTTTTATAAAAATGAATTGCCCAAATTTTACAATATAAAATTATCTTACCTTAAAAATCATCAACATTATGTAGAGAGTATATATAAAATCATTATAAATTTGAATAAATTTACAAATACATCAATAAACATTTTCTAGTTTTCATATTAAGGACTAGTGAGATTCACCAATATTTTTAAACTTCAAGATAAGTTTCCATCCTAAAAATTTTCCCTGAACCCCATCCATTAATTCCTTGTAAAAATTTCCACCACAGGAGGATGCTGGTGGATCCTTGCTGTGTTGGTGGGTTCTCTCTTATTGAAACCTCCTGTCATCTTTTCTTGGTAATTCTTGAGGCTTGTGTGGATACAGTTCAATACTTATGGTAGGTGAGGAAGTTTTGGAATTTGACTTTTAGTGACATGCAATACATTTTTTGTATCCTGATATGCACTGCAAATTCCTAACTTAATTGATGAATTTTTTTTTTTTTTAGATGGAAAATAGGGAAGGTATGGCTTCTACCTCACTTTGCTATGTTCTGGTGAGGATAACCCTTGATTTGACTTCCCTTAGTGTCCACTGATAGCTCTGTAGGCTGATTTCTCTGTATCCTATAGGCTTCTTGTAGGTTTCCTGCTTGTTGTAGATGTTAACTATTTCTTGTAGGTGCTATTTCAGGAATGTCGAGAGAAATCTCTTCGTTCGATGAATCCTCGAAGTTGCCTTTTCTTTATTCCTATGGAAATCAGTGTTTTATTTCTATTTATGGGTGATCGTGTGGGGTGGTGTGCTGGCTGGCTGAGTATGAGCACCTCCTCTTGGACTGTTGGTCACACTATCAGTCCATCATTTCACCTTACCTCATAATCATCTCCCACTCCTATCCTCCGTAACTTCAATTTTTTTGGATCCATTCCCATTTTCCTTTGATTTGACCTTTTCCACATGTGGAGTGGTTTAACCCTTTTCTTCTTGTTGATCAACCGAGGGTGGCCAAGTTAACTGGACGAAGGTGTCCAAGTTAACTAGCCACCTTTACTTATAAAATCAACTCTCGCATTATTCCTACAGTTTTTATCATATCGTTCTTATGAGAGAGCATTAGTAAGATAATAAACCTGTGGGTCTTTTTCTTCATTGATGATGCATGGTGGAGAGTGGTGCCACTTTGCTATGATTTTCAATATGCATATTTTCACTGTGTGTTTCCTCTTTTGATGCCTTGTTCCTTTTGATGTTCAAGTGCTAGACCTTGTTGCTGGTGATATTCCTGCTACTGCTGAGCTCTGGAGGAGCTTCCTCATCCTTGTAGTCCCTGTGCTGAAGATGGATGCAGTCTCTGTGGTTTCTTTTGTGGGATAGGCTGCTATAAGATTTCCTACAGGATGTCTACAGGATGTCCTGTAGCTGCCTCTCCCTTAAACTTTCACATTTTTCTTAGCTCTGAAGTAGAAGGGGTGTTGAAATGAGTGGAGAAGGGGGGTATGGAATGGTAGGTGAGGGATGTTTCCTTTGGGTATGGTTCCTCTTTCCTTCTTTTCTCTTTTTTATTTCTCTTCCTTTTTTTCTTTTCTAATCTGATTTTTTTTTTGAACTGATTTCTCTGATGGATGCAGGGGTGACATGGTGATGAAAGGTATTGGTTGTTGTGGGGTGATGTGAATGGTTTTTTTCATTTAGACACAGTCTTGTGTCATCACTTTTCTCTTGGACTTCTCTGCTTGAGTTTTTCAAGCTAATGCCATTTCTACAGGAAACTCCCATAGGATTACAGGGAATCCTATAGAAAAAAATAGAGTTTGTGTGAAATGAGCTAGAGTGGTTTATAGATGGAAGACTAGGTGAATAATGGAGGATATGAGATGGGTGAATTAAAACATGGATTTTGTAGGTCCTGTTGTCCTCCTCATGCTGTGCTTATCCTCCTCTTGCAGACCTACAAAACAGAATTGTCATCTTTTGTATCTTTTCTCTTTTTTCTCTTTTTTTTTTTAAAAACAACTAGTCTGCCCCAAAGGATTTTTTCATCCTAGTTGCACGCCCTGGGTGCCTCAAAAGGATTTTTCACCAGATACCTTTTTATTTTTCTCTTCCTTTTTTAAAACACTCTTGGTCTGCCTCAAGTGGTTTTCAACCCAACAGTGGGACTCAGGTGCCTCATGGAGGTTTTCACTTGAGTCTCTTTATTTTTATTTATTTTTATTTTTTTGTCTTCAAAGACTTGCTCTATCACCATCACTGTCTTTTTGATGTTATTGATGAATTCCTACTTTGCTAAGGGCTTCTTGTAGATTTTTAATCTATACCCATTGACAAGAAAAGGGATAGCCTCTGCATCAATGGTTCTTATCTACACAACACCATTATCTTGACACGTTTCTATTACATAAGGCCCTAACCATCTAGTCCTAAACTTTCCATTAAAATCATTGTACCAGGAATCATACAGCAGAGCCCAATCACCTTCTTGGAACTATTTGTCTTTTATATTCTTTTCATGCCAAATTTCCCTTTGAACTTGAGTCACCTCTATGTGCAGGAGGGCATGCATCCTAAATTCATCTAACCCATTTATATTTCTTGTTGTGCCCTGGTGATATCCATATCTAGTTGCGCTACCATCCTTAAGGTGTTTTATTCAAATCCAATGGACAGTTGCGCTTTCTTCCCATAGACGAGCTCATAAGGAGTGAAGCCAGTGGTGGTCTTCCAGGTGGTATTCTAGGCCCAGGTGGCCTCAACTAATCTGTCTGCCCAATCCATTTTACTGTTGCTAATCACCTAGGTCAAAATGCCTTCCAATTCTCTGTTGGTCACCTCCACCTTCCCATTAGTTTGTGGGTGGTAAGGGGTGGATGTTCTATGCTTGATCTTCTGCTGGCTTAATAGATTTTCAATCATGTGAGATGTAAATTGACTGCCTTGATTAGTGACCAATTCTCTAGGGTACCCAAACTTATAAAACACATTCCCCCTTAAGAATTCAACCACTTTTCTTCCATTTCTATTTTGATGGCTTTGGCTTCATCCCATTTTGTTAAGTACTCGGTGCACACAATGATGTACTACTTCTGTTTGGATGGACGGTCAATGGGCCCGATGAAATCCATTACCCACTTGTCAAATGGCTTGAAAGTCACTTGAGGTTGCAGAGGCATCTCATCCCTTGGGGTAGGTTTCTCCATCCTTTGACATCGATCACACTGGCTGGTATACCTCCACACATATTGGTGAAGAGTGGGCCAGTAATAATGAGCCTGTAGTACCTTGAATGTTGTTATTTTGGCTACAAAGTGACCTCCACAAGGCTCATCATGATAGGCTAGAAGGATGTCGAAGACTTCCTCCTGCCTAGCACATCTTCTTAGAATTTGATTAGGACCTAGCTTGAAGAGATTTCCCCCAATCCAAATGAATGGGGTTCTCTTTCTTATGATTATTCTCCTTTCCTTAGAGGACAAATTTGGTAGAAACTGTGCAGACACCAAGTAGTTTGTTATGTCAGGAAACCATGGAGAGAGAATTGAAATGGCAAATAAATGTTCATTTGGTAACTGATCATCAACCATTCCTTCCTCCCCTACATGAAAAGTTAATCTAGATAAAAAATTTGCAACAACATTCTCCTTGCCAAGCTTATCAATAATAGTTAAATCAAATTTTTGCAATAATAGGAACCATCTAATAATCCAGGCATTTACATCAGGTTTATTCATCAAGTATTTAATTGCAGCATGGTTGGTATGTACAAATTTTTGGTAACCAGTGATGTAATTCCTAAATTTACTCAATGAGTACACAAAAACTAGGAGCTCTTTTTCAGTCACTGTGTCATTCAGCTCGACTTTCAACAGATTCTTATTGATGAAGTAAATGGCATAATGTATCTTGTCATCTATCTAGCCTAGAGCTGCTCCTATAGATTTTTGAGATGCATCGACATGGATATGAAAAGGGAGAGCCCAATTTGGGCCTCAGAGAATAGGTGTAGTAGTCAACTTGTCCTTCAAGGTGTGAAAGTATTCTTGACAACTTTCTGACCATAAAAATTCGTAGTCTTTGGACAATAACTCAAATAAAGGAGAAGCTAACTTGCTGAAATCTTTTATTAATATCCTATAGTATCTGCCTAAACCTAAAAAACTTCTGACATCCCTCTGTTTCTATGGAGTGGAGACACTTTTGATGATGACTATGTTATTTGGGTCTACCTGCAGTCCTTCCTAGGATATTGAGTGACCAAGAATAGTCCCTGCAGTCATCAAGAACTCACATTTTTTGGGACTAAGGGATAAGTTAATTTCAATGAATTTGTTAATCACCTTACCTAGGTTAGAGAGAGCCTCCTAGAAATCACACCCATTGGGTGTGATTTCATCCACATAAATTTCTATTGCATCATGGACTAGCTCTACAAAGATACTAAGGACTGCCCTTTAGAAAGTGGCAGGGACATTGCATAGACCAAAAGAAGGACACTATAAGCGGAAGTACCCCAAGGATAGGTGAAGGTGGTTTTATCCTGGTCCTCTGGGCTAATCTTGATTTGATTGTACCCATTGAACCCATCTAAGAAAGATAAAAACTTTTTCCGTACCAAGTCATCTAACACTTGGTCAATGAAAGGTAGAGAAAAATGGTTCTTATTGTTGCTTTGTTTAACTCTCTGTAATCAACACAAATCCTCCACTTTCCATTTTTATTTGGAACCAGCACCAAAGTAGACACCCACTCACTGTCCGATATAGGGTAAATGAATCCTGCATCCAACAACTTTTGAAACTCTTCTTTGACTATATCCTTGAGAGATGGATTCATTCTCCTTTGGGCTTGTCGGATTGGTTTTCAGCCTTGTTTGATGTAAATGTGGTGAGTACACACCGAGGGGTGCACTCCCTTCATTTCTTTCTAATTCCAAGCAAAGGCATCCAAATTCTCTATTAGCATAGTACATAACTCTTCTTCTTGGTGTATAGAGAGAGGGGTTGATTTTAAGTGTTATTTTAGGGCCATATTCTATTGTCTTGACATGAGTAGGGTTTGATTCGGCTAAGCATAGATCAATCCGATGGTTTTTCTTGGTTTTCTTCACTACTTCCTCTAGAGACATGGTGTTGGGAATTGGATTTTGGAGGATGTGTTCAATCAAATCATCTTCATCAGGCTATCCTCCTCCTATGGTAGTTTCTAGGGTATAGAGTTGGGAGGAGTAGAATTCATCTTCTTCCTCCTCTTCTAGCCATAAAGGTAAGTCATGTTCTAAATATGGATGAGCAGGAGGGTATAGGACCAACTTCTTGGATATATGCCCATTTTTTATAGTCATGTTTCTAGCCCTGCAACTTATGTAGGCATCGACATTGGCTAACCAAGGCCTCCCAAGTATGAGAGGATAACCAATAAATTTGGTCTTACACTGGAGAAATAAGAAGTCTATAGGGTACTCCCAAGAGTTAATGGAGACCATCACATCCTCAAAAATCCCCTTAGGGGCCACTGTGGATCAGTCTGTAAGCTCCAAGGCTATCGTGGTTTATCTTAATGAACAATGGAGATTTAGCTTGAGCATGGTGTCCTTATTCATTACATTAATGGCATCCCCAAGATCAATAAAGGTATGGGATACAATGGTTCCATTGATGTGTACATCTACTACAGGGCTCCTAGGGTCTAAATACTTTTGGAAAATTACCTACCCCAGCATTAAGTCGGAAAACTGTCCAATGACATTAATGGTAGGGGTGTCTCTTTTTCGCCTCCCTCGATGTTTGAAACACTTCTCTTTAATCATTTTGTTGTAAATATGGACATATTTAATAGCTTGGAGAAGTGGGATTTTGACACATGTATTTTTCAATTCACCTTGAAGTTCATTCTCTTCTGGGGTATGTCCGACTGGATGAGTTAATCTTTCAGGAAAGGGTGGTGGATTCACTCTAGGCATACTTTCCTCTCTTTCCTCCTCACTCTCCCTAGGTGGATATGGAGGTTGGTTATTTGGGAGCACTCTCCCAAACCTAAGGTTGATTTCCTGAATTTCCACAGCATAAGCAGGGTAGGATGTCTCTCCACTATAGACCTATTGTGCCTTTTTGTTGTCCAGGTTTGGGTTTGGTTGGACAGACATCTGAGGTTGTTTAGGTGGAGTAGGGTGTAAAATATGTGTTTGAGATGGAGGTGAAGGCAATAAAGCTAGAGAATTTTTGTATGGGAGCCTCCAGCCCTAGGTTGGTCCATTCCACTAAGGTTGTGGAGGAGTATATGGCTGGAATGGTTGGTTGGTTGGCTGGGAATGGTACTAAGGTCCAAAAGACCATGGAGAAGGTGTAGAGAGGGAGGGATGAGCAGGGTGGCTCCAAGAGGGAATGAATGTGTTTTGGCTAGGGTTTTAATATGCATAGAATGACCCTTGCATTCCCTATTGGTATGGTTGAGGCCCCTGAGGCCTCCTTTGATTTATGTAGCAAAGTTGTTCAGTCACCCCTTTAGTTCCCTAATACACAACTTTTAGTCTAGGTAGAGAAAGGCACTTGTCTATGGAGTGGTTTTCTTCACAAACCGAGCAAATTTCTATAAGGTTTAATGGACATTCATTCCTAGGGTGCCTCCTTGTGCATCTAGGGCAGAAGATGGCTAATGCTCTCTCTGCTTCCTCCTGCTTCCTCTTGATTTGCATAGTGTCCATCTATAGGGAAAGGGTTTGCAACATTTCACTCTTAAAATCTTCCAACATGTTTCCAATTTCACTTTTCATAGATGTGTTGTAAGAGGATGAGTTGACCATTGTTTGACTAACCCTACCCCTCTTTCTAGCTTCCCTATAATGTTTCTTAAAAATGGTCTCGATATCCTCATAGAGTAGCTAGTAGATGTCCCCTCCTGATAGCAGGTTTAGGGTATCCAGGAGATCTTCCCTGATCCCTCTCAGTAGGACTAGCTTAAGTGACTCAGGATCGAGCATGTACCTCGCCCTTTTATAGCTGAGCTGGAATCTTTCCCGATAATCCTCTAAGGACTCATCATGCCCCAAGGTCATTCTAAAAATTTCCTCTTTGGTGTCTTTGGACTTGTAGTAGTCCCTATACCTATTGTTGAAATCTTGTTTCATCTGAGCCCAGGTGGTGATACTATCCCCAGGTAAACCCATGAACCAGCATAAAGCTACATCCTTGAGAGTGGATGGGAATAATTTCAACTTTTGACCATCACTGGTGTAATCATAAGTTCTGCATATGACAACAAATTCAAACAAGAAAGTATCTGGATGTTCTGAGGTCAGGCCATGGAAGTGAGGAAGAGAAAAGGGGATTATGTTTTTCATCTTGGCATCCCCATTGGTTTTTCTGATGGGAAAAGCACCCTCAATTATTTATCTATATTCCCTTTCATTTCTATTTTCAACCATTATGTCAGTTGGAATGGGTTCTTCTTCTTCCCCTATAGGCTTTTCAGAAATCTCTGGTTGTCCGCCTAAGGGGTGCCCTAATTCACATCCACCGAAGAAGAGGGAAGGTTGGTTGTTTCAAGTGGTGGGGGTATTTGGTAGAAATTTTACTAAGTTATCCCTATTCCTATGAGCCATGAAAGAAGTGTTTTTGTTTTATCTTTCAATATTTAAGACTAATTGCAGAATTGAAAACACAAACTGAATTGAAACTAACTGCTAAAAGAAATCACTCGCAGAATGGAAAGGAAAGCAAACCAACTAACAACTATTTTGCAAAAATGGAACTAATAGCAGAATGAAACAGATAAGAAATGAAAGAAAGAAAGAATAAATCACATCTACTCAGACACCTCCTTAGCAACGACACCAGAAAGTAATGAGCACCAGTATTGCAGCAAGAATGCTACAACTCTTGGGGCTACCAACTTTACTTCATCAACCCAGGGTTCATACAATATTTGAGGTGACAGTGTTGTATACATAAATAAATGTAATGGGTCTGTTAGCTCTGCTACAAACTTCAGCATTTGGGGGGCCAAAGTTTAGGTCGGCCATGTGTTTATGCTCAAAAAGGTAGCCCGCAGCAGTCTTTTCCTCCCTTCCCCTTCATGTCCCTTCTACTCCATAGCCCTGCTATCTCTATTTTTATCTTCTGTAACCTCTTCATTCCTCGTTTAAATCCCTCCGAAATCTGTCAAAGCCCCTGTTTAGCCCCAGCCCTTAATTGTGAAGCGCAAAGCCTCCATAGGACCTTACCATATAGCCTTGGCGCTTTCATTCCTCATCGCTATCGGCAATCGAATATGAATAAAGGCTACACCCCTTGGGTCCCGCCGATGCGATATCCCGATGCCCCTTCTTCAATCTTAAAAATGGTTAAAACCTCTATCGGGTCCGTGGGCTAGTCGCAGGTCGCAATCGGAGCTTTTCAGCAAGTCTAGTTCAGCCTCACCGATCGCCGATTGCCGACCGCCCACATCGGACGCGATGTGATTATAAGCCATTGTTAATGACTCCATCGGGTCCGTAGCACCATCGCAATCGGAACTTTCAATGCAATAAGGTCTTTTCCATTATAGTGATGCGATATTGGCTGCCGGATCCGATGCGACTCACTGTTCCCGTGCATAAAGTTTCAGGTCCACAGGCCCGCCTTCGATAGTGTATTTTCCATGTTGAATAGCTTTCCCTGCAAGACCGATCCACTCCGTCCGTTCATTCAATCCAACGGCCCTCATTCCTCCATCATATTTCCCCCGATAGCTCCCTCCAATTCGATCTCCACCATTCTTTTGTTGGATCTGATGGCCAATAGTTGTTTTTGTCATATGCACACCTCTGCCATGTTGCATGTACCACTCCTGACTGTTCACTGCTGCCGAAGGAAAATGACAGCCAGCTACCTGCACCCGGCTCAATGATTCTCCAGCAACCGCATTTAACTAACAGAGTGGCCGAAGATTGAAAAGGGTAGCCTCGAGCATATCACTGCATTTATCAGTTATGGGGCATCTTTCAGTTAATACTCCAGCTGCCAGAGAGGGTCAAATCCATTTAAACACAACTAGTTTTGTATCAGTGGCCCATTCCTGAATGTAAATGTGGTTGGTGACCATTTATGGGCTCCTCCACGCATAGCTAACAGAGAGATTGTAATGAGACACCATATATACTGAAAAAAGAGATGTAATCAAATGGATGAGTGTTTGATGAATGAAAGCTTTGTTGTTGTCTTTAACTTCTGGAGACTGTAAATACTATGAGGCCTACAGCTTCTGGTCTTGATTTTCAACTAATACAAGCTTCTTTTGCTGTCACCTGCTCACTTTCCACTTCTTTTTCTTGTTCTAGGTTGTGCCTGCTTGCATTTATTTGATGTGTTGTGAATGTTTGATATCAGAGGGGCTGTCATCCCACCTCTGTATTATAATTTAGTGGCTCATTGAAATTTCTTGCAGATTGTTGTTGTTTAATATCAGGGAGCTGTCATCTTGTCTGTATATTAAACGATAGTTCTACAGATCTTCTGACTGGTTGCAGCTGGCCATCACAGGGTCCTGTGCATCTGCTGGTGCAATTAGTTTTCTCCATCATCACCTTTACCTTAAACTGTGAGTAGTTGGTGGTTGAAAGCCTTGTAGTTTGGGGGTCTTCACCCATGTCTGGGGATAGTCATAGTAGGAGTGGTTATCTGGCTTAAATGTGCAGCGTATCTTCATTTATCCATCATCTTATCCAACATAATTGTTGAATTTTTAATGTTCCTGAGCATCACTGATTTACAACCTAGGTGAGTTTCTTGGGGTGATAACATTAATTGGCGCCGTTGCCGGGGAGAGGAGAATCGAAGCTCAGCTTCCCTGGGAGACAACACAGCTTCAAACTTTGATGACAGACAAGGTTTGAACACATATTCTGGTTGTAATCATCTGTCTGGCAACTCTAGTGGAGGAAGGCCATCCTTTGGCGACTCCACATTGAAGTTATGGTCTAGTTCGTGAAGCATGCTCGGAGAAATATTCAGAAATCATTAGCTGGCCAGTGCCTGATCCTGAGAAGAGCGATAAGCAGAAGAAACTTTGCGGAAGGGAGCATCAGGATCAGGTAAGCTGAAAAAGTCCCATGTATCTCTGTTAGTGAAGTATTTCCTTCAGAGATTCATCCCGCTCCCATTCATTCATTTCACTTTTGGATATTAGTCCATACAAAAGCGTCCCACGCTGTCCATCATATTCCTCTGTTTCTGTCATTATTTTCATTGATTCACTCCACTCAGTCCACCAGTATCCTTTTCATATACCTCATTCATGGAAAGAATCATTGCCACTAGGTATGGACCCCTGGTATTGCCTGTCCCATTATGTGCCATGCCTACTGGAGATTATCAAGAATTTATGCCAAAGTTTACTGGTAAAGGAGGAGTATCAGCTGAAGAGCATTTAGAGGCTTTTTATAGCTACGCTGATAACCTGGATATCAATGAAGAGGATGTCTGGATGAGGCTTTTTGTCCAAAGCCTAGATGGGGAAGCTAGAACATGGTTTAGAAATTTACCCCCTAGGTCCATTGCAGACATTGATGCTTTAGATGATGTATTCTTAAAGCACTGGGGAAATAATAAAGATCTGCTCTTTTATCATGATGAATTTGGGAACTTGCAGAGGGAAGATGGTGAGTTGTTGTCCGATTTTAATATCAGATTCAATCATTTGTACAGCAAAATGCCAACAGAAATAAAACCCACCCCTACTTTTGCTATGCTTACTTATTCCAATGCCTTCGATTCCCAGTTCTGCTTGTTGTTAAGAGAAAGACGATGCACTTCTTTGGCTGAAATGCAAGCTGCAGCCTTTGAAGTAGAATCGAACATTCTGGCTGCAGAAAGACTTGAAGGTGATGCTGATAGGAGAAGTCAGGGATGTGAATCCTCATCATCCTATGAGCCCGAGATTGATAAATTAGCTAGGATGATTGAGCTTTTGTCCTCTAAAGTTTCCAAATTAGTGGTTGAGCAGTACTCTGAGGAAGCAGATGTGCCTTTGCAGATTTTGCAGAGAAATAGAGATGCAAACGAAGATCAAAGGGTGAAGACCCTTTGTCAAAGTACAGTCATGAAAGAAAAGCTGTATAAAGAGGAGGAGAAGGTCCATGTTTTGGAAGGTGCTCCTTTCCTAACAAAAGCTGCATACGAAGAAGCAGTATCCAAGAGCACTGCTTATCAGTTTGTTGTACCTGCAGAACAACAAGCTTATGAGCAGCAGCAGTCAGCAGCTGATCCTTTCTTCCTCCAAGAATTTGTGCCCGAAGACAGCCCAACTTCTCATGACTATGCAGATCTGCCAATTTGCCAGCCTGCTTTTGTCCTCAGTCCAGTGATTGAAAAGGAAGAGGAAAGCTCTCCATCATCATCTTTTGTTTCCTTGCCTGCTCAAGAGGAAAGCCCTCATTGCTGCCCCTTGAACACTGAAGCAGAACATAATTCAATGCTCCAGGCTGAGACTGATCACCTCAGTCTTGATATTCAGAAACCTGCTCAGTTGGCCCCCACACAGCCTGAAAGGGCAGCTTACCAGATGATAGAGGGAGAGGATGTACAGTTTTGGAAATCCTCCTTGGATGAGGGCTGTTCAAACAAAGATTCAGGAGCAAATGTTATCTCTGTGTCCCCTGCACAAGAAAACAATGATGTATCTTTCATATTTATTTTGTAGGCCACAGAAGATAAAAATAAGTACACAACATTCATTGTTATTCAGCAGGTGTACAGAGGCTCCTGTCAAGAACATCCAAGGAGGAAAATACACAGAGGGGAAATGAAATTTGATCCATTTCTACCTATGGAGCTCAAATGTCCTAAACTCTTTGAGGTGGAGGATCAAATAAATCCTGTCCTGCTGATCTATGATGAACCGGGCTGAGAGCAGGAGAAACAATTTTGGTGGCCCAGCAAATGGGCAAATTTTGAAGTTTACATTTTTAGGCTTTAATGTTTGTAATTAAGTTCTTTTACAGTTTTAGGTTGTATGCTTAGTTGACTCCATGCCCAATGGACACTAGGAAAATGTTTTTTAAGCTTGTTTTATGTGAAGGCATTGGTATGCAGTTCTTGAGACCTCACAGGGAGGATCTCATCCCCAGAAGGAGCCAGTGTTAGCTCTGCTACAAACTTCAGCATTTGGGGGGCCAAAGTTCAGGTTGGCCGTGTTTTTATGCTCAGAAAGGTATCCCGCAACAGTCTTTTCTTCCCTTCCCCTTCATGTAGCTTCTACTCCATAGCCCCGCTATCTCTATTTTTATCTTCTGTAACCTCTTCATTCCCTGTTTAAATCCCTCTGAAATCCGTCAAAGCCCCTGTTTAGCCCCAGCCCTTAATTGTGAAGTGCAAAGCCTCCATAGGACCCTACCATATAGCATTGGCGCTTTCATTCCTCATCGCTATCGGCAATCAGATATGAATAAAGGCTACACCCCTTGGGTCCCACCGAGGCGATATCCCAATGCCCCTTCTTCAATCTTAAAAATGGTTAAAACCTCTATCAGGTCCGTGGGCTAGTCGCAGGTCTCAATCGGAGCTTTTTAGCAAGTCTAG
Organism: Pinus tabuliformis; assembly: GCA_031772625.1. Taxonomy (NCBI): domain Eukaryota; kingdom Viridiplantae; phylum Streptophyta; class Pinopsida; order Pinales; family Pinaceae; genus Pinus; species Pinus tabuliformis. The sequence continues at coordinate 1,503,279,733 of CM062819.1, read as the reverse complement.
TTCAGCCTCACCAATCGCCGATTGCCGACCGACCACATCGGACGCGATGTGATTATAAGCCACTGTTAATGACTCCGTCGGGTCCATAGCACCATCGCAATCGGCACTTTCAATGCGACAAGGTCTTTTCCATTATAGCGATGCGATATTGGCTGTCGGATCCGATGCGACTCACTGTTCCCGTGCATAAAGTTTTAGGTCCGCAGGCCCGCCTTTGATAGTGTATTTGCCATGTTGAATATCTTTCCCCACAAGACCGATCCCCTCCATCCGTTCATTCAATCCAACGGTCCTCATTCCTCCATCATATTACCCCCGATAGCTCCCTCCAATTCGATCTCCACCGTTCTTTTGTTGGATCTGACAGCCAATAGTTTTTTTTGTCATATGCACGCCTCTGCCATGTTGCCTGTACCACTCCCGACTGTTCACTACCGCCGAAGGAAAATGTCAACCAGCTACCTGCACCCGGCTCAATGATTCTCCAGCAACCGCTTTTAACTAACAGAGTGGCCGAAGATTGAAAAGGATAGCCTCAAGCAGATCACTGCATTTATCAGTTATGGGACGTCTTTCAATTAATACTCCAGCTGCCAGAGAGGGTCAAATCCATTTAAACATAGCCAGTTTTGTATCAGCGGCCCATTCCTGAATGTCAATGTGGTTGGTGACCATTTATGGGCTCCTCCACGCATATCTAACAGAGAGATTGTAATGAGACACCATATATACTAAAAAAAAGAGATGTAATCAGATCGATGAGTGTTTGATGAATGAAAGCTTTTTTGTTGCCTTTAACTTCTAGAGACTGTAAATACTATGAGGCCTATAGTTTCTGGTCTTGATTTTCAACTAATACAAGCTTCTTTTGTTGTCACCTACTCACTTTCCACTTCTTTTTCTTGTTCTAGGCTGTGCCTACTTGCATTTATTTGATGTGCTGTGAATGTTTGATATCAGAGGGGCTGTCATCCCACCTCTATATTATAATTTAGTGGCTCATTGAAATTGCTTGCAGATTGCTGTTGTTTAATATCAGGGAGTTGTCATCCTGTTTGTATATTAAATGATAGTTCTACAGATCTTCTGACTGGTTGCAGTTGGCCATCACAGGGTCCTATGCATCTGATGGTGCAATTAGTTTTCTCCATCATCACCTTTACCTTAAACTGTGAGTAGTTGGTGGTTGAAAGCCTTGTAGTTTGGGGGTCTTCACCCATTTCTGGGGATAGTCATAGTAGGAGTGGTTATCTGGCTTAAATGTGCAGCATATCTTCATTTATCCATCATCTTATCCAACATAATTTTTGAATTTTTAATGTTCCTGAGCATCACTGATTTACAACCTAGGTGAGTTTCTTAGGGTGATAACAGGGTCCACTCTTTATCACTGTTGAGCTAGGGTGATAGACCACTAGGGTTTCTGAAACCAGCCTTTGATTTAGAAGAAATTTTATTAGAATTCATGTTTTCACAAAAAGACAAAAAGAAAAAGGTTGTTATGCTTATTCATGTGCATAATAGTTAAGTGCCTGTTTAGATCAGATTTCATGCTTAGGTTAGTTAGGATTTCACATGTGTTAAATTAGAATTCTTTTGAAGCAAGGTATCTTAGCAAATAGCTATATGAGTTGTATGTTTTAGGCATCTATTTTAGTCTTTCATTATTGTAGTAGGTAGTATTTCAATCCTTTCAATTAGGGTAAAATCATCCTTTGTCAATTGGTCAGTCTTGGTTGCATGGCAGGTGGGATAGGTGTGGAGGGAGATGGGTGTGATGGGTCAAATGGCTTGGGAGGAAAGCAGAGGTCCTCTCCTAGATTTCGTGATGCATTTTTCACAAATAGGACTCAAAACAGGCCACTACAAGTTTTCCTCGAGGATGTCTATAGGATGTCTTAGTTCACCTACAAGAACCCATGTTTTCCTACAAGAATAGGCCGAAATCATAAGGAGTGATTTGGAAGTGGTATGGAGATTAGGGAAGGTGACTGATGGATGGAATAAGGAAGGGAAGTGGTTGTAACTCACTCAAAACTCAAACCTAAGCTCTATGATGGTTGCATTCACTCAACAAGCATGGAAAGTTGTCCGTTTGAAATGATAACTCGGATTGAGAACTTAGTGGCCTTTAGTGATCATGGGTGGGTATGGTTTGGATGAGGCCAATGATATGAGGTCTTCCTACAATAATGAAACTCCTGTAGCATATACATCATTGTTGGCATTTATCCATAAATCATTTCAAAATAAGAAGGGTTTACAACAATATAAAAAAAACATTATTTGCATCATTTATTTGCCAAGTTCATGCATGGAAATGCTTGAAACCTATTATGAAAGCAACATGAAATCTAATACAAAATTTAAGATATCAGAAATGACAACTGCAACCTATCTTCTAAAACTGAAAGATGATGACCTAATTAGTAGAAAAACCCTAAATTTCATAAGAAACAAAAATTCTAGTCTTTTCAGGGTTGAATCGGAGTTCTTCCTCAAACCATGGTCTCTGAAGGGAGGAATGAGGTAAGATCCACCTGTTATCAAACTTTTTTGAATATTTTCTTGTCTCTCTAATGCTACTGTTAAAGCTAGGCACAAATGGAAGAAAAATAATCGAATTTACCAATACTTGGAATGCAATAACACCAAAATCAATTTAACAAGTACTCTAGGAAATAACCTGAGCATACAAGTACAGTAAGAGGAGCCTCTACTACTAGTGTTGGGCCCTAATACAAGAGCTTTAGCCCTCTGAGTCAACTCAGTGCTGGATCAAGTGAATGCTCATTTTCATTAACATATCAAAAAATACATAACAATGTTTGGTCACAATCCTTCAACTCGAAAACTACTTACTTATTTTGCATAAAAAAATATGAATCCTAATTAGCCTCTAAGCCTCTTTATTTATATAGCTACAATTTCCAACAACTTCGTTAAATCTAGGGAGGCCTGGCTCCCAATCTTAAGATTAACTGTTTCTTAACTATCACTAGCTTGGCTGCCAATGATCCTCATCACTCGGCTTCCTGTAACCCTGAGATGGTGTGATTTGATTGAGGGATCTTTGAGTGAGTGAGGATTTAATGAGGCAGATCCATCTCCTATAATCTCTCCTTCTTGTCTTATTTGAGTTCCTTCACCTTAATTAGCCATAATTTTCTCCCAAAAACCTACAATCAATGCACATTAGACCACTAGACATAACATCTTACTTTTACTGATCTCATTAAACAAAATATAATTTAAACATGTAAATAATTATGAGAAGAGTTGATTTTAGTAATCTTGGAGGTGTATTAAGTTCCATATATTTTACCCAATGATGAGCCTCATCAGGCTCTGAGCATGCTTTTACTTGTAAATGAATGGATAATGTATCTATGGTCTAATAGATGGTAATGCAACAAATGACATGAGGGAACAATGGTTCTTAGAGATTCTGAAATAAGTAAAATATCCCTATGTTTAATTTTGTTGGTTACACCTGTAGATTACATGCTTGCCACATGTTTGAAAGAATGCTTTTCATGGCTAGTGATGCCAGCCTAAGCCAACAACACCCACAATATGCATAAAATATGCATAATCACATATGTCCTAGGAATTTCAATGACCTGCCTGGTCAAACCTTCGTAAATTAATGTTTAATGCCCCTTAATCAAACCCTCATGCAGAACGAGTTAATAAACAACCCTAGTCTGACCCTTTCGTAATCATTTTCTGCAGAAACCAATAACTCAACCTTTCATCCTTTAGGGAAACTTTGGTTAATTCTATAACCACACATGTTAACCAAACCTTACTCTGTGTGCCAGCTCATCCTTTACCGCAATAGCGGACTTCAAAGGATTCACTAGAACATGCATTCAGGATTACTGTCTTGTGACATGCGATAGCCCTTTTCCACTGTTGATTTCATCCACCAGATGAATGGCTGTCACAATATCACATCACACCATCATGTGACTTCATCGCATCTCACATGCGATATGCAATAACACAACTAGACTTCAAATAGAATGAAACCGTGCCTATAACCTTCTCAGGTCCGCTCTACCCAATCCTTATCGCTCAATCTCCACCATCGATCTTACCTTTAATCCGACAGTTGACGTATTCCTCAATCAATAGAGTTGCTCGGTGATCCTGCGTTGTAGATCAAAACCCATTTTATCCCACGGTCCCCAATGATATCATACAGATCACTTGTACGACGTTTAACCGGCCTTACGGAGCTGATCAGGATTATACAACTTTAATCTATAAACGTTCGGGTCTGCCCTTGAAGTTAAAGTTCAATCTCTTTACGGCCTGATATCCGTTGCATGACAGAGGTCATCAAATCCTACGGTCTGCGGCCCTTCAACTAGCACACTGCTTACCAAACGCTCAACCCCCGTAGTTGATTATGACGTAAGCAGTTGAAATCTAGATCGATGGTTGTGATTCAATGCGGGTCTTCAACCCCGATATAGAACTTACGCTCTCTCCTATCCTCGTGGTCTATTTCTCCACCATTCTTCTTCTGCCATTCATATCCATCAATCTAAATGATCTCATGGTTCCTGTGTATTGACACCTCACTTCTTGTCCTTTCCTTTATTTCGTTTTTATGTTGTTCCTTCAGTGTTCTTCCGTGGTTTCGCTTTCTCCAGGGTTCTGGTCTTTAGCTCTTCTGCATCACAACTTCCTCCTTAACTTAGCTCCACTCGTGCCTTTATGCTTCCTCCTGTACTGTCGGTGTGTGTAAAGCCATAACACCTCTCAGTCACTCTTCTCTGTATTCTGCCTCTGATTCTGCACCTGCAACCTAAGTTATGCAGAATAACTCAAAATCATACACGATCTATATCTTAATTACTCAATACACACACATGAACTCTAAATCGAGTTGTTTGTATTAATAAACAAGTATTTACACAAGAGTCTCTCTCTCTGGCCTGATTTTCTGATCAGTGGCCTCTGTTTTCCTACCTGCCCATAGGCTTACAGACAAACCATGTTTCCTAACTCTCTAACTACTGACTGACTAACTTGGTCTCAGCCTTTTGTTGGAAATAATACTGAGAGGGGGGGGTGAATCAGTATTATCACATTAATAAAACTTTTTCAATTCCATAATCAGATTTATATATGTTACTTCCACAACTTCTTAAGATTAAGTTAATCGATCTTCAATGAGTGCATTAGGACATTATCAACCATATTATCAGTTAATAGATGCAGTAACATAAAGTAGATCATCACACATAAGGCACACACATGAACACAATGATATAAGGTGGAAACCCAATGCGGGAGAAAACCACCTGCTGCAAGTCATCTCAATCTTCTTCTTAATAAGAAAATCCTTTTACAATATTTGTACTGGTGCAGCCTCATACCAGTACGGGAGCTACAACCCCCTTTGCTCTTGTACTAGCCGATCCATTTACTAGTACGCAGGCTACTACCTGCTACAATGCTCCAAAGATTTCCTTTAGCTCTTGTACTAGCTTAGATACTAGTACGTAGGCACTGGCCTACAATCTTCTCTGCTCCAAGTACCACATTTCATCAATTTTCATACTGGATACACTGAAGCACAACCCATAAACTGAAAGGCCACATTTCATCCAATTTTCATACTAGACCTAACAACAACATTGAAGCTCAAACAACCTTCTGAAACACCCAATCAACTGAAGTAACAATAATAGGACCAAACCCAGAACACAACAATGATAAACAAAGATTTTAAGAGAAGGAAGAACCCTGCTCAACTGCTAGCCTGAGTCCGGACTCACCCTGCTCAACTGCTAGCCTGAGTCCCGGACTCACCCTGCTCAACTACTGGCCTGAGTCCCTGGACGCACCCTGCTCAACTGCTGGCCTGCGTCCCGGACGCACTCTGCTCAACTGCTAGCCTGAGTCCGTCGCACTGAGTCTACTGAACTGCCTGCGTCCCGGCGCACCTGAACCCTTCTGCGCCTGCGTCCGGCGCACCTGAAACTCTTCGCTCCTGCGTCCAGGACGCACCTGAACCCTTACTGCACCTGCGTCCCTCCGGGAATAGATGATTTCAAGACTTTAGAAGTAACCCAGACAATCAGATCCACAGATCTGAACATGCGCCGAAGAGATCTCGGTCCATCAGTAGATTCGCCTTGTTTAGATCTAGACCAGATCTAGCCCTCATAAGATATTCAACCCAAGACTTGCCAAATCCAAATGATCTCCTTTGCTTTATATAGGCAAGCTCCTCCTTAAAACATGGAACAATACCACGAGCCGACACCATAGAAACATAAAACCGTCGGGTAGATACCACACAAGAAACCCCCACGTGCTTTTCTCTGCCTTGAAATGTGTGCACTGGGTGGACGCACCCCCTGAACGGCTGGCCTGCGTCCTTGGACGCGGGTTCTGCATGGTATGCCTGCGGGGACGCACTTTCTGAACTGGCTTCCTGCGTCCTTCATAATTTTTTCAATAAAATGAGAGCTGATCATCAACTTCTGCTGGTGACTTGAAGAATAGTGAACTACCATCTGAATGGGTTGCCATCAAGGACAACACTTTAGCCATAATGCCAACAATCTCCCCCTTTGGACTTGATGGCAAAGCTTACTAAGAACTTGCCATTTGATTCCTTTGAGCTGTCCTGCATCTATGTATTATGTTACATCTGATATCTCTTCTGAATGTATATAAGTGAGATGGTCTTCTATGAGGGGGGTTGCCATCAAGTACAACACATGCATCATAATGCCAACAATCTCCCCCTTTGGACTTGATGGCAACAACACCAGATCACTCTCCCCCTTTGACATCAAGGGCAAAGGGGTATGCTCCCCCTAAGAACATGCTCCCTTTGACTATGAACCAGATCTGCTGAAGTCTCTGAATGAGCTCCCCCTTTGTATATGTCATGGTGCTCCAATCTGATAATGGTCTTTCTGAGAACCAACTGAGATGTCTGCTCTGCTGTATGGTCAAGCTCCCCCTGACTGTAAGCAAGGTCTGCAAAAAGATGTTCTACAAGAAGAACATGACTCTATATATATCATAAATGACCTTCCTATCACCAAAAGACTCAATACATACATCCATCACCTATCACAATAAGGATCATCCATCCAACCAAGTGGGAATACATCAGAAATATGAGAACCAGATACATTACATCTTCATCCCATGCATAGTGGGGGGACATAGGCCGTTACATGACCTGAAGAGATGACTATAATAGATAGACCATTACAACATGAGTCTTGCTACGACCTTCCAAAAGATCATGACAAACAACAACACTGAATAATCTGCTCCATAGTATCTATCAACATCACCTCATAACCATCCAGATCTACATGAATCAAGAGCCATCAAATGAGAGCATCAGCATCAATCAACATATGTATGAATAATCATCCCTATATCCAGCCAACAATCCTCATCCATTTGTGTCAAGAAAGAATTCATGCATCATGCTCATGTCAACATCATCATGAAATAGGTATGAGTAACTCATCATCATCATGTCTCCAACAATGCGACTTTGAGTAATCATCCACGAAATCAGCCAACCTCATCCATATATGTGCCAAGGATAATAAAAACTTCATGCAACCATCATTAGAGAATCAACCATACATCTGATCATGTGACCAACTCATAATAGCAAGATGAATCATAAGCATTGTCACCAAGGACCATAATGCCAACAATGAATTTAGGACATATGCTCCCCCTGAACCAGTGCCATCTGTTAAATCTGATCATGCATATCAAGAAGAATCAGCCAATAAATGCTTTGAGACAGGTACGCACTTCATCTTCTGCTGCGCTGCGTCCTGTTGCTGCAAGGACGCACCCAAAAACACTATCGCGCCGCGTACTTTTACTCAGGGACGCACCCAAAATTACTAATGCGCCGCGTCTTTTTGCTTCAGGGACGCACCTGATCCTCAGTCGCTCTGCGTCCCCACGCAGATTTTCAGTTACTGAACTGCGTCCTGGATGCACCTGGACTTGGTCTGGCCTGCGTCCGCACGCAGGTCTCCTGTTACAGCACTGCGTCCTGTACTTTCAGCTTCCTCTGATTCTGGTATGTCTGTACATTGTACTGTGCCATCCTTTTCTGACTGTACTTCCTTTTTCCTCCATATCTTCAAGCGTGATGATGACATTTTCTCCTTTTGATATGATGCCCAACCTTTGTTCCTGCATTCCTTGGCTATATGTCCAAGCTTGTTACATGCATAACATCTTACATGTTTCATATTCCTCCTGTAACAATCAGTAGCTTTGTGACCAAACATATTGCAAGCAAAGCAATATCCATAAAAGTACCTTGATTGAGATGACCTTTCTGCATAATGGTCTTGAACTCTTCTTCTTCTACATCTAGCTGCAACATGTCCAAGATTATGACATACATAACATTCAACATTATTCATAGGAGGAGTAAAGGATTTTCTTTGAGGAATCTCTTTCCTTGGTTGATGATGAGATTGATCTTTCACTTCTTCGTTGATCACTTTAGATTTCCTTTTAGAGTTTCTTGCCTCACCTTGTGAACTAGATTCGCCTTCAACAGATTCATGGAAACCAAGACCAGTCTTTATAGCAGGGGACCTTTGACTACTAAGAATATCATCCAATACTTTAGAGCTATCTTGAAATCGTAAAAGCTTATCCTTTTCTTCTAGTTTACCTTTCAAGATATTTACCTCAACCTGAAGTTGTTCTTCCTTTTCAAGAGATTTCTTTTTCAAAACTTCTTCAGCTTTCCTTCCTTCTTTCATTTGTTCCCTTAGTTTGAGAATTTCTTTTTATTGTTCTTCATACAGATCCTGCTGCATTTGACGAACTCGGAAGGCACATTCCAGTTGAGATTTTAAGCTGGTGACTTCGTTTTCTTGTTTTGCAATAGCTTGGAGTAGATCTGTATTCTGCTTCTTTGATTCTTCAAGATCTCCTTTTAGTGAGAGGATTGTAGCTTCAAGATTTTCATAGTAGCTGGATCTATCTTTGAGTTTCTTGATGGTTGTGCTTCTTTCATTGACTTCTTTTCTTAATGATGTCACTTCATGCTGCAATTTTTGACATTGGTCTTCCTTGTCCTTGAGTAGCTTTCTTACCTTGTTTCCTTCTTCTAGTTGTGCCCTTAGTTTGGTAGCTTCTTCTTTGAAATCACATTCCTTTTTGTTTAATAGATCTTGTTGATCTCTAATTTTGTCTGTCAGCCTTTTAAATTCTGCCTCTATTTGATATCTTTCTTGTTCACCCATAAGAGCAAATTCAGTAGTTTCGCTATCACTTTCATCTCTTTCACAAGGAAATATAGCTGGAACATCAGAGGATAACACATTCATACCTGATAATGACTCTGAATCTGATTCTGAATCTGAAGAGCTTCTTATGCCTAATCCCCAATCGATTCTTCCACTGTCATAGTTCTTCTGAGATGACTTCTTTTTCTTATTAGCTTTCTTCTTAAGCTTCTTTCCCATTCTTCCACGGATCTCCTTCAAGCGATCAAGCTTCTATCAAAGGACCTGCTTTGATACCAATTGTTGGAAATAATACTGAGAGGGGGGGGTGAATCAGTATTATCACATTAATAAAACTTTTTCAATTCCATAATCAGATTTATATATGTTACTTCCACAACTTCTTAAGATTAAGTTAATCGATCTTCAATGAGTGCATTAGGACATTATCAACCATATTATCAGTTAATAGATGCAGTAACATAAAGTGGATCATCACACATAAGGCACACACATGAACACAATGATATAAGGTGGAAACCCAATGCGGGAGAAAACCACCTGCTGCAAGTCATCTCAATCTTCTTCTTAATAAGAAAATCCTTTTACAATATTTGTACTGGTGCAGCCTCATACCAGTACGGGAGCTACAACCCCCTTTGCTCTTGTACTAGCCGATCCATTTACTAGTACGCAGGCTACTACCTGCTACAATGCTCCAAAGATTTCCTTTAGCTCTTGTACTAGCTTAGATACTAGTACGTAGGCACTGGCCTACAATCTTCTCTGCTCCAAGTACCACGTTTCATCAATTTTCATACTGGATACACTGAAGCACAACCCATAAACTGAAAGGCCACATTTCATCCGATTTTCATACTGGACCTAACAACAACATTGAAGCTCAAACAACCTTCTGAAACACCCAATCAACTGAAGTAACAATAATAGGACCAAACCCAGAACACAACAATGATAAACAAAGATTTTAAGAGAAGGAAGCACCCTGCTCAACTGCTAGCCTGAGTCCGGACTCACCCTGCTCAACTGCTAGCCTGAGTCCCGGACTCACCCTGCTCAACTGCTGGCCTGAGTCCCTGGACGCACCCTGCTCAACTGCTGGCCTGCGTCCCGGACGCACTCTGCTCAACTGCTAGCCTGAGTCCGTCGCACTGAGTCTACTGAACTGCCTGCGTCCCGGCGCACCTGAACCCTTCTGCGCCTGCGTCCGGCGCACCTGAAACTCTTCGCTCCTGCGTCCAGGACGCACCTGAACCCTTACTGCACCTGCGTCCCTCCGGGCATAGATGATTTCAAGACTTTAGAAGTAACCCAGACAATCAGATCCACAGATCTGAACATGCGCCGAAGAGATCTCGGTCCATCAGTAGATTCGCCTTGTTTAGATCTAGACCAGATCTAGCCCTCATAAGATATTCAACCCAAGACTTGCCAAATCCAAATGATCTCCTTTGCTTTATATAGGCAAGCTCCTCCTTAAAACATGGAACAATACCACGAGCCGACACCATAGAAACATAAAACCGTCGGTTAGATACCACACAAGAAACCCCCACGTGCTTTTCTCTGCCTTGAAATGTGTGCACTGGGTGGACGCACCCCCTGAACGGCTGGCCTGCGTCCTTGGACGCGGGTTCTGCATGGTATGCCTGCGGGGACGCACTTTCTGAACTGGCTTCCTGCGTCCTTCATAATTTTTTCAATAAAATGAGAGCTGATCATCAACTTCTGCTGGTGACTTGAAGAATAGTGAACTACCATCTGAATGGGTTGCCATCAAGGACAACACTTTAGCCATAATGCCAACAATCTCCCCCTTTGGACTTGATGGCAAAGCTTACTAAGAACTTGCCATTTGATTCCTTTGAGCTGTACTGCATCTATGTATTATGTTACATCTGATATCTCTTCTGAATGTATATAAGTGAGATGGTCTTCTATGAGGGGGGTTCCCATCAAGTACAACACATGCATCATAATGCCAACACCTTTTAGGTTTACCTTTATACAAAAAGGTTCTATTCAACTAATTCTAGTTCAGATCCTTAATTTGCTGAACTAACTCCTGAAAAGCTTCTAAATCCACTTTTAACTCCTACTTATCCCTAAGAATCCTCTCTAGTTCCTCGAATCATGAGACCTATAAGAGTTACAATTGATTTCCAATTCTCTCATCATCCTTAATCACTCATGTCCTCCTACACTTGAGACCATTTACAAATATCCTCACACTTATCTAATTGATTCCTACTTTAACCATTCAAAACATTAATAATTACATACATAGGAATCCAACTTCCTTGAAAACACAAGACCCCCTATGTCTACTAAAATACAATGATAGTTTCGAGTCAATGCCCCTACATCAGACTCCCAAAGTAGAAAAAATTCATGATCTCCTGATCATGTGTCTTCATGTGTTGATAGGAAACCTCCAACGTCCCAAACTTTAGTTTATAGTTGTCTGAGTGCTTTGCACATTTGCTGTTGTTGTTATGTCAGTTGTCTTTTGTTTCATCTTCCTCTACTTGTCAATCAGGTTCAAGTTATGATTTGATCATTCTTCCTACTGTCATTTTCCTCAGCCTGGACTGTTTCATCATCAACTGTCATAGTTCTTAAATCTCTGTTTCCAACACATCCTTGGAATGGTCCATACTCTACCACTTACTGTTGTCTCTTTCTCTTTGTTTCAGGTTGTTGTTGCTATCCACTAGCTCTTCAAACTGATGTTCTTCTCTTTGAAGTTGTCAGATTCTTACTCTTACTTTTTCTCTTACACGTATTCTTGCTCTTGTTGCCTCCCTTTAAACCTTACCCTCTTTCATGATTATCTCTTTTCGCATTGAATCCTGACTTTCCAGTGTTCTTTCCAGTAATTGAACATATATGTTCCATGGATTAAACTTTTCCATAAAATCCTCTTCTACTGTCTTTATTTGGCTGCTCATCCGTGCCAAATTTTCTCCAGCATCTGCAACTAAACCTGTACTCAAAAAACAATTATTAGAATAAAAATCATAAGGCTTATGTGCCTTTTCTTCCTTTGGTAACAATTCAGCTTGTTGCTCCGATTCTTCCTCCTCTGTGAGCACATCAATATGTTGATTTGAATTCTCAACAGAATTCACGAGACTGTCAGCTAGTCTCTCCTCCACACCATCTGTTTTAATGATGTATTCTTGTCCTTGTACACTGTAGTGAACTTCTTCATTCTCATTCAGTTCTGATTTTAGAACCTGAACACTTACTTTTTGGTTTTCTAGCCTTTTCTCCAAAAGACTTAACTCATGCCATAATTTTTCCATCTCACTTGGAATTTCTTCTAAAATCTCTGTACAATCCTCACTATCTTCTTCTTTGGTACAAATATAACTTCTTTTTGACACTACTTCTTCATTCTGATCCTTCATCTATGTGATAGTTTTAGATGTTTGTCCGTCACTTTCCCTTTGGCCATTTAAGAAAATCAATTCCTCTTTGTCCTCATCAGTAGCAAATTCCTTATCATAAGACATAAGTGTCTTATCTCTACTAAATATATCTCCTCCACTAACCAAGGAATTTATGAACTCCTTCTGATGTAATAACTCAACTTGATCTTCATTGGAAAGACAGTCATCATCATACTTTACTTGGCAACTTTCAACTTCATTCAAGACAGTTCCATAAAATGGTTTGTCTTCTACAAAACCTACATTCACACACAACTTGTTAGTTTTAAAACCACAAGACCTCATGATCTCATTTGATGATTCAATCACCAAGTCCTCTTTTTGTTCCAAGTTCTTTACATAACTCAAAAATATTTCAATGGTCTTTCCTTCAATCTCATCAAGTCCTTCACTTGATTGCTTGATATCCTTCTCTACTTCTTCTTGCTTTTGGCCATCCTCATGAGTCCAACTTCCTCTACTTTCAATCGTTGCAATATGCTGAAAAGTAAAACCTTTTCCCAACTGTGTATAGGTATTTACATGAGACCTATCTATCTCATCTCCTTTCAGAACATAATTTAGATTCTACCTATCTTCTCCCCCCTTCTTTACGACAATATCAGCAAATTGTCCTTCTTCACATGTTCCACCTGCAATCATACCCAAATTATCAGATTTAAAATCATGTGACCCTTCGGTCTCACTTGAAGTTTCAATCTTCAAGTCTTCATCTTCACCCAGAACTTCACCCTGCTCTGGTTCACAAATGGACACTTCCATTTCCAACTCAGCCTCTTTGAGTTCTTCCACCAGGCTCTTCACTTGTCTCTGTCGTATCCTTCTTTGTAGCTTATGCCACTTCACTATCTTTTTCTTCATGACCCAACCTAGTCTTTGGCTTTCCTCAAGTATCATCATTAATACATTGAGTTGTTCTTTCATCTTAGCAATCTCTTTGTCAATTTCCTCTTGACTCATTCTCTTCCCATTTACCTTGGACCCTCCTTCTTCACTTTTCTTCTACTGTGGTCTTCCTCAGAACCTCCACTATTACTATCAGTATTCATCCTCTTCTCCATCTCTATGAGTTCCTCGCTCATTCACTATGAGCTACATTAAAGCCTCTGCAATAGCAAGTTCTCTCTGCTGCCACTTACCCAACCAAGCTTTCCTCTATACTTGGTCTTTTGGCAAGCACTTGGTTCTCTATTCTCTGGAACATCTTTGAGCACTTCTCTTTGCTCCTTCTAGGCTTCAAGTCATCTGCATATTTTAAGAACACAACTATCCTCTTGTACTTCAATCACAAATGAAATACTAGGTTCTGACCACCTCTTCTTTCACTCAAAAACTTTTACCATATTTCTTCATCCCTTAGCAATTCTACCCACATCCTTTGTGGAATTGCCTTTGTGAGCTGCAACAATACCTCTACAGTGACAAGTCTCCTTCTTGCTACATATTCCTCACTAAGCTTCTCTCCTCTGAGCTAAATCTATTAGCATATTTCTGGTTGTTTCCTCTGGAACCAATTAAGCACTCCTTGCTCTAGGTTGCTGTAATATTCTCACCTTCTTATGCTGCTACCTGTGCGTCAATATAAAGACCATAAACTCTCCAATTTTCAAATCAAATTAAAACAAAACATATCATTTCACCTTCAAGACCTCTGTTTGACCTTGTTCTACCACTCACCTGCACTTTGAATGGATTGTCCTCTATTTCTTTGCATCTGCAAATTCTGCTACACGTTATCTTTGTGTGCCTACTGTTTGTCAGATTAGAATCTGATCTCCTCTTGCCTGCATATACATCTTAACAAATAACTCTATTCTAAATTTTCCCAAGGACCTTTTACATAGAATTCCCTTAACCTAGCTCTGATACCGCTTTGATGCAAACCTAAGCCGACAACACCCACAGTATGCATAAAATATGCATAATCGCATCTGTCCTAGGACTTTCAATAACCTGCCTTGTCAAACCTTCATAAATTAAGGTTTAAGGCCCCTTAATCAAACCCTCATGTGGAACGAGTTAATAACTAACCCCAGTCTGACCCTTTGGTAATCCTTTGCTGCGGAACCCTATAACTCAACCCTTCATCCTTTATGGCAACTTTGGTTAATTCTATAACCACACATGTTAACCAAACCCTACTCTACGTGCCAGCTCATCCTTTATCACAATCACAGACTTCAAAGGATTCAATAGAACATGCATTCAGGATTCCCGTCTTGTGACATGCGATAGCCCTTTTCCATCGTTGATTTCATCCACCAGATCAACGGCTGTTGCAATATCACATCACACCATCATGTGGCTTCATCGCCTCTCGCATGCGATATGCAATAACACAACCAGAGTTCAAATAGAATGAAACCATGCCTATAACCTTCTCAGGTATGCTCTTCCCAATCCTTATTGCTCAATCTCCACCATCGATCTTACCTTTAATCCGATGGTTAATGTCTTCCCTGATCAACAGACTTGCTCGATGATCCTGCGTTGTATATCAAAACCCATTTGATCCGACGATCCACAATGATATCGCACAGATCACTTGCACAATGTTTAACTGGCCTTACAAAGTCGATAAGGATTATACAACCTTAATCCATAAATGTTCGGGTCCGCACTTGAAGTTAAAGTTAAATCTCTTTACAGCCTGATATCCATTGGATGATGGAGGTCATAATATCCTACGGTCTGCGGCCCTTCAACTAGCACATTGCTTACCAAACGCTCAACCCCCGTACTTGATTATGATGTAAGCAGTTGAAATTTAGATCGATGTTTGTGATTCAGTGCAGGTCTCCAACCCTGATCTAAAACTTCCACGCTCTCCTATCCCCGTGGTCTATTTCTACATCATTCTTCTTTTGCCATTCATATCATTCGATCTAAATGATATGATGATTCTTGTGTATCGACACCTCACTTCTTGTCCTTTCCTTTATTTCGTTTTTATGTTGTTCCTTTAGTGTTCTTCCGTGGTTTCGCTTTCTCTAGGGTTCTGGTCTTTAACTCTTCTGCATCACAACTTCCTCCTTAACTTAGCTCCGCTCACGCCTTTATGCTTCCTCCTGTACTATCAATGTGTGTAAAGCCATAACACCTCTCAGTCACTCTTCTCTGTATTCCGCCTCTGATTCTGCACCTGCAACCTAAGTTATGTAGAATAACTCAAAATCATACACGATCTATATCTTAATTACTCAATACACACACATGAACTCTAAATTGAGTTATTTGTATTAGTAAACAAGAATCTACATAAGAGTCTCTCTCTCTAGCCTGATTTTCTGATCAGTGGCCTCTATTTTCCTACCTGCATGTAGGCTTACAGACAAACCCTGTTTCCTAACTCTCTAACTACTGACTGACTAACTTGCTCTCAGCCTTTTAGGCTTACCTTAATACAAAAAGGTTCTGTTGAACTAATTCTAGTTTAGATCCTTAATTTGTTGAACTAAATCCTAAAAATATTCTAAAACCACTTTTAACTCCTACTTATCCCTAAGAATCCTCTCTAGTTCCTCGAATCATGAGACCTATAAGAGTTACAATTGATTTCCAACACTCTCATCATTATTAATCACTCATGTTCTCCTACACTTGAGACCATTTACAAATATCCTCACACTTATCTAATTAATTCCTACTTTAACCACTAAAAACATTAATACTTACATACATAGGAATCCAACTTCCTTGAAAACACAAGACCCCCTATGTCTACTAAAATACAAAGATAGTTTCGAGTCAATGCTCCTGCATCAGCTAGTAGGGTTTTGATTAAGGTCTTGTTTAAATTATTATTTTCGCATCATTTTTTCCTTGTTCTTTTGCTCTCCTAAGTTCTCATTCCATTTTGGTCAGTGCCCTGGCTCTGGGCCTGAAAAAGTGGCTCAAATCCCTGGGACGCTGGCACAGAACCGGAAAAATAATTCTCTAGACGCTGGAAAGGAAGCATGTGAGAGTGACTCTATGTTTCTCGACGCTATCATGCCTATAGCATGAGAGCACCTGAGTCATAAGTTGGTAAAAACTTGAGTAGGACGAAAAAAAAAGTTATTTGAAGTGTCAGATTCATTCCTGAGGGTCCTGAAGCTGATGTTGGATGTATGTGTGTTATGTTTATGTTGATTACACTTCCTTAAGGTCACATAGGAAGTCGAATCCAATCATATTAGCCTCTCGTTTCGTGCTTACCCTGGTTGGCATGGTTACTTGGGTACCTATGGGAGGATCGTGTTACAAGGTCATTGAAATTTTTATCATGAAGTGGCATTTGTTAATTGTGTGAACCTTGAACATGCCACTTATTTGCATCACTTTCTAATAATTGGGTTGTAGCTTTCCTAGGATCTATACCATATATGTGAGTTTCATACCTATTTTGTTTATTACATAAATTCATATGAATTGTGCCTAAATACCTTATGTAGCATTTCATGATACCACATGGTTCCTTTACATTACTTCTTCCCATCCATTCTTGTGTCATGCCAAATATGTTCAAGGAAATCCTAGTACTATGTTGACCATTGTAGTTTTGTTGACCTTTTGTGTTGGACATTCTTGGAATAGTTTTCCTTGGTGACTGTATCTCTTCACATCATCTCTTATTGTTTATTTCATGTTTATTTATAGGGGAATACATCAAGGTCCTTATTTTATGGATCTCATTCTATTAAGATCAATTCATTATCTAGGAGAGGGATATAGAAACTAGTAGTGCCTTAGAGCTTGTATTCTTGAGCGAGGGGTTTCATTTTGCTTGACAAATAGTTTACATCATTGATCTATAATAAAACTAATCTATTTATGTTGAACATTATATGACTCATTCAACCTTGCTAGATTGTACCAATTACCTTGGGATTATTTTTCATCATTGGTTGGTCCCCTTATGTGTGTTTATGGTTTTCTTCATTGGCTGGTAATGAAATGATTTCATCCATGCAAAACATAATTTGATTTGTTTGTATGATGTAGATTTGTACCATTAGGGTTGGGATAGAGACCTTGATTTTGTGTTTATCTCACTTATCCACAACAAATTTTCCAAGATATGGTGGATTATTTCACCATTATATGTATTTTGAAGATGACATTGGCTTATCTAATTTCCATTCCATGTATTCTTGATGTATATTATGAAATATGTCGACATTGTCTTTTCTCATCACTATGATATCTTTTTTGGAAATTTGGATCCATCATGTTTCCCTTCATGGAAAATTATTTTCATTTCATTTCATGGATATGTAGTGTATTGGGTTGGAAAAAACACTTTTTTATATCCTATATGGAGCATTGCTATGCCTACCTTGAGGATTATCTCATTAGGGGAACTTGAAGGTATAAAATTGATCTACCAAGGAAGGTAACAAAAAAATGTAAAAATAATAAAATAAAAGTCATGATTTTTTAAAGGAAAAGAAAGAAAACTACTTTTGTTTAGTTGTATGTATGACTTATCTCCTTATAAATTTTCTCAAATTTCAAGTGTGGAAACTTCTTGGTTGTAGAATTAAATTTTGTATCCAATGAGAACTCACACATGAAATTTAAGTAAAACTATAAGAATATAAGTTGAAAATATGATAAAAAAAACTAGTTTTTTTCTTTACCCTGAAAAAAAATACAATTAAGCATGACTCCATCATCTTGAATCCTTTTGGTTTTTTTAAACTTGATAATGTTGGTATTTTATTTATTTTATTTTGAAGCCCATTTTTTACCTTAAAATTCATGTAAGGATATGATTAATTTATTAGTGCTTGTAATTTATTGGGTTGGTAGTCATGTTTGGTTATATCCTATACCAATAATTGGTATGCCTACATTGCGGATGATATATATTATTGGTTGATAAGTTCTCATATGTTTTCTCATTCTATAACTCCTTCCTTTTTCCACCATAATTCTTGCAAATATTATAATGTGTTTCAACCATTAGTTTATCTTCTATCCTCATGGCATATATTTCAACCTTATTTTCCATCCTAAGAGTCATATTGAGGGACATACCTTTGTCATCATGCTAGAAAATTAATTCTCAACCCTTGGAAAGAAGGATTGAGAGTGTCATCACTCCTTTCCCACTAACAAGGAGTTATGGAAACACACAATACATCCATGAAAGGAGTGATGATCACCTTATGCTTTATTTCAAAGAGTGGTGATCCTCATAGGATTCTAGACCTAATTATTTTTTATGAGTTCAATTCATAAATATCTGGATTTCCTTGTCTAATGGCTTGGGCATTTCTATCTAACTCTAACTTCACCAATACCTAGGTATCTAGGTTCATCCTCCTCTTTATTCAACAACTCTATATAATGAATCCATTTCAAAGATAGAATATAGAGAAATAAAATATATGTAACTACATTATACTAAAAATTCTCAGAGAGGCTTCTTGCTACCATAAGATATCCTTGCCTGTGAGTGTAAGCCAAGGAGCTATGAAGGGTCATATTTCACACTAGGTATAATTTATTGTGTCTTTTTCATTTCACTATATATTTCATGATTTTCTCCCCAATTCATGTTCTTTGTTACATGTTTGTCTTTTATCTAGATTGTCTTAAGTAATAGAGTGTAGATATGAGATACTTCTAACCAAATATTTAGAAAGAAAGGAAGATATGGGGTGCTTATTTTCTTGTGTGTGTAGGTTATAGATACTTATAGTGAAAAAAATATATTTAGGATCTAGAGAAATATATTCTGCAATAAAACCCATCAAGGTCAATTATATACTTTGGGGATAATGTACACCATTTTTTAGCCTTTTCTCTTTCCATTTATGTCAAAAGAGTATTAGATATTAGATATATGGGGAAGTGTGTGAATATTGTACTATTTATTTTGTAGAGATCAAGTATAGACTTTTGGAAACATTCGTATAGCAATAAGGGTATTTAATTAAAAACACTTCTCGAGCAATGGCTACACCTAGACAAAATGTATGAATTAATATTTACCATTCCTAATTTTTTTGTGTCTTTAACAATAATATTTAATTTCTAAATGGATTCTTATATGGGATATAAAACTTTCACCACCTAACCACTTTAGTATCCTTGATGCATATATATTTCTTTGATATTCAAATGTGTTTTTCTTCAAAATAATTATACTCAATAACAAGTATGATCTTTCATCTTGAATTACAAATTCATCCGTCAGTCCTCTAGTCGACATGGAAACACAGCTTACAAGTCGAACATTGGCATGCTTGTTACAATTGGAACATAAACTTTATTTTGAGAGGGTATCATCCAATGCCATAACCTATCTTGTTAGAATTTGTCCTTGGGGATTTCTTGATGTTTGTTCTACCTCACATTTATGCTTAATTTTTGTTGCTAGAGCTTTGGTTATGTTATTTCTACCTTAGATATGGAGTTTTGACTACGGTTGTGATGTAATTCTTTCTTATTACAACTAATTTTATACCTCATCAACACTAGTTGTAATATTTAATTCATTAGAATGACCTCCTAATTGTTTAAAAGAGAAGAATATGTTAATTACCTCATAAATTCAAGATTTATTGAATTAAAATTATAAACTTTGTCATAAATAGTAGTCATTATATATGTTAGAAACAATGGGAACCAGGACATTAATAAGAAGGCGGGTTAATCAATAGTGTCACCAGATTATACAACTATTGACAACTTATACTTTTAATCACTTTAGAAAACAATCATATAATCATAATCATAACATCATAACTATTATCATACACATGTGAAAGATATATCTAAGAAATCAGTCTTCTTCTTATTTGTTTAGAAAATACAAGCTACAAATTGCTATTACATCATTGCCCCACAAGCTTCAACTTGTAGGTTTATCAACTATTACTGAAACTAACTTCTATCCCTAATCGTTTATCAAATTACACTGAAAGGGACTATTTCCCCTAGTCTCTTGTTACTCTTCACTAAAAATATATTTTTAGCATTGCTTGTTTATCATCCACTACTGAAAGGGACTATTGCCCCTAAAATGAAAGTTACCACCTGCTAGCCATGTTGATCCATATTTCATCCATTTTCAAACTAGAACTAATATGCCACTTTCATTCCATTGAAGGTGTTAGAAAGTCATCAACCAAGGGGGTCTCCTCGGTATGAAGCACCAATTAGACCTCACACCATTTGGAGTAGTGTTATAGACATTTTTGGGCACTACAACCCCGAGCATGAAATGTCCATAAACCAAGGTCTCCTAAGTCCCTAAAAGTGTTTTTCTAACCCGTAAAGGAACAAGGTCAACAGATTACAGCTTCTCCCAGAAGTTCTCCATGAAAAACTACTCAGAATTGGTCAAAATACGATCATTTCAGCTGCTCCACAGGCCAGGTGTGTTGCATCTCACACAAATACACTATGTGGGTGTGTTGCATTTCAAAAATCCCTTCTATGGGGTGTGATGGGTGAGAAATGACAGATGGCAGTGACATTCCGCGAGGTGGAGAGGCAATGGAAGCTTCTAGAAACTTCTCCTGTGACACTTGCCTCTCTGAATTCGACCAAGGATGAGTAAGAGATCATCAATCTCCAAGTGGAAGAAAGAACTATCAGAGGGAAGACACTAATCAAATCATAAGCTGACTCATCTCCATTACAGATATCTATATATGGATCCCTCATCCCAGAGATCCAGAGGCTGGAATTTTGCATATTGTAAGGAATTGCTGTTGGTTTCTTGAGACAAACATCAGATTGTTGGGTGATCTAAGCTTTGTATGAGGTGAAGAGGGGCTTCCTTGCTGAGAGGTTGATGTTGGGTCAGAACAACTGGTTGTAACTCCTCTTGGCTCTTTCTTGTTTATCAATAAAAGCTATTCAAGTTTTCCTCCATACTCTTGTATCTTTATGTTTGCTGCATTTGTATGGTCAATTTACATCTGATCCTAGATTGTTTATGATTATAGATCCATGTCTTTGTATAGTGATATGCTACTGTGATCTTACAGGTACTTTGTGAAGCTGGGTGTGCAAGGGAACAAGTAGCGAATGACTATCAAGGAAGAGAGGAATCAAATCAAGGGATTAGCGCAAGACAGAGGTTGGTCCTTCTGTTCCTCTCTATCTATAATTCATAAAGGAAAAATGAAAGTAGCTTTACTCTATTTGTTTCTAAGGCAGATGTCACACCTTAGTGGGATAGAGCAGTTCTATATAGACACTTTTCCCTGTAACAAAATGGCGACTCCGCTGGGGACGAATTAGTTTGTTTGTTTATCTTCCTTGTTTTATATTTCATAAACTTACAGGTAGCATTCGAACTGCATTTGCCATAGCAAATACAAAGTAGATAAATTCTACTTCAGTCCATCTACTAGATCTGTTTATGATTTAAACAACTGATTCACAAACTCTCTGATTGCCCTTGTGATAGCTCTTAGATCCTCCTTAGATCTACCCCTAATTGTTGCATTACTGATTACATTTTGCTCGGCCAAAACCCACAAACTGAACTGCAAACTGTGACCCAGAACCCAAATAGAGTCTCGTTTCTGGCCCAGCGCAGGTACTGTTTAGAGAATCTGAACTTCAGCTGACTTCCTGAGTGGTGAAGGTGCGTTGAATTTCAAATTCTCTGTGTTACAGGTGCGTTGATCGGACTAGGCTTTGAGCAGTTTTGGTTTCTGTGATTCATTCTTTCCAGTTCTATTCCTGAATTTTGATGCCTGTGATCAGTATATGTCTGTTTGAAACCCCTTTTCCTTGTTGTTATTCTACCTCATTTGTACAAAAGAACTGTAAATGTTTTTGTGTGTTTGTTGAGTCATTTTCAGTTCTCCTTTGCAAAAGTAGCATAATCGTACTATCGTCCTTTGATTTGAAATTGTTGCAAGTGTCGATTTCAATCATAGGAAAGAGTTTGATTGCTGTTGATAGTCGATTATCCTGTTAATATTGTTTTTGGTCTGAATTTGTAATTTTTCTAGTGTCGAAAACAAGTATTCATTTCAAAATCGTAAGGTGTTGTGATCGTCTCCATTTTTTATTTCGAAAAGAAACTTGTTGATATTTGTCGCT
The DNA here is from genome assembly GCA_031772625.1 of Pinus tabuliformis. Lineage (NCBI taxonomy): Eukaryota > Viridiplantae > Streptophyta > Pinopsida > Pinales > Pinaceae > Pinus > Pinus tabuliformis. Next base: position 1,503,256,938 of record CM062819.1, on the reverse strand, counting down.
TGAAAAGAAATTCAGATCTGTGCATCAACTTTCTTTTTATCGTTCATATACTAAGAAAGTCAAAAACAAATACATGCATGTGCATTTGCATATAGACAGTCTGATTGGTTTGATTTAGGAAAGTGCATTCAGAGTGTGCTCTTTTCTCATTGTGAAAGGATTTTGTCTTTCTTTCCTTAGTAGCTAGGGTTTTCATTGCACAAAGAAGATAAAAATATTGTTTATCATCTTAGATTTCATTTTAGGAATTACATCTACATCTCGTGGTGAACCTGAAAGGCAAACTTCATAAACAAAATCAATTATAAAATAAATTCAATGAATCTAACAACTCTTTGGAACTTAACGCACAACATTTATAATTCTAGGCTAGAGACGTATTCCGGCGTCGTAAAGCCTGGTAGCTGTTGTTCTTACTGATGGTTGGGTGATTCCTCCACTTTAAGACGATAAGTGCCAGTACGGACTTGTGCTCCCACGTACCGTCGAGTATATTTTGGGAGACCCCAATAGGCTTAATCCTTTATCAATAGGAAGCCGTGTCTGCCGCCTTATCGATCGCAATGCACTAAACACAGAATTCGGGAAGATTGACTGCCATACCGTAAAAAGTATTCTGCAATTTTGTGATTGAGGAATTTATACTTCTGTGATCCATAATATTTTAAGATAATCTTCGGCAAAATCACATGGCGAATCTTTTGTCGACGCGTTTCGAACCAACTAGTCTGGTTCATCGTCAACTTGTCCTGACGATGAACCACACTAGTTGGTTCGAAACGCGTCGACAAAAGATTCGCCATGTGATTTTGCCGAAGATTATCTTACAGTTTTGTGATTGTTTGGTATTCCCTCTACCTAGATTTCCAAAGTAGTCCCTTTCGTTCCTTTTCAGACTCTTTAACAGAAAAGGTACATCTGAGCACTTGTCACTTCAGGCTCATTAAAAAATCGAAGGAGACTAGAGTCATCTTTTGTTTTTTCTCGACTCTTAAAAATTGAAAAAACAAGTAGTGTCAAAGCGTCTAAAATTTATTTTAAACGGAATATTCATTACCCTTTCCTACGTTGATCTTGGATTGAGAAAATGGAATCCACCAACCAAGGAATTCCCCTTGGAGGAAATCCTAGTCCCTTCTCCTCTTGGGGAGATGTTGGTGCACCCCATATGGCCACATTGTTGCTTCCAGGACTGACGATCGGCTTGCCTGTATGGCTCTTCTCAACCTCTGTCGTTCAGAACACCGCCATTCCTGAATAATCGAGTCAGCAACTAGACGAGTCGAGAGTTACCCACCAACCTTCTACTTCCTCTAATTCTTCCTTCCTCTTCGCTTGATGGGGCTGGTAAAGCCAAAAGTAAAGTACATGAGAAGAAGAAGGAAAAGAAAAAGAAAGAGAAGAAGAAGAAGGAGCCAAAAGCGAATGGGGGCAAACGAGCGTCGTCTAGCGAAAATCCACGCACTGCACCGACCAGGCCTAAATCGCCATGTGTCATTTGCAAAGGAGACCACTATCATAGAGATTGTACTTGCATCCCTCGGATCTTATGGGACTGGTCTCCTCGTTTGCACAACCCGGTGTCGTCAACCTCTGATGATCATGTTGAAAACACACCATCGACTAGTGAAAGTGAAGCCCTAGGACAAGAAGGGAAATATAGATTTCCTTCTAAATTGTGTGAAGGCGATCATGCCATCCATCGTTGTCCCTTCTTAGACAAAGCTAAAAGAGTTTTGGATGATCGTCCGGTTTCACCGTTACGACTTCCTCCTGGATATAAAAAGCTCTTGTCGAGTCCGTCACTAGTTGAAAATCCGGCTGGACCGCTTAGGTGGTCGGCTGAAGCATCTATCATTGAAGACAAAACATCTGAACCCATACCAGACGAAAGTCAAAAGGTCGAGGTGGCAGTTGACCTGGTCTTGCCTTCAGAGGTTCCATCTTCAGATGATACAGTCACCGAAGAGAACGAGGATGACACCGTCCAAATTCTTTTCGTAAGCACAGACTCCAATGAACATGGGGGAAATTTACCTGTTCCTTTACCGCAGGAAGGAAGTTCGTCAGAGTCATATCCGGCTGTCTATTCGCTCCCACCTCCAGGCAACCTAGTTGTCTCCTTTGATTGGAATCAACTAGGTAGACCCCGTTTACCAGCTAGCATACCATTCTGAATCATTGTTCAAATATATAGAATGGTTATGGCTGGTACCATCATAGATGAAGGGGCTTCTATAAGTATCCTTTCCTCGACTGCTTGGAAAACACTTGGTTCGCCATCGCTTTTGCCTGAGATGAGAAATCTAACAAGATTTGAAAAAGGAACCAGTCGACCGTTAGGGCTCGTCCACAATGTGCCCATAACATTGAGAGGAAAAATCGTTCACATGAACGTAATGGTAGTTCAAGGGCCCCTGGATTACAATCTACTCCTTGGACGAGACTATATTTATTGCATGGGAGCGACTGTCTCATCACTCTTTAGAGTAATGTTTTTTCCACACGAAGGAAGGGTGGTCAAGCTCGTAGACCAGCTTTCATTCCCCGGTTCACACATAGCAAATAGTTATATACCATCCCTGAATGGTCTTTTCACACAAGAAATGTCTCAATCTCCAGTCCGCCTGCCTAATGAGTGCGAGTGATTCAGGGGACATGACTGAAACCCAGTGGGCATGCACCCTGGTCTGCTTCGGCAGAAAAACCTCGGGAATAGGGTAGGTTTCCGTGAGAGAATATGACTAGTCTGTACTCCCGTCCGTGATTGGAAGAGGGGGTTATTCTAGAACAAGATTCTCTTGTCAAAGTTATGTGAGTGAAGTAGCCTCCTTCACTCACCTTTGTCTATTTCGGATGACATCGCTGAAGAAGTGTTTTGTTTACGTCGTAGATAGAACAATCTTTGGTAACCTATAAGAGGTAGACCTCTCCCAGTAAAACAAATGTTTTGACAGAAAGTAGAAGGGATAACCTTGAAACTCTGTTTTATACCTGGGGGCATGCAAACCTTTTGGCGTACAAGCAAAGAGCGATCATTTATCTGTTTTTTGGATTGGTCGTTTCCTAACTTCCATTAAGAAAGGATGTGGGGCAAAACTCTAAAAATTTCCGTTTTATATGAGACATTCTTATCACACGACTGGATTAATCGAGCAGTTTTAGCACATAGTTCAAGCTCGTTAAAAAATAAACATAAGCCATGAGAAAATGTTTCCCCCCGTGTTTAAGCTCATTAAAAAATGAACTATTCCCTGGTAAATAACCATCGTGAATGTAGTACTTCAGCCATTAAAGCCTTGGTCGTGTTTGCACCGTCACCTCCACTTTTGCATTGGCCGATCATTCACCTCCATTTGACTGTTTACTCATTTTGAGGAACAGCTGCGAAGAGTGATCTCACTAGCCATCCTTGTAACACTACCGTGATTGGAAAATTCCAAACCTTACCTGGAATCAGTTGCTACCCATTTTATCACTCGTTCCTCAAAAGACGAGTCTCCTTTAATCTCTTTTCAACTGACTCGTAAAATATGAAAAGATTGCCAAGCCATTGGCCTCTCCAACTCGTTAAAGGGACAGGAAGTGCTATCTCTCCTCTAAATTTTAATCTTTTTGGACCTGAGAGATTATTACACAAAAAGGTCGAGCGCTTGTTTTGTTCGGCTCGTTAAAAGTATCAAAAATTCATCCCTTCTGTATTGTTTTATACTTTTTCAGACTTAAGGGATTAGATGACGAAAAAGGAATTTTGGAGTTTCCTTTACGTTCCTTTTCAGACTCTCTAAAATGGAAAAGGACCGAGTTATCTTTGTCGTTAAACTCGTTAAAATTTTAATAGCGACAAACTTGTCTATAGACGAGAACGAGTTTCACTATCGCTAGGCTCGTTAAAACATAGCGATGGGTTTGCCCGAATGGAAAATTATAGAACAAGCATATGTTATCCTCCTCAAGCTTGATAAAAATAAAGAGGTACTGGTTAGCAATGACTGGGGAAAAATTGGGAAGAAAACTTGAAGAAACTTTGTTGGTAGCAAGTCGCTCTTGAACATAACACTTTCACTCCGCATCCAAGTCGGGTTGGGTTGTTTCATTCACCGGTCACATCACCATGGTCCCATCATACCATCCACATTTGTGGTTAATGCTACCAATCCATCACGTCAGTGTCACCGATATGTTCAAGAGAAGTCATTCAGAGAATTCTCCTGTATCTCACCCACTACAATACATTTATACTCCATTCTTTCATGACCGCCACCCTGAACCTTATATGACCAGATCGTTTTCACCTCCATTAAAATCATTTGCTCCGTTCCGTGTCATTGATGTGGGATTCATTAGGGCCCTCCTGTGACGGATCACTTCTTGTCGACATCAGCTCATTATCCAAGAAGTTGATCTAGGAACACCCCATTCAGTACTTTGAAGCTTGCATGCCTCAATGGCATCTTTCTCACTTCCAGCGATAGGTTTACATCAATGACCTTCGACCGAAAGATTTTGCATGGTGTTCGACGCCAAGTCCTTTATTCACACCACGTGAATTACAATGCAGTACCTTGAGGGTCATTATCATTATCGGTGATTCCTCTCGCGCTTGTTAACAGCTTACATCATTGGCTGGTAATCAGGCGATGTCTTTCCATGTTCGACTTCAGAACATTTCTCACATGGATAGACTTGTACTTCGAGTGAAGATCAAACGAGATTGAAGACCCTAGATCTAGTTTCATCCATCCGGGTTGCGATATACATTCAGGAAAATAAAAACATCAAATGTACATCATTGCTGCACAGATAATCATCCAATCAAAGGGATGATGGCTCTATCAGAATCATCAGTCTACACTCAGACGATTGTCTGTCCTATGTACATGAAAATGAATTTATAAAGCTGAGCATGGGAATGCTCACCTCAGCTAGATCATGAAAATATTATGAAGATAATGTATTGTATTGTATCTTATTACAGGTCTCCTCCCAGCTTGAGAGAACTTCGGATCCTCATAATAAAGCATTTCACCTGACATCAAAAGATTAACGACCTCATGCTTTAGGGGCCAACTGTTATAGACATTTTTGGGCACTACAACCCCGAGCATGAAATGTCCATAAACCAAGGTCTCCTAAGTCCCTAAAAGTGTTGTTATAACCCCTAAAGGAACAAGGTCAACAGATTACAGCTTCTCCCAGAAGTTCTCCATGAAAAACTACTCAGAATTGGTCAAAACAGGATCATTTCAGCTGCTCCACAGGCCAGGTGCATTGCATCTCACCCAAATACACTGTGTGGGTGCGTTGCATTTTAAAAAGCCCTTCTATGGGGTGCGATGGGCGAGAAATGACAAATTGCAGTGACATTCCGCGAGGTGGAGAGGCAATGGAAGCTTCCAGAAACTTCTCCTGTGACACTTGCCTCTCTGAATTTGACCAAGGATGAGTAAGAGATCATCAATCTCCAAGTGGAAGCAAGAAATATCATAGGGAAGACACTAATCAAATCATAAGCTGACTCATCTCCATTACAAATATCTATATATGGATCCCTCATCCCAGAGATCCAGAGGCTGGAATTCTGCATATTGTAAGGAATTGCTGTTGGTTTCTTGAGACAAACATCAGATTGTTGGGTGATATAAGCTTTGTATGAGGTGAAGAGGGGCTTCCTTGTTGAGAGGTTGATGCTGGGTCAGAACAACTGGTTGTAACTCCTCTTGGCTCTTTCTTGTTTATCAATAAAAGCTATTCATGTTTTCCTCCATACTCTTGTATCTTTATGTTTGTTGCATTTGTATGGTCAATTTACATCTAATCCTAGATTGTTTATGATTATAGATCCATGTCTTTGTATAGTGCTATGCTACTGTGATCTTACAGGTACTTTGTGAAGCTGGGCGTGCAAGGGAACAAGTAGCGAAAGACTATCAAGGAAGAGAGGAATCAAATCAATGGATTAGCGCAAGACAGAGGTTGGTCCTTCTGTTCCTCTCTATCTATAATTCATAAAGGAAAAACGAAAGTAGCTTTACTCTGTTTGTTTCTAAGGCAGCTATCACACCTTAGTGGGATATAGCAGCTCTATATAGACACTTTTCCCTGTAACAAGTAGGAGCCCCATTCGAAGTATTGTCTCAACCACCATAACTCTAACATTTTCTTTAGCTATAATGAATAACATAAGAGGGTATGCACATAAAATTTGAAATCAAAAAGTAAGTAGATAATGTCAAACACCAATTGCAATTTGTATAAGTAGGAATTCACTAGAGGGAAGAAAGAGTTAGTCTCTAGAAGGAAAATAATAGTACTATCCTAAGATAGGCACATAAGAGCAAGGAAAGATCCATTAATTATCTAACAAAATAGTTCACATAGACACAATGAAAATTAAAGAAAATAAATCACATATTCAACAACACAAGCACGAAATCCAATGAAGTAGTTCAATTTATTTAGTACATATGAACATAACATATATCACAAATATCGAAAGAATAATCTACAATATTCACGATACATGCATGAAAATGTGTTGGCTCAACAAGCTTTTGATGATGTGAGATATCCAAGTAAACAGTTACAATGGCGAGCCACTAGCTCCAATAGTGGAACATTAAGTCACTTCTTGCTTGTCCATATGATGATCTTCTCTTCTATTCCAATCTAGAGAAGCCAAGGCTAGCTCTCCAAATTCTATGACTCGAAAATCCTTTTGCTTGAGTTAAGAGGGTGCATTTATAACAAGAGGATTGACCTTTCGTATCTCTATGACTCTTGAGATTCCTCCATGACTCTTGGACTTCCACACATTTACATTTTTTTCATTTTTGGAAATAAATAATTACATCCCACATCATGTGGCAAGACCCATAGACATAGATGAAATTATAATGGAACTTGTACAAGCGATAATTTGGCATTGATGACATGGAACTTCTTGATGATGTGGAATTTCCTAGTTTATCTTCTCGTTAGTTTGAATTGGTATCTTCATGACTGGTATTGCATGTACTTCATCTTCATCCTCCATGAGGTTGATTGATATCGAGTCTTTATGTGATCTTGATATTTAATCTTCTATCGCGATCTTGTGTCCCTTCACCCTCTTACATGATGATCTATTCATGGTTCCAACTTCACAGTTTTATTTCTGCTTGACCTCATAAGCATCCTCCTTAAACATCATCTTGTCATATCAAGATTCAATGCCTATAGATAGAACTCACATATGAAAAGATGAAATATGTTCAGAATTATCCAAGTCTAAATTTATTTATGAAATTAACTAATTGGTCCTAGGACTGAGTGTAAGATAGATGAGAAATCTCTAGGATTACATAGTGTGTAGTTCCAGGAGGCGAGATAGATGGTTTAGTGACTATGATTGTCTAATGTGTAATATTTGGGGGTTAGAGAAGGAATATTGCACAATTGATGGAGTTAAGGAGACAACAGTGACGAATTTCTCACTAAATATACGTAGTGTGCATTTTTGGGAAATAAGGAGGCACAAGGCTACAAAGTTGGGAAAGTCGGTGAGACGGTGATTAAGGCTTGGCACACTATGACTGAAAAATGAGCAGTTCTCGGAGGCTAGTGACTGAGAATTATACAATTGAGAAAGTAAAAGAGGAAAATGGTAAGGGCTTTCTCACTGTGATTTCGTAGTGCATGGTATTAGAAAGCAAATGACTGCACATTTGGGCAATTTAGTGAGAAAGACAAGCAAAACTAGTGACTGAAACTGCATTGTACATAGAGAGAGACTTACTAGAGAAGAAAGTTGGCGGTTTCCAAGAGGAGGAGGTTGATTGAACATTGTCACTGTGTATTACATAGTCCTTAGAGGTAGATACTACGCATTGTGTAGTTACAAGAGGTAGGATATGTAGAATTCCTGCAGAAACTTCAATAGATCTTGAATTCTAGTTAAATTAAACACAAGTAATTTGCTGATATTCAAGAGAGGAGAGAAATAATTTGCTCCATAAAATCAATGTATTGTTGGCATTATGATTCTGGTATGGCTCTATGTTACAGATGTTGTACTTGATGGCAACACCCTCAAGTGGCAAAACTCTGTTCAGGCTCTAAAAATGATAAAAATTAAGAGGTATGCATGTGCTCAGTGAAAAGCGTGCGTACCCGCAGGTACGCCGTGCAGGAGATGCGGCCATACACGCAGGTCACCCGTTCAGAAGGTGCGGACCCCCAGTCCACTTACTTCAAGACAGAGAAGCGCGCTCACGTGGGGTTTCTTATGTTTGGCCTGTGGTATTTAGCCCGCCATTCTTGATTCTATGGTTTTGGCCCGCGGTATGGGATCTAATTTTGCCCCGGTTTGGATCCCTTGTATTGGCTATTGATGGTTTTGTCCAATGGTGTGAATAAGGGATTGACTATAAATAGGGAAGGAGATCTCTTGGCTAATGTATCTTTACAAATTGAATATCTTAAGATCTGAAATATTGGGTTATCACTTTAAAAGCTTGATCTATATAAAAGTGAGGTTGAAAGTGAATCTATGAAGTGTGATCTCTCGGGCGCATGATCAGATCTGGGCATCTGACCATCTGTGGCACACTGAGGGGACTGCCATTTCGGCCCTAATCAGAGGTACGCAGGTGATTAACAGTGCAAGTGCATGGGTACGCAGAGAAGAAGAAGGCGCAGTGCGTGGGTACGCAAAGCAGAAGAAGGCGCAGTGCGTGGGTACGCAGAGCAGAAGAAGGCACAGTGCATGGGTACGCAGCGCGATAGAAGGTTCAGGTGCGGAGGCACAGGAAAGATATGCGGCGCGATAGAAGCCGCAGGTGCGTAGCTACAGTATATGTACGCGGCGCGATAGAAGCTGCAGGTGCGTAGCTACAGTATATGTACGCGACGCGATAGAAGCCGCAGGTGCGTAGCTACAGTATATGTACGCGGCGCGACAGAAGGTGCAGGTGCATAGATACGCAGTACAGCAGAAGGCTCTCTGCGGGTATACGCAGGGGAGCAGAAGGTGAAGTGCGGAGCCATGCAGGCCAGATAAAGAAAAAACTGCGGACCTGTCTTAAAAACATTTGTTCATTATCTTTTATCTATTGCTACAGAGTTCTAGGTTTATATTTCTGGTACTGCCTTTCTATTTACAGCATTCTGAGAAGTTGTGTGACTCTTGGTTGATTGTATAAGGAGTTTGGGTAAATTACATGTACTTGATGATTATTTGATATTCTTGGATCCAGTTTGAAAATTTATGAAAAGTGGTCCTTGAAAGAAAAGTAGTAGGGGGTTGTAGCTCCCTTCCAAGAGAGACTAGAAAACGAGAGAGAGTTGTAGCTCTCTGCAGGTTGCAGCCTGCATACTGGTAAAGGACTACACCAGTACAAAATCATTGTAAAAGGAGTTTCTAATTGAAAGAAGATAGAGACATATTGCAGCAGGTGGTTTTCACCCACATTGGGTTTCCACCTTACATCTAGTGTTCTTTGGTGTGACTATCTATTTTTCTTGTTCATGCTCATTGTTTTATGGTACTGACTTACAAGAATAATTCAAAGTATAAATGAGGAAGATTTATTGAAAAGAACTAGATAATACTGATTCACCCCCCCCCCCTCTCAGTATTATTTCCAACAATTGGTATCAGAGCCAAGTTCTTCAGAGAAGCTTGATCGCTTGAAGGAAGATCATTCATCATGAGTAATTACGAGAGGGAAGCATCAATCAGGCCACCAATTTTTGATGGGACAAACTTCAATTATTGGAAGGTAAGAGTTACTGCCTATCTTCAATCTCTTGGTACAGAAGTTTGGGATATCATAGATATAGGCTACACTTTTCCTTCAGCTACTCCTACAGATTCGGCCGAGAAGAAGAAATATGAAACAAATGCTAAAGCAGTCAATACTCTGCTGGGATGCTTATCTCAAATAGAATTCGTAAAGGTTATGCAATATAAATCCGCAAAGGAAATATGGGACAAGATTGTCTTGAGCTACGAAGGAGATGAACAGGTAAAGCGTGCTAAACTTCAAACCCTTAGGATTCAGTATGAGAATCTCAGAATGTATAATGATGAAAGTGTGGCTAACTATTTTCTTCGGGTAGACGAGATTGTTAATTGCATGAAAAACTTGGGTGAAGAAATAAAAGAGGCTATTGTGGTTGAAAAGGTTTTAAGATCATTGTCCCCCAAGTTTGAATCTAAAGTGTCTGCAATAGAAGAAAAGGAAAATCTAGGAATTCTTACTATGTCTCAGCTACACGGAATTCTAACTGCTTATGAAATGATAAAGGGAGGTCCATCAGACAGGAGAGAAGCTGCTTTCAAGGCTTCAGGCAAAGGAGACTACTATAAAGCAAGTTACGTGCCAGAAGAAGAAGAAGAATCAAATTTTGTCAGAAATATTCAACGGGGTACTGGAAGGTTCAGAGGTAAGTTACCTTTTAAATGTTTTGCTTGTGGAAGAGTAGGTCATTATGCTGCGAAATGTCCGCATATGGATAACATTGAGAAAGGAAAGGAACCTGCTAGATGGAACAAGAAACAGAATGCAAATAAGAAAAGCTACTACACTCATGAAGATAGTGATGGTCTATCAAATAGTGATGAAGATGAACGAGGTAATGACTATAAACTTTTAATGGCATTTGAAGGTGATGATTACATGGATGCTATAGATGTGGATAGCTTTTATGAAGAAATTTCTAGACTCAAGACATGTATAGAAGAAAAGAATATGATCATTGATACCCTACAATCCCAAATTGATGAAAAAGAAAAATATCTTGAAAAGTTAGAAGGTGAAATTGTTGGTCTTAGAAAAGAGATTGAGAAAACAAAGGCTATTAATATTAAGTTTGTCAAAGGATCTGAAACTCTGGATGAGATCATCAATGTACAGCATTCTCCTCTAAACAAGACAGGTCTGGGCTATAATGGAGAAGCTTCTCAACCATCTACCTCGAAGAGTTATCTTGATACAGCAAGAAGGAATGAGCAAAAGCACAATGAAGATCACCAGGTAAAGCAGGGACGAATTACATCAAACAAAGACTATCAGGTAAACTAGGGGCAATCCGTCCTAAGGATGAACAAAAGCTACAACCAGCCATAGGTAAAATCCTCTCAATTTGCTTCAAGAATGGATGACAATAGAAATTACAATCATTTGGCCGGAAGATTTAATAACCACAGAAGTTTCTTCAATGGACAATGCTTCTCTTGCCATAACTTTGGTCACAAAGCAGCTCAATGTGTTGCATATAAAACAATCATTACTAGAGAAGCTCAAAAATAAAGAAGTATGACCAGGATTACAAAAAGGACCTATAACAACTTTTCGGCTCTTGAAAATGAAGTTGAATGTTCTATTTGCAATAACTTTGGTCATAAAGATTCTGAATGCAGGAGCAGGTTTCAGCAGACAAAGGAACAAGCCTCAAGCACCAAAACATGGAGAATAAAGGAACCACAAACAGAAAGATGTGGGATAGCATTTTATGCAGAGGGATAGGAAAATCTATGGTACATTGACAGTGGATGTTCGAAGCATATGACAGGTGATAAAGAAAAACTTGAATCATATTCTGCTTTAGAAAAGGGAAAGAAATTTTCTTTTGGAAATGATACTCCTGCAGCTATAAAAGGAAAAGGCACTGCTCAGTTAAAAGAAAAGGTCAAAGCTGGAAATGTTTTGTATGTTGATGGATTGAAGCATAATCTTCTGAGTGTCAGCCAGATGTGTGATCAAGGAACCGAGGTGATATTTAGATCAAATGGATGTCTTGTTCGTGATCTTGATACAGGTAAAACAGTGATCAAAGGTGAAAGAACTCCAAATAATCTATACATATTTGAAGAAGGACAACAACAATGCTATCTAAGCAAGGATGATGAACACTGGTTATGGCACTAGAGGTTGGGGCATCTAAGATTTTCACAAATAAGGAAAGCATGCAAATATCAGGCAGTTCGCGGTCTTCCAGATATCAAAATTCTAGACAACACCATATGCAAATCATGTCAGTTTGGAAAGCAAACCAGAACTAACTTTCCAGAGAAGTAAGGATCAGCTAGAATGCCTCTTAAGCTTGTACATACAGATGTATGTGGACCATTCAGGAAAAGGACACCTCGACGAGAAGAATACTTGATATTATTCATTGACGATTTCTCCAGGTTTGTCTGGTTAGGACTTATGAAGCACAAAGATGAAGCATTCGAAAAATTCAAATCCTTTAAAGCCTTGGTTGAAAAGGAATCAGGATACAAAATTAAGTGCCTCAGATCCGACAGAGGTGGGGAGTTTACCTCAAATGAATTTTTAGATTTCTGTGAAGAACATGGGATAAGAAGAGAATTCTCTACAACTAGAACTCCTCAGCAAAATGGAGTAGTGGAAAGAATGAACAGAACAGTCCAACAAATGGCTCGTGCTATGCTTGATGAGTCTGGAACTCCCGCAACTTTCTGGGGTGAAGCTGCATATGCTGCGGTTGTTATTCTCAACAAAACAAATGTCCGGGTGAACAGCACTCAAACTCCTCATGAGCTCTGGTATGGTGAGACTCCTTCGGTAAAGCACTTCAAAATCTTTGGGAGCAAATGCTATATTAAGAATACTGATGAGCAACTTGGCAAACTTGAACCTAGAGCAAATGAAGGCATTCTTCTTGGTTATTCTCCACACAGCAAAGCATACAAGTGCTACAATAAAAGACTTGGAAGAATTGTTGACAGCATTGATGTAGTGGTTGATGAGAAGGGATACATTCCTAGGCAAGTAAATCATGAAGATATCAAAGAAGATGAAGACTACCCTCAAAGACAGAATGATGAAGAAGAAGAACCTCAAGAAGAACCAGAGGAGCAGATAAGGATAGAAGAGAAGACTCCATCCAGATATGTTCAAAAGAATCATCCAGAATCTTAGATTTTGGGGAAGAAAGAAGCAGGTGTACAAACAAGAAGAAAAATTGCAGAAGCTTCAAGCTATTTGGCATTACTCTCTTCCACTGAACCACAAAATGTGAAAGAGGCATGCAAAGATGAATGTTGGGTCAAAGCAATGGATGAAGAACTTGAGCAGATCGAAAAGAACAACACTTGGGAGTTGGTTCCTAGACCAAAGGATAAGAATGTTATAGGGACAAAATGGGTCTTTAAAAATAAATTGAATGAAAATGGCGAAGTAATTAGAAATAAGGCTAGACTTGTTTGTAAAGGGTATGTGCAGCAAGAAGGAATAGATTTTGAAGAAACTTTTGCTCCTGTTGCAAGACTTGAGGCCATCTGAATATTCCTTGCTCTCTCAAGCTTTCAAAACTTCAAAGTATTTCAAATGGACGTGAAATCAGCCTTTCTAAATGGAGACTTGGAAGAAGAAGTATACATTGAGCAGCCAGATGGTTTCATTCTTGTAAATGATCCAAATCTTGTATGCAGACTGAAAAAGGCTCTCTATGGTCTCAAACAAGCTCCAAGGGCTTGGTACTATCATTTGGACAAATATCTTCATCAACAAGGTTTTTCAAAAGGATCAGCAGATAGCAATCTTTATATAAAAGTTGAAAACGACAAATTGCTAATACTTGTTGTGTATGTAGATGACATTATCTTTGGCAGCAATGAAGAAGCTATGAGTCAAAGCTTTGCCTTGGTAATGCAGAAAGAATTCGAAATGTCCTTGCTGGGAGAACTGACATATTTTCTTGGTTTGCAAATCCAACAAAAAGAAGGAGGGATCGTTTTGTCTCAAACCAAGTATCTCAAGCAGATTTTGAAGAAATATGGCATGGAAGATGCAAAACCAGTATGTACACCCATGGTCACAGGATGCAGCCTCAGTGCAAATGATGAATCAGCAGCAGTGCATCAACCAACCTACAGATCTATGATTGGAAGTCTACTTTATTTGACAGGTACCCGACCAGACATAATGCATGCAGTAGGAATAGTTGGAAGATTTCAGGCAAATCCAAAGGAAACTCATCTTCAGGCAGTAAAGATAATCTTCAAATATCTTCAGGGAACTCAAACTATGGCTTATGGTATCCTAGAGATACAGATCTCACACTTCATGCTTATACAGATGCAGATTGGGCTGGAAGCGTGGATGACAGGAAGAGCACAAGTGGTGGTGCATTCTTTATGGGTTCCAGATTAGTATCTTGGTTCAGCAAGAAACAGAGTTCGATTGCCTTGTCTATAGCTAAAGCGGAATATGTTGCTACTGCATCTTGCTGCACTTAACTCCTTTGGATGATGCAGACCTTGCAAGATTTTCAAATCACTTGTATTCCACCCATCTCCATCTTATGTGATAACACAAGTGCAATCAGCATTTCAAAGAACCCAGTCATGCATTCAAAGACCAAGCACATACCAATCAAGTATCACTTTCTCCGGGAACAAGTGCTTGAACAAAAGGTCAAGTTGGAATATGTTCCTTCTAAGGAACAAGTTGCTGATATACTCACCAAACCATTGCCCAGGGAAACTTTTGAATACCTCAGGCAAAAGCTGGGGGTCGTTGATGCATCATCATGTTGTTGAATCTCTTCTGATTGTTGGTTGTACACAAGGCTCATCTGGGGTATATGCGTACATGTGCTGGGTTGTGGATTGGTCGAAGATCGAATGGCACAGGTTCAAGGGGAGCATATAATGCATTGTTGGCATTATGGAGGAAGTACAGAAGGAGATCATTGATGCTGGTCTGAATATTACGGTGCTTGCAATATGCCTCTATCTCTTTCATGGTCATTTATGGTGTTTAGTGGATTATGGTTCTTCTTTGCAGATCTGGTTTACAGTCAGGGGGAGCATTTTCTCAGGGGGAGCATAACCCTTTGCCCTTGATGTCAAAGGGGGAGAATGATGTTGAGGATCTTGAGGTTGCCATCAAGTCCAAAGGGGGAGCTTGTTGGCATTATGATTCTGGTATGGCTCTATGTTACAGATGTTGTACTTGATGGCAACACCCTCAAGTGGAAAAACTCGGTTCAGGCTCTCAAAATGATTAAAATTAAGAGGTACGCATGTGCTCAGTGAAAAGCATGCGTACCCGTAGGTACGTCGTGCAGGAGATGCGCCCATACACGCAGGTCACCCGTTCAGAAGATGCGGACCCCCAGTTCACTTACTTCAAGGCAGAGAAGCACGCTCACGTGGGGTTTCTTATGTTTAGCCCGTGGTATTTAGCCCGCCATTCTTGATTCTATGGTTTTGGCCCACGGTATGGGATCTAATTTTGCCCCGGTTTGGATCCCTTGTATTGGCTATTGATGGTTTTGTCCCATGGTGTGAATAAGGACTTGACTATAAATAGGGAAGGAGATCTCTTGGCTAATGTATCTTTACAAATTGAATATCTTAAGATCTGAAATATTGGGTTATCACTTTAAAAGCTTGATCTATATAAAAGTGAGGTTGAAAGTGAATCTATGAAGTGTGATCTCTCGGGCGCACGATCAGATCTGGGCATTTGACCATCTGTGGCACACTGAGGGGACTGCCATTTCGGCCCTAATCAGAGGTACGCAGGTGATTAACTGTGCAAGTGCGTGGGTACGCAGAGCAGAAGAAGGCGCAATGCGTGGGTACACAGAGCAGAAGAAGGCGCAGTGCGTGGGTACGCAGCGCGATAGAAGGTTCAGGTGCGGAGGCACAGGAAAGATACGCGATACGATAGAAGCCGCAGGTGCGTAGCTACAGTATATGTACGCGGTGCGATAGAAGCCACAGGTGCGTAGCTACAGGATATGTACTCAGCGCGATAGAAGCCGCAGGTACGTAGCTACAGTATATGTACACGGCGCGATAGAAGGTGCAGGTGCGTAGATACGCAGTACAGCAGAAGGCCCTCTGCGGGTATATGCAAGGGAGCAGAAGGTGAAGTGCGGAGCCACGCAGGCCAGATAAAGAAAAAACTGTGGACCTGTCTTAAAAACATTTGTTGATTATCTTTTATCTATTGCTGCAGAGTTCTGTGTTTATATTTCTGGTACTGCCTTTCTGTTTACAGCATTCTGAGAAGTTGTGTGACTCTTGGTTGATTGTATAAGGAGTTTGGGTAAATTGCATGTACTTGATGATTATTTGATATTCTTGGATCCAGTTTGAAAATTTATGAAAAGTGGTCCTTGAAAGAAAAGTAGTAGGGGGTTGTAGCTCCCTTCCAGGAGAGACTGGAAAACGAGAGAGAGTTGTAGCTCTCTGCAGGTTGCAGCCTGCGTACTGGTAAAGGATTGCACCAGTACAAAATCATTATAAAAGGAGTTTCTAATTGAAAGAAGATAGAGACATATTGCAGTAGGTGGTTTTCACCCACATTGGGTTTCCACCTTACATCTAGTGTTCTTTGGTGTGACTATCTATTTTTCTTGTTCATGCTCATTGTTTTATGGTACTAACATACAAGAATAATTCAAAGTATAAATGAGGAAGATTTATTGAAAAGAAGTAGATAATACTGATTCGCCCCCCCCTCTCAGTATTATTTACAACATGTATTAAATTAATGAAAAATAATAATACATGAGAAACCAAACCTCTTTTCCCAAAGGGAGGTGGTTATATAGAAATTGCCGAATCTAGAAAACTAGGAAAAAAACTAGTAAAAAACTAGAAAAGGCTAAGAAAAGCTAAAGGGAGGCCTAAAATAGAAACAATGATTCAAGCCAACCTATGCCAACTATCCGCCAGGAGGAAAGCATGAGGAGGGGCACATTTCCCAAGGAAGGCAACTTTAAAACATGCTAAAATGGTCCGAGGGACCACATTCCTTGATTTAAGGAGGAATCTTCATGTGGGGCACCATTCCTCAAATAACTCAAGTGGATGAGGTGTGGTTAGGTGTGAACATGCACTTAGATGTATAAATGGTTTAGGAAAGTGGTTGGACCAATATTTCCATAATATTAAGCCTTTAAAGGCAAAAAATAAGGGAAAGTTGGTCCACCAAGCTAGTTTACCAAAAACCAAGTGTGAACATGATTTTTAGTGCATGTGGCTAAGTCAAGGATACTTAGGCTAAAAATAAATGTAGATGTTAGGATTATATTCCAACACCCCCCCTTCATCCTAACTCACTTATCTAAACTAAGTCCCGGCCAAGATTCCATGTTAGGTACTCAGGTACAATAAATAAAATATCCTCATAAAATGAAGAAAGAGGGAAAACCTTGTGGGAAACACCCCCCCCAAAAAAAGCAGGGAAAAATGGCTAAGTGGCCAGAAGGGCCTACTCAACTGTCTCCACCACTCCAAGCATAGCTCTCAGTTCTGAGAATTTCTTTTCACTGAAAGACTTGGTGAAGATGTCTACAACCTACTGCTCAGTGGGGCTATATTGCAGTGATATGACTCGATCACGGATCAGCTCGCGGATGTAATGCATGTGAATCTCGATGTGCTTGGTCCTCTACCTCTAAACTAGATCAATCAATATTTGAATGGACCCCTGATTGTCACAAAATATGACAGTCAGAAGTGGATACTGAATACCAAACTCGGAGAGAAGCCCCTGCAACCAAACAACCTGTGTAGTTGCATTCACTGCACCTCTATACTTTGCCTCGACTGTAGATAAAGAAATCGTGGATTGCTTCTTACTAGACCAGAAAAAGACCCTGAACCAAAGCTGAAGACATAACCAGAGGTGGACTTATGGTCTGTACCATCACCAGCCCAATCAAAATATGTGTAGCCAATCAGTGAAAGTGGGCAATCTGCAGCATAAAAGATACCAAAATTGGAAGTACCTTTCACATATCTAAGGATTCTCTTTGCAGATTTCCAATGAAGCTCATGGGGCTCCTGCATATATATGGAACAAACTCCTACTACAAAATATATATCAATTCGGGTGTGAGTAAGATACCACAAACTCCCAACCAACTGTCGATACAGTGTACTGTCCACCAAAGGTGTAGTACCCGCATCCTCAAATCTGATCCCCAAAAGAAAGGGAGATGTTGTTGGCTTTCATTTTGTCATCTGAAAGTGGACAAGTAGATCTAATGTATACTTAGACTATTCCATCTTGATCCCTGAAGTAGACTGAGAAACTTCAAGACCAAGAAAGTAGTGCAACAATCCCAAATCTATCATGGAAAATCAATCGTGCAATGCTGATTTTGCCGATTCAATAGTTGAGGTAAGGTTCTTTGTCATCAGAAAATCATCTATATAAAGTACTATCAGCAAAAGGGAATCATCATGTTGCAGCAAATAAATATTCGGATCAGATTTTCATCGAATGAATCCAATGGAAAGCAAGAAAGAATCCATCTTTGCATACCAGGCTCTGGGAGCCTGTTTTAGGGCATACAAAGATTTCTTTAATTTGCAAACGAGGGAAGAGTTTTGAATGTATCCCTATGGCTACACCATATATATATATACTCCTTGATATATCCATGAAGAAATGCACTCTTTACATCCATGTGATGAACTTCCCATCTGCGAGAAGCGGCAATGGCTAAAACTAGTCGAATGGAGTCCATTTTTGCAATAGGTGCAAATGTCTCTGTGTAGTCTATGCCATGTACTTGTGAGTATCCTTTTGCAACAATTTGAGCTTTTTACTTGCTAATCTCACCATCTACAAGAATCTTTGTTCGATATATCCATCGGCATCGAACAAGCTTTCTTCCTTTCGGAAGTGGAACCAAGTCCCATGTGTTGTTTTCCATGAGAGCAGAGTACTCTTCATCCATGGCAGCCTCCCAAAGCGGGTTTCCAGCAGCTTAAAAGTGTCACTATGGATCTGAACCAAGTATCATATAGCAATGTATTGGAAGCAATGGTTCAGTGGTAGTCAGGGCTTGAGGAGCCCCAAAAAATTGTGATCTAGTCCTTCTCGCATCCGCAGGATCACCGACTAGTTCACCCACATTTTGCAGGGTTTTCTCTGCCCAAGTTGGCAGCTAAGTTGGAGCAGCCATGACCTGATCCTCATCCTTTGAATCAGACCCAAGATGCTTCTTTGATGGCTGCTCTAAAGTGCTCGAAGAAGTTTTGGACTCCTCCTCATCAGTGGCAACAAGCGGTTCCTCGGTAGGGTCTGCTGAAAAATCATGCAGTGATTCTTCTTCAAACTTCACACTTCGAGCTACAAGGAACTTTTCAGTGTGAGAGTCCAGCAATATATATCCTTTGACACTGTCAGGATATCCAACAAATATACATTCAACACTTTGAGGCTCCAAAGCCTTCCTCTTATCTGTCAGAATGTGAGCCCATGCTCGTGAACCAAAAATGTGAAAGTGCGACACTTTCGGTTTCTTACCGGTCCAACATTCAAATGGAGTGGTGCCTTTGAGTGCTTTGTGAGGAATGTGGTTCTAAATTTATGCTACACAATTAATAGCTTCAGCCCATAGCTTAGAAGCTAATGATTTGGACTGTAGCATACAATTGGCCATCTCTTTTAACGACTAGTTTTTCCTCTCCGTGACACCATTCTTCTCTAGTGTATATGGCACTATGTGTTGTAGCTATATACCTGCATCAATAAAAAGTTTCTGCACATCTTTGTTGACATACTCCCCCCAATTATTAGTATGGAGTATCTTAATCTTACACCTAGACTCATTCTTAGCAAGTGCTTTAATTTCTCTAAGGCATTCAAATACTTCCGATTTTAATTTCAGAAAAAATACTCAAGTAAAGCGAGAGAAATCATCAATGAAGGCGAGTACATATTGAGCCTTACTGGTTGAAGGCTACGAGAATGGGCCCATGATGTCACTATGAATCAGCTCAAGAGGTGAAGAATCTCTCTGTGCCTTCCCTTTGTGAAACTTTTTCTCCGAATGCTTGCCGAGAATGCATCCTTGACATACACCGCTTGCGAATTTAACAGCGAGCAATCCTTCTACCATGTTTTCCTTGCTGAGTTGATGAAAGTACTTATAGTTTAGATGGCCAAATATTTCATGCCATAAACTACTGATATCATTAGATTTTGACTTAAATACAGTTCTAATATATTTAGGAACAAAGTGGGAGAAGAAATACAAATGACAACCGTGATCTACAATTCCATGTGCAAGCTGTGAGCCTGTGGAAATGTCGGTAATCACAGCGAAGTCTGGAGTGAACTCCACCTTCCTTCCAGAGCCGGAATGAGTGATCTAATTTATCGAGAGAAGATTTGTGGATAGAGAGGGAACATGAAGCACATTTGTGAAACATCCCCCTTCAAGGTCTACAATTCCTTCTCCGCACACCTTTGCGGCTGTGGCATCTCCCAAGTAAATTGAGGATCTAGTGCTTTCCTCGATGGAGGAAAAGTCATATTTTGATGCAGCCATATGGTTAGATGCACCTAAATCAAGGATCCAAGATGATGGAGTGGATGTGACAGACATTAAAGCATGACCATATCGTTCTCTCCCTCTCCCATCTCCCGTTCTGTTATCATCCTTCTTCTTTGCATTCTCGAGCATAGTGAGATTGTGCTGCTGCAATTACTTAGCCATATCATCGATTGTTTTCCTGATGCAATTTTCTTCAGGATGAAAACCTTTGGAACAGTAGCTACAAAGTGTTCTTTCCTTCTTCTTCTTACCCATAGGCAAAGAAGAGCTCTCTGAAGATTGTACGGGTCTCTCCTTCTTCGATTCATTAAATTTGCCCTTCCCTTTTTGCTTGTCTCTTCCACTGCTCTTTGGAGCATCAGTAGCCGCAAGTGCTTGGTTATTTGAATGCTTGATGGCACCCATTTGGACTAACTTAGCTTACTCTTGAGTTAATTCTGCAATGAAGTCATTCAAAGGAGGTATTTTCCATTTTTCCTAAGTCAATTTAGATGCTTGAAAAGACGACACAAATACGGAATATTCAGGGGCTAATTTCGAGAGAATCGAAAGGATGAGTTGATCTTCCTCTTTCTTGACTCCACATACATCAAGTTCAATGAGGATGGATTTAAACTTGGTGAAGTATTCTTGCAGGTTGCTGAAATGAGTTGTACTGAGGGATATGAGTTCATTCTCCAGTTGATGCACTCTCATTTCATCCTACTTGCCGAATAGTCCTTCCAATGTGGTGCAGACCGCATCAGGAGTAGTGGCTCCGCTGACATAATCGAGGATTTATCTAGAAATTGATAGGAATATCAGCCAAATTTCTTCATCTAATTTATTTAAATACTTGATATTCTTCGCTTCAGAAGTCGTTTCAGTCTCTGTTCCCATTGTTACCCTATAAGGCCCTTTGCTTCGAAGGAGCAGAGCGATCTCTGTCTTCCATTCGAAGTAATTGAAATGATTTAGAACGAGTTTTGTGGGCTGAGAGAGATTATCCATTGCTGCTTGTTGTGCCTCCTGATGATCTATACCTGCAAATAAAACTGTGTACAATCCACTAGATTCGAACTAGCTCTGATACCATGTAGAATTCCTGCAGAAACTTCAATAGATCTAGAATTCTAGTTAAATTAAGCACAAGTAATTTTCTGATATTCAAGACAGGAGAGAAACAATTTTCTCCATAAAATCAATGTATTAAATTAATGAACAATAGTGATACATGAGCAACCAAACCTCTAATCCCAAAGGGAGGTGGTTATCTAGAAATTGTCGAATCTAGAAAACTAGGAAAAAACTAGTAAAAAACTAGAAAAGGCTAAGAAAAGCTAAAGGGATGCCTAAAATAGCAACAATGACTCAAGACAACCTATTTCAACTATCAGCCACGAGGAAATCATGAGGAGGGGTGCATTTCCCAAGGAAGGCAACATTAAAACATGCTAAAATGGTCAGGGGGACCAAATCCCTTGATTTAAGGAGGAATCTTCATGTGGGGTGCCAATCCTCAAATAACTCAAGTGGATGAGGTGTGGTTAGGTGTGAACATGCACTTATATGTCTAAATGGTTTAGGAAAGTGGTTGCACCAATATTTCCATAATATTAAGCCTTTAAAGGCAAAAAACAAGGGAAAGTTGGTCCACCGAGCTATCTTACCAAAAACCAAGTGTGAACATGATTTTTAGTGCATGTGGCTAAGTCAAGGATACTTAGGCTAAAAAATAAATGTAGATGTTAGGATAATATTCCAACAGGATAGGCTGACTAAGGCCTAATACTATGCAATTCAGAGTTCAGGGAGGCAAACCGGAGGGAAGTTGATCGAGGAAGGGTCATCTTTGGAAAATGACTAAGTGTGGGACCAAAGAGTAGAGAGATGGGACCAAAACTTCACTTGAACATGATCACACACTTATAGACAACCAACCACTCGACAATGAAGCATTTTCTACCTAAAATCAACATGCCTTCATCGAAATAATAGTGTAATAACACTTACCGCCAAGTGTGACACTTAAGATACACTTTATGACACAAGTGAAAACACTAACTTAACAATTCTCAAGACTTATGGAATGAGTCTGATGCATGTGTCTATGACATATGGAACACATAGGTATAAGAGAATGCATTAGAGATACCCTTCAAGAATGCACAAATTCCTCCCTTTGACTAGATGCAACACTTCCCTTACCAAAAGGCTATAGTAAGAATAAGTGAAGACGACACTTGAAAAAGCTTAAGAAAGTGAAATTGAAACATGTTATAGTGAAGAGGACACAAAAGCATGAATTTTAGAAGTGAAAGTGAGAAACAATGATAGCCAAAAAAGTGAAAGTGACACTAATTAAAACCACAACACACAAAAGTGACAGTTAAGAAAAATCACTCGAATAAAAGTACAAATGCAACCAATGTGAGATGGAGATTGTCAATGGGGAGTGTGAAATGATTGTTGACATAGGTTGCACAAATTTTTGTATTGATGGAATTTTAAATCACTTTCAATAGTGAATGCACAAGGCTTACCATTGGAGGTGTGTAAAGTATATGTAAGCTTCCATTGAAAGAAGTGCACTTGTGAATTCTTAGAGGACTGAGAATGTATGAGAAATTGAATTCGACACATAATATTTGCAGAAGACTTCAATGCTTAGAAAAACATCAATAAACCATGAATTTATTATGAAATGACAGATCACAAGATCCACAGTAGGCTCCAAAATTAAAATGTAGGAAAAATTTTGGAGGGTATGTGTCACAGTGACAACACTTGCTGACACACTGGTAGAACTCCTACTCTACTTAGATATACCTTTAACCACAAAGTCTTAGTATTCCAAGAATTATTGATTCATTGTGTGAATTTACTTGACTTCCTCATTTTTCCCAATTATAAATATAGTCTCCTCTATTCCCTTTCTCAGTTGAACATATTCACAAAGCTTGCCATATCAAAAAAAAAATCAATCTAGGGAAAGGTTAATATGTAATTGTGAGATTAAGATAATGAGTCTTAGTTTTCATCTCCGATGTTTCTCCATTACTAGCAGACCTATTTAGTACCCTGACAGACACTACAAGAACACTGTTAGGAAACCAACTCATAAAAATATAGAAAAGATAGATCAACGCCTTAGAATTCAGCCTCTTCGAGGGGGCAACCTCCTTTACATTACACAAATGAACAATTCTTTGATGATTCAAATGAGTAAACCTACCTTCTATATATAGGAGTCTAAGGGGTCATAATATAATCAAGCTGACATAACAGTAATAACATAAGGGCACAAAAATAACAATAGTGGGTTTCTATGGGGCATACTAATAACAATATGGGGACAATAGGTGCACAATAATAACAATAAGGGATACAATGACAATAGTAATGGTGGAATCACTAGTATTATAGGGGTCTAACATGCCCCTCTCCTTCTGAAAAGCGTTGTCCTCAATTCTTGAGTAATTCTGGATGTTTCTTTATAAAATTCTCATCCTCCCATGTGGAATCTTCAACGGATAAGTTCTTCCACTTGATGAGATACTCCGAAATTGATTGATTTCGTAGCTATCGAGTTCTTGTTTCTGTGATTTCTTTTGATTCCAATATGATTTTTCCTTCCTCATCAAGTTCTGGCAATATTGTTTGAACTAGGAGCTTGTCACCTATAACATTCTTTAAACATGAGACATGGGAAACTGGGTGCACTCGGGAAGCTACAGGAAGCTCCAATTTGTATGCCAAAGTACCAATCTTTTACAGCACCTTGTACGGACCATAATACTTTGGTGATAATTTATTATCCTTCTTAGCTTGCTTGAGGTACATTTGTTTATATGGTTGTAGCCGTAGGAATACCTAGTCACCTACATCAAAACTTATTTTGCTGCAATGTTGATTTGCCTGTTGTTTCATTCTATTCTGTGCCAACACGACGTTATCCTTTAAGAGTTGGAGGACTTGTTGTTGATGTTCGATGTGATGTTCCACTGCCTGAACCTTATAATTTTCTCTTAAATATGATGTGATCGATGGTAGTTGATACCCATAAAGTGCCATAAATGGGGTCATTTTTGTTGCTGTATGGAAGGAAGTGTTATACCACCATTCATCCAGAGGCAACCATTTGACCCATTGTGTATGTTTATTAGATACAAAGCAACGAAGATATCCTTCCAAAAAAAATTTTACTATCTCAGTTTGCCCATTAGATTGAGGATGATAAGATGAGTTATGATCTAACTGAGTACCGAGACAAGAAAATAACTCTGTCCAAAAATTTCCAGTGAAAATGGGATCTCTGTCACTTACAATAATCTTTGGGTTTCCATGTAGCTTTTGAATTGTTTCAATAAATGCAGTAGAAACTGTACTGGCTTTGAATGGATGTGATAATGCACAAAAGTGTGCATAATTGGTAAGTCTGTCAACTACCACCATGATGACACTCTTTCCCTCGGGCTTGGGTAAACCTGTGATAAAATCCATTGAAACCTCCTCCCAACGTTGTCTTGGAATGGATAAAGGTTGTAATAGACCTCGGGTCTTAATTGTTTCAACTTTATTTTGTTGGCAAGCCAAACATTCCGCCACAAAATTTTGAATATCTGATTTAAGGCCATCCCAAGAAAATTCCTTCTTAACCCTGTGGTAAGTTTTTAAAAATCCTGAGTGCCCTCCTAAGGGAGAAGTGTGCAATTCCATAAGAATCTTTTGTTTGAGTTGGGAATTCTTACATAGGTATAAGTGATCTTTGTACCATAACAAATCATTTCTCTAGCTAAATGTATCAAATGTAATGCGATCTTGTTGTAACTTTCGAATGAGTGCCCACACTTCTTCGTCATTCTTCCATTCCTCCCTTGCTTTGTTTATCCAATCTGGTTGGATAACAGAAATGGTGCACAAAAATGCTTCCACATCCTCATCCTTTCTTGAGAGTGCATCTGCCACAGCATTTTGCTTCCCTTTTTTGTAGATGATTTCAAAGTCATAACCCAACATCTTTGTGACCCATTTATGTTGCTCTTTAGAGGATAATATTTGTTTATAAAAAGTATTTAATACTATCATGATCCGCTTTACCTTGAAGTGTATTCCCATTAGGTAGGGTCACCATTTCTTAAGTGCATGTAGTATTTCTAGCATTTCCTTCTCATAAATAGCTTTGTGTAAATACTTCCCCTTGATTGGATGACTTTCAAAAGGAATGGGTCTTTCATCTTGCATTAAAACAACACCAATTCCATTTCCTGAAGCATCACATTCCACAATAAAGGTTTTTGTGAAGTCTAGCGTAGCTAACACTGGTGCTTGGCACATTGCCTCTTTAAGATGTTCGAAGGCCTTTGTTGCTTCTAGAGTCCATGAAAATGAACCTTTCTTCAATAATGTTGTTAGAGGTGATACTATTCTCCCATAATTCTTAAAAAACTTGCGATAATACCCTTTGATCCCGAGAAATCCTCGCAGATGCTTTATGGATGTGGGGAATTTCCATTCCTTAATGGCTTTAATTTTGCTAGGGTCTACCTTAACATCGTCATGAGATACAATATGACCCAAATATACCACCTCTTCTACTCCAAAGAAACATTTGGAGCTTTTTTCATATAATTGTTTCTCCTCCAATAGTTTGAGCACCCTGTCAACATGTTCAACATGATCCTTCCAAGACTTGTTGTAGATTAGTATATCATCAAAAAATACTAACACAAATTTTCTAAGGAAGGGTTTGAAAATGGAATTCATCAAACCTTGAAATGTAGAAGGTGCATTGGTAAGGCCAAAAGCCATGACCAAAAATTCATAATGACCCTCATGAGTTCTAAATGTCGTTTTCGGAATGTCTTCAATATTATATCATATTTGATGATATCCTAAACGGAGATCCAACTTGGTGAAGTAAATTGATCCATGCAATTCACCCAATAACTCATCAATGACAGGAATGGGAAATTTATCTTTAATAGTGAGCTTGTTGAGCTCCCTATAATCTGGACACATGCGCCATGATCCATCCTTCTTGTGCACCAATACTACTGGAGCAGAGAAAGAACTTTGAGTAGGTTGAATTATACTAGTCTCTAGCATTTTTGCAACCATACGTTGAATTTCACTCTTTTGGGCATAGGGATATCTGTACGCCCTGATGTTTGGAGGAACACTTCTTGGAATCAAATGAATAGCATGATCATGATCATGAATAGGTGGGAGACCTTTGGGAGTCTCAAATACCTTGGAATGATTGTCCAAGACTTTTTGGAGATTTGGAGAAATAGATGATTTCAATGTGGGAACCTCTAGCAAACATAATTGTGCAATTACACCTCATTGTTCCTTCTTTAGAATATTTTTCATACCATTAGAGTTGATTATCTTTCCCGTTTTCCCAGCAATACCCCTTAATTCAACTTCCTTTCCTTCCGCACAAAATTTCATGAAAAGTTCTTGAAAGTTAAAATTTATTGTACCCAAGGATTGTAGCCATTAGAATCCTAGTACAACATCAGCACCACCCATTGGAATGTAAAGCATTGGGCTATTCAATACATATTCTCCCATGGATAGCTTGATATTATAGCACTTTCTAGAGAAATTTATGGTTCCTCCACTTGCAACCATCACTTGACACTTTGGTGCTGAATATAGGAATCAATTCAATTCTTTTACTATCTTATAATGAATAAAATTATGGGTACTTCCCAAATCAATCAACACTATTACCTTTTTCTTCTTGATATGTCCTTCTATCTTGATAGTTTGAGGAGTGGTAATTCCAGCCAATGCATTACAAGATATGGTCGGATTCATTTCTTCTTTATCTAGGATTTGTTCCTAGAGTATATCCTCTTCTTTTGAAATTTCTTGTTCCTTTTCTTCCTCCTTTTCACAATCTATGTAGAATAATTTCTTCTCACCACACTTATGACCTTTAGTGTATTTTCTATCACAACTGTAACAAATCCCTTTTGCTCTTTTTTCTTCCTATTGTTGTGGTGTCAACCTTGTAGGTTGTGGAAGGCTATGGGCAACAACACTTCCATATTTATAGTTGTGAGTCATAGGCTTCGTGGTTGCCATAATTTTGCTTTGCATTTTTCTTGCTAACCTGAAAGCCTTCTCCAATGAATCAGGTTCCCAAAGGCGAACCTCATGTTGGATATTATCCTTTAAAGTCCCTATGAACACATCAATCCTATGCTCCTTTGGAATATATTTTACCCTTATGTTCAATTTTTGGAAGTCCTCAATGTGCTCCATCATTGAACCCTTTTGTTTGAGATTTATCAATTGGCTAAAGAAGGTGTTGCTTTTTTTATACTCATAATGTGCTATCATTTCTTCCATAAAAATTGCCTAAGTGACAATTTGTTTATGAGAGAAAAGCCATCGATTCCATAATAACTGATTTGGTTCCAAATATAATGTTTCAATACGTACCTTTTGTGTGTTTTGCACATTATGGAGATCGAAAAATTGCTCCATCTGTAGTATCCATGTTCTGGGATCCTTGCCATAAAACTTCCTCCTATTGATTTTTGGAACATGGCGGGTCTTCAATCCAACATTAGAGTCTATGAAATCATGATTAACATTTCTTTTGTTCTCGTCATGAGTTTCCCTTACTACCCTTTCACCATTAATGATCATTTCTTGTAGCAACTTATTCAAATTTATCTTCAATTCTTCCATCTTATCGTCCATGTCATTCATCTTAGCGTCCATGACATTCATCTTAGCTTCCATGTCATCCATCTTAGCTTCCACGCCATCCATCTTAGCTTCCATCCTAACTTGCATGCCATTCATAATAGCCTGCACGCCATTCATCTTGGCTTCATTTACTTTTAGTGAGACTGAAATTTGTTGTACTTGGTCTTGTAATTTTGATATATCATGTTGCATTTCTTCCTCTTCTTCAAGGGTCATGCTAGAGCTTTTAGGTTGCTTACTAGGTGTTTCCATTTTCTTTCTTCGGGGAATTAATTAATTCTAATAATTCTTCACTATTCCCTTTGAATTCCTTCAAACTAATTATTCAAACCAGTCTTATGCAAAATTAAAAAAAAAATAGACACCTTTTTTTTCACTTTGTAAGAGCTCGATATTGAATCTATTGTCTCTCTATAACTGTGGATCTCGAATATCTGAAATCTCATCCTATAGTAGCCCTTTGAGTCCTCTTTCCAACCCCACAATTCTGATCAAGTTTGGATTCAACAAGGAAGCGTTATGCCAAATATCTCACGGTGACCTAATTATAAACTAGTTGAATAGAGAAAACTTGTACGACACGCCACATGTCATTGTTTCTATCTTATTACCTGAAACCGATACACAAAAAACTATAGGCCGTCCTCTTTCTGAAACTTCTTACAAAATTTCAATCTGATGCTCAAAACAAAAGTTATGATGATTTTCCCCAGGTCGCCTGTTTGGAATGTAATTCGGGAGTCTACAAAAATCCTAACTTCCTCAGATCATATCGCCGCAAATATAGTGAGACAAGCTCTGCATTTCGGACCCAAAGTTTAGAACGATTTCGGCTCAAATGGGTTGTTTTTGTAGCTTCTGCAACGTTGCATAAACAATGTTATAGTGAAAATTCCACGATGACCTATTTGGAGTAGAAAAGCCCTAGAATCCAAAGCTCTAATACCAAATGTTAGAAAACCAGCTCACAAAAAGATAGAAAAGATAGATCAACGCCTTAGAATTCAGCCTCTTCTAGGGGGAAACCTCCTTTACATTACACAAATGAACAATTCTTCGATGATTCAAATGACTAAACCTCCCTTCAATATATAAGAGTCAAAGGGGTCATAATATAATCAAGTCGACATAACAGTAATAACATAAGGGCACAAAAATAACAATAGTGGGTTTCTATGGGGCATACTAATAACAATATGGGGACAATAGGTGCACAATAATAACAATAAGTGATACAATGAAAATAGTAATGCGGGGATGACTAGTATTATAGGGGCCTAACAAACATAAACATCGCTTCTCTGCTAACATACATGTTGAGTACCCCGATGAAGTTACTTGCTTCACCTATCTCTGTAGGAAGCCTTTCTCTTCTTCCACCTCTTATTTATTTTATGATTTATGTACATTTGAATTTTATCAGTGTTCATATCACCATGGTGGAAGACGGATCTTGACTTATTGAGAAAAGAAGAGGTTGTTTCTTCAGATAAAATTATATATGCCTCTGAAATTGATATGCTTGTTGTTGATTTTCCTCTTCCCCTTATCCACTTGATTGGATTGGCAAGAAAAGCACCATTCAATTACCATAACGATTCAAGGAATGAGAATCCTAAAATGGATTCTAGCATCATGGTTCTTCCTAAGGCTTTCTGCTCTAATGGATCGTATTTTCCATTCAAACATCATTGGCCATAAACAATGTGTATACTAAACAAAGAAGAGGAAGATAGATATGCCAAGAGTTTCTCATCATCACAATTTCCTTTCAAAGCTTTGCGACTTTGTCTTTTGAGCCTAGTAGGAGCATTTTGATGCAAAGTCTTATTACACAATAGCAAGAAAGAAAATATAAGGCATAAAAAGAAACAAAATCAAAAGCAGAGCAGGAGTAAACCTTAACAGAAAGAAACATGGGAGACAAAAAAAGGGAAAAAAACCAAATGAAAGGACTAAATAAGAGTATGATGGAGGATCATGTAATGCAACTAGCGTGTTAAATGCACCTAGACCTACTCCTAACCTAACGGGCAAGAAGGTCAGGGCTAAGTGTAATGGAATTTCCAATGTAATCATTGTAACTGCTCACGGCCTGCAAACCCAAAGATGCGAGCAATTAAAAACCATATAGATAAATGTTCAAAAGTAAAGGTAAAAACTTGAAAATCTTGCACAATGAACTGAAAATCTTGCTTATCAGCAAAAGCATGTGTGTTACAGGGAAAAGTGTCTACACAGAACTGCTTATCCCACTAAGGTGTGGTAGCTACCTTAGAAACAAACAAAGTAAAGCTACTTTCATTTTTCCTTTATGAAATATAGATGAGAGAAGAACAAAGAAGACCAACCTCTGTCTTGTGCTAATCTCCTAGTTCAATTCCTTTCTCTCTTAATAGTCTTTCGCTACTTGCTTCCTTGTACCCCAGCTTCACAAAGTACCTGTAGGATCACAGTAGCATAAAACTATACAAGAACATGGATCTATAATCATAAACAATCTAGGATCAGATGTAAATTGACCATACAAATTCATAAAACATAAATGACACAAGAGTATGGAGGAAAACTTGAATAGCTTTTATTGATAAACAAGAAAGAGCCAAGGGAGTTACAACCAGTTGTTCTGACCCAGCATCATCCTCTCAGCAAGTAAGCCCTTCTTCACCTCATACAAAGCTTAGATCACCCAACACTCTGACGTTGTCTCAGGAAACCAACAACAATTCCTTACAATATGCAAAATTCCAGCCTCCTGGATCTCTGGGATGAGGGATCCATATATAGATATCTGTAAGGGAGATGAGTCAGCTTGTGATTTGATTAGTATCTTCCCTCTAATAGTTCCTGCTTCCACTTGGAGATTGATGATCTCTTACTCATCCTTGGTCGAATTCAGAGAGGCAAGTGTCACAGGGGAAGTTTCTGGAAGATTCCATGCCTCTCCACCTCGTGGAATGACACTGCCATTTGTCACTTCTTGCCCATCACGCCCCATAGAAGGCCTTTTTGAAATGCAACGCACCCACACAGTGTATTTAGGTGAGATGCAACGCACTTTCCCTATGGAGTAGCTGAAATGATCCTGTTTTGACTAGTTCTGAGCAGTTTTTCATGGAGAACTTCTGGGAGAAGCTATAATCAGTTGACCTTGTTCCTTTAGGGGTTAGAAAAACACTTTTAGGGAATTAGGAGCCCTTGGTTTATGGACATTTTATGCTTGGGGTTGCAGTGCCCAAAAATGTCTATAACAGTTGCCCCCTAAAGCATGAGGTCGTTAATCTTTTGATGTCGAGTGAAATGCTTTATTATGAGGATCCGAAGTTCTTTCAAGCCAGGAGGAGACCTGTAATAAGATACAATACAATACACTATCTTCATAATATTTTCATGATCTAGCTGAGGTGGGCATTCCCATGCTCAGCTTTATAAATTCATTTTCATGTACATAGGACAGACAATCGTCTGAGTGTAGATTGATGATTCTGGTAGAGTCATCATCCCTTTGATTGGATGATTATCTGTGCCGCAATGATGTACATTTGGTGTTTTTATTTCCCTGAATATATATCGCAGCCCACATGGATTAAATTAGATCCGGGGTCTTAAATATCGTTTTATCTTCACTCGAAGTACAAGTCTATCCATGTGAAAGATGTTCTGGAGTCGAACATGGAAAGACATCGCCTGATTACCAGCCAATGATGTAAGTTGTTAACAGGCGCAAGAGGAATCATCGATAATGATAATGACCCTCAAGGTACTGCAGTACAATTCACGTGGTGTGAATAAAGGACTTAGCATCGAACACCACCCAAAATCGTTCAGTCGAAGGCCATTGATGTAAACCTGTCACCGGAAGTGAGAAACTTGCCATTGAGGCATGCAAGCTTCAAAGTACTGAACGGGGTGTTCCTAGATCGACTTCTTGGATAATGAGCTGATGTTGAAAAGAAGCGATCCGTCACAGGAGGGCCTTAATGAATCCCACATCAATGACACGGAACGGAGCAAATGATTTTAATGGAGGTGAAAACAATCTGATGACATAAGGTTCAGGGTGGCGATCATGAAAGAATGGAGTGTAAATATATTGTAGCGGGTGAGACACAGGTGAATTCTCTGAATGGCTTCTCTTGAACATATCGGCGACACTGACATGATGGATTGGTAGCATTAACCCCAAATGTGGATGGTGTGATGGGACCATGGTGATGTGACCGGTGAATGAAACAACCCAACCCGACTTGGATGTGGAGTGAAAGTGTCATGTTCGAGAGCGACTTGCTACCAACAAAGTTTCTTCAAGTTTTCTTCCCAATTTTTCCCCAGTCATTGCTGACCTGTACCTCTTTATTTTTGTCAAGCTTGAGGAGGATAACATATGCTTGTTCTATAATTTTCCCTTCGGGCAAACCCATCGCTATGTTTTAACGAGCCTAGCGATAGTGAAACTCGTTCTTGTCTGCTATGGACAAGTTTGTCGCTATTAGGTTTTAACGAGTTTAACGACAAAGATAACTCGGTCCTTTTCAATTTTAGAGAGTCTGAAAAGGGACATAAATGAAACTCCAAAATTCCCTTTTCATCATCTAATCCCTTAAGTCCGAAAAAGTATAAAACAATACAGAAGGGATGAATTTTCGATCCTTTTAACGAGCCGAACGAGACAAGCGCTCGATCTTTTTGTGTAATAATCCCTCAGGTCCAAAAAGATTAAAATCTAAAGTAGGGATAGCACTTCCGGTCCCTTTAACGAGATGGAGAGGCCAATGGCTCGACAATCTTTTCATATTTTACGAGTCAGTTGAAAAGAGCTTAAAGGAGACTCGTCTTTTGAGGAACGAGTGATAAAATTGGGTAGCAGCTGATTCCAGGTAAGGTTTCAAATTTTCCAATCACGGCAGTGTTACAAGGATGGCTAGTGAGATCACTCTTCGCAGTTGTTCCTCAAAAGGGGTAAGCAATCAAATGGAGGTGAATGATCGTCCAATACAGAGTGGAGGTGATGATGAGAACATGACTAGGGCTTTAAAGGCTGAAGTACTACATTCACGATTGTTATTTACCGGAACTCGGTTCATTTTTATTTTATTGAGCTTAAACACTAGGGGAAGCATTTGCTCATGACTTATGTTTATTTTTTAACGAGCTTGAACTATGTGCTAAAACTGCTCGATTGAACGGTCATTTCTTGACTTTACCATAAATAGCTTTTTTCTTTCAAAGATTGTACTGCATT
Organism: Pinus tabuliformis; assembly: GCA_031772625.1. NCBI lineage: Eukaryota > Viridiplantae > Streptophyta > Pinopsida > Pinales > Pinaceae > Pinus > Pinus tabuliformis. The sequence continues at coordinate 1,503,223,664 of CM062819.1, read as the reverse complement.
TTCAATTGTTTCATCAAACTAGTTAGAAATAAACAATATATGTTTGAAAAATGAGTTAGAACACTAATGAATTACTCGAATTACGTAAAAAGTAATTTAAAAGTGCTTTTACCTCTCATTTTACCATTTCATTTGAACTTTGGTTTGTTGGAGCTTTGGAGGTGCTTTTCCCCCTTGATTTTCATCAGCTGATTCTAGAAGATCCTGTGGACAATTCTCGGCACCGTCTGGACCAGGTAGGAGCTAAACCTGAGCTCTTTCATTTCATGCTTTCCATTTGGCATTCTGAGCTTGATTCCTGGTTTTTCTGAGCCTCTGGGGTTTGAAAAACTTGCCCTGGCTTCAGCACACCCTTTGTGTATCGAAATGTGCATTGGATGTTGGCCTGTCTACTGGCCAAGTGACATGCAATGCACCCAGAGCACTCATGTAGGTGCGATGGGCACAAGGAAGGAAATTTATGCACAGTTTTTGACGGAAATTTTGCCTATTTCTCACCAAAATCAGGATCTAACTCTTCTCTTATTTGTTTTCAGAGATTTTTGGAGCAAGATGACTATTACATGGCGAGAAATTGAGCATGAAGAAGAGGACATGCTTGCTTTACATGATCCAGTTACAGTAAACGCACTGCGGAACTGTGACTTGCTGAAGTTTTTCCGCATTTCTAGCATGAGACAACAAATCAACTTGCTGCAGTATTTGCTCGATGCTTGGGATCCTACTAGCCAGGTGTTCCAGATTATGGGAAAATCCATCCCCTTGATTGTAGTGGACATCTATTTCTTGACTAGCTTGTCCAGGCAGGGTGCCCCCATCTCTTTATCAGGTTCGGCCCGAGGAGGTGAATCTGTGAGAGATTATGTTTGTTGGTATTGCAGAGAGGGATCTCAGCCGAGTAAAGACGGCAAGATCATCATCCATGATGGCACTAACAGGTCCCTTAGGACTATTCTGTTCACTTTTGGTAGGATGGCTGGTGGTGTGGCTCTTCATGTAGGCAACCGATCTTATATGCAGTATGCCTTGGAATGTCTCCAACCGAAGGTGTTCAACTGGTGCGACGCGGTACTTCTTGTGATGAAAGAACAGTTGACCAAGGTGAAGAGTGGGAGGTTGAAGAACTTTGGGTATGGTTCTATTTTGACTGCCTTTGCCTTGGAAAAGATACCACCGATGCATCCGCAGTATATTGCACTCAATTTACCTTCACCAACTGAACCACGTATGAAGAGATGGGTCGACCATATGTCGAGGCATGCTGGTCAGTCTCAGATTTCCTTTTCTGATACCTTCTTCGGGTGGTTCGATCACCAAGAGATGGTTTATTCTGAGTATCCATATGCTGGTATGGACTTCCGGGGTGACCTAGATTTAGTATTGCCGGCTGGCAAACAGTGGGGTGCCATCGGTAAATTCTTTGACCATATTCTTGTTTATCGTTTTTCTTTTATAATGTCCTTGTGCTTTATTCTATCAAGACTTAATCAAACTCATGTGTTCATGCAGATGTCGGTCCCATTCAGTCAATAGTACGCCTGAGAGTGCCAGCTGCCGTCCCAGCAGGAGAGGCTGTTGGAAGGGCTATCCTTCACGACCTCGATGTGGCCGAGACTCTCACAGCATTACAGGACCAGGTTGAGGGCCTCACTCTCGGTATTCCAGATGTGAGGACTGACGAGCTACCGTTGAGGTTGCAGCGGCATACTACTGGTGTGCCAAGACGATGGACTCGCCTCTTACGCATGATCGCACAGGCTGTGACTTGCTATCACGAGCATCATTAGACTAGGGTGCCCCCTGACGTTTTGAGTTTTGGGTCATTTGACCAATCTTGTCTTGGTTACAGAACATTATGTGTAAACCATAAACAGCTATATATATATTTTTTTTATTTTCGAAGTTTTGTTTTGGTTAAGTTACATGATCCAAATGCAAATATTGATGGTATGCTTCTTTTTATAAATGTTGCAAATGTCTATCTAACACATAATTTGCCAATGAGTCAGTTAATGTGTTTAAGGTCTTGGAAATATGCTGATATTGAATAAAATCAAATTGCCTTTCCAAAATCTTAACCCTTAGGAACATGCGATAAATAGCTTGATTTCGGACAGAGTAGATACCAGTGAGTTGTAGTATGACAAGTTGTGAGTCTAGCCTGACAATCAGTTGGCGTATACCATGTGTGATGGCATCAGAGTGAAGTTCTATCAACGCGCTATATTCAGCGATGTTATTTTTTGATCGACCAATACATACCTCTCTAAAACTTACTAACTCGCCGCTTGGATCAAAAATGGCCTAGGCCGCAGAAGATAGGTTCCGCGAACTACAACTCGCTCCGTCGGCACATCCAACACATGACTCCAATAGGTTTGACATCTGCAATAAATGTAAAAAGTGGATTAATTGACCAAAACAAACACTTTAGTGAAAACAAAAGCATAACAAAAGCATATAGGTTACTATACTAAATCACGCATAGTAATGCTTGAGGTACAACTCGTTACAAGGTTGTGCCAGTGGAATCCCGTCATAATCCATTAACTCGTAGGCTCCTTTTGCTAACACTCGCTTAACAACATAGGGGCCCATCCATAAAGACTTGAATTTACCTGCCCCCAATTTATTGGATTCTTGGTCATAAAGCAAGACCAAGTCACCTTCTGAGAAGACACGGGGTTTGACATTCTTGTCGAACTGTGCTTTGACTCGTTTCTTATGGGCTTCGTTAGCCAAAGTGGCATTACAACAGGTTTCATCCAATTGGATTATTTCCAAGAAACGAGCCTCCTCTTCTGAAGTCCCGAGGAGAAGGTCAATTGCGAGTTTGAGGGATGAGATTTCACACTGGATTGGTAAGACTGCTTCCAGGCCATATACCAGTTGGAAAGTCGTAAACCCGGTTGCATTCCTTACGGATGTTTGGTAAGCCCACAAGGCTAAGTACAGGATTAGGTGCCAACTTCTTTTGTGAACTCTAATCATCCTTTGCAGCATGCGCTTCGGGACTTTGTTGATTGCTTCAACTTGTCCGTTGGCTTGCGGGTAATATGGAGTAGAGCTGTCGTGAGACAACCCTAGTTTGGCAGCTAATTCGACCATCATGTGATTGCGAAAATGCGATCCATGATCTGTGACTATAGCTTGTGGGATGCCGAATCTGGCGACTACATGATTGAAAAAGAAGAGGGCAACTGTTTCACCAGTATTATCTAATGTAGGCATCGCCTCGGCCCATTTGGTAAAATAGTCAACTACGACTATGATATACCCATGCCCCCCGGTCAAGGTGGGGTTACATGTCATGAAATCGATGCCCCATTTGGCGAATGGCCCGACAGCAACTATTGGCTACAGAGGTGCGGGTGGTCTTCTGGATTTGCTATCGAAAATTTGACAAGCATGGCAACTTCTGACTGTGTTTATGCAATCTTTGAACATTGTTGGCCAGAAGTATCCTGCTCATAAAATTTATTGCGCTGTAGCATAACCGGATTTATGCCCCCCACTCGCGCCTGAATGGCAATCATTCAGGACTTTTTCAGCCTCCTCATGGGTGAGGCACCTTCTCAGAACTGTATCGATACCACGACGGTAAAGTGTATCACCGACGATCATGTAGTCTTTTGCTTGGTATCAAATACGTTTTTGTTCGGAGCGAGAGGTATTTGGACTATATTTTTGGGTTTGGAGATAAATGATTATATCCCCATACCACATATTGCTTGAAGATATCAGAAACAAATTTTCGTCCATGATTGTTTCTTCGGATGTTTCGTCGTTGGACGACGATGGGAGATCACATAATAATTCTGCGAATACCAAAGCTTTCTTTGACTTGGATTTTACAAATTCTAGATCAAACTCTTGTAGAATTGCTATCCATTTTGAATATTTGCCCCCCAGCAACTATCGCGACAATATATAAGTCATGGGGTTGCAATCTGACAGAATGGTAGTTTTTCGAAAGAGGACATAGTGTCGAAATCTCTGTATCGCTTGAACAGCTGCAAGCACTAGCTTTTCAACATAAGAATATTTGCTTTTTGTATCATTTAAGTTCTTACTTAAATAATATATAGGATGTTCAATTCCATTGTCTTCTTGAACTAAAACCATTGCGATGGTTGTATCTGCTGCAGCCAGATACAGGTTAAAGTCTTTTTGATAATCAGGAGCGTACATTAATGATGCTTTCATTAGGGATTCTTTTAAAGCATCAAAGGAAGCTTGCGCATCCTAATCCCAGACAAAGGGTACTTCCTTTTTCAAAAGACGCGTATAACCTTTAGCAAGTTCGACGTAATTCGGAATGAACCTCCTCAGAAAGTTTGCTTTCCCTTGGAGTTTTTGAATCTGAAGCAAATTCGAAGGTGGAGGCAAATTTATGATTGCCTGAACCTTACATGGGTCAAGACGAATCCCGTCTTTCGAGACTACAAAGCCAAGTAAACAACTAGAACTGACACAAAATACACATTTGTGTGGATTGAGTTGTATCTTGTACTGTCGGAAATGTAGAAATATCGCTCTTAAATGCTGCGGATGATCAGTCCGCTTTCACGAATGAGCCGAAAGGTCGTCGAGGTATGGTTGAACGATGTTTTTGATGTCATGGAAGGCATAATTCATTGCCCCCTGAAATGTTGCCCCTGCGTTCTTTAATGATCCAGATCTTGGGAGGAGGCCCCCAAGATCTAAAATATTGAAATGGATCTTGGGAGGAGAGACCCCCAAGATCTGAAAACTTGCAATGCCAAAAGAAAAAAAGAGGAGAATGCCCAATAAACAAAACCACAAAGAAACTTTTTATTAAAACCGATAATAACTGTAAAGGCTACATTGTGGCGGACAATCTGTCCTTTTACAAAATGTGACTTGTTACTTATAGTATTTTTCAGTTACAATACCACGGGTCAATTCCATGGGTGAATGAATACCATGGGTGGATTTTACAATACCACGGGCAGATGCCATTTACAATACCATGGGTAAATTCCATGGGTGAATGAATACCATGGGTGGATTTTACAATACCATGGGAAAATGCCATTTACAATACCATGGGTAAATTCCATGGGTCAATGAATAATATGGGTGGATGAGTACCATGGTTTGATGCCATTTTCCATTCGGATCATTCCTCCCTCCTTAAGAAGCAATGGTCTCCATTGCGTAAAGTTCCCTCCTGCAAAGCCTTTGTTGAATATGAAGAGCCACTGAAGATAAGGGTTTTATGTGGTTAACCAAAAACCCTGATAAACGAAAATCCGAGGATAGAGATACCCTGTAATGATTGTGACCAACTGTGATTCTGACAGTGTGCGGCCTAGCAAATGGACTTCGATGACAAGGATTTTATGCGGTTGACCCATAACCATGATGTTGGTTGCTGATGAAGTAGTAGGTGCCTACATAGCTTGGGGTGGGAGGGCACATCTCCAAATAACCCAAGCCGAATGCTGCTATGTTGAAACTGATGAATGTGAAGCAGGTGCCTACTAAAGTGGGGTGGGAGGGCACGTCTCTAATGGAAACCCACTCCGAATGCTGCTCCAGAATTAAAATGGACATAACTCGGCCAATATAACTCAGAATGTTTATTATAACCTATTTTTGGAAGCAGAAGGACCATTTTGCATCTTCCCATGTGATGGAAATCCTTATCTGGGCACTCTGAGATCTCAGATTCGCACTGCAACAGTTCCGCCGTCACAAAAATTCTGATAAAATAGTTGATTTTAAATCAGCGATATCTCCCACATCCAAACTCCGATTCGACCCATTTGTTTTTTGAAATTGGGTGATTTTTCGAGAGGAATCCAGACCTAGTATTTGTTTTTGTAAGTTTTGTACCAAATGTTTCAGATCTGATCTGCAAAGTCGCCACCCAAAAAAATTCCTGCAAAAAAATGAAAAAAGAAAAATTCTTCCTGCTTGACCCAAGAAAGTGGTCTGTGGAGGTTGTAGCACATGCCTAAAGTTTGTTGAATATTGCTGCAAAATTTGAAACTGAAATATGCATTAAACCCTCATTCCCATGGAATCATAACCTACTCTGATACCACTGATCCAAATCTTGGGAGGAGGCCCCCAAGATCTAAAATATTGAAATGGATCTTGGGAGGAGAGACCTCCAAGATCTGAAAACTTGCAATGCCAAAAGAAAAAAAGAGGAGAATGCCCAATAAACAAAACCACAAAGAAACTTTTTATTAAAACCAATAATAACTGTAAAGGCTACATTGTGGCGGACAATCTGTCCTTTTACAAAATGTGACTTGTTACTTATAGTATTTTTCAGTTACAATACCACGGGTCAATTCCATGGGTGAATGAATACCATGGGTGGATTTTACAATACCACGAGCAGATGCCATTTACAATACCATGGGTAAATTCCATGGGTGAATGAATACCATGGGTGGATTTTACAATACCATGGGCAAATGCCATTTACAATACCATGGGTAAATTCCATGGGTCAATGAATAATATGGGTGGATGAGTACCATGGTTTGATGCCATTTTCCATTCGGATCATTTAAACCAAAGGGTAATTTTCGATATGTGAATGTGCCCCACGGAGAAATAAATGCAGTCTTTGACTGGTCCTGTGGGCGGATATTTATTTGATTATACCCGGAGAATCCATCCATAAATGAAAAGATTTCACATCTAGCGCATTCATCAATTATCTGGTCAATGAAGGGTGTAGGGTAGTTGTCTTTTGGACAAGCTTGATTTACATCCCTATAATCGACGCACACTCTAATTGTTCCTTGTTTTTTCATAACAGGGACAACATTCGATACCCAATCGGTTAGAGGAACCGGGTAAATGAAACCAGCATGGAGAAGTTTTTCTACTTCTGCCTTGATGGCAGCGGCTTTCTTGGGGTGCACCTATCGTAGCCGTTGTCGTACTGGTTTGACATCTGGATACATCTTAATTTCGTGTTCAACGATACTCGAGTCAATGCCTGGCATTTTATTATATGACCAAGCAAAGACATCTCTGAATTTGCGAAAAAGAGCGTTATATATTTCCAGTTCTGAAGGAGAACAACATTTTCCAACATAAATATTCTCTACAACATCTATTTTGGTCAAGATATTTATGGCGATAGTCTCTTCAATGTTGGACAAGTTTCGCTCGGAATCCACCGTGTTTACAGTATTTGATAGAAAATCAAAAACTGAAGGATGATAAAGGTCATCAGGAGTATTTTCTTCACAATTCGGAAGAAGGGAACGATGGTGGTAATCTTCCTATGGTGCCCCTTCAATCACCATTGATTGAACAATTCCTTCGTCAGTGACATGCACTCTCGACCAAGGATCTGAAGGGGTGCCATATTCCTTAGACCTATCTATCCAAACGCTTGATGAGCATTGATTTGGGTTTGCCTCCCATGCTAGGAACATTGATTGCTACAATATTTCTGTTGGGCTTGGAGGCAAAACCTACACATGATCCATGTCGATATCGTTTTCTGAGATATTTTTTGAAGATATCATATTGCAGGTTCCTACCGACACTACTTCCGCCAAATTGATTGGAGGTGGAAGGGCGAAAGTTCCCATTAATATAGGATCTTTTAGTAGGCCTACTCCAATATTTTGAAGCGAATGGGGGCTTCCATGGATCATTGGAATGCTTCCTGTAACTTGAGAACCATTGGGGAGGAAGTTTTGTTGATCGACGATTGTAATCCCTCCTTGAAAGGAAAATGCAATCTTCCTAAAATAGGTCGACACAACAGCAGCCATAGCATATATCCATGGTCTTCCCAGTAGGATGTTGTAATCAAGATTTCCGTCGATTACCTCAACATCTATTTCTACTGTTTTCCCTCCTAGTTCAACCTTCAAGTTACTTAGAATACTATATGGGGTATATGTTCATCCGTCAAATGCTTTTAATGTCGTCGAAGATCGCGACAAGGTTGGAGATCCTAAAGTTTTCCAGCAACTCATCGACATAATACATGTAGATGCTCCCTCATCAATAATTGTTCAATGAACAGTTTTGTTGAGGGCTTTCACTTGAACGAGGAAAGATAATTGAGCTGGTAACTGAGGATCATATCCTTTATGATCAAAGGGTACTAGATTGGAATCCTTTGGGTCTATCCCACCAATGGCTGATAATAAAGCTTGCTTTTGGGATGGGCAATTTTGTAGTACCTCAAGAGTCGACATAGCGGATGGCGATTGGGCCAAATCTTCCACTATATTATAATGTTGTGCTGCTCTAGCACGAGGATTAAATGTCGATTTGTGTACTACTCCCTTTGGTGGTTTTATCGTCAGTTCAGGAATGATGGGCGGCGCAACTTCTGTCGAAGTTGTTGTTGAACTACTAGGTTGATCTTTCTCCTTGTTGTTCGACAGCTGTGGATTCCCATAATCTTTGTTCCTTGTCAATATCAAAGCATCATTTTGCTGTTTTGAAACCGACAAAATTAGCACTTGAGATGGGGAAGCATTTCCACTATCAACCAGATTTGTTCCTGGATTCAGAAATTGATCAGTTAATACTGTTGAGGTCTTTGTATTCTTGAAGAATTTTTTAAGCTCAGCTTTATATGGACAATCTGATGTCCAATGATCCTCATCGCATATAAAGCATGGATGATTTGGTTTCTTATTTCCAGAAGGGTTCGCAGAAGATTTTTCAGGTGATGATTCTTCATGTTTCTTCTTCTTCCCTTTGCCTTTCTTCTTGCCCCCTGGCTGCTTGGTTTCTTTTCCTTTATCTGTCAATATGGCATTTACTTCCGAGGCAAGAAGTTCCTCTTTTGCATTTTGACCGAAAATCTTACGGGCCTTTTTAGATGTAGCCTTTGTCGATTTCGTGTCTGTTGTGCCAATCACACCATCGCCGGCATGAGATTCATTGTTTGATTTAGGAGGAGGAGGGACTGAGAATTCCGGTCTAGGAGCGTCAGGTATTTTATCATAGAGCGTGCTAGACTGAGTGTAAATCAAGTCCAAATATTGTGCACGAGTGATAATCTGCTCTTCAGTGGTGACTCCCCCTTTCGCCACATCTTCCATAATGGAAGGAAATAATGACTTAATAAACCATTCAGCTAAAAGCTGATCGGCAACATATGTTTTCACCATTCTATGACGACGTCGCCACTCATGTATATGATCAGATATGTGAGTGGCCATTGTTTGTTTGAAATTGGTAAGAAGTTTTGTTCCCGTTTCGTACCTTATCGGTAACTGAAAATGGGTTAAAAAGGTTGTGGCTAGGGTACTGAAGTTGTCAAATGAAGCTCTGGGCAATTCGATATACCATTTTGCTGCCGGACCAGTTAACGTCCTCTAAAAAAGTCGAAGCCTAATCGAATCATCATTTAGGGTGTTTGATGAACACCACAGATGAAAGGTCATCACATGATTTGAGAAATCTTCCCCCGAATTTCCATTAAATTTAGGAATATCTGATGGAAGTTTATGTGGAATCGCTAGCCACCAAGGGGCGTAAGCAATTGGATCGCTTGTTAACCGATTTAAATCAGGTAACTCTAAAGTTGCCACGAAGGGTAACTGTTGATTCAGGTTAGGTGAAGCATACTCAGGATAAGATGGGATCGCCTGAGCAATTGGTCTTTGCATACCAGCATAATGCATTTGATGCTGGTAACTTTGGTAAGTTTGGTGGGCATGACCATTGTAAAATGGTTGATTTTGACCGTTTTGAATATACGGCTGCCCACTATTTGTAAAGATTTGTTGCTCAGAACCTTGGTATACTTGATGGAACTGCGGTTGTTGGTATTGCACTAGCCATGGTTGTGAAGCCATGTGTTGTTGCCCGATACTAACTGTTTGACCAAGATGAGGGGTAATTGTACCCATTTGAACTTGTGTCATTCCACCAGTCGGTGATTGTAGTCGAGTTGCAGGGTCAAGGGGCTGTTGCATTACAACCTGAGAAACCTGAGGTTGGCATACAACAGGCAGCGCTTGAACTTGCGACACTGTCACAATAGCTGGCGTAGTTGGTATACTTGACATAGGTAAACATTGTTGCATTGAATATACAACTCTTGGTTGTTGAGGTAGTATCGGTACCCAACCGCTTGACGTAATTCCAACATAACCCGAATTTTGTTGTGAACTCCCGTATGGCTGTCCTCCCGGAGGGGACAATGAAAGGGTATACTGCCCCCCATACAGCGGTAATCCGGTACTTAAGGGAATGGTTTGCCCTTGAGGACCGGACTGCCCAAATTGACCTCCAAATGGATCAATTTGTTGAGACTCAACATAAGAGTTCCCGGACATTATTCCGGATGAACAAACAAGAACGGACCATACCGTCGAAATAGCCCCTGAGTGGGCTCCTTCTAGTGATTGACAGCTAGTTGGGACAGATGGTATATCGGAGAACATTGTTGGAGTGATGGCAGGAAGTTCTGTCATCGTTGTGTCAGATGACACAGTCCTAGATGTTGACAGTTGTTCAGACATTTCTAGTCTATCCAAAAGATTACCTAGCAATTCCAAAGGAGCTTCCGCTGGCGGTAAACTAATTTCTGATGAAGAAGGATACAGAGTGATCCCGACACCAAATTACGATGGAGTACTAGATGGAGGATCCTCCAGAATCTCTTCTATAGCAATCAGACTAGGTGGGAGAGGTAGACCGTCAGGTCCGTAGAATATTTCTGGTTCCGAAGAAGGTATGAAATCTGCAGCGACAGATGTTTGGGGAACAACACTCTCCGAACCGGTCATAGATGGAACTGGTTCAGTGATACAAGTGTTTACCCTCAGACTAGGATCAGTACTACTATCCTTCGGTGGCTGCTAAACTTCTTCTATAAAGGTAGGGATACCTGAAATGTTTGGAGTAACCGGAGTCTCTGATGTTGTTGGAACACTTGTTCTAACTTTATCAGGAGATTTGGAACCGGTTAAACGAGTTCGCTTTGTCCGTACTAGTTTTGATTCCGAAGACAAAGACGGTTGACTCGTAAGCCTCCACGAATGATGGGGTTTCAATTGAATTTCTTCCACGATTGCGGATTACTCGATCAACTAAAAATAAAGGGGAAGTATGTTTCCGAATTAGATGAATTTTAGACGCTTTGACACAACTTGTTTTTTCAATTTTTAAGAGTCGAGAAAAAACAAAAGATGACTCTAGTCGCCTTCGATTTTTAATGAGCCTGAAGTGACAAGTGCTCAGATGGACCTTTTCCGTTAAGGAGTCTGAAAAGGAACGAAAGGGACTGCTCTGGAAATCTAGGTAGAGGGATTACCAAACTAGTCGCAAAACTGCAGAATACTTTTTATGGTACGACAGTCAATCTTCCCGAATGTTGTGTTCAGTGCATTGCGATCGATAGGGTAGTAGACACGGCTTCCTATGGATAAAGGATTATGCCTATTGTGGTCTCCCAAAATATACTCGATGGTACGTGGGAGCACAAGCCCATACTGGCACTTATCGTCTCAAAGCAGAGGAATCACCCAACCATTAGTGAGAACAACAGTTACCAGGCTTTACGACACCGGAATACGTCTCTAGCCTAGACTTCTAGATGTTGTGCGTTAGGTTCCAAAGCGTTGTTAGATTCATTGAATTTATTTTATAGTTGATCTTGCTTAAGAAATTTTCCTTTCAGGTTCACCGCGAGATGTAGTTGTACAATTCCTAAAATTCAATCTAAGATGATAATTAGTCTTTTATCTTCTTTGTGCAATGAAAATCCTAGCTACTAAGGAAAGAGAGACAGTATTCTTTCACAAAGAGAAAAGAGCACACACTAAATGCACTGTCCTAAATCAAACCAATCAAATGGTCTAAATGTAAGTGCACATGCATGTATTTGCTTTCGGCTTTCTTAGTATGTGAATGGTAAAAAGAAAGCTAATGCGCAAATCTGAATTACTTTTCAAGCGACAATTACTAACAAGTTTCTTTTCGGAATCAAAAATGGAGACAATCACAACACTTTACGATTCGGAAATGAATACTTGCTTTCGACACTAGAAAGACTACAAATTCAGACCAAATACAATAGCAACAGGGTAATCGACCATCAATAGCAACCAAACTCTTTCCTATGACTGAAAACGACACTTGCAACACTTTCAAATCAAAGGATGACGGTACAATTACGTTACTTTTTGCAAAGGAGAACTGAAAATGACTCAACAAATACACAAAAACATTTACAGTTCTTTGCACATTGGAGGCGGAATAACAGCAAGGAAAAGGGGTTTCAAATAGAGATATACTGATTACAGGCAGCAAAATTCATGAATAGAACTGAAAAGAATGAATCACAGAAACCAAAACTGAACAATGCCTAGTCTAATCAGCACCTGTAACACAGGGAATTTGAAATGCAACGCACCTACTACACTTGGGAAGTGCGCTGAATTTCAAATTCACAGAATAGCACCTGCGCTGGGCCAGATACGAGACTTTGCTTGGGTTCTGGGTCACATATTGCATTTCAGTTCATTGGTTTTGGCCGAGCAAATGGTAATCAGTAATGAAACAATCAGGGGTAGATCTAAGGAGGTTCTAAGAGCTACCACGAGGGCAATCAGAGAGTTTGTGAATCAGTTGTTTAAGTCATAAACAAATCCCAGATATTGACTGTAGCGACATTTATCTACTTTGCATTTGCATAGCAAATACAGTTCGAAAGCTACCTGGCTCGACTTCAGGCTCCGTCTGTAAGTTTATAAAATAAACAATCAAGGAAGATAAACAAACAAACTAATTCGTCCCCAGCGGAGTCGCCATTTTGTTACAGGGAGTCTACACAGAACTACTTATCCCACTAAGGTGTGGTAGCTACCTTAGAAACAAACAAAGTAAAGCTACTTTTGTTTTTCCTTTATGAAATATAGATGAGAGAAGAACAAAGAAGACCAACCTCTGTCTTGCGCTAATCTCCTAGTTCGATTCCTCTCTCTCTTGATAGTCTTTTGCTACTTGCTTCCTTGTACGCCTAGCTTCACAGAGTACCTGTAGGATCACAGTAGCATAAAAAACTATACAAGAACATGGATCTATAATCATAAAAAATCTAGGATCAGATGTAAATTGACCATACAAATGCATAAAGCATAAATGACACAAGAGTATGGAGGAAAACTTGAATAGCTTTTATTGATAAACAAGAAAGAGCCAAGGGAGTTACAACCAGTTGTTCTAACCCAGCATCATCCTCTCAGCAAGTAAGCCCTTCTTCACCTCATACAAAGCTTAGATCACCCAAAACTCTGATGTTGTCTCAAGAAACCAACAGCAATTCCTTACAATATGCAAAATTCCAGCCTCCTGGATCTCTGGGATGAGGGATCCATATATAGATATCTGTAAGGGAGATGAGTCAGCTTGTGATTTGATTAGTGTCTTCCCTCTGATAGTTCTTGCTTCCACTTGGAGATTGATGATCTCGTACTCATCCTTGGTCGAATTCAGAGAGGCAAGTGTCACAGGGGAAGTTTATGGAAGATTCCATGCCTCTCCACCTCGCAGAATGACACTGCCATTTGTCACTTCTCGCCCATCGCACCCCATAGAAGGTCTTTTTGAAATGCAATGCACCAACACAGTGTATTTAGGTGAGATGCGACGCACTTTGCCTATGGAGCAGCTGAAATGATCCTGTTTTGACCAGTTCTGAGCAGTTTTTCATGGAGAACTTATGGGAGAAGCTGTAATCAGTTGACCTTGTTCCTTTAGGTGTTAGAACAACACTTTTAGGGACTTAGGAGCCCTTGGTTTATGGACATTTTATGCTTGGGGTTGCAGTGCCCAAAAATGTCTATAACAATGTGCCAAAAAAATAGTTTTAACCAATATTGAGCTTTACCTTACTGATCGAAATGACGATCATACAAATATTTAAGGCTACCCATGAGTGTACATTCATCCATGTTTCCAATTTTTGGAAACATCAAGAAAGATAAAAAAATATTATTTTTAACAGATCTTGCTAGGTAAGATTGATCTAATGATTCAGTCACTCAAACTTGATATATAAAACAACCAATTTGAAAACCTTGAGACTCATAAGAAAAAAAAATTCAATTAACACATTCAAATCACAAAATTAATCTTGTGAGGGGAATTCAATCTAATCTCATCCTCTGTATTTCTCAAGATGGTGAGAATCTAACCTAACCATCAGCTCACACTGAAGTGCCGCAACTATCCAAAAAGCATATGGATAGTGAAATGATTAATCATAAACATCATTAGGTTCAGCAAAATCAAATAATGTAAAACAACTATCATAAGGTACGCTAATTGGAAAATGATTAATTGTGTAATAGTTGTTTAAACCGGTATTATGATCAAATTGGTCGGTTAACGCATATGATTCTTGATCCTCTATTGTGTTGCAATGAGATTTACATGCAAGGAGCTATTGCTCCATGATCTTATGCTTGAATGAGATCACTAGACAACAAGAGAAGAAATGGCTAATAAATAGACAATCAAATCTCAACTCAATGCTCAAACATGCAACAAGAAAATGATTCTAGATTATATAAATGAAAGAACATGCACCTGGCCTCCTTGCAGGTCACTGAAGGGTTCTGAATTTGTAGCAGAATATTAGCACTTGACTCAAGTGATATACTTCATATGTACTCAATCTCAACACCTACACATAACCAAAATCACTCAAGAATGACAAGTGATCTTCCTCGGAAGATAGTCATCTTAAAACACCATAGAATCAATATATGTAACTATTGCAAACATGTAAATATAGGGAAGGAACATATATTTTTATTAATTCAACATAAAAATATAAATATACCCTCACCCAGTTAGCCTCTCCAAAATCCGGAAGAGTCTACCCATGACAATAGCAAAAACAAAGAATCTAACAGCATAAGCCTCACAAACTGTATCTCTCTCAGTGGAAATCTAATGCTAAAGCATAAAATCTAGATCCCAAAGACTTTAAATAGCCTCACCCTCTCAAGTGGTATAGTATAAATATGATGAATAGAGATCCTAGGAGGATGAATGTAGATGCTCAGGATGTCGAGAAGTTAGGGAAGCCTCTCAATGATAAGTCTTGGCCAGCTCAAATAGGTGATGAGTCGAATTGATCTCCTAGGAACCACGACACACTAGAAATTTCCCCCACTCGCGGGCACAAAATAGGGAGAAAAAGACTACATTCATTCTCATAAGGGAAGTTTCTAATGACTAGAAGTTTCTAGTCACTTTGATAAGCCATCATCCATGCGACTAAATGTCATGACTAGAAAAAAGAAAGTCTAAGACCTAGAAAAGGGTCAAAAATCATAATATCTCAAAAACGGTAACCCTATGGAGAAAAATAGGTTGATAACAGATGCCCCCTAATGTATGAGGTTAGTAGAGAATTTGATGGCTGAAATACATTATGACAAATATTAGAGGTCAAAATAGGAATGAGGACACATAGCCAAGGACTCAGATCGAATGAAACTGGAGTTGAAATCTTATCTATGCTGATAACATCCTCGAGGTGAAGCAGACACGAAACAGAATTCTCCCATTGAAAGCACCAGTTTTGTTGCAATGAAATTTAAATACAAGGAGCTATCTCTCTGTGATCTTATCCCTAAATAAGCTCACCAGAAAAAAAGATAAAAAATGGCCAATAGATAGGAAATCAAATCCTAGACCAATGATCAAATATGTAGCAAGTAAACAGTTCTAGATGCTATAAAGGAAAGAGAGTACATGTGGCCTCCTCATAGGTCGATGAAGGGTTTTTAATTTTTAGTAAAATCCTCATGCTCCACTCAAGTGATCTACTTCATCTCCACTCAATCTCAATGCCTACACATAGCCGCAAACACTCAATGACGACAAGTGATTTTCCTCAGAAGATCACCGACTCAAAACAATATATAATTAATATATGTAACTGCTACAAACATGTAAATACAAGGAAGTAACATATATTTCTATTAGCTCAAGATAAAAATGAAAATATTCCTTTGCTTAGATCACCTCTCCAAAATATGGTAGAGTATCCCCACTACAATAGGAAAAACATAGACTCTAGCAGCATAAGCCTCACAAACTCTATCTCTCTCAGCATAAATATGATGCTAAAGCATAAACTCTGGATCCCAAAGGCACTAACTAGCCTCACCCTCTGAAGTGGTCCAATATAAATAGGATGAAGAGAGCTCCTAGGAGGATTAATGTAGATTCTTAGGATGACGAGAAGTTATGGAATCTTCTCAATGATAATTCCTAGCTAGCTCGAATAGGTGATGAGTCAAACTAATCTCCTAGGAACCACGACACTCTAGAAATATTCCCCAGTCGCAGGTACAAAACAAGAAGAAAAATATTGTAGTCACTATCATAAGGCAATTTGGCAACAACTGGAAGGTTCTAGTTTCTCTGATAAGCCATCATCCATGCGACTAGGTGTCGTGATTGGGAAAAAGATGGTCTGAGGCCCAAACAAAGGTCAAGAGGCATAATATCTCATGAACATTAACCTTAGGGAGAAAAATAGGTTGATAACATATTGGTTCGTTTCCTATATGATCACATGAAAAATCGACAATATGAAAGCTTAGAGAATTTAAAACAATCACTGATATTGTAAATTCAGGAAACCAATTAGGATACTAGGCTAGAAAATGTTTAGAAGTGAGTGTCAAATCAAACCAAGTTTTCATATCAACACCAGGGTTTTGATTCGATGAATGGATTAAGAATTCACTATCACTCAAGAAGAGAGCTACTGCTAAAAATATAATTAACCTCATGACATACACAAAAGGGAGATGAAGGTGATTGATCTCAGAAGTGTTTGGCAGTGTGGAATCTTCCAACCAAAAAAGACCTTTGTCTTGATAATTAGGATGACAAGATTTGAAACTGTGTGTATCAATATAATATATTATCTCCAACCATAAGTGTGATGCAAGGGATTCACATGATGAATAATTAACCAAACAAGAATCTTCCATCTGATCAAAAAATCTATCCTGAGGGTTACGAGAATTAACTTGAAAATGTTGAAACTCCTTTAAGGATGAGCTCACATCCATTGGATGAATGTTAAGGAAATAACTATGCGAGAAAATATGGATCCAACTTAGTTTGGAGATCTCAACGGAATTGCAAGAACTTGAGATAAAAATCAGTAGCTGCGGAAGTGCCTCAAATTTCTGACAGGTCTTTGAACTTTCTCATGGTGGATCATCAAATTTGGGTGGCTTCTAAAAATCAACAGGTAGATATGCACCACTATCGTCAGATGTATCAATAAAAACATTATTACTGCCACTATTTTATTATATTTATGATTAATCATATCAGAATTTTGATGGATAAACCATTTAGATGCATCTATCGGAAAACTCCCTTAATCATTTAAAGTTATAACATCTTCCTCTTGACTTATGAAAGATTTACAATTGAAGAGATCATGCAGAATAGATTCAATCTTTTCATCCTCTTATTGTAGAAGCACACCATCTTGTACCTAGTTGCAATCATGACCAACCAGATAAGGATTTAAGGAAATTAGAGAAACTATTGCTATAAAAAACTTATCAAACATATCTAGGTACAATGAATAGTGTGATAGAGGTGAGGATAGATGAAAAGACTCAGGAGGAGTGTAACAGTGCCAGGTTGAACTTCCATGTAAATAGATAATGTAAAGATATTATAAAGGAAAAAATTAGACCAAGGTCATGGGATACACATTGCAAGCTAAATGAATGGGAAAAAATTACATTGGGATCCACTTGCAATTAATAATTAATTTACTGGCTATCAAAATTGGAATTGGCATTGACAAGAGGAAAAGGACAATAATTGAGGAATTATTTATTACAGGCTAGCAAGGACATGTGGCAAAGTGCAAAAGAAATAAAGAAAAATAAAAGAAACTCTACTTCAATCAATAAGGAAGAGGAAGAGATAGGAAAAGTAGAAAAATATTAAAAGAATAGGCATGGAGAGGAAAATGAAGGAAAATGAAAATATAAGAATAGAAAATAAATTGGAGATACATAATTCTAGCATTCTCCTTAAGGAAAAGGAGAGGAAACTAGAAGGAAAACACTACAACAATAGAGAGCACTTGGAAAACACTTGGAGAGCATTGTGGATAACACTTAGACATAAGGAGGAACAAGAAAGGGAAACAAGGAGTGCAAGAGGAATTCGATCAACAGAAGGAAAGGGTAGAAATCAATCAAAGAAAAGAGCGACCAACAGGAGGATTTTTGTAGGTAACAATTTTCATGTGTGATTATCTTGTTGGGATTTTAATGCATGGCTCATGCATTGGTTTATTGGTCATTTCTCTCTCATTGGCATGGATATCTTCCTGGATTGGCAGTCATTTTCAGCCTTATCTTATGCCATTTTCTGGATTGCGATGATGTAGTGGGTTTCTTGTTTGGTTGAGATTTAGATTGATGGTATATTTTGGATCCTAGTTGAGGCCATATCAGGAAAATCCAAAGGGTTGAGAGTGGAAATGGTTTTATCCAAGCAAGATCTTGACAGGTGGGTGGAGACAAGGAAATTCCTCTGTGTAAGGTGAAGACTTTATGAGGCAAGGAAGCCTGTATTAGTTTTTGTTATTTATGAATCGGTTTAGGTGAGATCACTATGGCTTAAGGGTGGAGGTGGTTTAACCTCTTGATTCCTTATTTGGTTATGTTTTGGTTTATCCCATGTGATCCCACATTCATGCTTGGAATATGGAATGTGGGTGATTGGGTTCGAAGAAATATTTTTCTCAATCCCAATATATAGTCGAGTGGTACGTGGAATTCCTGATTTGATTGACATTATGCATATAATTATGTGTGTTATTCTTTAATGAGATCCATGAGTATAACTTCTGCTTTAATGTGTGATTATATGACTGGTTTGTCATGGAATCATTTTGGTTAAATGTTGGTTAGATGCAAGATATATCTCTTATTATATGTTTTTCTCTTGTCATTGATCTTTCTCATGGTTTGATAAGGTATTGAATGGTTTATATGAATGCATGAGCTAATATGTATTGTTACAACTAGTGTGAGAGGGTAGTAAGCCTTCCTGATGAACCTCTGATGAAACTAATGAATCAATGAACAATTACACATTCATCACCTATGTTATCACTCCAAAATTTCTTCAAAGTTGTTAGAAAAATAAATAATAGAGGTAACCACAAACCGCTTTTGGAGATCAGGACCTAGCCTTCCTGATGCTTAGAGAGGGCTCTCTCTTTATAATTTAACTTTGTTTTAGTTAAGATGATTTTAGGCTAGTTATTGTTTGCACTTGAGTTTTGGTTTGAATTTGGGTGGTGGGATCACTTTATTTAGATGAACAAAGGTTTGGTTTTACCATTGGGTTATGGGGTCAAATGTCAGACAAACAAGACTAGATTCAGTTCTAAAAGCAGTGTCAAGAGGGAAAGATAGAGGAGTTACTGCAGATTTCAAAGGGTGGAAGGTGAAATGGTTTCCAATCAGATCCAGGGAGAAATTAAGGGTTCCCTAGGCTAGATCATGAAGAGAAATGAAAGGGGTCAACCAGGATGAGAGAGCAATTAAGGGTTCTCAAATCCGAGTATCAGAGGAAAACATATAAATGACTAACTGTGCAAAACAAAGTGTACTTAAACAAATTCTGAGTGATATTTCCACTTAATTCATTCAAATTTAGAAAGCAATTAAGTTTATGAAACACATAAGAAGGTAACAAAATCAGACAAAGAAGATACTTCACTACAATATCTCATCTCATGAATCCTCTAGTGCAATATTTTTATTACTTGCTCTAGTTTGTTAACTTGAAAAGTAGTACAATCACCCTTAGGTTCAAGATCAAAATAACTCTACAAATGTATAGCAATCCACCCTAATAATTCAAATTATGAAGTATTTGTACAAAAAGGAATTACAAAATATCTTAAACTGCATTAATAACTAATCTAGGAAAAAGAAATATCTTCATGCAAGAAGATATAGACAACTATTGAATTGTTGCTTGATGTCCCTATTATTTAGGTTCTGCTGGCTTTGCTCTTTAATATTTTTCCCTTTAATATGGTTGGATTTTTGGTCTTCACACTGGATATTCTGTTTTACTTTAACCTTTCATATGATACTCTTTCATTTGATACACTCTAACCTTGCTGACCTGTCAGTATCCTTTTACTGTGCTCTTTTACTTTTTACTGTACATTTATATTTTTACTGTGTATTTACTACAGTAAATCATTGAGTTTTTCCCATGCCTCAGCGTCTGGTAATTGGATATTGAGAATTTTTTGGTATATCTCATCTTCCTCTATATACTTGGCAAAACTTGGATTATTAATAAACAGGTGTTTTACCTCATGCTAGAGGTAAAACAAGTTTTCAAATGTTTGATACAATACTTTACCTATTGGTATGCCCTTCATGGATGAATTGTTTACCTGATCTCTAGCCACTTCTTTGTTCTTCTTATTGTAATCTTCCTTTTTCATTAGCTTATCATTTATAACTAAGGGATTAGGTAATCCATTTTCCTCAAAAGCTTGAACTTAACCATGAACTTGTCAATGGCCAGTTGGATCGCTTGAAACTTATCCTCCATGTTTAACATCAAATTCCTCTTAGTGAGGACTCTTCTAACTTCCAAAATTGTACCTGTCCTGTCAGGTATCTCTCTTTCTTGCATCTCATAATTGTTCTTGGAGCTTAGGAAATGAATGATTCTTGTAGCTTCCTCTGGCATATCTCCAAGTTCTTCTTTGACTCTCTGAATGGCTTCTGTAGCCTACTTTATCAAATTAGTCTGTTCAAAAATAATATGAATGGATGGCCAAATATCATTGACAGAGTCAATGATATTGGCCCATAGTTTTTCCTTAGCCTAACCTAGATGCTCATTGAGTGTCATCTCTTCCTCCAGGCTTTTGATTCTTTAAGTCATCCTTGTGGCCTTCTGTTGTTCTTCTCTATGCATGATTTGGGCCAATTTGTAATCTGTTTCTAGGATGGTCACTTTCCCCTTAAGTCTGTTCATATAAGTGGTTTGAATGGACATTTCTTCCATTTCTTTGACCAACATGTTTGCTTCATCACCTATGGAGCCTGTTGTTGTTGATCTTGTCGCTAATATAGTTGGTGTAGATGTCAATAGTGTAGTGGCCATTGCAGCAGTGGGAGTTAAGGATGTTGCCAATGTAGAAGGTACAGCAGTGGTAAGTATTGGAATGACAGTTGCAGGAGCATTATCCAGACTATCTTGTTTGAGCTGCACCAAGCTATCGAGTTCTTTCTCCATCTCCTTCAACTGATCATTCAGTTGCAGTACTAGATCCATCATCTCTTCATGATTACTCTGACTTTCCAGGACCTTTTTTGTCTGTGGCTGTTATGAAGGAGGCAGCTTAAGTTGTTTCTTGAGGGCTACTATGTCCTCATTCTTCTTCTTGATTAATTTCTCTGTGGCCTTAAGATCACTCCAGTCATGGCCCCGTTCATTGACCAAGTCCTCCAATGATTTAATCTTGTTACCTTTGGCCTATGAGGAGGCCTTCTCTAGCCTGAATTGGGTTGTCACATTATCTAATGAATCTTTCAGCTTAAATGCATCCATAGCCTTTTCTGTGAGGGTGGTGTAAATCATTTCCTCAACCTGCTTATGGAACTCTATCTGATCAATGGGATGAACATCCCTGGCCAACACCTCAAAATTAGTCTTCTTGTAATCTGATGAGGTCTTTGGTTGCTATACAGTGGGCTGCAAAAACTACACCTGCATTTTTCCTTCTTTGATGTCCAAGGCTGACATCAATATGTTCTGTTTTGGTGGTGTAAGCTTGAGGTATTTGGCATATGTCTCTACTTTCAACTTTCCATTACTCATATTTATCTCTTTGAATCTATCTTTGATATCCTTTTCCTTGCCAGCTGGTCTGACAAAGGAAGAAACCTCCATACTCTATCATCTCTCTATCATCTATGTATTGGAGGTTGATGGTTCCTCTATCTCACCTGATGTAGCTATTTCAGCTGTTTCTTTACTTCTCTGCCCCATTGCCTCAGTGTCAATTATTTCCTCTAATGCAATGTTCTCCTCCTGTTCAGACACAGGATTCAACTTGGGCCTTTTATTTAGCTTAAACAGTTCATCTGAAGTCTCCATGGCAGAGCTGGATGCCTCCTCCTTGTTCCTCTTAGGATTCTTCTCCTCATTGGCTGGGGTCTGTATGACAGGAGGAATGTTCATTGGCTCTCGTAATTCCGGAACCTGCAGGAAAGAGCTCTGGTCAAATTTCTTTTCTAGATCAATCAGTGTGTTCTCCACATCCACAACTGTGTTATCCATATCAATCAATGTGTTCTCCACCCACTCAGTTTGGTTAGCAAACTGTTCAATGTCAGGTCATAGGTGGTGGATGTAAGGTCCCAACTTGACCTTAAGTCTCAACTTGTTTATGACTCCATGAGGGTCATAGTGCCAGATGAAACTGTTTCTGAATTTCATTTGTTGAAGTAACCTGTTAGCCTCTGGTCCAGTCTCTCTATTGTTGCAAATGAATGGGCCCAATTGGTTTTTTACCTTGAACTATGTTTTCTTCCTAGCAGATAGGAAGCGGACATCATCAAAATTGATGATTTGTCTAAAATATTCAAGGGAAAATATCCTCATAGGGAGGTGTTTGGGGAACTTATAGGGGGCTAGCTCACAACCATAAATTCTTATCTTAGTGTGGTTTTGGTATAAGTAACAATCTCCCACCTTATTGTTATTGGCCAATTGCAGTACCCTGTTGATGTCTTCAGCAGTTGAAGTCAGCATGTTCATGACTGGGTATACAAAGGAGTCTATGAAGTCTTTGTAGGTGAATGTTGTGGAAAACTTCTGGACCAAGGGTTTCTAGTAGATGACTGATTTGTCCTTTCCCTTGGTGTCCAATTTCTGGATCCTCACAGGGAACTTGTCTGTCTGGTAATACAAAAACATATAAAACAACACTGAAGAGTATTTGAAAACTCTTTCAGTGGGTAGTCTGGTGAATTGTTCATGCATTCTGTCTACAATGAACTGAGCATAATCATACATAATAGCAGGAGGCTTGCCTGGAGTGAAAATGGATAGAAAGGCCATGATGACCTCATCCACATGCTCATCTAATGTGTATCCTAGGATGCATGAGAGCATTGTGATTATGCACCTGCCAGTCTCTGAAAAAATGGTGGTAGCATAAAGTGGAGTGTTTGTAGGAGTATGACATTCCTCAATGATGAAATTCTAGAAGATTTTCTTGATTTTGACTGGGTTTAGTGTGATGTACAGGTCCAACAGGTTTTCAATGGACAGATGGGTCTAATTAGGGCTAGGTTGGATTTGTATCATCTGGTTGATGGATTCATCAGTAATGGTGAATAGAAACTACTGGTTTGGTGCCACAATAGCCCTTTGGCTTGGGAAACAGCAGGCACGACAAAAATGTACAATATCATGGAATGGGTGAACTTCTGGGAATATCTACTTGAGTAAATTGGATTCCCAAAGGCGAATGTCATCTACATGGTTTAGCAACCTATCCTTACTCCAGTGGTGGATTTTCAGAAGGTGGCCTGGAGTAGCAGTGTCTTTAGTTTGGAAATCTTTGTCTGCTAGGGCCAAATGGTTAATTTCCAGGTGAGGGGTTGACACAGGTCTGACATCGAGAGAGGTCTGGGCAGCCATATTTAGGATAAATGTGGGAATCAAGCTTATATAGGCTGAAGCAGTGAGGTTTTGAAAACTCAGGTGCACTGATAGGGTAATGGCAGTTTACAAGATAGGGGTTTAGGTATTCAGTGGGAAATACTCTCAATTCAAGGGAAATTAATTAAATTAAATTACTTTAATGCCTCAATTAACTGTACATTCTTGAATTTGAGAGGGTCGTTTTTGGCTTGTTATAAAAATACCTAGAATTTGAGGTTCAGAGTGCAAACTAGTTTTGATGGCGGCCGCAGAGGGTAATGTGGCTTCAGGTATGTTGTGCATGGCTAAATTGGGCATCCAGAGCATACTAGGAAGGTACTCGGTGGTTGAATTTGGTTGCAGAAACTCGAGTTTGCGCAGGAAGGCTTGGAAGCTTTCACAGAGAAAATTGAGCAAAAAGGGTAAAAATGGGGGTCTGCAGACTTTTAAACGGCAGCGGTTAGAAATTGGCGCGAAAAATCATAATGAACAATGATGGTTTTGGCTTACACGAGGAGACGGTTTAGGGGGCCATCGCACCGCTTTTGGCCATTAGGTAGTATTTTCTCGAGAGCACGCGAGTTAATGTAGTGCTGCCATGTAGCCAAAAGTGGTCAAGGAAAAACCGCTCATATCGCGTGCTCTAGGGCAGGTAAACTTTGGGATGTGAATGGACATGATAGGGATGCGCACCGTCAGATCTGGGGGTGACAGATCTGACGGCTGTCGCGTGGTGAAGTTGCACGGTGGGAAATCAGGGTAAAAATTAGCGGGGCCCAGGGGTTAATTACAATTGATTTGTAATTAATTAATCACTGAGGCAGGGTTAAACTGTAATGGGCGGGTTTGTGAAGTGGGGCGAAGGTTTTGTCCGGAAAATGAAATTTTTGGAGTTAATTAATAATGCGGGGGGGTTAAAACTTAGGATAAAGGGTTTTATGGGCTTTCTGGGGTTTTTAGGGAAATTTAGGGAAATTAATCAAGGGGAAAGTGATTTTTTTAAGGGGAAAAGTGGTTTCACACTAGGGAAAAAGAGTTTTTGGGTAGGGGAATGAATTTGGAGGGTAATTTGCTATGGAATGTGTGAAACCAAGGGGAAAGGGCGAAAATGAAGGGAAAAGGTGTTTTCATAAGAAATGAAGGGGTAAAATGGCAAATTAGTAAGTATTTAGTGGGGGGTGAAATGAAATGAAGCAGAAGTTAACCAAATCAGCTTATAAGCATCCTTTTACTTTCATAACTAGTCCTGCACACTGAAACTCATGCTTAGACATGATATATGTTCTTATGCTTCAATCAACTTTGTACTTTCTACAACCTTTCTTCTACTTACCCTTTTACTTACCCCTAACATTTTTTATTCACTTTGTTGGGTGCATTTAAGCTAGCAGACCCTTTCCTTTCCTTTTTCTTTTGAAAATTAAACTATCTACTTCTAACCTTATATCTTACAATGGCTCAGATTAAGCTTATGAGAAAATTTTATTTCTCTACCTATCTACTGATTTGCCAATATTAAACAGTTTGGATAGATCTTTATTCAAGCCATAGCATGCTTTTGGCGCTTGAAGCCCGCATTTTGGTCAAGTGTAATGTAAAGAGCCAGCAAAATGTGGGCGCGGAGCGCAAGAGTCTATTGTTGTCCACCCTAAGATAATGCAATTTAATGTTAAGTGTGTTGGCCTACCCATGGTCTGCAGACCATGGGATTGTATAAATAGAGAGAGGCTCTAAGTGTAAAGTCAGTCTTAGTTTTGGAGAAGTAACAGATAGATGCGAAGGCATGGTTAGAAGATAGAAGTGAATCTGAAGTGTATTGGGTCATAGTGGTAGGTAGAGGCTCTGCAGCTAAGTGCGCAGAGGCCTAGTAGAGTCCGCAGTTGAGTGTGTAGAGCCTTGCAGCTGAGTGCGCACAGTGGAGTCGGGTCTGTAACTGAACTTGAGTATTAACAAAGATAAGATTGATTCAGAATATTGTGCATCTGTTTGTAAATCTGTATTTCTATGTTCTGGTTATCTTTATACATTTACATTATTTTTCAAGTACGCGTGCTAATCTGAAAGTTGAACAAGTAATAAGAACATTGGGCCTGCCCAAACTAAGTCAAGCACTAATCTAATAGCACAGTAAGGACCAGATCAGAATAATACAAAGGTGCGCACGGGTTGCAAAGAATATAAGGCTGCACGGAGAAGTGCAGCACGGAGATTAGGATCGTGAACCTCTAGAACCCTCATCAAGACATCCCTAGGCTGCGGAAACCTGGTTCCAGCACCCTCCCATACTACTTCGGGTGAGACCTCAGTCCACGCTTCGCAGACTATTGCCAAAAGGGCCAATAGTACTAGATTTTCTTGGCTAAACTCACTACTGAACTTGGGTTAGGCCCCATGTAGCCAACAAATGGTTTCATTGCCAGGATTGGGATCTCCCCGAGGGATGTCTGATGTCATGCCACTGGAACTCAACAAAGAAGGGAATTGAAGAGTAATTGGACAAGAAGATTCACGAGTTCGTGACATAGGAAAACAGAACTCCGCAGGTATCCGAGAAAAGGTGGCTGGATCGCTACGTGTATGCGGAAATCCACGAGATCTTCTTCGCACCCTTTCCTTCTGAATTGTATGAGTGGATCGCGAGATTAGCCAACAACCAGGGAAGGTGTAAGCTCGACCAACTGATAGTGTGGACTCCGGAATCAGTGTGCAGACTAGAGGCATCAGAAGATAATATCGCACGAGTTGTAGACCATTAGCTCGATCGGATAATAAGGGGATTTATCAATGAGATTGCGATAGACATTACCATGAGCTACAGCGAAGCAGATTGACAGTTTCTCAAGGGACCGCGAGGTAAGTACATTAAATCTTTGAATACCTGGATTAAGATGTTGTTATGTGAAAAGCGAGTTATGCGAATACATTAATGTTTGTAACGAAACGAAGTGGAAAGATCTATAAACGTAGCAGGGGATTAGGAAACAGTCGCATAATTTCACCTTTGCGAGAGAGCAAGGAAGAGCTCGCTTGCGTCTCTCTGAGAAGTGTGGTCAGTTTGATAAGGCAATGCATTCCACAGTTACCACCCCCACCCATGCCACCACCCGCTTCACCTCCCTCACCTCCATCTCCACCCACTCCACCTCCACCAACCCCGTAGTTCAGCATGGTGAGCACGATCAAGCTACTCGTATTCAGAGGAGTAGGAAATGAGGATTTGGACCAGTTCTGTTTCATGGTAAGAGCAGTGTGGGAAGTGCAAGGGGTCATGGACGACAACATTAAGAAGGCTACATTGGTGAGCACGCTGCAGGATCGTGCGTTAACATGGTATATCAAGCACTTGAATGATCACCCAAATATAGGAATAGCAGAGATCCAGAATGCGTTGAACAGAGAATTTAGCCGGCAGAAATCAGAGACGCAGTCAATCATTGGGTTTAAAGAGATTGCGATGCTTCCAGGTGAGACCCCCTGGGATCTGGATCAACGATTGAAGAGTACGATCCACGAGGCTAATATGACACTCACGGATGCACAACATCGCGCATTGTTTGTGTCATCTCTAACGCCGCACCTAAGGATGGTGCTGTCGCAATAGAAACTTTCTACCCAGGCCGAAGCGTTGGAAATGGCGATGAGGTTGCATGAGACATAGATACAGAATCTGGGGCTAGGAGTTCAACAAATCCACGCGCAACTACAAAATATCTGCCTCGAAATGTAGATCTTGAAACAGGATAGGGCACCGCGGCTAGAGGTGCACGAGGAAGTATGGTGCGTAAAATGCAAAGGCCAGGGCCATGACAAGGACCATGTCTAGTATTCGAGAACTACTTGGCAGGAGAGGGCCCAATGCCATTGAGACCAGAGGCACAGGCAAGGCCAAGTGCAACACCCACGTTATGGTGCGCGATCTGTCAGATAGGAGGAAAACACACAACGGAAAATCGTCATTTACTACAGAAGTATACATAGACTCCCTAGCAGTTGTTTTGTAATTTCTGCAAGTCAGTAGGCGACGACAAGCATAATTGTCATAGCTATGAGCTAATGATGGATCGGACCCCAGCATATAGGATGCAGACAGAAACGCGAACCCTCGACCCAACTGCGGGGATGGCGCGCGCTGGATTTCAAGGGCGAGGTCAAGAACGAGGAGGAATGGGACCAGGAAGGGGCCGCAGATAGTTAATTTGTTACAATTGTGGAGGACCAGGGCACTATGCCCATGATTGTACCAACACAATGCGAATATCCTATTCATATTGTGCTCAATTTGATCATGAAATGGTAGATTGTCCTACGTTGATCACATAGATGCATGAGAACAGGGTACTCCAGCCTCCTCCCACTCAAAATATCCAAATGATGAGGTATGAACCGCGCGAATAAGACCCAAATGTGAACATGGTGCTCATAAATGGTATGGCCATAGGGGAGGATAAGGGGAAGCAACCCAAGGAAGATACATGGGTTCGCAAGGCTCCTACAAAGGAACCTGAGTTTTACTTAGAACGCATAAAGGAGACTTTCGTGGAAGCTAAGAAGAGCTTCGCGGAGGCCTCCACTTCAGGTAGTAAGGATCAACCAGAGCTAGGGATGGATCCTTCTATGCTTAATACCTTTTCGGATACATGCATTAAACTACTGTGCAACAATAAGATAGTTAAGGGACTACAGGAGTTGAACACTAGGTGCGCAGGGTCAGGAGAACCGCGTGTAGTACGGAAACTAGGAAAGCATGAATTTCTCACCGGGAGGGAAATGAGATTGACGACACAGATTGGTGAGTATGAAATGGATTAAGTAATCCTAGACCTAGGTTCAGACGCGAATGTGTTACCAAAGCAGACATGGGAATGCATGGGCAGGCCCGCGTTATAGTGGTCCCTATTCAATTACGAATGGCGAACCAATAGAATATTTTACCCATGGGGAGTTTGTAAAGAGTAACAATTGATATCGAAGGCGCAAGCACACAGACGGACTTTGAAGTAATAGAGATTGTCAATGACAACAATCCTTATCTCGCGTTGCTAGGAATAGACTGGGCCACTGATATGAATGGATTCATCAACCTGAAGAAGAGGAAGATGATATTCGAGAAAAAGTCCCTACGCGTAGTAGTTCTGCTAGACCCAACCGAAGGAGCACGTTACACTGAACCAGTGTGCGATTATGAGGTAGATTGTATTTACCAGATAACGATGTAGGACTAGGATTGGGTGAACCCAACTATAGATGGGAGAATCTCGTGGGAGTGTGACAAGTCCTGTACTTCGGATTCAGATGAAGAAGTAGAACGCTAGCAGAACCGGTTGCACGAAGTGACAACATTGAGTTGCAACATGATGATTAGATCACTTTGTTGTGTGACAATAGAGGCAAGGGAATTGCCAACATATGATGGAATAACAGTGGTGGATGAATTCCTAGACAAATTTGAAAATGCAGTACCGGAACAGCAGCGGTACGGTGCGCTAGAATGGTTGTTGCACGCAACACCCGCATGATGGTGGAGTACACATCAGTAGACCATTGTAAACTGGCGCAAAAGTAGGAAGTGGATGCACTTATGGTTTGGAAGCCCCCAACGGTGAACAAGAGCTGGGCAGCCACAACAAAGCAGCTTGCACACCCACCTATGTCGATGGGTGCAGACGAGTGTTGTGCAAACACACCCTAGACTAAGGATTGAAAATCAGAACCAGATGCAGCAGCAAGAAAAGCGATGCGCTCCACAGAGATTCCACGTAGAAGCATTCTAGAAGGTATGCAGAATCCTAAATAGGGTTTACCAGGAGGGATGGACTGATTGGGACCTGCGCGTACCAGTGGTCCAATGGGCCTATAGGGCCATGCACAAGAACCTGAGTGCGGAAATGATTCTGAAGATGACGAGTAGAGTCGGGGCCATAGTTTTGGAAAATAATCCTCACGCCATAACTCCCATAATTGGGATAGCACGCGAGGACGAACATATGCAGATTCAAGAAGCCATTCGGCGAGGGAACCTTGAGCTTCGCGAACTCGAAGAAGATCGGGTATGAATGAAGCAGAAAAGGATGTTAATGGATGTGGAAATTAGAAAACTGGAAACCAAAATCACGCAAGCATGTTGCGTCGATAGAAGGACAGGACAAGATATGGGTAGCCATACCACCACATTAGAAGATTGTCACCAAGAATTTATGGCTCTACTACCATGGCTACGACAACACCTTATCAGACAAAGTAATCAGAGGAGCGCACTGCATGAGGAAGAACACAAGGCACTGACTGGCACCAAGATAACTAAGGAGGGCCCGTGGACCAGGTTGGAATGTGACTTGAAGCCTCGCACTGGTGGTGCAACCACCTGAAAATCCATAGGAAGCATAGTCCCAGCGCTCCAAGTAGTTGAGAGAGAGCACAAGGCTATAAAAAAGTCTGTATGGGCACTGTGTGACAAGGAGGTTGCGCGCAGGATCAATATGACACACGGGTCATGTCCGTGCATAGGGGTTGTGCTACAACGCGGGTAGGTTGGGAAGTGACCATTGGAGTCACTGTTCATGACAAGATGTCCAATTTAAGGCAACGAGGAGCGGGCGGTGGGCAATTAAGACACGAAGTCAGAACTAGATTTGGGGCTAACTGCTGCCAATCTCACATTAATGAGCCAAATAAGGGGGGAATGGTCGAATTTGAATTCAAAAAGGCCTATAAATCACAGGTGGCTCTCCACCGAACAACCCTTGGCATTTTGAGAATTCAGTTGTTGCGCTACCAATTGGGTATGGACTTGACGAATTTGGAGGCTGTGAGAGCAAGTTCAGTGTTTGAGACATTGCCGAAGGAGACACAGGATTTCCTGATCAGAATGATGTCAAAAACCAAGGGAGCCATGTAGAGATCTACGCCGCCGGTGGGGGATGCACCAGAAATCCCTAAATTTCCCCAGACGCCGAGGCCCAAAAAGGATCCATAGGCAGCAGGACTGGTCTATATGTCTCCGCGAAATCTTCGTTCAGTAAACTATCTGTGAAAGACAAGGGCAAGATGGTTAATATTCAGACAGATGATGAGGAGGAGGATCTTCAGGCCTTTGTAGAAGAGATTGAACCAAATGAAGAAACGGAGGAAGACATTCAGCCAGTGCGGACTGCAGCAAAACTGCCCAAATATGTCCCCCCATGGAAAGGGAAAGCAAAAGTACCCAAGGACGTGGATACCATTAAGAGCACACTAGAAACCCCACTCCTCCTAGATGGAATTCTATTTGAGGGTTCAGTCCTAGGCCGCGTTCCCATGATGAAATTTGAAGATTGGGACCTCGCAGACAATGAAAGGTTCCCACATTTGGAGACTAGCCAACTTATGAAACAAAGCAAGGAGGGGTCAGTTACAGTGCTACAGCTGCAGAAATGGCTACGCGAGGTGGAGGAGGCTGGGCTACTCTACCTACCATGGATTCCACACTTTCACTGGGCACCAATCACGATATTCGTCATCAGGCAATTGCTTTGCCTAGTCCATGATGGGTACTTGTGGTTGGAGGAGCCGATTCCCATCACGGTAGAGCTTATTCATAGGATTTCTCGCCTCCCCTGTACGGGAAAGGACCCCGTGGAAATAGCTGGCCAAAGTGGAGACTTGGTGCTCGCATAATCCATGAAGAAGAAATACAAGTTGGAGAAGAAGTGGAGGGGCTATGTCATTACTAGCATTCAAGACAAAGGGGTGCACGTAGCCACCAAGCTGCTGGTAGGAAAAGTGATGAGAAAATGTCATGGCAACGAGGTACCAACAACAGTCATCATACTGGCTGAACAATGCACCGAAGGGGTACAATTGAACTGGGCATAGTTCCTCTGCAAGGAGTTCCTGACGAACTAAAGGAGGCTCAGGAGTAGGGTAAGACCTTCCACTACGTGTGGTTTCTCTTATCCATCTTGCTGGTTGTAGGGGAATTGCCAGAGGACATTCAGTTTCCCCCTCTTGACCAGGACTTGCCAGAGGTAACAAAATACCCGTCGCTCTAGGAAACAAGGCACGCCACGCGAATCCGCAAGATCAAGATCTTTTGGATACTCATGGAGGCGAGCATACAGATGTGGATCAACAAACGGTTGCGCCTATCCCCCACAGCATACGACAGTCTGCGGAGCTTTGCAGACTTTAAGGTAGATATGCACAATGTGTATATCAAGGTGCGGAAGTATCCGGAGTAGATTTAGACCAAACTCCCGTTCATTGTAACTAATGACGTTGTTTTCATGGTTCTCGACTCATGGCCACCCGAATGGTGCACATCAGATCTGGCAGCGCATGATGAGGAAGTGATAAAAATACAGAAGGATGCTGCCAAGCTACTGGTACAATAGAAGGGGAACGAGCAGTTCACCGAGGAGGTAAGGGCTTCCCGCGAGGTAGTGAAGGCCGCTGTAGAGCAGACCAAGGCCACTAAAAAAATAGCAGCAACTGGGGCCACCACGACGCAGGAGGAAAGAGGCCTAGACCTGACCACAGCACAAGGAACGGACAACATGGTAGAAAGTGTGGACCCAAGCACAACAACTACACAACTAAAACGGCCACGCGGTATGGAATGAACAGGGCCACGGAAGAAGACCAAGGCTTCCAAATTGTATGGGGAGCCTATTACACTGACAGAGGGTGATCTATACAACATCAGTGGTACAGTTCGCGAGGTCACCAGGGAATCACTCCAAAAAGCAATGACGGAGCACCAAAATGTGTTGGTGGCACTCAGGGCACAAGTGCAGGGACTTCAGGTGTGGCTCCCACAAGAGGGACCGATAGTTGCCTATGTGTTATAGAAATATTTGGGCACTACAACCCCAATCACATATGTCCATAAACCAAGGGCTTATAAACCCCTAAAAGTGTTGTTTCATACCCTAAAGGATCAAGGTCAACTGATTACATCATTTCCCAGAAGTTCTCCCTGAAAAACTGCTCAGAACTAGTCAAAACTGGATCATATCACTTGCTCCATGGCCAAGGTGTGATGCATCTCACCTTGTACACACAGGAGGTGTGATGCATACTGAAAAGGCCTTCTGTAGGGTGTGATGAGCGAGAATAGACAAATGGCAGAGACAGTTTTCTAAGTGGATGATCAAGGAATCTTCTAGAAACTTCTCATATGACACTTGCCTCTCAGAATTCGCCCAGGGATGAGTAAGAGATCAATGAAATCTCCAAGTGGAACCAAGAACTATCAATGGAATGAAACTAATCAAAAACCCAGAGCTGACTCACACCTCTGCAAATATCTATATATGGATCCCTCATCTTAGAGATCCAGAGAGAGGATCCCTCCTCTCTTTGAAGACATTGTTGGGTGATATTGCTTTGTATGAGGTGAAGAGGGCTTTCATGCTGGGAGGATGGCGCTGGGTCGGACCAATGGGTTATAATCCTCTCTTCTCCTACTTCTATCAATAAAGCAATTTGATTTTTCCTCCATATTCTCGTATATCTCTGAATCTTGTATTGATATATGCATTTGTATGGTTAATATACATCTGATCCTATATTGTTTATAGGTGCTCTTTGAAGCGGGACAAGTAAGGAAGAAGTGGTGAGATTTTGTCAAAGGGGAAAGGAAACAAGCAAGGAGCCAAGTGAAAGACTGAGGTTGGTACTCTCTGCTTCTTTCTCATCTATCTCTCTTAAAGGAAAACACAAGTGACTTTAGTTTTTTTGTTTCTAAGATAGCTACCCATCTTAGTGGGACTAACAGCTCTGAATGGACACTAGTTTTCCCGATAACAAAATGGCGACTCCATTGGGGAGCGAAAAGTTTGATTGCTTGTCTCTATTTGTTTGCTTCGTAAACTACGGACGGAGCCTAAAGTTAAGCCAGCTAGCCTTCGAACTGCATTTGCTATGCAAGTGCAAAGTAGATCAACACTGCTTTAATCAATCTCTAGGTTTGTTTATGAACTGAACGACTAACTTGCAAACATCTTAAGTGCCCTAGAGGTAGCTCAAGTAACCTCATTAGATCAGCCCCTATACTTTGTATTTACTGACTATCATTAGCTCAGCCTAAATCCCTGAACTAAGCTGCAAACTATGACCAAAAACCAAGTTAAAGTCTCGTCCCTGGACCATCGCACTGTCTCCTTTTGGCAGACTGGATGCATCGCACCTCCCATGTGCAGTAGGTGGGATGCATCCCTGTTTCCCTGTGTTACAGGTGCGATGATCAGGTAAGACTGTTTCTGCCTCTAGATTTTGGTTTTTTCTTCACTGTCTTCAGCTTTATTCAGGAGTTTTGCTGTCTGTGATCAGTAGACCACTATTGAAACCCCCTTCCTTTACATTATTCAGCCTCCATTGTACAAAGAATTGTGAATGTTTTTATGTATTTTTCGCCATTTACAGTTCTCCTTTACAAAATAGTAGCTTAATTGAACTGTCGTCTTTTGATTTGAAAGTGTCGCAAGTGTCATTTTCAGTCAAAGAAAAGAATCCTCCTCTTTTTGATAGTCGATTACACTGTTACACTTTTATTTGATCTGAATTAATAGTTTTTCAAGTGTCAAAATTAGTTTTCAATTCAAAATTGCAAAGCGTCGTTTTGTCTTCCTTTCGTTTTTTTGAAAAGAAAATCGTTAGTACTGTCGCTTTGAAAGAAGAGATAATTCAAATTTGTATTTAGCATCCTTTCTGTCATTCACACATTAAGAAAGTGGAAAACAAATACATGCATGTGCATTTGCATTTAGACTGCTTGTTGATTTTGATTTAGGATAGTGCATCTAGTGTGTGCTCTCTGCTCTATGTTGAAAGGATTTCGCTTCTCTTTCCTTAGTAGCTAGGATTTTCATTGCAAAAATAAGAGTAGACAACTGTTTATCATCTTAGATTGCATATTTAGGAATTGTATATCTACATCACACAGTGAACCTTAAAGGCAAACTTCTTAAGAAAGATCAACTGTAAAATAAGTTCAATGAACATAAAAACGCTTTGGAACCTAACACACAACATCTAGAAGTCTAGGCTAGAGATGTATTCTGGCGTCATAAAGCCTGGTAACTGTCGCTTTCATCGTAGGTTGGGTGATTCCTCCTCTTTAAGACGACAAGTGCCAGTATGGACTTGTGCTCCCACGTACCATCAAGTATATATTGGGAGACCACAATACGCTATATCCTTTATCCTTAGGAAGTCGTGTCTGCTGCCCTATCGATCGCAATGCACTGAACACAGCATTCGGGAAGATTGACTGTCGTACCGTAAAAATTATTCTGTAGTTTTGCGATTGGTTTGGTAATCCCTCTGTCTAGATTTCGAGAGTAGTCTCTTTCGTTCCTTTTTAGACTCCTTAAAAGAAAAGGTCCATCTGAGCACTTGTCACTTTAGGCTCATTAAAAATCGAAGGCGACTAGAGTCATCTTTAGCTCTTTCTCGACTCTTAAAAATTGAAAAAGAAAGTAGTGTCAAAGTGTCTAAAATTCATTTAATTCAGAATAACATTTTCCCCTCTTATTTTGAGTTGATCAAATAATCAGCAATCGTGGAAGAAATTCAATCAAAAGCTCGTCATTTGTGGAGACTCACGAGTCAGTCGTCTTTGACTCCAGAAACAAAACCATTCCGGGCCAAGTGGACTCGTTTAACTGGGTCAAAGTCTCTTGGTTTGTTTGAAACTTGTGTTTCAACATCCTCTGAGACTCCAGTTACTCCAATCATTTATGGTATCCCTGCCTCTAAAGAAGAAGTTCCACAGTTACAAGAGGACATTAGAATTGATCCTAGTGTAACAGTAAACACTTCTATTCCTGAACCAGCTCCATCTAGGGTTGATTCGGACGGTGTTACCCCTCCAGCATCTGTTGCTGCAGAATTTGTACCTTCTTCGGCACCAGAAATATTTTACGGACCTAATGGTTGACCTCTTCCACCTGGATTGATTGCTATAGAAGAGATTACAGAGGATGTTCCATCCAGTACTCCATCACATTTTGGAACTGGGATCCACCTATATCCTTCTACTTCAAAAGTTAGTACCCCTTCATTGCAAGTTCCTGTAGAATCGCTAGGAAGTCTTTTGGATAGACTCGATATGTCTGGATAACCATCGAAATCTAAGACTGTGTCATCCAATACAGTGGTAGCAGAACCTCCTACCGCCACTCCGACGATGTTCGCTGGTATGCCATCTATCCCAACTAGCTCTCAACCACTAGAGGGAGTCCACCGAGGGACTGTTTCGACAGTATCGTCTGTTCCCATTTGTTCGTCCAGAATAATATATGGAATTTCTTATGTTGAGTCTCAGCAAATTGATCCTTCACAATAGTATCAATTTGTGCAGTCCAGTCTCCAAAGGCCAATCTTTCCTTTGAGCACTAGATTATCGCCGTATGGGGGGCAGTATGCCCTTTCATTGTTCCCTCCGGGAGAACAACCATATGAGAATTCACAACCAAATTTGGGTCAAATTGGAATCACATCTAGTGGTTGGGTGCCAATACTGCCTCAACAACCAAGAGTTGTATACTCAATGCAACCAAGTCTACCTGTGTCGAATATCCCCACTACACCAGCTATTGTGACAGTGTCACAAGTTCAAGCGTTGCCTGTTGTA
Source organism: Pinus tabuliformis (assembly GCA_031772625.1). NCBI lineage: Eukaryota > Viridiplantae > Streptophyta > Pinopsida > Pinales > Pinaceae > Pinus > Pinus tabuliformis. The sequence goes on along the minus strand of CM062819.1, from coordinate 1,503,187,312 downwards.
TGCCAGCCTCAAGTTTCTGAAGTCGTAATACAACAGCCTCTTGTCTCCACGATGAAACCGCAATCGCCGATTGGTGGCTCCTTAACTAGAGTGACTCAGGCTCAAACGGGTACTATTAACCCTCATCTTGGTCAAACATCTAGTATTAGGCAACAACAAATGGTTTCACAACCATGGCTGGTGCAACATCAACAACCGCAATTCTAGCAAGCTTACCAAGGACCTGAGCAACAAAACTTTGCAGGTAATGGGCAGCCGTATGTTCAAAACAGTTATCATCAATCATCTCAAAATGGTTATGCCCAACAACCTTATCAAAGTTATCAGCATCAAGTACATTATGCTGGTATGCAAAGACCCATTTCTCAGGCGATCCCATCTTATCCTGGGTATGCTTTGTTGAACCTGAATCAACAGTTGCCCTTCGTGGTAGCTTTAGAGTTACCAGATCTAAATTGGCTAACAAACGATCCAATTGCTTATGCCCCTTGGTGGCCAGTGATTCCTCATAAACTTCCGTCATATATTCCTAAATTCAATGAAAATCCGGGTGAAGATCTGTCGAATCATGTGATGACCTTTCATCTATGGTGTTCCTCCAACACTCTAAATGATGATTCGATTAGGCTTCACCTTTTTCAGCAAACGTTAACTGGTCCGGCAGCAAAATGGTACATCGAATTGCCTAGAGCTTCATTTGATAACTTTGGCACCCTTGCCACCACCTTTTTAACCCATTTTCAGTTACCAATAAGGTACAAAACAAGAATAGAGCTTCTTACCAATCTCAAGCAGACGACGACGACTCACATATCTCATCATATTCATTAGTGGTGACATCGTCGTAGAATGGTAAAAACATATGTTCCTGATCAGCTACTAGCTGAATGGTTTATTAAGTCATTGTTACCTTCTATTACAGAAGATGTGGCAAAGGGAGGAGTCGTCACTGAAGAGCAAGTCATTGCTCGTGCGCAATATCTAGACTTGATCTATACTCAGTCTGGCACGCTCTATGACAAAATCCCTGATGCTCCTAGACCAGAGTTTTCCGTTCCTCCTCCTCCTAAATCAAAAAAAGACTCTCATGCCGGTGATGGCGTGATAGGTATGACTAGCACGAAATCCACAAAGGCTACATCTAAGAAAGCCCGTAAGGTTTCTGGTCAAAATGCAAATGAAGAACTTCTAGCCTCGGAGGTTAATGCCATGTTGACCGACAAAGGCAAAGAACCGAAGCAGCCAGGGGGCAAGAAGAAAGGGAAAAGAAAAAAGAAGAAACAGGACGATTCGTCTCCTGAAAAATCTTTTGCAAACCCTTATGGGCAAAAGAAACCTAGTTAGCCATGCCTCATATGTGATGAGGACCATTGGACAAGAGATTGTCCATATAAAGCTAAAGTTAAGAAAATCTTTAAGAATTCAAGAACTTCAGCAGTATTGACTAACCCATTTCCAAACCCAGGAACCAATCTGATTGCGTTGTCCATTTCAAAATAGCAAAATGATTCTTTGATATCGACAAGGAATAAAGATTACGGGAATCCACAGCCGTCGAACAACAAGGCTACTGATCAACCTAGTAGTTCGACAACAAATTTGACAAAAGTTGTGCCACCCATCATTCCTAAGCTAACAATAAAGCCGCCAAAGGGAGTAGTACACAAATTGACATTTAATCCTCGTGCCAGAGCAGCACAGAATTATAATATAGTAGTTGGACCTGGCCTAATCGCCATCTGCTATGTCGACACTTGAAGTACCGCAAAATTGCCCTTCCCAAAAGCAAGCTCTATTATCAGCAATAGGTGGGATTGACCCAGCGGATTCCAATCTTGTGGCATTTAATCATAAAGGATATGAACCTCAGTTACCAGCTCAACTCACTTTCCTCATTCAAGTGAAAGCCCTCAACAAAAATGTTCATCGAACAATTATTGTTGAGCGGGCATCTACATGTATTATGTCAATGAGTTTCTGGAAAACTTTAGGCTCACCACCCTTGTCGCGATCGTCAACGACGTTAAAAGCATTCGATGGATGAACATACACTCCATACGGGATTTTGAGTAACTTACAAGTTGAACTGGGGGGAAAACAATAGAAATTGATGTTGAAGTTATCGATGGAAACCTCAATTATAACATCCTACTAGGAAGGCCTTGGATTTATGCTATGGCCGCTGTTGTGTCAACATACTTTAGAAAGATTGCATTTGATTTTCAAGGAGGAATTACAATCGTTGACCAGCAAACCTTTCTCCCCAATAATTCACAAGTTACGAGAATCATCCCGATGATCCATGGAAGCTATCATTCACTTCAAAATATCAAAGTAGGCCTGCTAAAAGACCCTACTTTGATGGGTACTTTTTCCCTACCGCCTCAGAGTAATCTGGCGGAAGTGGCCATGGTGGAAACCTGCAATATGATATCTTCTATATCTAAAAGATTCAGAAGATTCCTGAACATTTTGTCAGCATGGATCATCGCCATTTTAGAAATATTGTAGCAATCAATTTTCTTGGCCTGGGGGGCAAACTCAAATCAACACTCATCGAGTGTTTGGATAGATAGGTCTAAGGAATATGGCACCTCTTCAGATCCTTGGTCACATGTACATTCTACAGACGAAGGAATCATTTAGTCAATGATGATAGGATAGGCACCATGGGAAGATTACCACCATCGTTCCCATCTTCTGGATCACCATGAAGATTATTCCAGCAACCTTAATCATCCTTCAGTTTTTTATTTTCTATCAAATACTGTAAACACGGTGGATTATGAGGATAGTTATTTTACTGTGTCAACCTCAATAAAAAATGAAACAACTCCCTTTCCAAATCAAGTCTTTGATTACAATCTCATAAAATCCAAGTCGAGTCTTAAAAAGATTTCGAAGGTAAACCTTCATTCCAACCACCGCGTTGAATGCAATGAAGCTTGGGGGGCATTGTTGGGTCCCTATAATACTATTGATTACCCCATTACTATTGTATTTATACCCCTTATTAATATTGTTGTGCCCCTATTGCCCCCATATTGTTATTACTGTGCCCCATAGAATCCCTCTATTGTTATTTTTGTGGCTTTATATTATTATTGTTAGGTCGGCTGGATTATATTGTGACTCCTTAGACTCCTATATATAGAAAGGAGGTTTTTTCATTTGAATCATCCAAGAATTGTTAATTTATGTAATGTAAAGGAGGTTTCCCCCTTGAAGAGGCTGAATTATAAGGCGTTGATCTATCTTTTCTATCTTTTCTTGAACTGGTTTCATACCATTTGGTATGAAAGCTTTGGATTCTAGGGTTTCGCTGCTCCAAACAGGTCATCGTGGAATTTTTGCTATAAATTTTTTTCTGTGATGTTTCAAAAGTTTCAAAAAAAACCCATTTGAGAAGAAATCGTGCTGAACCTCGGGTCCAGATTTCAGAGCTTTTCGCGCTATATTTGCGGAGACATGATCTGAGGAAGTTGGTCTTTTTGCAAACTCCTGAATTACATTCCAAACAGGTGACCTAGGGAAAATCGTCATAACTTTCTCTCTGGGGATCGGATTGAAATTTCGTAAGAATGTGCAGAAAGAGGACGGACTGTAGTTTCTTGTATGCATTTTTCAGATCCAAAGGTCAAAACAGTCACTCGTGGCACATCGTACAAATTCGCTCTACTGAACTAGTCTATAGTCAAGTCATTGTGGGAGATTTAACATAACTCTTCCTTGGAGAATCCAATTTGGGTCAGACTTGTGGCATTGGAAAGAGGACATAGAAGGATACTACAGTTCACAATTTCAGAATTGGAGGATTTGAAATTACAGAGATACATCAGATTCAATATCAGGTTTCTACAAAGTGAAAAAAGGGTGTATTTTTTTTATTTTATTTTTTGCGTAGGGTTGGTTTGAAGGAATTCAAAGGGCATAATAAAGCATTATTATCGGTAACTGATGCCCCGAGCAAAGAAAATGCAAACACCTAGTAAGGAACCTAAAAGCTCTAGCATGACTCATGAAGAAGAGGAAGAAATGCTACATGATATATCAAAATTACAAGAACAAGTGCAACAAATGTCACGCTCACAAAAGCTAACAGAAGCTAAGATAAATGGCATGGAATCTAAGATAAATGGAGTGGAATCTAAGATAAAGGGCACTGAAGCTAATATTGATGATTCGAAGATAGATTTGAAGAGATACATGGTAGATTTGAAGACAGGTTTGAAGACAGACATGGCAGATTTGAAGACAGATTTGAAAAATTTTCTACAAAAAATACTTACTAATGGTGAAAAGGTTGTAAAGGAAACTCATGATGTGAAAAAAATAAATGTTAATCATGATTCCATAGACTCTAATGTTGGATCAAAGACCCACCACATTCCAAAAATCGATATGAGGAAGTTTGATGGCAAGGATCCCGCCACATGGATATTACAGATGGAGCAATTCTTCGATCTCAATAATGTGCAAAACACACAAAAGGTACGTATGGCAAATTTATATTTGGAACCAAATCAGTTTGTATGGTATCAATGGCTTTGCTCTCATAAACAATTTATCACTTGGGCAATTTTTACGGAAGAATTGATAGCACATTATGAGGGTACAAAAAGCAACACATCTTTTAAGCCAATTGATAAGTCTCAAACAAAAGGGTTCAATAATGGAGCACATTGAGGAATTCCAAAAATTGAACATAAGGGTAAAAGATATTCCAGAGGAGCATAGGATTGATGTGTTCATAGGGTATTTAAAGGATAATATCCAAAATGATGTTCGCCTTTGGGAACCTGATTCATTAGAGAAGGCATTCAGGTTAGCAAGAAAAATGGAAAGCAAAATTATGGCAACCAGGAAGCATACCACTCACAACTATAAAGACGGAAGTGTTGTTGCCCCTAGTCTTCCACAACCTATAAGGTTGACACCACAACAATTGGAAGAAAAAAGAGCAAAAGGGCTTTGTTACAGTTGTGATAGCAAATACACTAAAGGTCATAAGTGTGCTGAGAAGAAATTATTCTACATAGATTGTGAAGAGGAAGAAGAAAAGGAGCAAGAAAGGTCAAAAGAAGAGGATATACTCCAAAAAAAAAGCCTAGATGAAGAAAAAATAAATCCGACCATATCTTGTAATGCATTGGCGGGAATTACCACTCCTCAAACCATCAAGATAGAAGGACAAATCAAGAAGAAAAAGGTAATAGTGTTGATTGATTCAGGAAGCACCCACAATTTTATTCATTGTAAGGTAGCAAAAGAATTGAATTGCTTCCTATATCCAGCACCAGAGTGTCAAGTGATGATTGCAAATGGAGGAACAATAAATTGCTCTGGAAAGTGCCATAATATCAAGCTATCCATGGGAGAATATGTATTGACTAGCCCAATGCTTTCCATTCCAATGGGAGGTGCTGATGTTGTACTAGGAGTCCAATGGCTACAATCCTTGGGTACAATAGCTTTTAATTTTCAAGAACTTTTCATCAAATTTTCTCGGAAGGAAAGGAAGTTGAATTAAGGGGTATTGCAAGGAAACCAGGAAAGATAATCAGCTCTAATGGTATGACAAAGCTTCTAAAAAGGAGCAAAGAGGTGTAATTGCACAATTATGTTCGCTAGATGTTTCCACATCGGAATCATCTATTTCTCCAGATCTCCAAAAAGTCCTGGAAAATCATTCCAAGGTATTTGAGACTCCCAAAGGTCTCCCACCTATGCGTGATCATGATCATGCTATTCATTTGATTCCAAGAAGTGTTCCTCCAAACATCAGGCTGTACAGATATTCCTATGTCCAAAAGAGTGAAATTGAACGTATGGTTGCAGAAATGCTAGAGGCTGGTATAATTCAACCGAGTCAAAGTTCTTTCTCTGCTCCAGTAGTATTGGTGCACAAGAAGGATGGATCATGGCGCATGTGTCCGGATTATAGGGAGCTCAACAAGCTCACTATTAAAGATAAGTTCCCCATTCCTGTCATTGATGAATTACTGGATGAATTGCATGGATCAATTTACTTCACCAAGTTGGATCTTCGTTCAGGATATCATCAAATCAGAATGAAGACTGAAGACATTCCGAAAACAACATTTAGAACTCATGAGGGTCATTATGAATTTTTGGTCATGCCTTTTGGCCTTACCAATGCACCTTCAACATTTCAAGGTTTGATGAATTCAATTTTCAAACCATTCCTTAGAAAATTTGTGTTAGTATTTTTTGATGATATACTAATCTACAGCAAGTCTTGGAAGGATCATGTTGAACATGTTGACAGGGTGCTACAACTATTGGAGGAGAAACAATTATATGCAAAAAGATCCAAATGTTTCTTCAGAGTCCAGGAGGTGGAATATCTGGGTCATATTGTATCTCATGAAGGAGTTAAGGTAGACCCTAGCAAAATTAAAGCCATTAAGGAATGGAAAATCCCCACATCCATAAAGAATTTGCGAGGATTTCTCGGGTTGACAGGGTATTATCACAAGTTTGTTAAGAATTATGGGAGAATAGCAGCACCTCTAACAACATTATTGAAGAAAGATGCATTTTCATGGACTTCGGAAGCAACAAAGGCCTTTGAACATCTTAAAGAGGCAATGTGCCAAGCACCGGTCTTAGCTACACCGGACTTCACAAAAACCTTTATTGTGGAATGTGATGCTTCAGGAAATGGAATGGGTGTTGTTCTAATGCAAGATGAAAGACCCATTGCTTTTGAAAGTCGTCCAATCAAGGGAAAGTTTTTAAGCAAAGCTATTTATGAGAAGGAAATGTTGGCAATACTCCATGCACTTAAGAAATGGCGACCCTACCTAATGGGAAGACACTTCAAGGTAAAAATGGATCATGATAGCCTTAAATACTTTTTAGAACAAAGATTATCCTCTGAAGAGCAACAAAAGTGGGTCACAAAGATGTTGGGTTATGACTTTGAAATCATCTACAAAAAAGGGAAGCAAAATGTGGTGGCAGATGCACTCTCAAGAAAGGATGAGGATGTGGAAGCATTGTTGTGCATCATTTCTATTATCCAACTAGATTGGATAAACAAAGCAAGGGAGGAATGGAAGAATGACGAAGTGTGGGCACTTATTCGAAAGTTACAACAAGATTCCAGTACGTCTGATACATTTAGCTAGAAAAATGATTTGTTATGGTACAAAGATCGCTTATACCTCTGTAAGAATTCCCAGCTAAAACAAAAGATTCTTATGGAATTGCACACTTCTCCCTTAGGAGGGCACTCAGGATTTTTAAAAACTTACCACAGGGTTAAGAAGGAATTCTTTTGGGATGGCCTTAAATCAGATATTCAAAAGTTTGTGGCGAAATGTTTGGTTTGCCAACAAAATAAAGTTGAAACAATTAAGACACCAGGTCTATTACAAACTTTATCCATTCCAAGCCAACGTTGGGAGGAGGTTTCAATGGATTTTATCATAGGTTTACCCAAGTCAGAGAGAAAGAGTGTCATCATGGTGGTAGTTGAAAGACTTACCAAGTATGCACACTTTTGTGCATTATCACATCCATTTAAAGCCAGTACAGTTTCTACTGCATTTATGGAAACAATTCAAAAGCTACATGGAAACCCAAAGATTATTGTAAGTGACAGAGATCCCATTTTCACAGGAAATTTTTGGACAGAATTATTTTCTTGTCTTGATACTCAGTTAGCTCATAGCTCATCTTATCATCCTCAATCTGATGGGAAAACTAAGATAGTAAACAAATGTTTGGAAGGATATCTTCGTTGCTTTGTATCTGATAAACAGACACAATGGGTCAAATGGTTGCCTCTGGCTGAATGGTGGTATAACACTTCCTTCCATACAGCAACAAAAATGACCCCATTTATGGCACTTTATGGGTATCAACCACCATCGATCACATCATATTTAAGAGAAAATTCTAAGGTTCGGGCAGTGGAACATCACATCGAACATCAACAACAAATCCTCCAACTCTTAAAGGATAACATCGTGTTGGCACAGAATAGAATGAAACAACAAGCAGATCAACATCGCAGTGAAAGAAGTTTTGATGTAGGTGATTGGGTATTCCTACGGCTACAACCATATAAGCAAATGTCCCTCAAGCAAGCTAAGAAGTATAATAAATTATCAACAAAGTATTATGATCTGTACAAGGTGTTTCAAAAGATTGGTACTATGGCATACAAATTGGAGCTTTCTGCAGCTTCTCGATTGCACCCAGTTTTCCATGTTTCATGTTTAAAGAAGGTTATAGGTGACAAGCTCCCAGTTCAAACAATATTGCCAGAACTTGACGAGGAAGGAAAAATTATATTGGAACCGGAAGAAGTCACAGAAACAAGAACTTGACAGCTACGAAATCGATCAATTTCAGAGTATCTTATCAAGTGGAAGAACTTATCCGCTGAAGATTCCATATGGGAGGATGAGAATTTTATGCAGAAGTATCCAGAACTACTCAAGCGTTGAGGACAACACTTTTTTGAAGGAGAGGGGCATGTTGGGTCTCTATAATACTATTGATTACCCCATTACTATTGTAGTTATACCCCTTATTAATATTGTTGTGCCCCTATTGCCCCCATATTGTTATTACTGTGCCCCATAGAATCCCTCTATTGTTATTTTTGTGGCTTTATATTATTATTGTTAGGTCGGCTGGATTATATTGTGACTCCTTAGACTCCTATATATAGAAAGGAGGTTTTGTCATTTGAATCATCCAAGAATTGTTCATTTATGTAATGTAAAGGAGGTTTCCCCCTCGAAGAGGCTGAATTCTAAGGCGTTGATCTATCTTTTCTATCTTTTCTTGAGTTGGTCTAACAAGCATGCACCTCGATTTGCGTCATTATGCCGGGGGCATGCGAACTTATAACAAACATAGTTTCTCGTTTCAAGCTTGTGTAAAAATGAAACCGAATCTGAGCATATGTTGTTGCATGGTTCAATCTCATTAAAAAATAAACCTAGCAATGAGCAGTTTTATGCGAAGTTCAAGCTCGTTAAAAAATAAACCTAGCAATGAGTAGTTTTACGCGAAGTTCAAGCTCGTTAAAAAATAAACCTAGCAACGAGTAGTTTTACGTGAAGTTCAAGCTCGTTAAAAAATAAACCTAGCAATGAGCATATGTTCCACCAGAGTTTAAGCTCATTAAGAAATGAACCCACCTCCGGTAAAGAACCATTGCAATCGCATTATTATCAGCCTTTGAGCCTTGGTTGTGTTATTACAATCACCTACACTCTTTTTAGCCGATCATACGCCTCCATTTGATTGTTTACCCCTTTTGAGGAACAACTGCAACGAGTGATCCTATTAGCCACCTTCTTTACACTGCCAAGATTGAAAAAGTTCCAAACATTACCTGGAACTGGCTGCTATCCGAAAACATCATTCGTTCCTCAAAAAATGAGTCTCCTTTAAGCTCTTTTCAACTGACTCATAAAATATGAAAAGATTGTCGAGCAATTGGCCTCTCCAACTCGTTAAAGCGATCGGAAATGCTATCCCTCCTCTAGATTTTAATCTTTTTGGACCTGAGGGATTATTACACAAAAAGATCGAGCGTTTGTCTTGTTCGGCTCGTTAAAACTATCGAAAAGTCATCCCTTTCGCATTGTTTTATATTTTTTTCGACTTAAGGGATTATACTACGAAAAAGGAATATTGGAGTTTCCTTTCCATCTCTTTTCAGACTCTCTAAAATTGAAAAGGACCGAGTTATCCTTGTCGTTAAACTCATTAAAACAATAGTGAAAAACTTGTCCATGCAGACAAGAGCGAGTCTCACTGTCGCTAGGCTCGTTAAAACATAGCAATGGGTTTGCTCAAAGGGCAAATTATAGAACAAGCATATGTTATCTTCCCCAAGCTTGACAAAAATAAAAAGGTACTGGTCAGAAATGACTGGGGAAAATTCGGAAGAAAACTTGAAGAAACTTTATTAGTAGCATGTCACTCTTGAACATGAAAATTTCACTCCATCAGCATGATTGAGTCGGGTTGGGTTATTCTGTTCACCGGTCATATCACCATTGGTCCACCGTACCATCCACTTTTGGGGTTAATGCTACCAATCCATTTCAGTGTCGCTGATATGTTCAAGAGAAGTCGCCCAGAGAATTCACCAACCTAGCTTGTGTCTCATCCGCTATAATACCTTCACCCTTCATTATTTCATGACTGCGATCCTGAACCTTGTATCATCGGATCGTTTTCACCTCCACAAAATCATTTGCTCCATTTCATGTCATAGATGTGGGATTCATTAAGGCCCTTCTACGACTGGTCACTTCTTGTCGACATTAGCTCATTATCCAAGAAGTTTACTTAGGAACAACCCTTTTAGTACTTTGAAGCTTGCATGCCTCAATGACAAGTTTCTCACTTCCGGCGATAGGTTTACATCAATGGGCTTCGACCGAAAGATTTTGTGTGGTGTTCAATGTCAAGTCCCATTTTCACACCACGTGAATTGTACTGCAGTACCTTGAGGGTCATTATCATTATCAGTGATTCCTCTCGTGCCTGTTAACAACTTACATCATTGGCTGGTAATTAGGCGATATCTTTCCATGTTCGACTTCAGAAAATATTTTCACATGGATCGACTTGTACTTAGGGCGAAGATTGAACGAGTTTGAAGACCCTGGATCTAGTTTTATCCATCCGAGCTGCGATATATTAAGGAAAATAAAGACATCAAATGTACATCATTGCTACACAGATAATCATCCAAGCCAAAGGATGATGGCTCTGCCAGAATCATCAGTCTTCCACACAGACAATTGTTTGTCCTATGTACATGAAAATGAATTTATAAAGCTAAGCATGGGAATGCCCACCTCAGCTAGATCATGAAAATATTATGAAGATAATGTATTGTATTATATCTTATTACAGGTCACCTTCTAGTTCGAAAAACCTCGGATCCTCATGATAAAGCATTTTACCCGACATCAAAACATTTACGACCTCATGCTTTAGGGGGCAACTGTTATAGACATATTTGGGCACTACAACCCCATTCACATATGTCCATAAACCAAGGGCTTATAAACCCTTAAAAGTGTTGTTTCATACCCTAAAGGATCAAGATCAACTGATTACATCATTTCCCAGAAGTTCTCCCTGAAAAACTGCTCATAATTGGTCAAAACTGGATCATCTCACCTGCTCCATGGCCAGGGTGCGATGCATCTCACCTTGTACACACGAGAGGTACGATGCATACTGAAAGGCCTTCTGTAGGGTGCGATGAGTGAGAATAGACAAATGGCAGAGACAGTTTGTTAAGTGGATGATCAAGGAATCTTCTAGAAACTTCTCATATGACACTTGCCTCTCACAATTCACCCAGGGATGAGTAAGAGATCAATGAAATCTCCAAGTGGAACCAAGAACTATCAGTGGAATGACACTAATCAAAAACCCAGGGCTGACTCACAGGCGCTCTTTGAAGCAGGACAAGTAAGGAAGAAGTGGCGAGATTCTGTCAAAGGGGAAAGGAAACAAGCAAGGAGCCAAGCGAAAGACTGAGATTGGTACTCTTTGCTTCTTTCTCATCTATCTCTTGTAAACGAAAACTCAAGTAACTTTAGTTTGTTTGTTTCTAAGATAGCTACCCATCTTAGTGGGACTAGCAGCTCTGAATGGACACTAATTTTCCCAATAACACTATGGTGCCGCGGGTACATCAGTAACAGAGCATCTGTTGCGGGCCAAAATCGCTAACACCATCATGCTACCAGAAGGAGCACTGATAGTAGATAGCACGGAGGGCAAAGCCGTGGTAGGTCGGATCAAGGGACTTGGCCTAAACTTGGCTACCCTTCTGCGGGATATATTATACTAGCTACAGGACAGAGCGACAGCAGAACCCCGCGCTAGGGAGGGATGCACAGTGCAAATGCTAAGTGACTAGCGAATCAACATCGAATAGCTTAGCCTACAACTTGATGAATCTATGGCGCAAAACTAGCAGTTGGAGCAGATCATAGAGGAAGCATATCATCGCGTCGCAGAACTAGAAATTGCGACAGATCTACCAATAGGAATGTGGATCCACAAATTGGCTAGTGGATTCTACGAGGCAAAGGAGGAAGCTACAAGGATCCAGCTGGATCTCAAACTGCAAATTCCTGAACTACGATTAAAGGTGTAGCCTTCCATGCCCCTAGAAGTTCAAGAACAATGTGCCGGTGATGTCCGAAAAGGACTGGAAGAAATTGAACAGGCAGTGCAGAGTTGTACCACTTTCTTGGAAGAATCCTTTAGGGTCCTCACCACCTTACATGAGGACCCCACCATACAGCAGTTGGAAACAGAGGCACAGGAGCTTCAAATGCAATATGATAGTGTGTGTGGGATGGTGCAGACAGTGGTCCTAACTCAGTGGCTCGCGAGGCTACAACAGGAAAAGGCATTGAAGGAGCAAGTGGACACAGCATGCCAAAAAGAGGCAATACTTAAAGCACGCGTCCAGCCTTAGATTGATGAGGCCTTCCTCATCACGGCCAACATCAAAGGAAAACTTGCACAAATGAAAGCGATGCATGACTTGAGACAGGGATTTGACCCTGACAATGAGCATTCAGCCGAGCGAGCAGAGCGGATCCAGCGGACAGCAGAGCAGTGCATTGTGGATCTTCGCACAGCACAGGCACAGTTGGATGGACTTCACGCAAAGATCACTGCACCAGCAGAGTGACTCAGGATGAGTCACGATGATTGTGTTGGGGGCCTGTTGGGCAGCGGATCCCCCCATAGCATGTTTTTGGGGCTTGAAGCCCAAATTTTGGTCAAGTGTAATGTAAAGACCCCGCGAAATGCGGGCACGGAGCGCAAGAGTCTAAGGTTGTCCACCCTAAGATAATGTAATTTAATGTAAAGTGTGATGACCTACCCATGGTTTGCGGACCATGGGATTGTATAAATAGAGCGAGGCGCTAAGTGTAAAGTTAGTCTTAGTTTTAAAGAAGTAACAGATAGATGTGAAGGCATGGTTAGAAGGTAGAAGTGAATTTGAAGTGTATTGGGTCATAGTGGTAGGTAGAGGCTCTGCAGCTAAGTGCGCAGAGGCCTAGTAGAGTCCGCAGCTGAGTGCGCAGACCCCTGCAGCTAAGTGCGCAGGGCAAAGTCGAACCTGTAACTGAACTTGAGTATTAATAAAGATAAGATTGATTCAAAATATTGTGCGTCTATTTGTAGATCTATATTTCTATGTTCTGGTTATCTTTATGCATTTACATTGTTTTTCAAGTATGCGCGCTAATCTCAAAGTTGAACAAGTAATAAGAATATTGGGCCCGCCCAAACTAAGTCAAGCACTGATATAATAGCACAGTAAGGATCGGATCGGAATAATACGAAGGTGTGCATGGGTTGCAAAGAATAGAAAGCTGTGTGGAGTAGCATAGCGCATAGATTAGAATCGTGAACCTCCAGAACCCTCATCAAGCCATCCCTAGGGTGCGGAAACCTAGTTCCAACACCCTCCCATACTACTTCGGGTGAGATCTCAGTCCGCGCTCCACAGACTATTGCCAAAAGGGCCAGTAGTACCAGGATTTGATTGGCTAAACTCACTGCTAAATCTGGATCAGGCCCCACGTAGCCAACAATGTATGTACAATATTACAAGACTTAACCATAGTCAATTCAAAATTATGAAACCTATTATTATAGGACTCTAACAATGGCTCCACATGTGGATGGAATTTCCTAGTGAAATGTGAAGAACTCTAAAGATCAGTAGCCTTTGAATTGTGACTGTAGTTACCTTGTGAATTGTCCTTCTGTGATTATGCTTTATTGATAGTTATGATAGTGAATCCTTCAAAGCTCAGGGCCTTCTCTCCGGGCTTCAACTTCAAAGGATTACCATCCAATCCAATCTACACTCTGCAATGTTATGTACAATGATGCAAAGTAAAGTGAACTATTATTAGTCAGTGGAAAAATAATGCTTCAGCATTCTACCATTAACAGGTCCTCCTGGTAGATCTGATCCATCTATCTCTCTCAAGAAAAAGGCATTGTTGCCCCTGTAACCATAAATGACATAAGGCCCTTGCCACAAAAAATCAAATTTTCCATGCTTGCCTTTGTCTTCTCTCCTTGAATCCCACTTAAGGACTTTATCTCCTATGTAAAAATCATCTGCTTTAGTCTTTTTATCAAAAACCTTCTTGATTTTGTCCTGGATTACCTATGATTTTACATATACTTCTTCTCTGGTCTGCTACAGGTGTATGGTCTGATTTATTCTTCTCTGAATATCATTTGGTTCCACCTGTAATTCCTGGATGATCTTCATCACTGGTACTCCTAAAGATGATGGAAAAATAGCATCCATCCCATATACCAGCTGATAAGGTGATGTTCCAATGGACTTCTTAGTAGTCAGTCTATCTGCCCATAAGGCATTGACTAACTTCTTGTTCCATGTCTTTTTGTTATCTTCCAGCAATTTCTTAATGATATTTACTAGGGTTTGATTAGATGATTCTGCAAGTCATTTACCTTAAGTGTAATAGGTAGTGGAGTGGCCAAGGTTGATGTGGTATTTTTTACAGAAGTCTGTCATTCTCTTGGATTTAAAGACAACTGCATTATCAGTACTGAGCTTCTGGGGGCATCCAAATCTTGACAGGATATTATTTTCTAGAAATGAGATTATGACAGTGTCTATGGCTTGTCTAGAAGGGATGGCTTCTATCCATTTCGTAAAATAGTCAGTAGCTGTCATAATCCATTTTTGCTGACCTGAGGAGGTTGGGTGTATTTCTCCAATGAAGTCTAACCCCCCTTGTTGAAATGGCATTTCAGTGGAAATTGGTTTAAGAGGCAAGGGTAAAATTTTTCTCTTTCCCTCAAATATCTAGCATTTATGATAGGAGGTCACATGTTTCTTAGCACCTGCAAACAAAGTGGGCCAGTAGAAACCAGCCCTCAGGATTTTGTCAGTAGTAGTCTTCTAGTACAAGCATCCTCCACAATCCCCTGCATGAAACTCTTGCATGATTTTATCAGCTTCATTTTTTAGTAAACAATTCAAAAGAATACCACTATTGTCTTTCCAAAACAATGCATTATCTATGATACAATACTTTAATGACTTCATCTTTAAAAATATAGATTTAGTTCTTTTTAAACTGGGAGGAGCTTGTAAATTTTGTAATACAAATATAATATCTGCATACCAAGGTGAATCAGTAAAAGGTTCATTGATCGATGGAGTTGCCATCTCTTCCTGATCATCAAGGGCACTAATGAAGTTTATATCAAGGGCCTGACAGTTCGATTCAGCCATGAGTTTGGCTAAACCTTGGCCTTTGATAAGCTTAGTTGGCTTTATCTCTATGTCATATTCCAATATTGTGGCAATCCATTTGCCTCTTTTCCCTTTAGGCCCATTTTGTGTCAAAATGTCCTTAACTACAAAATTTGGAACATAAGCAATAATGTGAGAATACAGAATGTATACTCTGAAGTATTTGATAGCCTTTACTAAAGCTAATGCTTGTTTTTCCATAATATTGTATTTGAGTGTGGCATCTCTTAAGGATTTACTAAAAAACGCAATTGGTTGTTCATATCCTTGGTTGTTCTTTTGCAGCAAGACTATTGCAATGGTGTGTTCTGAAGAAAAAGAAAAAATTATAAAATCCTTGTTAAAATGAGGACTTATAAGGACTAGAGTCTTGGTTAAGGCTTCTTTGATGGCTTCAAAAGATTGTTTGGCCTCCACTGTCCATTTAAGCGCTGAGTCCTTTCTTAGCATGTTATTTAATTCTCTATTCAGTTCTGCTAGATTTGAAATGAATCTCCTAAGAAAGTTTATCTTTCCTAGAAATGACTGTAACTCTCTAATGTTTCTTGGATGGGTCATGGTCAAAATGGCCTCTATTCTAGCAAGATCTATTCTAATCCCATCTTTAGATATGATATGTCCCAACAGTTTTCCCTCTTCCAGACCAAAGACTGTCTTTTTGGGATTTAAAGAAATCCCAAATTTTCTATGTTTGATAAATACTCTTCTTAGGTGGTCTAGGTGTTCATTGTCAGATTTAGAGAAGACTGTGATGTCATCTTGGTATACTACTAGGAATTCATGGATCTACTTGGCAAAAGCTATATCCATAGCTCTTTGAAATGTGGCACCTGCATTCATTAATCCAAAATGCATCTTCAAATACATGAAGGTACCCCAAGGAGTAGTAAATGCAGTTTTGGCTTGGTCCTCTGGTTGAACTAAGATCTGGTTATACCCAGAGAATCCATCTAACAGTGAAATCCTGTATGAGCCTACTACACTCTACAGGATATAGCCCATTTTTGTTAGAGGATCGTTATCTTTTAGTGAAACCTTGTTTAAATTTCTGAAATCTACACAAAGTCTAATTTCACCAATCTTTTTCCTAGTAGTGACTAAGTTTGAAATCCAATCTGAGTATCTAATGGGGGCTATAATTTGGGCATCAAACATTCTTTTAACTTCTTTCTCAATAGACAACATAAGAACTCGGTTTATTCTCCTAAGTTTCTATTTGAAAGGTTTATGATCTTCTTTTAGAGGTATTTTGTGTTGGATTATGCAGGTTTCATAAGATTTTAAGTCTTCATAACTCCCGGCAAATACATCCTGAAACTCTTTAAATAGATTGATGTATTTAACCTTTTCCTCTGGAGGTAAGGCTTTTGATATTTTAACGATTTTTGGTTTATCCTCAGTTCCTATGTTACACTCTTCTATGTTAGCTCTCAAAGGTTCCATTTTGGGTTTCCTAGCTACATCATTAGAGTCAAACAAATCTTATAGAGGGACTAATCCCTTAGGAAAAAAATTATTTTTCAGATTAAGAATTTCTGAATCATCATTCATTATTTCTTCAATCTCTACATTCTCTAAACTATCTATTTCTATTCTAGTAAATTTAGTTGGTTAAGTTATATCTAAAATATTTACATCTATGTTACTTTCTATATTATTGTCTACTGTACAATATGTATCTATCTTACAATTCTGAAACTCACCTTCATTATTCATGAAATCGTAAATCTGAGAATCCTGGGAGAAAATCTACCAATACTTCAGGTTGTCTGGTATAATAGGCCTATGTCTGACTTTTGCAGTGTATTGATGGTTGGGTTGAAATGTAAATTTACAGGTACTAGCAAAAGTAGCCAGATTGTGGGCCTGCATGTTTTTTTTTCTAGGAATGGCAGCAAAGTTTGTTTCTAGGATGTCTTTGATCAAGTCTAGTATAGCTTCCCTATATTGAACAAGACTAGGATGTTTTTACAGAGTATTCACCATTAATATGTTTAATAATCAGCTCTGAATCTCCCATCATGGAAACTCTTTTGGCTCCAAGTTTCCTAACCAATTGTAACCCTAGAATTAGGGCTTCATATTCAGCCTTGTTATTGGTACACTTGAAGTTCAATCTGAAAGCATGTCCCTCAGCATGATTGTTCTCCATATTATGGATCCACACTCCTACACCAGCCCCTAACCTATCGACAAATCCATCAAAGTCTAGATGCCATAGGGACTCATGAAAAATGTTCTCACTATCAGTTGTTTTGTATTTCAGTTCTTGAGCTGTGATTTCCTTATTGTCATGTTCTACATTGTAGAAGATAAAAGAGTCCATATCTGAATGCATGGAGTATATGGGAAAGTTTTGTGGTTTTTCATCACTACTCACCATGTATTTCATCAAGGTATCTCTATATAGTTTTCTTGGTTGGCCAAAAACAAATATGGTGGCATAAGACATATCTAACTGCAAGGATCCCTGTAGTTTTGCTCCCCATGAGTGAGATAGCAGCATTCCATATTTGGGTGGGATGTCTGCAACTACTATGTCCATTATAATACTCTTTGCAGGGCACTGGACAAGAGTTACACATAAGTCCTTGATCAAACCAAGGCATTTAACTTGGCTAGAGTCAAAAGAAAACAAATCCTTATATGGTCTGGTAATGTCTAGGTTCAGTCTCTCCATGATTGCCTTTGGCATCAAATTATGGGATGCCCCTGAGTCTAACATAGCATTATGCAATATTTTGTCATGAATGTTCAGGCTAATGTAGAAAGGAGGAACCCCCCCTGATGATGAATACCATTGGACTCAAGGCCAAACAATAACTCAGGCTGATCATCATTCAATTTAACAGGATCCTCTCCCTCTCCTATGTTTAAAGTTTCAGTTATCTGTGACCTATAGGATTCATTCTTTACTAGTTCAGTCAAGGGAACTGATATCTTTAATTTTTCTATTTCAGTTTTGATGTTGAAAGGGAGCTGAGCTTTGTTTGTTTGATTTAGATCTTCCTTAACATGTGCAGTTTGTGTGTTCTTATCCTATTTCTCAATACTAGGAATTTCAGTATGTGTTTCTACTGTTTTGCCTTGATTTCTCTTATTTTGATTGATTTCAGTAATTGTCTCTATTTGAGTTTCAGTGGAGGTTATATCTACAATTTTAGGGGTAGAAGTCTCTGGTGTTCCCCTAGGGAGGATTTGTAACACTTTGGTAACTGGAGCTTCTTTTATTATCTTAGTCTGGGTCTGGATGGATCTTTTAATGGGAGTCTCATTGTTCTTTTTACTTCTTAAGCTATATTGTTTGTGTACCTCATATATAGCTGACTCATATCCCTGTTTAAAATCAAAGGATTCACCAGATTCTAACTGCAACTGCTGCAACATATATAACTCCTGTTCTTCTTGAGTAAGAAAAACAATGTCTTCATCTTTGATTCCTAGTAAGTTAATCTGGGTGTCATCCTCTCCTTCATGGCTCTATGAACCCTCAGCATAGTTTTCTTGGAAGGGGGGCCTAATCTGTTGATCTGGTATAGAATTTTTTCCAGTGTTAGGGTTCTTCCTAAAATTGGGGTTTCTTATTGGGGGTGGTTGTTGATTCTCCCATTGATTTTTCCTCTCCATGTTTTCTAATCTATCCATTATTCTCTCTAAACTCTTAGCTAAAATATCTACCTTTCCATCTGAAGTGGAAGTTTCCTCTTTAAATACAACTTTCTTTTCATTTCTCATTCAAGCTTTCTTGGCTAATAGGTTGGCCTCTACACTAACAACATTGCTTTGCATTTGTTCCAGTGTTTCAGGGTTTCTTTCCCTTAACTGGTATGACATGTCAATGTCAAAACCATTAGGGAATTTAATTAATACTAGGTCATGTGGAGGCTTAATATTGGCTGAAATTGCATTGTAGATACTATTGAACCTAGTGCAGTAGTCCTGAACTGACTCATTAGGAGCTCTTCTAATGCTTTTATATTCAGAAAGTATTTGCAATGGGTTTTTCTTTCTCTCCCATCTACCAATGAATAATCTATGAAAATTAGCTAAATCTGCAATATGGTTGGCAGGAAAGGCTTTGAACCATTTCTTGACATCCTTAGTTAAAGTTTGGGAAAACAACCTCATTTGGACATTTGCTTCATCTATCTCATGCAACTCAAAAGAGTCAGACATCTTGTTTATATGCAAATGGGCAGTGTACTGACCAGTAGCATCAAACAGGAATATTTTACTCTGATAATCTGAGGGCATGGCATGGAGTTGTGCAGGTAAAACTAGAGGTGCATATCGGTTTTCCATAGTTGTGATTATGGTTTGACTAGGGAGTAAATTTGTGGTGCTTGAGGAAGGACCTGAACTGGATGGAGGTAAACTAGATGATGATGAGGATGGTTGATTAATAATTGGTTTAGGTGACTAGACTGTGGATACTATTGGTGAGGTGGTAGTAAAAGAAGGTGTATTTACAGTGAGTGAAGATTGTGCAGAAATTACAGAGGCAACAGCAGTAAGGGCAGCTAGTTCAACAGATTGTTGAAGGTAAGCATCATCTATATTGCTGATCAATGTAGAGGTCAAAGCTTTTAACTTGTCAAAAGCGTCCAAGATAAATTTATCTAAATCTGGATGGATAACCTTTTTTATTCAATGAGTTGAACAAACTCAGGGTCTAACACTGTTTCATGGATGGCATTCTCAGATTTAGTTCTAAATAATGAGAGGTCAAATGAAAAATCAAAAGGGATTTCCTCTAAAGTTGACAACTCCTCAGGGAGTGAATTGGCTCTGACTAACCGACTACTACTTGCCTGAGTTTCTGCTGTTTTGGGTTTTCTCAAAATTTTCTCTGGGTCATCAACTATAGTTGTAGGGTTTGGATCTGGGTTTTCCCTGGTATAGTGAATCTTTTTGGGAGCCAGAATTTTAACTTTTTTAACTATTTTTATGAAATTTTTCAAGATTAACTTTGGAAAATGACCTTAAGGGGCTTAAGATGAAATTTAAGGTTTCCTTAAAGTTTTATGAGACTGAGGATCAAAGTCCCCAGTATGGTTGCCAATTATGTTATCACTCCAAAATTTCTTCAAATTTGTCAGGAAAAGAAATAATAGAGGTAACCACAAACCACTTTTGGAGATCAGGACCTAGCCCTTCCTGATGCTCAGAGAAGCCTCTCTCTTTATAATTTAACTTTGTTTTATTTAAGATGATTTTAGGCTAGTTATTGTTTGCACTTGGGTTTTGGTTTGAATTCTGGAGGTGGGATCACTTTACTTAGATGAGTAGAGGTTTGCTTTTACCATTGGGCTATGGTGTCGAATTTCAGACAAACAAGACTGGATTTAGTTCTAAAAACGGTGTAAAGAGGGAAAGATAGAGGCGTTACTGTAGATCTCAAAGGCTGGAAGGAGAAATGGCTTCGAATTGGATCCAGGGAGAAATTAAGGGTTCCCTAGTCTGGATCATGAAGAGAAGTAAAAGAGGTCAACCGAGATGAGAGAGAAATTAAGGGTTCTCAAACCCCGGTATCAGGGGAAAACATACAAATGGCTAACTGTGCAAAACAGAGTGTACTTAAACAAATTCTGAGTGATATTTCCATTTAATTCATTCAAATTTAGAAAACAGTTAAGTTTATGAAACACATAAGAAGGTAAAAAAATCAAACAAAGAAGATACTTCACTGCAATAGCTCATCTCATGAATCCTCTAGTGCAATCTTTTTATTACTTGATCCAATCTGTTGACTTGAAAAGTAGTACAATCACCCTTAGGTTCAAGATCAAAATAACTCTACAAATGTACAGCAATCCACCCTAATACTTCGAATTATGAAGTATTTATACAAAAAGGAATTACAAAGTATCTTAAATTGCATTGAGAACTAATCTAGGAAAGAGAAATATCTTCATGCAAGAAGATAGAGACAACTATTGAACTACTTCTTGCTCTCCCTGTTATTTAGGTTCTACTAGGTTTGCCCTTTAAGCTGGTTGGTTATTTGGTCTTCAACTTGGATGTTCTATTTTACTTTAACCTTTCATATGATACTCTTTCATATGATACACTTTAACCTTGTTGACCTGTCAATATCCTTTTACTATGCTCTTTTACTTTTTACTGTACATTTATATTTTTACTGTGTATTTACTACTGTACATTTATATTTTTACTGTGTATTTACTACAGTAAATCATTGAATTTTTCCCATGCCTCAGCATTTGGTAATTGGATATTGAGCATTTTTCTGTATATCTCATCTACCCTTGTATACTTGGCAAAATTTGGCTTATTAATAAACATGTGTTTTACCTCATGCTGGAGGTAAAACAAGTTTTCAAATGTTTGATACAATACTTTGCCTGTTGGTATGCCCTTCATGGATGAAGTGTTTACCTGATCTCTCACCACTTCTCTGATATTCTTATTGTAATCTTCCTGTGTCATTAGCTTATCATTTATAACTAAGGGATTAGATAATCCCTTTTACCTCAAAACTTCGAACTTAACCATGAACCCGTCAATGGCTAGTTGCATGGTTTGACACTTATCCTCCAAGTTTAACATCAAATTCCTCTTAGTGAAGACTCATCTAGCTTCCAAAATTTTACATGTCCTGTTAGGTATCTCTAGCTCTTGTAGCTCATACTTGTTCTTGGAGTTGAGGAAATGAATGATTCTTGTACCTTCCTCTGCTATATCTCCAAGTTCTTCTTTGACTCTCTGAATGGCTTCTGTAGCCTACTTTATCAAATCAATATGTTCAAAAATAATCTGAATGGATGGCCAAATATCATTGACAAAGTCAATGATATTGGCCCACAGTTGTTGCTTACCCTGACCTAGAGGCTCATTCAATGTCAGCTCTTTCTACAGGCTTTTGATTCTTTTAGTCATCCTTGTGGCCTTCTATTGTTCTTCTCTATGCATGATTTGGGCAAATTTGTAATCTGTTTCCAAGCTGGTGAGTTTCTCCTTAGGTCTATTCATCTCGGTGGTTTGAATGGACATTTCTTCCATTTCTTTAACCAGCCTATTTGCTTCATCACCTGTGGAGCCTGTTGATGTTGATCCTGTTGTTGATGTAGTTGGTGTAGATGCCGGTAGTGCAATGGCCATTGGAGTAGTGGGAGCTAAGGATGCTGCCAATGTAGAAGGTATGACAGTGGTAACTGTTGGAATGACAGTTGTAGGAGCATTATCCATACTACCTTGTTTGAGCTGCATCAAGCTATCTACTTCTTTCTCCATCTCCTTCAACTGATCATTTAGTTGTAGTACTAGGCCCATCATCTCTTCATGATTACTTTGACTTTCCATAACCATTTTTGTCTGTGGGTGTTATGAAGGAGGTAGCTTAAGCTATTTCTTGAGGGCTGCTATGTCCTCATTCTTCTTCTTGATTAATTTCTCTGTGGCCTTAATATCACTCGGGTCATGGCCTAGTTCAATGACCAAGTCCTCCAATGATTTTATCCTGTTATCTTTGGCCTATGAGGAGGCCCTTTCCAACTTGAATTGGGATGTCACATTATCTAACGAATCTTTCAGCTTAAAGGCATCCATAGCCTTTTCTGTGAGGGTGGGGTAAATCATTTCTGTAGCCTACTTATGGAACTCTATTTGATCAATGGGATGAACATCCCTGGCCAACACCTCAAAATTGGTCTTCTTATAATCTGCTGAGGTCTTTGGTTGCTATACAGTGGGCTGCAAAAATGACACCTGCATTTTTCCTTCTTTGATGTCAAAGGCTGACATCAATTTGTTCTGGTTTGGTGGTGTAAGCTTGAGGTATTTGGCATATGTCTCTGCTTTCAACTTTTCATTCCTCATCTTTATCTCTTTGAATCTATCTTTGATATCCTTTTCCTTGTCAGTTGGCCTAACAAAGGAAGAAACCTCCATACTCTGCTGTCTCTCTATCATCTGTGTATTGGAGGTTGATGGTTGCTCTGTTTCACCTGATGCAGCTGTTTCAGTTGTTTCTTTACTTCTCTGCCCCATTGCCTTAGTGTCAATTATTTCCTCTGATGCAATGTTCTCCTCCTATTTAGACATAGGATTCAACTTGGGCCTTTTATTTAGCCTAAACAGTTCATTTGAAGTCTCCATGTCAGAGATGGATGCCTCCTCCCTGTTCCTCTTAGAATTCTTCTCCTCATTGGCTGGGGTCCGTATGACAGGAGCAATGTTCATTGGCTCTCGTAATTCCGGAACCTACAGGAAAGAGCTCTGGTCAAATTGCTTTTCTAGATCAATCAGTGTGTTCTCAACATCCACAACTGTGTTGTCCATATCAATCAATGTGTTCTCCACCCACTCAGTTTGGTTAGCAAACTGTTCAATGTCAGGTCGTAGGTGGTGGATGTAAGGTCCCAACTTCACCTTAATTCTCAACTTGTTTATGACTCCATGAGGGTCATAGTGCCAGATGAAACTGTTTCTGAATTTCATTTGTTGAAGTAACCTGTCAGCCTCTGGTCCAGCCTCTCTGTTGTTGCAAATGAATGGGCCCAATTGGTTTTTTACCTTGAACTGTGTTTTCTTCCTAGCAGATAAGAAGTGGACCTCATCAGAATTGATGATTTGTCTAAAATATTCAAGGGAAAATATCCTCATAGGGAGGTATTTGGGCAACTTATAGGGGGCTAGCTCACAGCCATAAATTTTGATCTCAGTGTGGTTTTGGTACAAGTACCAATCTCCCACCTTGTTGTTCTTGGCCAATTGTAGTACCCTCTTGATGTCTTGGCTGATTCTGGGCTGAGTAGTTGAAGTCAGCATGTTCATGACTGGGTATACAAAGGAGTCTATGAAGTCTTTGTAGGTGAATGTTGTGGAAAACTTCTGGACCAAGGGTGTCCAGTAGATGACTGATCTCTCCTTTCCCTTGGTGTCCAATTTCTGGATCCTCATAGGGAACTTGTCTATCTGGTAATACAAAAACATATAAAACAACACTGAAGAGTATTTGAAAACTCTTTTAGTGGGCAGTCTGGTGAATTGTTCATGCATTATGTCTGCAATGAACTGAGCATAATAATACATAATAGCAGGAGGCTTGCCTAGAGTGAAAATGGACAGAAAGGCCATGATGACCTCATCCACATGCTCATCTAATGTGTATCCTAGGATGCATGAGAGCATGGTGATTATGCGCCTGCCAGTCTCTGAAAAAATGGTGGCAGCATAGGGTGGAGTGTTTGTAGGAGTATGGCGTTCCTCAATGATGAAATTCTGGAAAATTTGCTTGATTTTGACTGGGTCTAGTGTGATGTACAGGTCCAACAGGTTTCCAATGGACAGAGGGGTCTGATTAGGGCTAGGCTAGATTTGTAGCATCTGGTTGATGGATTCAGCAGTAATGGTGAATAGCAACTACTGGTTTGGTGCCACAATAGCCCTTTGGCTTGGGAAATAGCAGGCATGACAAAAATGTACAATATCAGGGAATGGGTGAACTTCTGGGAATGTGTACTTGGGTAAATTGGATTCCCAAAGGTGAATGTCATCTACATGGTTTAGGAACCTATCCTTACTCCAACAGTGGATTTTCAGAAGGTGGCCTGGAGTAGCAGTGTCTTTAATTTGGAAATCCATGTCTGCTAGGGCCAAATGGTCAATGTCCAGGTGAGGGGTTGACACAGGTTTGACATCCAGAGAGGTCTAGGCAGCCATCTTTAGGATAAATGTGGGAATCAGGCTTATACAGGTTGAAGTAGTGAGGTTTTGAAAACTCAGGTGCAGTGATAGGGTAATGGCAGTTTGCAGGATAGGGGTTTGGGTATTCAACGGGAAATACTCTCAATTCAAGGAAATTAATTAAATTCAATTAATTTAATGTTTGAATTAACTGTACATTCTTGAATTTGAGAGGGTCGTTCTGGTTTGTTAAAAAAAAACCTGGAATGTGAGGTTCAGACTGCAAACTGGCTTTGATGGCGGCCATAAAGGGTAATGTGGCTTCTGGTATGCTATGGATGGATGAATTGGGCATACGGGGCATACTTGGAAGGTACTCAGTAGTTGAATTTGGTTTCAGAAACTCGAGTTTGCGTAGGAAGGCTTGGAAGCTTTCGCAGAGCAAATTGAGCAAAAAGGGTAAAAATGGGGGTCTGCAGCCTTTTAACCAGCAACAGTTAGAAATTGGCGCAGAAAATCATAATGAACAGTGATGGTTTTGGCTTACATAGGGAGGTGGTTTAGGGGGCCATTGCACCGCTTTTGGCCATTGAGCAATATTTTCACAAGAGCACGTGACTTAATGCAGTGCTGCGATGTAGCCAAAAGGGGCCCAGGCAGAACCGCTCATATCGCGTGCTCTTGGGCGGGTAAACTTCGGGAGGTGAATGGAAGTGATATGGATGCATGCCATCAAATTTGGGGGGAGGACAGATCTGACGTCTATCATGCGGTGAAGTTGCACGGTGGGAAATCAGGGCAGAAATTAGTGGGGCCCAAGGGTTAATTACAATTGATTTGTAATTAATTAATGACTGAGGCGAGGTTAAACTGGAATGGGTGGGTTTGTGGACTGGGGGCCAAGGTTTTGTCAGGAATATGATATTTTCGGAGTTAATTAATAATGCGTGGGGGATAAAACTTAGGATAAATGGTTTTATGGGCTTTTTGGGGTTTTTAGGGAAATTTAGGGAAATTAATCAAGGGGAAAGTGATTTTTTTAAAGGGGAAAAGGGGTTTCACACTAGGGAAAAAGGGTTTTTGGGTAGGGGAATGAATTTGGAGGGTAATTTGCTAGGGAATGTGTGAAACCAAGGGGCAAGGGTGAAAATGAAGGGAAAAGGTGTCTTCATAAGAAATGAAGGGGTAAAAGGGGAAATTAGTAAGTATTTAGTGGGGGGTGAAATGAAATGAAGGGGAAGTTAACCAAATCAGCTTATAAGCATCCTTTTACTTTCATAACTACTCCTGCACACTGAAACACATGATTAAACATGATAGATGTTCTTATGCTTCAATCAACTTTGTAATTTATGCAACCTTTCTTCTACTTACGCTAACATTTTTTCTTCAATTTTTTGGGTGCATTTAAGCTAGCAGACCCTTTCCTTTCCTTTTTATTTTGAAAAGTAAACTATCTACTTCTAACCTTATATCTTCCAGATTAAACTTATGAGCACATTTTATTTCTCTACCTATCTACTGATCTACCAAGATTAAACAATTTGGCCAGATCTTTATTCTCTAACTATAAACAGGAAATTTAAAGCATGAAGTAGTCAAGATTAAACAGTTTGATTATCATGGGTTGTGGCATGTATGACAAGCTGCACACAACCATTATTTTAGACAGTAAAGTAAAGAGTAGTGGCACTTGGACTTGCACACTTTCATGACCTGTTTTTGTTTGGGGTTTGTTTAGTCAATTTAGTGTCCTAAATTTCTTGCATAAATTATCAACCGAGGTTTGTAAGCTGATGAAGTGTGGTGCACTATTTGTGCTTAGTTAACCTTTTTCTTACTTCGTTGTTTTGTATTTTATGTTGTTTTTGGGGGATTTCTGCTCTTTGATGTCTAAGAATGTACAACCTAAAACTATAAGAAAAATTTAAGTGAATCTAATGAATTTTAAAGGAAAGGAAATGTTCCTAAGTTAATCTAATTTCCTAAAAATGGACCAAGAATTGTTGGCTAGTTATAACCTAATAAAAAAAAAAAAAAGCATCTATCTTATCTTATCATTAGTCCTAATCCATGGATCTAATTCTTAAAACCAAGAATTAAATTGATGCAGAAGGTAACTCAGTAATTGCATTCATTAAACATTCAACCATTCAATTTTGGAATATGATTAAATCAATCTCCTTGAAATGATTATTGGGAATATCAGTGATGTAACTAAGTGAGGATCTGAAAGAAAAAAGGTAAAAGCATGTAAAACTAATTGTAAACAACTAATGTATTTTTGACTTTCTCCAACATTCAAATGTGAAGCATTACCCTCTTAAAGTGTTGTGCAAGAAATCAATTATACCTTAGTTCCTAAGTTCCTAGGAAAATAACAATGTACTAAATAAATTCAATCACTATATGAATTAGACATTTAACCATTTAGTTTAGGATCATCATCATCTTGAAATGGCTTTTGAAAACATACATTAACATAGTTAATTGACAATTCTGTTCTAAGAAAATGAATGACAAAACGGTAAGAAAACTAAGAAATTGTGTATCCTTATTACTTCAATCTTAATTCAGTTTGAAAACAGAGTCATTTTTCTCCACGAAATATCTTAGAAGAACAAGGTTGCACAGTTGTGATTTATCATTATGCTATTTATTAAAAACTTAAATGAAATATCATCCTAATTTAGAAAACAGATTTGCTGAAAACAAAGTAATGGAAATTGGACTAAAAACAACCAATGAAAAATCTCCTTTAGTGCAAGGGCCCTCTGCAACTGACGTGCCTGGAATGCTAGCTAGTTAAGGATGCACTTTAAATGATCATTGCAACACGAAATTTGTATTATGAAAAAAAACGAAGTTTGAATACAGAGTATTAGCAAAAGGCTTGAACTTAACACGTAATTCCTTCTAACCTCTCTCAATTCCATGCAACTGATATTTAAAGGAAAATAACATAATTGTTTATGAGATAAACTTACTACAGGTGGCTAATTCGAATTAAATTTAACATGACTATTTATGAGATAAACTTGCTACAAGTGGCTAATTCAAATTGCAATAGGACTGTTTAAACTTTTGATTAGCTACAGGAAGCTAATTCGAATTAGATTTGCAATAGAATTGTTAGACTCTTGATTACCTATGAAGGAGAAAATCAAGAGTCCTAGTGCTTTCGGATAACGTACATTGACTCCATCTTTGACCATGACCTTAGGCTTGCTTTTCCATCGATCTAGACCAAGTGAATAGGATAGAATCCATGTGGATATGATTCTAGAAATGCCCATGTGGCCCAATTCTTCATTTGACACCTGGAACCTGCCAAACCATGAGAGTAGCTATGGAATCCATAGTTAGCTGTAGAATAGGCTGTGTTCTATAGCTAATTTTCAAAAATCTATTCAAATAGAAAGAACATGAAAATATAATATGGCGATCATTTTAATGATTTCCTTAAGACAAAACCTAGCATTTATCATTGATTGGGTTTGTAATCTTATGAGAAAGTGAGGGAAAAAGGTGAGAAAAAATGTCAAGGAGAGGGTAATTCTAAGGTTCAACATACCCCCACTGCAAAATCATTGCATGTCCTCATGCAATTTGCCAAAAATGTGAGTTCTTCCTCCCTAATGCATTTGCTTAGACACCTCTACTAGTACATCCAATTTCCTTCTTTTGTTCTTCTTTGAAGTGACTGTCATTCTGAGCTTTCTCATAAGAAGCTTGTACTTAAGGTTAATGACTGCTCTTTTCAAAATCTTATTCTTTCTTTTCAATTTCCTATTTTTCTTATACCAAAGTCCTAGATGCAGAATGGTATTATCGTGAATTTCTTTGTCCAATTTATTTTGTTCATTCAAGGTCTCATTCTCTTGTTTGATATGTCTGTTCAATATCTCTAATTCATAAATTTCCTATTTGAGAGTATCAATTAGAGGTTCTTGGGTATTGACAGAAGGTTTTGGGTTCATTGAGGCACATATCTTCTCTAGTGATTCTATATAGTCATATATTTGTTGTTGCACTGGGTTTATGCCTGGAGATCTTCTGCTTCGGCTACCTTCAAAATGATGAACAAGAGAATTTTGAGGACTATGTGCAGAAGAGATGTTAACAAGAGATGGTTCTTGGGTTTCCTCATCTAAATTTATAAACTTTGTCCCTTTTGATGATGTTTTATTTACCAAACCTCGGAGTGTAGAGCTCCTTCTAAGTTGTAGAGGACTTACATTCTCCTCATTTGTGACCTTTTTCTCCTTTCTTATCTTCCCTCTTGATTTGATTTTCTTCCTGATTTGTGTCATTTCTTAAGAGATTAACCTTTCATCATCTTTCTGCAACGAATACTCATGTTTGTTTTCAATAGTTATACCAATATTCTTTCTTCTACTTCTTCTGACATTATCTTCTTTAGGTGACTCTGGTGCTTCTTGGAAATGGTTTCTAATAAGGAAATTCTCCCAGGTATCTCCTATTATTTTTAAATGAAACTCAATCAATATCTTTATCAACCCATGATGATACATGGTTGTATCTATGAATTGTATTCTCTTTTGCACATTTGAGGCCATCCTTCTTAAACTATTTAGCAGGAAGAAAGGAAGATTGATTTCTCCATTTTCTAAGAAATTCATCAGTAAACGGATATGGTAGACATACATGCAACCAAACCTCCCCTCACAAGTGATAAATTTCTGTAAAACCAAGAGCATGTTCCTCCACTTACTTTTAAGAGATGAAATGGGAATACCTTTTCTAAAAATAGAGACATCCATACCTGGGTTTTTGAGTATTACTTTCCATGATTCATTGTGGAACTCCTTGTTCTTGAACCATCTTTCACCATGCCTTGGAAGTTCTGTAGCCTCGGTCATGAATGACTCAGTCACTGCAAACTTGATATCTCCAATTTCTACCTCTATGCCATCAAAAGGTCGAGCAAAGGATTTTGTAATCTCCTTATGAAAACCATCAAATTTCACGATGAATTTAATCCATCCAGCTTTCTGCAACATTTCTTTGAGCTATGAGTATCCTTCCATGTACTTTGCTCCTATCGATTCTAATATGATAATTAGCCAAATGCCTTCTACTACACAGAGTTCTCAACCTTCAGTGTTACCCTTCCCGATTTTATGAAATGAATTGGCTGCGAATATGGTGAAAGGAGCTATGGGTTTCTATGAAATAAATAGATGGTAGGGGTTCTAGAGAAATGTAGACAAGTATGTCATGTCGCAGTCATGACCGTTAATAATCAATGAGGGAGTTAATTATGGACTGTTATGTGACAAAATATGGAAAATGTGGCGGATATGTAGTATGATGGAGATTGCAATCAAATCAAATGATGATTCATCAAGGAAACATATAAATATCCATATTATATATGCTTTATGTTTTAACCTTGGTATTTAAAATAAATTTTTGCACTTTACCTTTTAGAACTTAACCTTTTCGTTTGTTGTTTTCTTTGGTGTTGATCCATAGGTACCCTCTTAGCATATAGGTCTTCAAAACAATATTCTTCAATTTCCTGCAATCATCATTTGTTCGTAAGATGTATAATTACACCAAAGTTTTTGAATGACATATGGCTGCAAAATCAAATTAGCTGTAGAATGGAATCAGTTGTGAAACATGATAAGAAATGAAGTATGGCTATGGAACATGAATGTGAAATGAAATGAAAATGGAATATTACAGTGAAATGGAATGAAAGTGGAGTGAGATAGAATGAAACTATAAAATAAAATGAAAATGGGGTGAGATGGAATGAGACTATAAAATGAAATGAATTTGTAGATTATGAACTGCAAATGAATGTAGCTTTATGTCACTACTTATTACAAAAAGGAAATGGAAAATATAGGATGTCAGAAATCTCTAATTTTCACCCTGTACTTTCTGTATAAGTATGCCAATTAATGATTGGTTTTCATACTTATATATATATATATATATCTATATATATATATATATATATATATATATATATATATATATATATATATATATATATATATAGATATAGGAAAAATAAAAGCTATGTTAGTGGAGAAGAAGAATTCTTCTTCACCAACTTCATTTCAGTGTTATCTTGGAATCCTCTCTTCAAATTGGCTTATGATATATCTTCAACCGATGACCATTCGTAAGAAGAGGTGCCTTTCTTTCATCTATTGTCCTTATTCTCACTGCTCCATTATTAAAGACTTCTTCAATCTCATATGGCCCAAGCCAATGAGTCTGAAACTTTCCTTGAAAATATTTGAATTTTGAATCAAACAAAAGTGCCCAATCCCCTACTTGAAACTTCTTCTCCTTGATATACTTATCATGCCATTTAGCCCTTTGCTGTTGGACTATACTGGTTCTTTTAACTGCATCTTGCCTGATTTCATCAAGCTCATTAAGTTGCTCCAATCTATGTTTCTGTGCTTCTGATAAATCCAGTCCCAATTGGACTGCCATCTTGAAGGTTCTGATTTGAAACTCTATAGGGAACAAGACTTGCTTCCCATAAACAAGATCATAGGGAGTATGTCTTGTTGTGTTCCTCCATGTAGTTCTATAGGCCCATAAGGCTTCGGGAAGCCTTTCTGCCCAATCTCTTCCATGTACATGTACAGTCTTAGTGAGAATCACTTCAATCACCTTATTGGTAGATTCAACTTGACCATTTTCTTGTGGATGACAAGGAGTAGACTTTATGTGTTCGATATTGTAATCTTCCACAAGCCTTTCCACCATTTTAGATGTAAATTGAAATCCCCGATCTATCACAATTTCTCTTGGAACACCAAAACGAGTGAAGATGTCCTCAAAAAGAAAATTAACTCCATAATTTTCATTAGCAAAAGGTAATTCTTTAGCCTCTACCCATTTAGTGACATAATCAATGCATACCAAAATATACTTCTTTTGTTTAGATGGAGGTTTAATTGGTCCAACAAAATCCAAGGCCCATTTTTCAAAAGGTTCAATGAGTACCTGAGATTGTAATGGCATTTCATCTGAAGGAGCAGGTTTCCCTACCCTTTGGCAGCTATCACACCTTTTGACATATTCTTTGGCATCTCTGAAGATGGATAGCCAATAATATCCTAAATGAAGGATTTTATAGGATGTCTTCTTCTCAGCAAAGTGTCCACCACAAGGTTCATCATGACATGCCTTAAGAATTTTAGGCATTTCATCTTCTCGAATAGATCTTCTAATCATGAGATCTGGCCCTGTTTGATACAATTCATTAGTAATCCATGAGTAAATTTCACTTGTTTGAATGATTTTTCTTTTCTCCTTAGGAAACAAATGTGAAGGTAATTTTCCTGTGACTAAGTAATTGGAAATATCTGCAAACCAAGGGGTCTGAGTAGTTACTGCAAAAAGATATTCATCAGGAAATTTATCTTCAACTGGAGTGTCATCTTTGATATTTTGAATTCTAGACAAGAAATCAGCAACTATGTTTTGTTTTCCAGGTCTATCTAGAACAATGATGTTGAATTCTTGTAGGAGTAATAACCATCTTGTAACTCTACCATTAGTAATAGGTTTATTCATTAAGTACCTAATTGTAGAGTGATTTGTATGAACAAAGGTTTCATAGCCTGTTATGTAATGTCTGAACTTGTTGATAGCATGAACAACAACTAAGAATTCCTTTTCAGTTACAATGTAATTTAACTCAGTGGGAGTCAAATTCTTGCTTGTGTAATAGATGGCATAGGGGATCAAATATTTTTGTCCTAATACAGCTCTGAGAGTTGTATCTGAAGCATCTGTTGAAATGTGAAAAGCTAGTTTCCAATTTGGACCTCTTAAGATGGGTGCTTCAGAAATTTTTGCTTTTAAAGTCTCAAATGCCAAATGGAAATCAGGATTCCAATTCAATTCACAATCTTTGGTGATTAATTTGAACAGTGGGGATGCTAGTTTAGTCAAATTTTCTATAAACCTTGTATAGTATCCTGTGAATCCTAGAAAACTTCTAACATCCTTTTGACAACTTGGAATTGATAGTTTATAGATGACTTCAACTTTAGATTTATCAACTTTAATTCCATCTCTTGAAATGTGATGTCCTAAAACAATCCCTTCTGTAAACATCATAAAACATTTTTCATGGCTTAGTGAAAGGTTTTCTTCCTTACATCTTTTAAGAACTTTTTCCAAATTTTCTAAAGCTTCTTCAAATGTATTCCCATAAACTGTAAAGTCATCCATATACACCTCTACACAATCATGTATTAGATCAGAAAAAATTCCTAGTACTACTCTTTGGAATGTTGTAGGTGCATTGCACAATCCAAAAGGAACTACTCGGTAGGCATAAGTTCCACATGGACAGGTGAATTTGGTTTTATCTTGATCTTCAGGTGCTACCTAAATTTGATTGTAATCATTAAAACCATCCAAAAATGAGAAATACTTCTTACCTACTAATGTATCTAACACTTGATCTATAAAGGGAAAAGGAAAATGCTCTTTTCGGGTAGCTTTATTCAATTCTCCATAATCAATACATACCCTCCATTTACCATTCTTTTAGGCACAATCACTAGAGGACAAACCCATTGGCTGTCTGAAATTGGGTAAACGAAGTTTACATTCAACAATTTTTGCAACTCCTCTTTCACAATTTCCCTAAGATTTGGATTCATCCTTATTTGAGGTTGTCTGATAGGTTTACAATTTTCCTCAATGTAGATGTGATGTATACAAGTCTTAGGACTAATTCCTTTCATGTCAGTGTATTCCCATGAATATGCAGAAGAATGTTGTTGTAATGTTTTGATTAGCTTTTCCTCTTGTAATTTTTCCAAGTTATTATTTATGTTGAATGTTTTTCCTAGAAAGATTTCAATTGTAGAGCTACCAAATTCTTCCATAGAATAAAGAGACATCTGCCTAGATGGAAAATATTCAATATTGGATATTTGTTGAAATTGATCACGTTCATATTCTTGATGTGATTCAAAATTTTCCATTATATTTAAGACTTGACTATCTTCACTAATGGTTGAAATAGTAAAGAGAGGCTGAATATCATTTTCATCATCAATCCATTCTTTTTCATCTATCTCTGTGATTGTTCTTGCTGGAGGATATAGAGTGAAATTCTTAGTTGAGTTACCATCAAATATATACATATCACAAGATCTACAGCTAATGAAAGCATCAACTGTAGCCAGCCAAGGTCTTCCTAATATAAGTGGATGTCCTCCTAGATTGTTCTTATGGGTTAAGATCATAAAATCAACAGGGTACTCCCAAGAGTCTAAAGACACTGAAATATCTTCTAACACACCATCTCGTTTGATTATAGATCTATCTGCTAATTGCAGTAATGTAGGTGTATAAATAAGATTAAGCAACTTTAGCTTTCCATGATTTGTTTGTTCATGATGTTTATTGTTGCTCCTAAATCAATCAATATATTCAGAATTTCAACTCCATTGGTATGTGTTTTTACAACTAGACTTCCTGGATCTACATATTTTTGTATGGCAATTTTTCCCATCATTATGTCTACTATTTTTCCTGCCAGTTGAATTCTTTTTATTTCTTTTTCTTTTCTTCCTAGTTTATTCATGCTCAACTCCTTTATTGTTTTAGCTAGAATTGGAATCTCCTTAATGGCTTGTAACAAATGGATTTTGATACAGACATTTTTCAATTCATCTAGAAAATCATAATTAGGCAACATAATATGCTTTTCTACCCCTTTATCAACTTGTAATATTTTAGGAAAAGGAGGTGTAGAAGTAGATATTGGTGGTTTCTCTATGATAGGAGTTGAGTTTATTGGTTCTTTCTATTTTTCATTTTCAGTATTCTGGTTTTGAAGAGATGTTCCTTCAAAACTTTTATTTGGTTGTAGAGAATCTTCCTCATAATTGTCTTGTTCTTGAATAACTACAGAAGGCTTTTTCTTTTCTAATATCCTACCAGATCTTAGTTGGACATCATTCAAATCTAGAGGAGTGATCATATAAGTTGGAAATTGTTGTCCTTCCACCATATAGGTATTCTGAGGATTTTTATTGTTGGGGTTTGGTAATGGTTGGGCAGGTAACTGATTTGGTCTCTGTGGGAATGGCAGTGAAAGTTGAGGATTTTGGTTTTGAAGTTGGGGCTATTGATTTTGTTGAGGAATTTGTTGGGGAGGATAGTTTGGATATGATGGAGGATATTGATAGTATTGAGAGAATATTCCATAGGGATTTTGCATTCATTGAGCCCAAGGTTGAGATTGAGATTGAGATTGAGGCCAAGGTTGTTGCCACGAATTCCAATTTGGTGGGGGATGAATATACATTTGGTTGTTAAACCCTGGTTTTGTGGTGCCTGCCAAGGTCTTCTAGAGACAAAGAAAAGAGATTCTATTGGATTTGAAATTTTTTCCTCTTGAAAAACAACCTTAAGACCAGTAATTTAAGGACAACTCTTGGTCTCATGGTTTTCTAAACAAATCACACAAGTCTCTATGATTTTTGCAACCAAAGGGCATTCTCTTAAAGCATGCTTCTTTCTGCATTTGGGACAGAAAATAGCTAAAGCATCAGTCCCAACTTTCTTCTTGTTTTGTAACTTAAGGGTGTCTATCTGTTCACTAAACCTCCCTAGAATATTTGTTTTAAATTCATCAAGCATGTTTCCAATTTCTGCCCTACTCACTAATCCAGTTGCATATTTATTCACTCTAGTAAGAGAAGGATCTCTTGTACCTTTCCCAGTTTTGGATTTTCCTCTTGAGAGATGAACACATAATTCTCCAATGTCATTTAATGGGAGTTGAGAGATATCTCCCTTCCCCATCATGTTAAGGATGTCTATCCACTCATCTCTAATGGCTTTTAATAAAAGAGCTTTTAAAGTATCTTGATCTAAGCTATCCATTTTTTCTATTTTTAGGTTATACTTGAATCATTCAATTAAATCCTCCAAATTTTCATCCTCTCTTTGCATCATTTTAAACACTTCATCTTTGTGATTGATAGGCATGCAATAATCCAAATACCTGTCCAAAAATGCTCTCTTCATGTCATTCCATGTTCTAATAGACTAAGTGATCAATCCCATGAACCATTTTAAAGTAGCGCCTTTCAATGTTGAAGGAAACAATTTAAGTTTTTGAGAGTCTTGTAAATAATGATAAGTTATGCACAAGACTTCAAATTCAAATAAAAAGGTTTTAGGATCTTCAATTTTTAATCCATGAAAATTTGGGAGGACAGAAGGTGAGATATTTTTCATTGTGGCATCTATTTCTTCATCAACTATAGGGAATCCAAAAGAATTATCAACTTCCCTATTTCCTCTACCTTCTCCATCATTTCCTCTACCTCTTCCTCCTCCAAATAGTGTAAATTCTCCATTCAGAACTCCCTCTCCTTCTTCTCTTCCTACCATTATAGATTCTTCAAAGTTAATATAAGATTCAACCTGCAAGGTTAATTGCTCTTCCTCTGGTTCCTCTATCAATGGTATATGGAAGAAAGTTTCTACTTCTCCCTCTCCACTAGTAATTTCTAATTCATCAGCTAAAATATGTTCCCCTGTAGAGGTGAAAAAAGCTACTCCTTCTGTTGGAGATCCAAGATTTTCTTCCTCTAGGACTGCCTTAGTAGATGAAGTAGGAGATCCTGTTAATTTGATTTCTGACCTTAGAACTTTAAGAAGTTTATGGCTAGTGAAATGTGGAATATGAGTTTGAGATGGAGGTGTATCTCTTCTTAGTCTTGGTGGAGTAAGTGGTGTTGTAGGAATTAAACTCCTGCCTCTAGCTATGAATCTACCCCTAGAGTCTCTTTCTCTATGCATATCATTTTTTAGATGTAAGAGATGAGGTTACCTAATTACACTTCCCCGGAAACGGTGCCAAAATGTTTAGTTAATTTAGTGTCCTAAATTGCTTGCATAAATTATCAACCGAGGTTTGTAAGCTAATGAAGTGTGGTGCACTATATGTGCTTAGTTAACATTTTTCTTACTTCGTTGTTTTGTATTTTATGTTGTTTTTGGGGGGTTTCTGTTCCTTGATGTCTAAGAATGTACAACCTGAAATTATGAGAAAATTTAAGTGAATCTAATGAATTTTAAAGGAAAAGAATTGTTCCTAAGTTAATCTAATTTCCTAAAAATGGACCAAGAACTATTGGCTAGTTAGAACCTAATAAAAAAAAAGAGCTTCTATCTTATCTTATCATTAGTCCTAATCCATGGATCTAATTCTTAAAACCAACAATGAAATTGATGTAGAAAGTAACCCAGTAATTGCATTCATTAAACATTCAACCATTCAATTTTGGAATATGATTAAATCAATCTCCTTGAAATGATTATTGGGAATATCAGTGATGCAACTAAGTGAGGATCTGAAAGCAAAAAGGTAAAAGCATGTAAAACTAACTGTAAAAAACTAATGTATTTTTGACTTTCTCCAACATCCAAATGTAAAGCATTACCCTCTTGAAGTGTTGTGCAAGAAATCAATTATACCTTAGTTCCTAAGTTCCAAGGAAAATAACAATGTACTGAGTAAATTCAATCACTGTATGAATTAGACATTTAACCATTTAGTTTAGGATCATCATCATCTTGAAATGGCTTTTGAAAACATCCATTAACACAGGTAATTGACAATTCTGTTCTAAGAAAATGAATCACAAAATAGTAAGAAAACTAAGCAATTGTGTATTCTTATTAGGCTGCACAATTGTGATTTATCATTATGCTATTGATTAAAAACTAAAATGAAATATCATCCTAATTTAGAAAACAGATTTGCTGAAAATAGAGTAATAGAAATTGAATTAAAAACAACAAATGAAAAACCTCCTTCAGTGCAGGGGCCCTCTGCAACTGACGTGGCTGCAATGCTAGCTAGTTAAGGATGCACTCTAAATGATCATTGGCAACACAAAATTTGTATTATGAAAAAAAGAGTCTAAATATAGAGTATCAGCAAAAAGCTTGAACTTAACACGTAATTCCTTCTAACTTCTCTCAGTTCCATGCAACTGATATTTAAAGGAAAATAACATAATTGTTTATGAGATAAACTTGCTACACGTGGCTAATTCGAATTAAATTTAACATGACCGTTTATGAGATAAACTTGCTACAGGTGGCTAATTCGAATTGCAATAGGACTATTTAAACTTTTGATTAGCTACAGGTGGCTAATTCGATATAGATTTGCAACAAAATTGTTAGACTCTTGATTAGCTATGAAAGAACAAATCAAGAGTCCTACTACTTTCGGATAACGTACTTTGACTCCATCTTTGACCATGACCTTAGGCTTTCTTTACGGTTGATCTAGACTGAGTGAATAGGATAGAATCCATGTGGAGATGATTCTAGAAATGCCCATGTGGCCCAATTCTTCATTTGACACCTAGAACCTACCAAACCATGAGAGTAGCTACGGAATCCATAGCTAGCTGCAGAATAGGCTGTGTTCTGTAGCTAATTTGAAAAAATCTATTCAAATAGAAAGAACATGAAAATATAATATGGCGATCATTTTAATGCTTTCCTTAAGACAAAACCTAGCATTTATCATTGACTGGGTCTGTAATATTATGAGAAAGTGAGGAGAAAAGGTGAGAAAAAATGTCAAGGAGAGGGTAATTATAAAGTTGATAATGAGAAGTTGTTTTAAGCCCAAGAAAGGCTTGCAAAATATCAAGAAAAGAAATACGAGATTAATGCAATTGTTCTTCAAATCCTTTTAGATTTATAGAAAATGGACAGTTGGGGACCAATCATGGATATAGCAACGAAGAAAATACTAATGGGCTAGATAAAATCTGATGTTAGAAAAAGTGTAGGATGTACCGTGATCATACAATAAAAAGTGGTAGACTCTTGGATACACCTAAGATGAGGGATAATACCTACAGATTTTATTCTAGCTCTACCTCTGGGAGATATCATCACCATCACCATCAACATCATTCTAGGAGGAGTGAGAAGGAGTACTTCCCAGAAAAATTCAAGAAATCCAAGCCTCCTAATTTTAATGGCGAGATGAGAAAATCAGAGGATGCACAAGCATGGCTTCTTAGAATGAGGAAAGTTTTTAGACTTCATGATTACTCAAAGAATATGAAAGCTAAGATAGCTTCTTTCAGTCTCAAATGAAAAGAAAATATCTCGTAGGAAGATGTCAAGCATGTTAGAGGCATCAAGGAAGAGGAGTTGATTTGCGAAGAATTTGAAAGACCCTTTAGAAATAAGTACTTGTCTGAGACATATTTCAATTGAAAGTCCAATGAATTTGATTAGCTCAGGATGGGTTCGATGTCATATGAAGAATATAGAACCAAATTTCTAGAGCTATTGAGATATTTTCCATATCTCAAGAATGAGAAAGAAAAAATCTGAAAATTAATCAACATATTTCCACTATCATTCAAAGATAAGATTGAGTTTGATGATCCTTGGTAATTGGAGGAATCCATCAGAAAATTGAAGCATTTCTATGAACAATCAAAGCGGGAACCTAAGTTCAAGCATGACTCGAAGGGTAGAAATGAGACTAAAGGAAAATTGCTCAAGAAGCAAGGAAGTGTTAGAAAATTATATATTACAAATAAATGGAAGACATAAAATATTCTATAAACAAAAAAAATAGAAACACATAAAATAAGAGAGACAAAGATATGCATGGTTCACCCAATTTGGGCTACATCCATGGAGAAACATTCAGTCCTTCCTTTTATATTATTCACCAAAATGAAGAGATATAACCTATATTAGATCCATTGTAATTTCCTCTTCTCTCTCACACATGCTCCTATCTATCTCTCAGAATAATCATCTACAACCACAATTCAATTCCCTCATATAAACTGAGGGTTTCCTTATAGGGAAAAAAACCCTAAATTAACATAACTTCTACGTCAGATCATTCGCATAATGAACAACCTAGATTGACTACAAAATTATAATATTTTACAAGAAAAATTTTCATTTATTTTTAGCTTCGGGGGCACTACCCTTGAACCCATGCCTAGGGGGGGGTGCTTTAAAAATACTCATTGCCCCCCTCCCCCTGGACCCCCCTGGTGGTTATCATACAGGCAGCATTTCCACCCCATTTAGGAACTGGGGTCCAATGCGGTTGAGACCTATTAATCAAGAAGATAATTAGGCTCCACACCCAACATAAAGATCTCAAGATGCATATGAGAAGGAAAATGTGGCCCCTAGGGAGAAGTCCAATGAATTTGGGAAATGGCATGGGTCTCAACATGTGGAGAAGAAGAATAAGGGTAGTGGCAGAGAACTATTGGAGTGTTGGACTTGTGGTGGAGACCATCACAGGAATGATTTTCCATAATATCAGGGTGTTAGGCCTCAAATCTACAATTCTCAGGAGTTGCACGTAGTTGGGGATGTAGCTTAGAGCATTCCTAGGATCAATGTAGTATGACTACCATGCAGTGTTGATTGGATTCCATAGAGAATCCCAATAGGGAGTGCAAAAGTTCATGGTTGAATGATACAGTCAAAACTATGAGCAATAATCTCTTAATTTAGCTCTTTCAATTTGATAATATTATTTGATGTTTTGAGAAGTTGTCATAAGTTAAGAAACAATAGCATATGCATGCTAGATATGAATTAGTTAGAGATGCATATCCATCAAGTTGATATTAAATAACGACATTCTAGATGCATGAAGGTATGCGAGGTGCTTATACTAATGGATGTGCATGCATAAAGACCCAT
Organism: Pinus tabuliformis; assembly: GCA_031772625.1. Lineage (NCBI taxonomy): Eukaryota > Viridiplantae > Streptophyta > Pinopsida > Pinales > Pinaceae > Pinus > Pinus tabuliformis. The sequence continues at coordinate 1,503,146,556 of CM062819.1, read as the reverse complement.
TATTTTGTCATAACATGATTCATATGACTATTAGTGGTTAATGATGAACATGTAACCATGAGTAGATTGACAACACGATTGGGAAACCAATCATAGTTTTTCATCTAGCCTTAGGAACCAACACTATGGAAAATGAGGTCTTGGTAAGAGAATGACACAAGTAACATCTATGTTTGTTGATATTTATATTGTGACAAAGGCGTGAGTACATTAAGGAGAAGTATGCTACTAGTAAGTGGTTTTATATGGGTATTTGCTCTAAGAAATATTTATTATGACTCTTTCACTTGTGCACCCTTAAAGTATTTCTTGAATGTTTGAGTAGGTGCATGATATGACTATGTGCTTATGAGATTGCTTGAATGAATTATCTTGTTTTAAGATATTTGTATTGACGCAATATGTGCAAAAAAACCTAATATGCACATGAGTGCAAGTGGGTGCTAGTCGTAGCACTATGGTTAATGACTATGAGTTGATAGCATACTATGTCATGGTTGTTAATCCTCGTAAAAGGATGATTTTAATTTGATGATGCTACTGTTGGTAAAATAATTATTTTAATTTATTGATGCTAGTCTTACTAAAATGATTATTTTAAATTAATAGACATGGTGACTTGATCCTTGGAACATGTGAATGACATGTGTGAACAGTTGCAGGGAAACATGCTTGGTATTAGCATGGTAAGGTAACAATTGATTTTTTATGTCGATTTAACTAACATATGGGCGAATGTGATAACACATAATAAGATTCAATGGAAGCAAGGTAAAAAGGTAAAAGAAAGGAATTGGGTGACAATTCCTTTGGCAATGTTTGTAAAATGTTGTTCTAAATGAATGTGTGCTTTGCATGAATACAGGGGGTTCTCTTAACCTTGATTTTATATGAAATTATGTGAATATGTTCTGTATTTATGAAAATGTTGATGATTAAATGAGTATAAACAATACCATTGTATTTGGTAGGTTCATTATTAGGAATCATTCTTGTGGAAGAATGGTTGATTATTCTTATAAAAAATGATGAATATATGAACATCATGGTTGGGATAACACAATAAGGTTATCTAATGAGATTCCCTATTTTGTGAGAAATCCAATGAGAAAGTGGGAATTCTTGGTTTTAGTTATTTCTATTATCATGTGATTATGAAATTCTTATGCATGTGTTTGTATTGTTTATATGTCAAAAAAATATTGACTAGGATGTTAGCAAGTACACTAATTACCAGCTATAATTATTGGTCAAAGGATTAGACATATATGAAATTAAGTGTTACGCCTTGGGGCTGATAAACCACTTAGAAGGCTAGTTAGGTCTAGGGAAATAATGGACAAAGAAATGGCACAAAGGAGGTTCTCTAAACCTTGAACTTACTTGATATATATATGAATATGTGTTATATTCATGAGCATGATTGATCATTGAAATTATGTTAAGCCATTGTGACTGACAAGTTCTTGTTAAGGATCATTCCTATGAGAGAATGATGGTATGGATGGCATCAAAATATTTCTAGGTGCATGAGGAATCAAGTGGGAATGAGGTAGCCCTATATTATTTGTGATTTTGATATTATGTGCTTCCAATATGCCCATTTTTATGTTATGATCAGGGAATGTTGAAGGATACATCAACAGAATGAAAGAAATGTAATTTGTAGCATGCTGGGACATGCATGGATAGTGGAAAGAACCACAGACCCAGGATTTGGGTTGTGGATGCATGCAGTATGTTATGGGAAAGACACTAGAGGAAAAGGATGCCTGCAAAGATAGTGTGTTATCTGGATCTGCAATACTACTGTCTTTTACATGTCGCGTTGTGAATATGTTGTATTGTGTCATGTGTATTGTGTATGTGTTGTGTTGTAACATGTGTATTTGTTGTGTTATATCATATGTGTGTGTAAATGTATAGTTTTATACACTGTGTATGTAAATGTGTTGTGTTGTACATTGTGTGTATGTGTATGTGTTTCTTAATGAGATTGGGCAGGCATGAAGGGAAAGGAATTGATAAAGAGAACAAAAGAGAATTGAAGGGGATTGGTTCTCTGGTTCCCTGATGGTTACTGGTTGGGATAAGATCTATGGAGCCCTCTAACAACTTTGGTTCCCTGGAGGCTATGGGTTGGAGCCTTGTAACAACTTATGTTCCCTCAAGCCTGTCGGTTGAGATAGTGGTCCCTAGAGACCTAGAGAGCTTAGGAAGAGACCAATATTGAGTTAATATATGAAGCAGTCATTTATGAATATTTCCGCAATTATGATTTGAATTTAGCATTGGATTCTCGATTTCCTGGGAGGGAGGTGAATCCCTAGCACTAATCTAGAGGATGGACGTGTGAGCATTTGTATTCCCTTGTTGTTGGTTGAGGGTAACATATCCCTTTTATTTTTTGGTTCAAGAAAATGTGCATATGTGTATATCACTATAAATATTGTATTAGGTTGTGTTTATAAAGCTCCATAAGTAGTATGTCCTATCATAAGTGTCATATAACGCCAAGGACGGTGTTCCCCCAAGGGGAAGGGGTTCGTAACATCCTCGGGTTGAGCATTGTTGGCTTGAGGGGGCTTGACCTAGGTTCAATGTTAATTAGACAAACAAATTCCTACAATACTAGCCCTTTCGGCATCAACCCGCAGAGCACGGACCGAATTCTCACTCGAAGCAGTATGGGGGGATGCTGGAACCAAGTTTCCGCACCCTGAGATGGTTGTGATGTCGTTTGATTCCCTCTATCCCTGCCTTCGTCCAGGTCGCTTCACTCTAGAGCTTGCAAGTTGAGCCTTGTATTCCGTCCTTCAATACCTCCGTGAAGGGTATGATCGACCTTCGCATAGCCCTAGTCTGTTGCTCAGGTAATTTTGCACTGCTATAGCAGCGTGCCGTGCAGATTCCCCAATTAATCTAAGTGACTTGCTTATCTTATCAAACAATTATAGTTAACACCGCGTAAATAGATATTCGTAAATGCATTCAATTATTCAATGTAATTGCATTCATTCACGCATCACATAAGCATAATAAAGGAAATTCATACATAACATATCAAGATGCATCAACAGAACAAAGACACAGGAATTGCCGAATATTTCTCTTTATTGATATCTTCCAAGTGATTACATACTCTATCCACCCTGCATACACAGCTGCAGGGGTCCGCGCACAAAGCTGCAGAATTCTACCCTAGGCCTTTGCACGCTCAGCTACAGATCCTCTACCTATCCTACAACCCAAGACTTAGACTTCTTACTCTAGAGCTACGACTCTCTTACATTGTATGTCTCTAAAACTACTTAGATCTTAGCTCTTTTTATACAACCCCATGGTCTGCGGACCATGGGTAGATCTCTTATAGCCAACTTTACTTTACAAAACTAAAGGTGGACTGTTGGCATTATGATACAGGTGTTGTCCTTGATGGCAACTCACTCAGATGAAAGATCACGGTGCAACATGTCAACAACAAAGAATTACATATCAGACTACAAAGAATGAAGAAAGAGAGGTATACGCAGGTTCACCTTGACCAAGCAATGTATACACACCGGTTCACTGAACACAAGTAGCGTATACATACACACACACTTTCATAGAAGGAAAAGTGCGTATATGTTGGAAAACTAAGTTTTTGGTCCGAGGTATTTGGTCCAAGGTATTTTGATCCATGGTATTGGTCCAATTTATTTGGTCTGAGGTATTGACCCTAGGTATTTGGTCCAAGGTATTGGTTCTAAGTGGTTTTGGTCCATGGTATTGAGAAAAGCCTAAAACTATATAAGGAGGAGAAGATCATTAGGCCAAGAGGTGCAAGTATTGAATATCTGATGAAGTGTGAGATCTAGTATGCAGGTTATCAGCTTATGGTGCTTTGCTTGATCTGAACCAAGGATGAACCTTAGCGGTTGATGAGGGATAAGATCTAATGATGGATCAGGATCTTAAGGCTTGAAATGAAGTATCATTATGTGGTTTGATCATGTATAGTCTAGATCTGAATACTGACACATGTTGTTTTGTAAATGTTATGATCTGGGTATAACTGAAGTATGGAATAACTGCAAAATTATGAATTAATATTTGTAGATGCATACGCTAGTTGGCTTTGGTAAAAGCGTGTATACATGCTAGTTCGGCTCATCAGAGTAGCGTATACATTATGAAATATGATATTTAAAGTTTTAGTTCGATCTAGTGTTGTTGTAGAAATTCTGGGTTCTGCTCTGTGTTCTGATGACTGTGTTTTGATGACAATATACTAAATGTTAATACTGATTGAATGTGATTTGCTTCAGTGATGATGGGCCTTCAGTGATTCAGTTGTGGGTGATTCAGAGATTGATGATTGGTTGGATTGTAGTGGTGATTGATTTTGAGATTCAATGTTGTTGATGGGTCCAGTATGAAAATTGGATGAAACGTGGCCTCAGATTATGGTGTTGTGTTCCATATCCATTATGAAAATTTATGAAACGTGGTCCCTAGAGGAAGAGAGAAGTTTGTAGCCTTCTGCAGGTCAGTGCCTACGTACTGGTAAACATATCAGCCAGTACAAGAGCCAAGGGGTTGGAGCTCCCTTCCAGTAATAGTTGGAAAATGAGTGAAGGTTGGAGCCTTTAGTAAGTCGGCGCCTACGTACTAGTAAATGGATCGACTAGTACAAGAGCTAGGGGGTTGTAGCTCCCTTCCAGTAGAAGTTGGAGAATGAGAGAAGGTTGTAGCCTTCTGCAGGTGGGTGCCTGCATATTGGTATGAGTCTGCACTAGTACAAGATTGTAAATAGGTTTTTCTTATATTAAAAGAAGACAGCAGCAGGTGGTTTTTGTCCCGCATTGGGTTTCCACCTTAAATCTTGGTGTTCATATGTGTTTCTTATGTGTGATGGTTTCTTCTGATATTACTACACATGGTTACTATTTATATGGTTAATGAAGTACTAATTAAAGATCAACATATAATGAATAAACTGAATCACAAGTTTGTTGGATATACGTTGGTTGCCTTAAACACAGTTGCGTGTACACATGAGTTACCTTCATTGAAGTAGTGTATATAAATTTGAGTATGAAAAGAAAAAGATTATTGACTTGACTAATACTGATTCACCCCCCCCTCTCAGTATTATTTCCAACAAGGATTTCCATTTATGGCACATGACACCTTCACACTACAGGACCACAAAATGCGGACACTTTACAAAATTTGACTCAAACATGGGCTTTAGCCCCAATACTACCCTTGGGGGATCCCGCTCCCAACAGGCCTCCAACACAAACATTATGACTCACCCTTGAGTCACTCAGTAGGCACGGAGATCCTTGCACGAAACCCATCCAACTTGCACCGTATGACCACTACCTCGGCCATGCACTGAGCTACCGCTCGCTTCACATCTTCCATTGTGTGCTCGGTCACTGCTCTAGCGCTGTCAGCCTGAAGATTTTGTTGCGTCGCTTGCAGAGTTGCAAGCTTGCCTTCAATATTTCCTATGATTGTGTAAGCTTCCTCCAGCCAAGGCTTTAGTCTCGCCTTCAATACTGCTTCCTTGTGCAGCGATGCGTCCACCTATTCCTTCAACTGCTTGGCCTCCTACAGCTTGGCTAACCTCTATGGTAGCACGACGGTTCTTGTTGTGCCCTTGACCTCATCGTAGCGCTCTTGTAGCTCACGTGCTTTCGTCTTTAGCCTCTATATATTTGGGTCCTCCTGCAAGCTTTTCAGAACCTCAAATGATTGCTCGAACAACTGCGTGTAGTCTGCTACTGCACTATCCACTGCCACTCCTACCTCTGTGACAGTGGTCGCCTGCAGTTCCTTTACTTCTGGTGATGTTGAAGGATGGGCCCTCAACTGTAGCTTGGTAATTTGCAGGTTCAACTCCAACTAAACATGCTCCATCTCAATCCGAGTGTCTCGCACCCCTGTGGAAAAGTTGTGGATGTGTACCTTGAATGGCTCCTCCACCATAATGGCCAACTCTGGGACCATTCAGCACATCTCCTCAATGACCTGCATAATCCTCTTGCTTTGATTGGTCGCCTCGGTCTCAGCAGTGATGGTAACATTTCTCTATAGGGCCATCTGCTCATTGTCAATCCATTGTTCTTTTATCACCTGGAGGGCACAGTGCTCTCAGGCCCTCAATTATGCATTTACTCCATCCTGCAAGAGATGGAGTGCTTCGCACGGAAGCACTTCTAGGTTTAATATGACTCCCTTTAAGGCACTGACAGTGGGCCTGCTAGTCTCATTTTCTATGGTTAGTGCTCTGTCCGACAGCACTATTGCACTGGAAGTCTTCGTGCATAGCTTATCAGTGACCTCTGAAGTGCCGATACCCAGGCTGGTAGACACCGTACCAGCCTGTGACGTGTTGGTCTACAACTCCTGCAATCCAGTCTGGATAGCCCTTAGGATGATCTGTTGTTGTTGTTCAAATTGGTGTAGGGCCTCCGCGGTGATATCCCTAACTATGTCATTGATACCTTGTAAGTCGCTCTCTGTCAGCGTGATATGGTCCAGTGAGGTCTTGGCCTTTGACTTCTTCCTAGACCCTCCCTTCTCCAACTCTCTTGGGCACTTAATGCGAGCGAACATCTCATGAGGGTCTGCGCTGTGCTGTTCTGTTTCTTCTTCTTCTGTCTCAGGTGAAGGTGACCTCACGGCTTTGTTAGAGCCACGCTCCGTTCCACCTGTCTGCTTTCCTGCTTGCTTTCATGACTATTCCATCTAGGCCTTACCAGCAGCCTCCTTTTTCCTCTTTTCGACTAGCTGTGCCATCTTTAGCTTGGCCTCCTCTTTCTTCCTCAATGTGGCAGACTTGATTCCACTCACCGCTAAGTCCGTGGTAGGGCTCCACTGGCCATTGATGAAGCATCGCATCAATGGCGCCATCAGTGGCCAGATTGGCCAGTTGTACAACTTCTATACAGGGTCCTTCTGCGCCCTCATGGAGACTCGATGGAAATCATCTTTAAACTTGGCGTAGCCCTGCAGGTTGGCATACACCATGGGCGATAATCGCGGCTTGCGATTGATGTCCATCCTGATATTCATTTCCATCAAGATTCAGATGATCTTGTTGTCCTTGACTCTCTACGCATCCTTAGTCGCCCACAGCGAAGCGTACTTCGCCACTTCAGGGAGGTCTGGCACGACTGAAGGTAACTGGATGTCCTCTGGTAGCTCCCATGTTACCAGCACAATGGATAGCAAGAGCCATGCGTAGTGGAACATCTTGCTGAGCTCTTGGGCTTCACAGAAGTTCACCAGGAACTCTCCATGAAGGTAGTCCGACCAGTTAAACTGGACTCCTTCAGCACACTGTTGTGTGAGCATGATGACAGGTACCGGCACCTCATCTGTGCGACACTTCCGCATCACATTCCCTGCGAGGATCTGCATGGCTACCTTCACAGCGGGGTCATAGATGTTGGAGATGGTGTAACAATGCGGCTTCTTCACCAGCTTAAATTTTTCCTTCATTGACTCTGCGAGAGCCTGCTCGCCACCCTTGCCGCCAAAGATCATCGCTGGATTTTCACCTATATATGGTAGGCGCGTTATTCAGTGAATCAACCTATCTATGATGTGTATCGGCTCATCCATCCATAGACACCCATCATGCACCAAGCACAGCAGCTTCTTAATGACCAAAACTGTCACCGGGGTGCGGTTATAGTGTGGCACCCAGAGCAGGTTAAGAAACCCTGCATTTTCTACTCCCTTGAGGCACCTTCGCGACTCCAAGGCGGTCATTCCCGTATTCATATCTATGATGCGGCGCATTAGCTGCTCAGCCACCAGGTGTGGGAACTTCTCGTGGTCCACCAAGTCCCAGTCTTCAAGCTTCAGTAGGGGCACTCATGCCAAGCGCAGACCGTCGAAAACAATTTCATCTGGCAGCAAAGGGGTTTGCAGGGGAGTCTTACTCTCATCGATGTCCTTTGGGACCTTGGACTTAGGCTTGTGTGGAGGGACATACTCCGGCAACCATGTAATAGGGTCTGCACCCTGGGCTTCAACCTCCTCCACTTCCATTCCCACATCCTCATCGTCCATCGGGATGTCTTCGATATCTTCCTCCTCTAGTTCTAGGTTTATAGCCTTGCCTTTCTCCTATGCAGTGGGCTTTGGTGGGTTTCTCCTTGGTGATGCACGCACGGTATGGTAGGTTGCTTGCCCTTCTTGTCCTTCACAGTCTCCTTAGTTGGGGTTGGCTTTGGTCTCGACATTCTAGCAATTTAGGGACCTCTGCCAATACTTCGGCCACTTCCGAAGCAGCTACTTCTACCTCTATTTCCATTTCCTGTGTCGGCTCCTCTACTATTTGTTCAATATTTATAATTTCTGGGGATGCTGACATAACACTTTCTAACAGTGCCCTCGACTCCTCTAGCAAGTTTGCAAATGAGGGAGTCTCTTATAAATCCTCGAAGAATTCTCGGTCCATAGTTGTGTGAGAGCTCAACAATTCAGAACTCAAAATTCCAATTGTTTCTTGCTGGACAACCACTTTTGATTTATAGGGCAGTTTGAATTCAAATCCGACCGTTCCCCCAAAAATCGGTTCATTGATGCTAGATTGGAGGCAGATTTTCAAGGATATGAGCCATAAATTGCGTCTTAAATGCCGGCCGCCCGCTCCATTTGGCCTCACTTCTGCCGTATTTTCATGAACAGTGACTATAACAATCACTTTGTGGCCAGCCTGTGTGATGTCTCTCTAGGTAGCGTGGCTCCCTCCACACTGACGTGGACCAAGTGACACTTCCTTGCTTCGCACCATCCTCCAATCGCATAGATCCCAACCCGGTAAGTGTAGTTTATAGTCCCATGCCTCCTTTCAGCTGCCTGGAGTGCTAAGACTGTGTTGCCTTTATTTAGTCACATAGTCAGACCGCTGGTGTATGGCTTCAAGTGACTTCCATTCACCTTTCCTGGGAAGGGTTCTCCATTCAATTTGACCAGTTGTACCGCTCCTCTATCGATAATTTCCTTAATGAAATAGGGCCCTAACTAGTGCATTTTGAATTTCCCTGGAAATTTATCAAACTTACTATCATATAGAAAACCATGTCATTTACCTTAAATGAGTGTAACTTAATGTGTCGATCATGCCATGCCTTTTAGCGTTGATTTTGGACCTACTGGTGAAATCTAGCCAAAAATCTCTCTTCCTCGAGCTCATCTAGCTGTGTGAGCCTCACCTCTAGGGCTCTGTGATCCGTCATACCTGTGAGCGCTGCTATGCACAGACTAGGCACAATATATTCTGTAGGCATTACCGCTTCAACCCCATAGACGAGCCTAAAGGGGGTTTGTCTAGTCAACGTTTTGCATGTTGTTCAATAAGCCCATAATACTGCACGTATGTGTACGTCCCAATCACTTCGCTAAGCATTTCAAACCTTGCTCAGTGCATTTTTTAGCACTTTGTTGAATGCTTCCACCGACCGATTAGCCTATGGGTGATAAGGTGTGCTCTTCTGGTGATATACCTGAAATTCCTTCATTAGCGTGTTGATCGCCTCATTCAAGAAGTGTGTATTGCAATCACTCATCAAGATCTTTGAACAACCAAATCACATCAATACATGCTCAAAGGGGAAATTTTCAGTAGTTGCACCTGTGTAATCCTTCACAGGCTCTGCCTCCGCCCAATGAGTCAAATACTTTATAGCGGTGATAATCTACCTTGCTCCTGTCTTTCCTTGTGGCTGAATGGGTCCCACAAAATCTATTGCCCACTTTTCAAAGGGTTGCAACATCATCTATGGATTCAAAGGCATCTCATCCCTCTGCAATGGTCTGCTAGTCCTTTGACATACATCACACGCCTTGCAATATTCTTTTGAGTCATGATGGAGGGTTGGCCACCACAACGTTGTGCATAGAATCTTCTGCGCGGTTGCTCTTCCTACATAATCTCCTCCCACGGTGCCCCCATGAGCGTCCATGAGGATGCTGCTTCTTTCGAACTTAGGTACATACCGTTGGAATATCTCATCAGACCCCATCTTGTATAGATGCCCAGTAATGACAGATAAATTTTCCACGCACACCACTAATTCCTTCTTCTGTTGAACAGTGTATCCTTCCAGTGTAGTACCTGTCGTTAGAAAATGTATTATATCCTCAAAATGACCATCTGCGACATGCAATGCAAATAACTGTGCATCAGGCAATCCCTCCTCCAAATTACTGGGTTCTTCCCCTGTCTCGATGCACGACAGATGGTCTAGTCCGGTGTTTAGTCGTCCAGGCTTTACAATAACTTCAAAATCATATCCTGGAACAATAAGAGCCACCTGCAGATTCTACCCCCCAACACAGGCTTATTAACTAGGTACTTCAACGTGGAGTGATCTGTATACATCTTAAAATGGCCTCCCAGCAAGTAGTGCCTAAAATTTTGGAACGCATACACCATATCTAACCCTTCTCATTCGGTGGTGGAACAGTTATTCTCCACTTTGGATAATCTTCGGCTTGCGAATGTGATAGGATGGTCCAAGCCTTTTCTACCAGCATGTGTCAATACTGATCCTAGTGCTATACATGACACGTCGACATGTACATGAAACACCTTCATCCAATCCGAGAAGACTAAAATTAGCGCGGTGACCATCTTTTCTTTCAATATATCCAAGCTCTTCTTACAATCATCGTTCCAGTAGAATGTGACATCCTTCTTCAACAATTTCTCCATATGCGCGGAAATCATGGCATAGCCTTTGATAAACTTTCTGTAATATCCTGTATGTTGCAGGGTAGTGTGCAGATGCTTCACACTCCTCGGTGCTTCCAAGTTCAATATCACCACTATCTTTGCGGGATCTACCATCAGTCCCTGTCTGCAAACCACATGCCCCAACAGGTTCCCAAAAGGAACACAAAACAGACACTTCTTGAGATTGAGCATGATCTAGTATCTTCGATAGCTATCCAGCATCAAGCGCAAGCTCGTTACATGGAATTTAACTAGCCAAAACACGGTCCAATCATCAAAATATACCTCCAGGAACTTATGAATAAACTCCTTGAACGCAACAACAACTACGTGCGAGAAGATCACAGGTGCATTCTTCAATCCAAATGGCATTACAGTGTACTGAAAACAACCCCACTCAGTCACGAAGGTCATTTTTCTCCTATCATCTAGAGTTATTTTGATCTGGTGGTACCCAGAGAACCCATCCATGAAGGAGTATGCTTCTTGGCCACATGCATTGTCCAACACTTCATCAATGAATGGGGTCAGGAAAGGATTATGTACGCAAGCATCATTTAGATTTCTCAGATCCACCCATAATATCCTTATTTTATCCGTCTGCTTCTTTTCCTGTACCACCATCAGACTTACCCAGTCAGATTCTTCCACAAGCTCAATGATGCTTGCCACGAGCATCTTGTCTAGCTCTAAGCGGACCTTCTCCTTATATTTTAGATTAAGACGATAAGGTCTTTGCTTAACTGGCTTCGTGTCGAGATTTAATGTGATCTTCATCATACCTAGGTCTTCGATTATCCACTTCATATCTGTAAACTTGGTAGGGAACAAATCTTGATATTCACGGAGCAATTCAATGACCTTATCCACTGCCGCATTGTCCCAGTAGTCTCCAATCTTCTCGAACATGGGTACTGCCTCCATTCAAATGTTTACTTGTTTCGTTTTCAACAGCGCGGTTATATCAAGGTTCTCAATCTTCGGTCCTTTAACCTTGCGGTGACCGTCTGGTTCCGGAATGTTAATCCTCCATAGATCCTCATCCTCTTCTTCAATAGTTACATTATAACATTCTAGCGCATGACTGAGTTAATTAGCCCATTCAGGCTGAATCAAGTCTAAAGGATCCTGCGGTATCCTAAATATTGTTGCTTTCACCTCTTATAGCGCTTCATCAATACTTTCAAACCCATCCTCAAAACTGAATGTCATCATGAATCCTTCGCGCGGGATATCCCATTCGCCTATCCCATGGCAGAGATCGGTTTTTACATACCAGTTCATCGGGGCAACATCTAGGGTGTGATAGAACAAGTGCACCCATTCAAGTTGGGGCTTTTCTCCATAAGCATGGGTCCATTTGGCCAAGTGTGCACACGGGTCATCCTACCCATCATACTTGTCTATCATTCACATATTCAGCTTCCCAAAGCGAGTTCTCATCATTCTCCTACATTCGCACCAATCATCAAAGCTTCCCTTGTGCGTACCCCACCACCTTGCGGGCGTAGCACGCAGTTCCCAGTGCAACGCCTAGAAGCGCTGCCTTTCTGGTACCTCCCTCTTAAATGAATCTAGAAAAATATCCACATCATTCAGGCCATCATAGGTAGGAAGATTTCTTGCCTCTCACGACACAAAGCGCATTGATCGGGTCATCATATTGCAATTCAACGTAGTTACTTCATGTAACTGATTCTTCCAGAGTTCTTACTCTTCATTGGAGTCCAAAGTGCAGGAAATCTCACGATCCTAGGTAATCCATCCATCTGTGGTGGGATTCACCCAATCTTGATCTCGCATTATTATCTTATAGATACGGTCCAAATCATCATCACTCTCATAATCGTGGACTAGTTCCGTATAGCGCGATCCCCAAGTAGGATATAGAGGTACTATTACACGTAGCAATTTCTTCTCAAATATCATATTTCACTTCTTTAGGTTGATTACCCCATTCATATCAGTAGCCCAGTCAATTCCTAGGAGGGCAGGATAGGGATTGTTGTCATTCACTATCTTTATTACTTCAAAGTCATCCAGCGTGCTCGCACCTTCAATATCCACAGTCTCCCCCTACATCCGCCCCATGGGGATGATCTTCTACTGATTTTCCATCCTTAGCTGAATCAGAGACCATTGCAGCGTCGGTCTCCCCATCTGTTCCCATGACTATTTAGGTAGGATGTTCACATCTGACCCCAGGTCCAAAATAACCTGATCCATTTCATACTCTCCTATCTGTGTGCTTAGTCTCATCTCCCATCCCGTCCTTGTTTTATGCTTGCCAATATTTCATACTACGCGCGGCTCGCCCAGAGCAGTTTTAACACATCTATTGATGAGCTCTTGTAAACCCTTTACAACCTTACTATTTTGCAGTAACTTCATGAAGGTCTCTAGGAAAGTTGTGAGCATAGAGGGGTCCATCTCCTGATTAGGCTTATCCTTGCTTCCTGAGGTGGAGGCCTCAGCGAAGCTCTTCTTAGCTTCCATGAAGGTTTCACATGTGTGCTCCAATTCGAACTCAGCCTCCTTTGTCGGATCTTTGTAGACCCATGTACTGCCTTATGGTTCTTTCCCCTTCTCATCTCCTATCACGATTCCACTTATGAGCACTATATTTACATTTGGATCCTGTTCACGTGGCTCAAACCTCATCATCTGTAGGTTCTGAGTCGACAGAGGTGGTAGCGCCCCATTGTCACGTATCCTAGCTATCACCGTAGGACAATCTTATGTTTCATGATCAAACAACGTGTAATACTTGCACGATGGACATTTTGGGTTAGTGCAATCGTGGGCATAGTGTCCTGGTCCTCTGCAATTGTAGCAGATCAACTGTTCTCGACCTCTGCCAAATCCTCCTTAGCCTCGGCCTTGTCCGCGCCCCTAAAATCCTGTTTGCGTCATCCCTGCGCTTTAGTCAGGGGGTCGCGTTTCTACCTAAATACTATAGGCAGGAGTTCCATCCATCGTCAACTCATAACTCCTTCAATTACACTCATCATGCCCTGCCGACCTACAAAAGTTGCAGAACAGTTGTTGTGGTATCTGTACAAACTTCTACAGCAGATGACAATTATCCGTGGCATGTTTTCTTGCTACCTGACATATAGTGCACCATAATGCAGGCCCCGCACTTGGTCCTCCTCAAGCTTCTGGCCTCAAAGGCATTGGTCCTCCTCCTCTAAGGTAGTTCACAAAGGTCGAACAATGGTCTTTGTCATGTCCCTGACTTTTGTATTTCAGACACCATACCTCTTCGCGTACCTCTGGTCGAACCGTCCTCTCTTGCTTCAGACTTTGCATCTCAAGGCATAGATTCTTCAACAACCATGGATCTACTGAACCCCCGGATTTGGATCCTGCATTGGTGTTTCTGTAGCCTCATTGCGATCTCCAAGGCCTATGCCTGAGTTGTTATCTTCTGCTGCGAAAGCGCAACCCTTAGGTGTGGTAGGAGCGAAGCCACAAACCACTTGCAATGTTGTCTGTCTGTTAGGTTTATGTTAGCTTCGCGGATTGTACATTTTAGCATCTGATCGAGTTCCCGAGGTGTCTCGCCTGGTTGCATCGCAATTTCTTTGAACCCTACAATAGACTGTGCTTCAGATTTAGGCTGACTGACTTCTCCATTCAGTGTTGTCTGGATGTCTGCCACTCCAGCATTCAGGTTATCATTAGCATACTTGATATACCAGGTTAGCGCGCGATCCTGCAGAGCACTAACAAATTTCGCCTTCTTCATGTTGTCATCTGTAATGCCCTAGGCTTCCCATACAACTTTTACAATGAACCAGAATTGGTTCGGGTCCTCATTTCCCAAGCCATTAGACATAGGCAGCTTCACTGAATTTTCCATATTGAACTGCGATGGAGGTGGAGCGAGTATGGGTGAATTTGGAAGTGATGGTGGTGAAGTCGGAGGCGGTGTGTCTGGAGGTGGTATTTGCAGAAATCCTTGTCTTATTAACTGAATAGCACTTTACGGAGAAACCCTCGCTATCCCTTCCTCTTCACCTCGTGGAGGTGAAATTAATGGACTGTACTCCGGACCCTTTTTTCCTTCGTTCCTGTAATTTTTTCCTCTTCGCGTAGCCCCAAACATCAAGGTAGCTGCATCATTTTGTGAACAATAACATTTTAATCCAGGTATTCAAAGGTTTCACGTACTTACCTCGCAGTCCTTTAAAAAAAGTCTCTCTGCCTCGCTGTAGCTAACTGAGGTATCAACCACAAATTCAGTCACAAATCCTCCTATGATGTGATCGAGCCAATGAACAACAGCGCAGATGATCTTGTCCTCAGATGCCTCTAATTTTTGTATTAGCTCTGGGGTTCAAACAATAGGACCGCCAAGTTTCCACCTTCCTTGGCTATCTACTAGCTTCGCGATCCACTCATATAGCTCAATTAGGAAGGAGCAGAAAAAGATCTCATGGATCTCTGTATACAGGTATCTGTTCAACCACTATTCCTTTTTCAGTCGCGGGTTTTTGTTCTCCTACGCCCCGAATTCATGGATTTTTCTATCCAACCAGCCTCTGATCTCTTTCTTAGTTGGATTCCAGTAATACGACATCACACATCTCTTATGCAGATTCTGGTCCTGGCAATGGAACCATTTGTTGGCTTGAGGGGGCCTGAACTAGGTTCAGCGTTAATTAGCCAAACAAATCCCTACACTACTGGCCCTTTTGGCATCAACCCGCAGAGCGTGGACTGAAGTCTCACCTGAAGCAATATGGGGGGATGCTGGAACAAAGTTTCTGCACCCTAAGACGGTTGTGATGTTCTTTGATTCCCTCTATCCCTGCCTTCGTGCAAGTCGCTTCGCTCTAGGGCTTGCAATATGAGCCTTGTATTCCATCCTTCAATACCTCCGCGAAAGGGTATGATTGACCTTCACGCAGCCCTAGCCTGCTGCTCGGGTAATTTCGCACTGCTATGGGAACGTGCTGTGTAGATTCCCCAATTAATCTAAGTGACTTGCTTATATTATCAAACAATTATAGTTTATGCCGCGTAAACAGATATTTATAAATGCGTTCAATTATTCAATGTATTTGCATTCATTCGTGCATCACATAAGCATAATAAAGGAAATTCATACATAACATATCAAGATGTATCAACAAAACAAAGACACCTTTACAAAACTAAGGGCGGACTACCCTTTATGACACATGACACCTTCGCGCTCCGTGACCACAAAATGAGTATACTTTACAAAATTTGACTCAAACATAGGCTTTTAGCTCCAAAACTACCCTTGGTGGATCCCGCTCCCAACAAGCATCCATGTACATAAATAATATATGGATATTATTAAGTGATGGGCCTCTAAATTAGACATAAATTAAGGCCCATGCCTCTAATTTAAAACATAAATTGAGGCCTATGACCATCCTTCAGCACATTAAACCTCTCGTTTTTCATTAGATAATTTCTTTTTAACTTTAATATATTCATTAGGAAGCTTTATGAATAATTGAATATTTGTGCCTAATATTATTTATTTTTTGTGGAATATTATGAGAATATTGGGCAGATTATGAAGAGTTGGAGGAGGAGATAATTTAGGGACTTGTTCCATACTACTAGAGGATCAATAATAAATAATAATTCGACAAGATATTATGTAACTATGGCACAAATTTTGGAGCTCCAATGATTGAGAAAATCTAGGAATGTGTTCCGCTAATCAAGGGAGTAGATCCACCAATCAAGGGAGCAGATCCACTAATCAAATGATTTCAGTGGGAAAATTTCTTTCATCGATGGGGAATTATTCATAATCATTTTTTATAAGTACCAGGTCGAATTTTCCTCTAGGGAATGATTGAGAAAATCTAGGTAAGTGTTCTCTGCCATTTAATTCAAATTCCTAGTATTGGGGACTAGATCCAATAATCAAGGGATTTTGGTGGAGAAAGCTTCCTCCATTCATGGGGAATGATTCCTAATGTTTTTGTATAAGTACCAAGTCGAATTTGCCTCTAAGGATTGTTGGCATTATGATTCCGGTATGGCTCTATGTTACAGATGTTGTACTTGATGGTAACACCCTCAAGTGGCAATGCTCTGATCAGGCTCTCAAAATGTTGAAAATTAAGAGGTACGCAGGAGAATAGTTCAAAAGGTGTGTATACGCAGGTACACCGTGAAGGGACTGTGGCCACACACGCAGGTCACCCGTTTAGAAGGTGCGTACCCCCAGTTCACTTACTTCAAGGTAGAGAAGCGCGCTCACGTGGGGTTTCTTATGTTTGGCCCGTGGTATTTAGCCCGTCGTTCTTGATTCTATGGTTTTGGCCTGTGGTATTGTTTTATATTATTATTATTATTGAGCCCCATGTTTTGGGCCCCTTGTATTGGTTATCTATGGTATTGATCCATGATTTTAGGAAGAGCTTGCCTATATAAAGGAAAGGAGATCACTTGGCTAAGTATCTTTTGCAAATTGAATATCTTAAGATCTGAAATATTGGGTTATCGTTTTAAAAGCTTGATCTATATAAAAGTGAAGTTGAAAGCGAATCTGTGAAGGGTGATATCTCGAGCGCATGAACAGATCTGAGCATCTGACTATCTGTGGCACACTGGGGGACTGCCAGTTCGGCCCTAATCAGAGGTACACAGGTGATTAACGATGCAAGTGCGTGAGTACGCAGAGCAGAAGAAGGAGAAGTGCATGGGTACGCAGAGCAGAAGAAGGAGCAGTGCGTGGGTATGCCGCGTGACAGAGGTTCAGGTGCATAGGTACGCAGTGTGATAGCATCTGTGGGTGCGTGGGTACAGTAGCAGTACGCGGCGCGATAGCATCGATGGATGCGTGGGTACAGCAGAAGTACGCGGTGCGATAGCATCTGTGGGTGCGTACCTATAGTAACAGTACGCAGCGCAATTGAAGAAACAGTACATGGGTATGCGGTGCAGCAGAAGGCTCTCTGCGGGTATACGCAGGAGAGCAGAAGGTGAAGTGCATACGCACACAGGCCAGAGAAAGAAAAACTGCGTATCTGTCTTAAGACCTTTTGTTGGCTGAATTTTTCTGTTGATAAGGTGTTCTGGGTTTAGTTTACTGTTATTGTTGATCTAGTTACTGCAATTGACTGGGTGATTTACTTGTACTCAATGATCTCTTGATGTTTATGGATCTAGTTTGAAAATTTATGAAAAGTGATCCTTGAAAGAAAAGAAGTAGGGGGTTGTAGCTCCCTTCCAGGAGAGACTGGAAAATGAGAGAGAGTTGTAGCTCTCTACAAGTTGCAGCCTGCGTACAGGTAAAGGACTGCACCAGTACAAAACCATTGTAAAAGGAGTTTCTAATTTGAAAGAAGATAGAGACATATTGCAGCAGGTGGTTTTCACCCACATTGGGTTTCCACCTTACATCTGGTGTTATTTGGTGTGACTATTTTTTTTCTTTGTTCATGCTCATTGTTTTATGGTACTGACATGCAAAAATAATTCAAAGTATAAATAAGGAAGATTTATTAAAAGAACTTGATAATACTGATTCACCCCCCCTCTCAGTATTATTTCCAACATTTGGTATCAGAGCAGGTCCTTCAGAGAAGCTTGATCGCTTGAAGGAAGATCATTCATCATGAGCAACTATGAGAGGGAAGCATCAATCAGGCCACCAATCTTTGATGGAACAAACTTCAATTATTGGAAGGTAAGAGTTACTGCCTATCTTCAATCTCTTGGTACAGAAGTTTGGGATATCATAGATACAGGCTACACTTTTCCTTCAGCTACTCCTACAGATTCGACCGAGAAGAAGAAATATGAAACAAATGCTAAAGCAGTGAATACTCTTCTGGGATGCTTATCTCAAACAGAATTCGTAAAGGTTATGCAATATAAATCCACAAAAGAAATATGGGACAAGATTGTCTTGAGCTACGAAGGAGATGAACAGGTAAAGCGTGCTAAGCTTCAAACCCTCAGGATTCAGTATGAGAATCTCAGAATGTATAATGATGAAAGTGTGGCTAACTATTTCCTTCGGGTAGACGAGATTGTTAATTGCATGAAAAACTTGGGTGAAGAAATAAAAGAAGTTATTGTGGTTGAAAAAGTTCTAAGATCATTGTCCCCCAAGTTTGAATCTAAAGTGTCTGCAATAGAAGAAAAAGAAAATCTACGAATTCTTACTGTGTCACAGCTACACGGAATTCTAACTGCTTATGAAATGAGAAAGGGAGGTCCATCAGACAGAAGAGAAGCTGCTTTCAAGGCTTCAGGCAAAGGAGACTATTATGAAGCAAGTCACGTGCCAGAAGAAGAAGAAGAAGAATCAAATTTTGTCAGAAATCTTCAAAGGGGTACTGGAAGGTTCAGAGGTAAGTTACCTTTTAAATGCTTTGCTTGTGGAAGAGTAGGTCACTATGCTGCGAAATGTCCTCATAAGGATAAAGGAAAGGAACCTGCTAGATGGAACAAGAAACAGAATGCAAATAAGAAAAGCTAATACACTCATGAAGATAGTGATGGTCTATCAAATAGTGATGAAGATGAACGAGGTAATGACTATAAACTTTTAATGGCATTTGAAGATGATGATTACATGGATGCTATAGATGTGGATAGCTTTTGTGAAGAAATTTCTAGACTCAAGACATGTATAGAAGAAAAGAATAGGATCATTGATACTCTACAACTTCAAATTGATGAAAAAGAAAAATATCTTGAAAAGTTAGAAGGTGAAATTGTTGGTCTTAGAAAAGAGATTGAGAAAACAAAGGCTATTAATCTTAAGTTTGTCAAAGGATCTGAAACTCTGGATGAGATCATCAATGTTTAGCATTCTCCTCTAAACAAGACAGGTCTGGGCTATAATGGAGAAATTTCTCAAGCATCCACCTCAAAGAGTTATCTTGATGCAGCAAGAAGGAATGAGAAAAAGCACAATGGAGATCACCAGGTAAAGCAGGGACCAATTATAAACAAAGACTATCAGGCAAATCAGGGGCAATCCATCTTAACGATGAACAAAAGCTACATCCAGCCACAGGTAAAATCCTCTCAATTTTCTTCAAGAATGAATGACAATAGAAATTACAATCGTTTGGCTGGAAGATTTGATAACCGCATAAATTTCTTCAATGGACAATGCTTTTCTTGCCATAACTTTGGTCACAAAGCAGCTCAATGTGTTGCATATAAAACGATCATGACTAGAGAAGCTCAAAAACAAAGAAGTATGACCGGGATTACAAAAAGGACCTATAACAACTTTTCGGTTCTTGAAAATGAAGTTGAATGTTCTATTTGCAATAACTTTGGTCATGAAGATTCTGAATGCAGGAGCAGGTTTTAGCAGACAAAGGAACAAGCCCCAAGCACCAAAACATGGAGAATAAAGGAACCACAAACAGAAAGATGTGGGATAGCATTTTATGCAGAGGGACAGGAAAATCTATGGTACATTGACAGTGGATGTTCGAAGCATATGACAGGTGATAAAGAAAAACTTGAATCATATTCTGCTCTATAAAAGGGAAAGAAAGTTTCTTTTGGAAATGATACTCCTGCAGCTATAAAAGGAAAAGGCACTGCTCAGTTAAAAGAAAAGGTCAAAGCTGGAAATGTTTTGTATGTTGATGGATTGAAACATAATCTTCTAAGTGTCAGCCAGATGTGTGATCAAGGAACCAAGGTGATATTTAGAACAAATGGATGTCTTGTTCGTGATCTTGATACAAGTAAAATGGTGATCAAAGGTAAAAGAACTCCAAATAATCTATACATATTTGAAGAAGGACAACAACAATGCTATCTAAGCAAGGATGATGAACACTGGTTATGGCATTGGAGGTTGGGGCATCTAAGCTTTTCACAAATAAGGAAAGCATGCAAATATCAGGCAGTCCGCGGTCTTCCAGACATCAAAATTCCAGACAACACCATATGAAAATCATGTCAGTTTGGAAAGCAAACCAGAACTAACTTTCCAGAGAAGGAAGGATCAGCTAGCATGCTTCTTGAGCTTGTACATATAGATGTATGTGGACCATTCAGGAAAAGGACACCTTGAGGAGAAGAATACTTGATATTATTCATTGACGATTTCTCCAGGTTTGTCTGGTTAGGACTTATGAAGCACAAAGATGAAGCATTCGAAAAATTCAAATCCTTTAAAGCCTTGGTTGAAAATGAATCAGGATACAAAATTAAGTGCCTCAGATCTGACAGAGGTGGGGAGTTTACCTGAAATGAATTTTTCGATTTCTGTGAAGAACATGGGATAAGAAGAGAATTCTCTATAGCTAGAACTCCTCAACAAAATGGAGTAGTGGAAAGAATGAACAGAACAGTCCAACAAATGGCTTGTGCTATGCTTGATGAGTCTGGAACTCCCACAACTTTCTGGGGTGAAGCTGTATATGCTGTGGTTGTTATTCTCAACAAAACAAATGTCTGGGTGAACAGCACTCAAACTCCTCATGAGCTCTGGTATGGTGAGACTCCTTCGGTAAAGCACTTCAAAATCTTTGGGAGCAAATGCTATATTAAGAATACTGATGAGCAACTTGGCAAACTTGAACCTAGAGCAGATGAAGGCATTTTTCTTGGTTATTCTCCACACAGCAAAGCATACAAGTGCTACAATAAAAGACTTGGAAGAATTGTTGACAGCATTGATGTAGTGGTTGATGAGAAGGGATACATTCCTAGGCAAGTAAATCATGAAAATATAGAAGAAGATGAAAACTACCCTCAAAGACAGAATGATGAAGAAGAAGAACCTCAAGAAGAACCAAAGGAGCAGATAAGGATAGAAGAGAAGACTCCATCTAGATATGTTCAGAAGAATCATCCAAAATCTCAGATTTTGGGGCAGAAAGAAGCAGGTGTACAAACAAGAAGAACAGTTGCAGAAGCTTCAAGCTATTTGGCATTACTCTCTTCCACTGAACCACAAAATGTGAAAGAGGCATGCAAAGATGAATGTTGGGTGAAAGCAATGGATGAAGAACTTGAGCAGATCGAAAAGAACAACACTTGGGAGCTGGTTCCTAGACCAAAGGATAAGAATGCTATAGGGACAAAATGGGTCTTCAAAAATAAATTGAATGAAAATGGAGAAGTAATTAGAAACAAGGCCAGACTTGTTTGTAAAGGGTATGCGCAGCAAGAAGGAATAGATTTTGAAGAAACTTTTGCTCCTGTTGCAAGACTTGAGGCCATCCGAATGTTCCTTTCTCTCTCAAGCTTTCAAAACTTCAAAGTATTTCAAATGGACATGAAATCAGCCTTCTTGAATGGAGACTTGGAAGAAGAAGTATACATTGAGCAGCCAGATGGTTTCATTCTTGGAAATGATCCAAATCTTGTATGCAGATTGAAAAAGGCTCTCTATGGTCTCAAACAAGCTCCAAGGGCTTGGTACTATCGTTTGGACAAATATCTTCATCAACAAGGTTTTTCAAAAGCATCAGCAGACATCAATCTTTATATAAAAATTGAAAATGACAAATTGCTAATACTTGTTGTGTATGTAGATGACATTATCTTTGGCAGAAATGAAGAAGCTATGAGTCAAAGCTTTGCCTTGGTGATGCAGAAAGAATTCAAAATGTCCTAGCTGGTAGAACTGACATATTTCCTTGGTTTGCAAATCCAACAAAAAGAAGGAGGGATCTTTTTATCTCAAACCAAGTATCTCAAGCAGATTTTGAAGAAATATGGCATGGAAGATGCAAAACCAGTATGTACACCCATGGTCACAGGATGTAGCCTCAGTGCAAATGATGAATCAGCAGCAGTGCATCAACCAACCTACAAATCTATGATTGGAAGTCTACTTTATTTGATAGGTACCCGACCAGACATCATGCATGCAGTGGGAATAGTTGGAAGATTTCAAGCAAATCCGAAGGAAACTCATCTTCAGGCAGTAGAGAGAATCTTTAAATATCTTCAAGGGACTCAAAATTATGGCTTATGGTATCCTAGTGATACAGATCTCACACTTCATGCTTATACATATGCAGATTCGGCAGGAAGTGTGGATGACAGGAAGAGCACAAGTGGTGGTGCATTCTTTATGCGTTCCAGATTAGTATCTTGGTTCAGCAAGAAACAAAGTTCGATTGCCTTGTCTACAGCTGAAGCAGAATATGTTGCTGATGCATCTTGCTGCACTCAACTCCTTTGGATGATGCAGACCTTGCAGGACTTTCAAATCACTTGTACACCACCTATCTCCATCTTATGTGATAACACAAGTGCAATCAGCATTTCAAAGAACCCAGTCATCCATTCAAAGACCAAGCACATACCGATCAAGTATCATTTTCTCCGGGAACAAGTACTTGAACAAAAGGTCAAGTTGGAGTATGTTCCTTCTAAGTATCAAGTTGCTGATATACTCACCAAACCATTGCCCAGGGAGACTTTTGAATACCTCAGGAAAAAGCTGGGGGTTGTTGATGCATCATCTTGTTGAATCTCTTCTGATGGTTGATTGTACGCAAGGCTCATCTGGGGCATATGCGTACATGTGCTGGGTTGCGGATTGGTTGAAGATCGAATGGCACAGGTTCAGGGGGAGCATATAATGCATTGTTGGCATTATGGAGGAGATTATGGATGCTGGTCTGAATATTGCTGCAATATGTCTCTATCTCTTTCATGGTCATTTATGGTGTTTGGTGGATTATGGTTCTTCTTTGCAGATTTGGTTCATATTCAGGGGGAGCATGTTCTTACGGGGAGCAAAACCCTTTGCCCTTGATGTCAAAGGGGGAGAATGACGTTGAAGATTTTGAGGTTGCCATCAAGTCCAAAGGGGGAGATTGTTGGCATTATGATTCCGGTATGGCTCTATGTTACAGATGTTGTACTTGATGGCAACACCGTGAAGTGGCAATGCTCTGATCAGGCTCTCAAAATGTTCAAAATTAAGAGGTACGCAGGAGAATAGTTCAAAAGGTGCGTATACGCAGGTACACCGTGAAGGGACTGCGGCCACACATGCAGGTCACTCGTTCAGAAGGTGCGTACCCCCAGTTCACTTACTTCAAGGCAGAGAAGCGCGCTCACGTGGGGTTTTTTATGTTTGGCCCGTGGTATTTAGCCCGCCGTTCTTGATTCTATGGTTTTGGCCCATGGTATTGTTTTATATTATTATTATTATTGAGCCCCATGTTTTGGGCCCCTTGTATTGGTTATCTATGGTATTGATCCATGATTTTAGGAAGAGCTTGCCTATATAAAGCAAAGGAGATCACTTGGCTAAGTATCTTTTGCAAATTGAATATCTTAAGATCTGAAATATTGGGTTATTGTTTTAAAAGCTTGATCTATATAAAAGTGAAGTTGAAAGCGAATCTGTGAAGGGTGATATCTCGAGCGCATGAACAGATCTGAGCATCTGACTATCTGTTGTTGGCATTATGATTCCGGTATAGCTCTATGTTACAGATGTTGTACTTGATGGCAACACCCTCAAGTGGCAATGCTCTGATCAGGCTCTCAAAATGTTGAAAATTAAGAGGTATGCAGGAGAATAGTTCAAAAGGTGCGTACACGCAGGTACGCCGTGAAGGGACTACGGCCATACAGGCAGGTCACCTGTTCATGAGGTGCATACCCCCAGTGCACTTACTTCAAGGCAGAGAAGCGCGCTCATGTGGGGTTTCTTATGTTTGGCCCGTGGTATTTAGCCTGCCGTTCTTGATTCTATGGTTTTGGCCCGTGGTATTGTTTTATATCATTATTATTATTGGGCCCCATGTTTTGGGCCCCTTGTATTGGTTATCTATGGTATTGATCCATGATTTTAGGAAGAGCTTGCCTATATAAAGCAAAGGAGATCACTTGGCTAAGCATCTTTTGCAAATTGAATATCTTAAGATCTGAAATATTGGGTTATTGTTTTAAAAGCTTGATCTATATAAAAGTGAAGTTGAAAGCGAATCTATGAAGGGTGATCTCTCGAGCGCATGTTCAGATATGGGCATCTGACGATCTGTAGCACACTGGTGGACTACCAATTCGGCCCTAACCAGAGGTACGCAGGTGATTAACAGTGCAAGTGCGTGGGTACACAGAGCAGAAGAAGGAGAAGTGCGTGGGTACGCAGAGCAGAAGAAGGTGCAGTGCGTGGGTACGCAGCAAGACAGAGGTTCAGGTGCGTAGGCACAGGGAAAGTACGCGGTGCTTCAGAAGCCGCAGGTGCGTAGGTACGCGGCGCGATAGCATCTGTGGGTGCGTGGATACAGTAGCAGTACGCGGCGTGATAGTATCTGTGGGTGCGTGCCTACAGTAACAGTGCATAGCGCGATTGAAGAAACAGTGCGTGGGTACGCGGTGTAGCAGAGGGCACTCTGCGGCTATACGCAGGGGAGCAGAAGGTGAAGTGCGTGGCCACGCAGACCAGATAAAAGAAAATTGCGTATCTGTCTTAAGATCTTTTATTGGCTGAGTTTTTTCTGTTGATAAGGTGTTCTGGGTTTAGTTTACTGTTATTGTTGATCTGGTTACTGCAGTTGACTGGGTGATTTACTTGTACTTGATGATCTCTTGATGTTTATGGATCCAGTTTGAAAATTTATGAAAAGTGGTCCTTGAAAGAAAAGAAGTAGGGGGTTGTAGCTCCCTTCTAGGAGAGACTGGAAAAGGAGAGAGAGTTGTAGCTCTCTGCAGGTTGCAGCCTGCGTACTGGTAAAGGACTGCACCAGTACAAAACCATTGTAAAAGAAGTTTCTAATTTGAAAGAAGATAGAGACATATTGCAGCAGGTGGTTTTCACCCACATTGGGTTTCCACCTTACATCTGGTGTTCTTTGGTGTGACTATCTGTTTTCTTTTTTCATGCTCATTATTTTATGGTACTGACATGCAAAAATAATTCAAAGTATAAATAAGGAAGATTTATTAAAAGAACTTGATAATACTGATTCACCCCCCCTCTCAGTATTATTTCCAACAATTGGTATCGGAGCAGGTCCTTCAGAGAAGCTTGATCGCTTGGAGGAAGATCATTCATCATGAGCAACTACGAGAGGGAAGCATCAATCAGGCCACCAATCTTTGATGGGACAAACTTCAATTATTGGAAGGTAAGAGTTACTGCCTATCTTCAATCTCTTGGTACAGAAGTTTGGGATATCATAGATACAGGCTACACTTTTCCTTCAGCTACTCCTACAGATTTGGCCGAGAAGAAGAAATATGAAACAAATGCTAAAGCAGTCAATACTCTGCTAGGATGCTTATCTCAAACAGAATTCGTGAAGGTTATGCAATATAAATCCGCAAAAGAAATATGGGACAAGATTGTCTTGAGCTACGAAGGAGATGAACAGGTAAAGCGTGCTAAACTTCAAACCCTCAGGATTCAGTATGAGAATCTCAGAATGTATAATGATGAAAGTGTGGCTAACTATTTCCTTCAGGTAGATGAGATTGTTAATTGCATGAAAAACTTGTGTGAAGAAATAAAAGAGGCTATTGTGGTTGAAAAAGTTCTAAGATCATTGTCCCCCAAGTTTGAATCTAAAGTGTCTGCAATAGAAGAAAAGGAAAATCTACGAATTCTTACTATGTCTCAGCTACACGGAATTCTAACTGCTTATGAAATGAGAAAGGGAGGTCCATCAGACAGAAGAGAAGCTGCTTTCAAGGCTTCAGGCAAAGGAGACTATTATGAAGCAAGTCACGTGCCAGAAGAAGAATCAAATTTTGTCAGAAATCTTCAAAGGGGTTCTGGAAGGTTCAGAGGTAAGTTACCTTTTAAATGCTTTGCTTGTGGAAGAGTAGGTCATTATGCTGCGAAATGTCCTCATAAGGATAAAGGAAAGGAACCTGCTAGATGGAGCAAGAAACAGAATGCAAATAAGAAAAGCTACTACACTCATGAAGATAGTGATGGTCTATCAAATAGTGATGAAGATGAACGAGGTAATGACTATAAACATTTAATGGCATTTGAAGATGATGATTACATGGATGCTATAGATGTGGATAGCTTTCATGAAGAAATTTCTAGACTCAAGACATGTATAGAAGAAAAGAATATGATCATTGATACTCTACAATTTCAAATTGATGAAAAAGAAAAATATCTTGAAAAGTTAGAAGGTGAAATTGTTGGTCTTAGAAAAGAGATTGAGAAAACAAAGGCTATTAATCTTAAGTTTGTCAAAGGATCTGAAACTCTGGATGAGATCATCAATGTACAGCGTTCTCCTCTAAACAAGACAGGTCTGGGGTATAATGGAGAAACTTCTCAAGCATCCACCTCAAAGAGTTATCTTGATGCAGCAAGAAGGAATGAGCAAAAGCACAATGGAGATCACCAGGTAAAGCAGGGACCAATTACAAACAAAGACTATCAGGCAAACCAGGGGCAATCCATCTTAAGGATGAACAAAAGCTACAACCAGCCACAGGTAAAATCTTCTCAATTTGCTTCAAGAATGAATGACAATAGAAATTACAATCGTTTGGCCGGAAGATTTGATAACCGCAGAAGTTTCTTCAATGGACAATGCTTTTCTTGCCATAACTTTGGTCACAAAGCAGCTCAATGTGTTGCATATAAAACGATCATGACTAGAGAAGCTCAAAAATAAAGAAGTATGATCGGGATTACAAAAAGGACCTATAACAACTTTTCGGTTCTTGAAAATGAAGTTGAATGTTCTATTTGCAATAACTTTGGTCATGAAGATTCTGAATGCAGGAGCAGGTTTCAGCAGACAAAGGAACAAGCCTCAAGCACCAAAACATGGAGAATAAAGGAACCACAAACAGAAAGATGTGGGATAGCATTTTATGCAGAGGGACAGGAAAATCTATGGTACATTGACAGTGGATGTTCGAAGCATATGACAGGTGATAAAGAAAAACTTGAATCATATTCTGCTTTAGAAAAGGGAAAGAAAGTTTCTTTTGGAAATGATACTCCTGCAACTATAAAAGGAAAAGGCACTGCTCAGTTAAAAGAAAAGGTCAAAGCTGGAAATGTTTTGTATGTTGATGGATTGAAGCATAATCTTCTGAGTGTCAGCCAGATGTGTGATCAAGGAACCGAGGTGATATTTAGATCAAATGGATGTCTTGTTCGTGATCTTGATACAGGTAAAACGGTGATCAAAGGTAAAAGAACTCCAAATAATCTATACATATTTGAAGAAGGACAACAACAATGCTATCTAAGCAAGGATGATGAACACTGGTTATGGCACCGGAGGTTGGGGCATCTAAGCTTTTCACAAATAAGGAAAGCATGCAAATATCAGGCAGTTCGCGGTCTTCCAGATATCAAAATTCCAGACAACACCATATGCAAATCATGTCAGTTTGGAAAGCAAACCAGAACTAACTTTCCAGAGAAGGAAGGATCAGCTAGCATGCCTCTTGAGCTTGTACATACAGATGTATGTGGACCATTCAGGAAAAGGACACCTCGAGGAGAAGAATACTTGATATTATTCATTGACGATTTCTCCAGGTTTGTCTGGTTAGGACTTATGAAGCACAAAGATGAAGCATTCGAAAAATTCAAATCCTTTAAAGCCTTGGTTGAAAATGAATCAGGATACAAAATTAAGTGCCTCAGATCCGACAGAGGTGGGGATTTTACCTCAAATGAATTTTTCGATTTCTGTGAAGAACATGGGATAAGAAGAGAATTCTCTATAGCTAGAACTCCTCAGCAAAATGGAGTAGTGGAAAGAATGAACAGAACAGTCCAACAAATGGCTCGTGCTATGCTTGATGAGTCTGGAACTCCCGCAACTTTCTGGGGTGAAGCTGCATATGCTGCGGTTGTTATCCTCAACAAAACAAATGTCTGGGTGAACAGCACTCAAACTCCTCATGAGCTCTGGTATGGTGAGACTCCTTCGGTAAAGCACTTCAAAATCTTTGGGAGCAAATGCTATATTAAGAATACTGATGAGAAACTTGGCAAACTTGAACCTAGAGCAGATGAAGGCATTCTTCTTGGTTATTCTCCACACAGCAAAGCATACAAGTGCTACAATAAAAGACTTGGAAGAATTGTTGACAGCATTGATGTAGTGGTTGATGAGAAGGGATACATTCCTAGGCAAGTAAATCATGAAGATATCGAAGAAGATAAAGACTACCCTCAAAGACAGAATGATGAAGAAGAAGAACCTCAAGAAGAACCAGAGGAGCAGATAAGGATAGAAGAGAAGACTCCATCCAGATATGTTCAGAAGAATCATCCAGAATCTCAGATTTTGGGGCAGAAAGAAGCAGGTGTACAAACAAGAAGAACAGTTGCAGAAGCTTCAAGCTATTTGGCATTACTCTCCTCCACTGAACCACAAAATGTGAAAGAGGCATGCAAAGATGAATGTTGGGTCAAAGCAATGGATGAAGAACTTGAGCAGATCGAAAAGAACAACACTTGGGAGCTGGTTCCTAGACCAAAGGATAAGAATGTTATAGGGACAAAATGGATCTTCAAAAATAAATTGAATGAAAATGGAGAAGTAATTAGAAACAAGGCCAGACTTGTTTGTAAAGGGTATGCGCAGCAAGAAGGAATAGATTTTGAAGAAACTTTTGCTCCTGTTGCAAGACTCGAGGCCATCCGAATGTTCCTTGCTCTCTCAAGCTTTCAAAACTTCAAAGTATTTCAAATGGACGTGAAATCAGCCTTTCTAAATGGAGACCTGGAAGAAGAAGTTTACATTGAGCAGCCAGATGGTTTCATTCTTGGAAATGATCCAAATCTTGTATGCAGATTGAAAAAGGCTCTCTATGGTCTCAAACAAGCTCCAAGGGCTTGGTACTATCGTTTGGACAAATATCTTCATCAACAAGGTTTTTCAAAAGGATTAGCAGACAGCAATCTTTATATAAAAGTCAAAAATGACAAATTGCTAATACTTGTTGTGTATGTAGATGACATTATCTTTGGCAGCAATGAAGAAGCTATGAGTCAAAGCTTTGCCTTGGTGATGCAGAAAGAATTCGAAATGTCCTTGCTGGGAGAACTGACATATTTTCTTGGTTTGCAAATCCAACAAAAAGAAGGAGGGATCTTTTTGTCTCAAACCAAGTATCTCAAGCAGATTTTGAAGAAATATGGCATGGAAGATGCAAAACCAGTATGTACACCCATGGTCACAGGATGTAGCCTTAGTGCAAATGATGACTCAGCAGCAGTGCATCAACCAACCTACATATCTATGATTGGAAGTCTACTTTATTTGACAGGTACCCGACCAGACATCATGCATGCAGTGGGAATAGTTGGAAGATTTCAAGCAAATCCGAAGGAAACTCATCTTCAGGCAGTGAAGAGAATCTTTAAATATCTTCAAGGGACTCAAAATTATGGCTTATGGTATCCTAGAGATACAGATCTCACACTTCATGCTTATACAAATGCAGATTGGGCAGGAAGCGTGGATGACAGGAAGAGCACAAGTGGTGGTGCGTTCTTTATGGGTTCCAGATTAGTATCTTGGTTCAGAAAGAAACAGAGTTCGATTGCCTTGTCTACAGCTGACGCAGAATATGTTGTTGCTGCATCTTGCTGCACTCAACTCCTTTGGATGATGCAGACCTTGCAGGACTTTCAAATCACTTGTACACCACCTATTTCCATCTTATGTGATAACACAAGTGCAATCAGCATTTCAAAGAACCCAGTCATGCATTCAAAGACCAAGCACATACCGATCAAGTATCATTTTCTCCGGGAACAAGTACTTGAACAAAAGGTCAAGTTGGAGTATGTTCCTTCTAAGGAACAAGTTGCTGATATACTCACCAAACCATTGCCCAGGGAGACCTTTGAATACCTCAGGCAAAAGCTGGGGGTTGTTGATGCATCATCTTGTTGAATCTCTTCTGATGGTTGGTTGTACGCATATGCGTACATGTGCTGGGTTGCGGATTGGTTGAAGATCGAATGGCACAGGTTCAGGGGGAGCATATAATGCATTGTTGGCATTATGGAGGAGATCATGGATGCTGGTCTGAATATTGCTGCAATATGTCTCTATCTCTTTCATGGTCATTTATGGTGTTTGGTGGATTATGGTTCTTCTTTGCAGATCTGGTTCATATTCAGGGGGAGCATGTTCTTAGGGGGAGCATAACCCTTTGCCCTTGATGTCAAAAGGGGAGAATGACGTTGAAGATTTTGAGGTTGCCATCAAGTCCAAATGGGGAGATTGTTGGCATTATGATTCCGGTATGGCTCTATGTTACAGATGTTGTACTTGATGGCAACACCCTCAAGTGGCAATGCTCTGATCAGGCTCTCAAAATGTTGAAAATTAAGAGGTACGCAGGAGAATAGTTCAAAAGGTGCGTACACGCAGGTACACCGTGAAGGGACTGCGGCCATACATGCAGGTCACCCATTCATGAGGTGCGTACCCCCAGTGCACTTACTTCAAGGCAGAGAAGCGCGCTCACGTGGGGTTTCTTATGTTTGGCCCGTGGTATTGTTTTATATTATTATTATTATTGAGACCCATGTTTTGGGCCCCTTGTATTGGTTATCTATGGTATTGATCCATGATTTTAGGAAGAGCTTGCCTATATAAAGCAAAGGAGATCACTTGGCTAAGCATCTTTTGCAAATTGAATATCTTAAGATCTGAAATATTGGGTTATTGTTTTAAAAGCTTGATCTATATAAAAGTGAAGTTGAAAGCGAATCTATGAAGGGTGATCTCTCGAGCGCATGTTCAGATCTGGGCATCTGACGATCTGTAGCACACTAGTGGACTGCCAATTCGGCCCTAACCAGAGGTACGTAGGTGATTAACAGTGCAAGTGCGTGGGTACATAGAGTAGAAGAAGGAGAAGTGCGTGGGTACGCAGAGTAGAAGAAGGCGCAGTGCGTGGGTACGCAGCACGACAGAGGTTCAGGTGCGTAGGCACAGGGAAAGTACGCGGCGCTTTAGAAGCCGCAGGTGCGTAGGTACGCGGCGCGATAGCATCTGTGGGTGCGTGGATACAGTAGCAGTACGCGGCGCAATAGTATCTGTAAGTGCGTGCCTATAGTAACAGTGCGCATCGCGATTGAAGAAACAGTGCGTGGGTACGCGGTGCAGTAGAAGGCGCTCTGCGGCTATACGCAAGGGAGCAGAAGGTGAAGTGCGTGGCCACGTAGACCAGATAAAAGAAAACTGGGTATCTGTCTTAAGATCTTTTATTGGCTGAGTTTTTTCTGTTGATAAGGTGTTCTGGGTTTAGTTTACTATTATTGTTGATCTGGTTACTGCAGTTGACTGGGTGATTTACTTGTACTTGATGATCTCTTGATGTTTATGGATCCAGTTTGAAAATTTATGAAAAGTGGTCCTTGAAAGAAAATAAGTAGGGGGTTGTAGCTCCCTTCCAGGAGAGACTGGAAAATGAAAGAGAGTTGTAGCTCTCTGCAGGTTGCAGCCTGCGTACTGGTAAAGGACTGCACCAGTACAAAACCATTGTAAAAGAAGTTTCTAATTTGAAAGAAGATAGAGACATATTGCAGCAGGTGGTTTTCACCCACATTGGGTTTCCACCTTACATCTGGTGTTCTTTGGTGTGACTATCTGTTTTCTTTGTTCATGCTCATTATTTTATGGTACTGACATGCAAAAATAATTCAGAGTATAAATAAGGAAGATTTATTAAAAGAACTTGATAATATTGATTCACCCCCCCTTCTCAGTATTATTTCCAACATCTGTGGCACACTGGGGGACTGCCAGTTAGGCCCTAATCAGAGGTACGCAGGTGATTAACGGTGCAAGTGCGTGAGTATGCAGAGAAGAAGAAGGAGAAGTGCGTGGGTACGCAGAGCAGAAGAAGGCGCAGTGCGTGGGTACGCCACGCGGCAGAGGTTCAGGTGCGTAGGTACGCAGTGCGATAGCATCTGTGGGTGCGTGGGTACAGCAGCAGTACGCGGGGCGATAGCATCGGTGGATGCGTGGGTACAGCAGAAGTACGCTACGCGATAGCATCTGTGGGTGCGTACCTATAGTAACAGTACGCAGCGCGATTGAAGAAACAGTGCGTGGGTACGCGGTGCGGCAGAAGGGTCTCTGCGGGTATACACAGGAGAGCAGAGGGTGAAGTGCGTATGCACGCAGGCCAGAGAAAGAAAAACTGCGTATCTGTCTTAAGACCTTTTGTTGGCTAAATTTTTCTGTTGATAAGGTGTTCTGGGTTTAGTTTACTGTTATTGTTGATCTGGTTACTGTAGTTGACTGGGTGATTTACTTGTACTCAATGATCTCTTGATGTTTATGGATCCAGTTTGAAAATTTATGAAAAGTGATCCTTGAAAGAAAAGAAGTAGGGGGTTGTAGCTCCCTTCCAGGAGAGACTGGAAAACGAGAGAGAGTTGTAGCTCTCTGCAGGTTGCAGCCTGCGTACTGGTAAAGGGCTGCACCAATACAAAACCATTTTAAAAGGAGTTTCTAATTTGAAAGAAGATAGAGACATATTGTAGCAAGTGGTTTTCACCAACATTGGGTTTCCACCTTACATCTGGTGTTATTTGGTGTGACTATTTGTTTTCTTTGTTCATGCTCATTATTTTACGGTACTGACATGCAAAAATAATTCAAAGTATAAATAAGGAAGATTTATTAAAAGAACTTGATAATACTGATTCACCCCCCCTCTCAGTATTATTTCCAACAAGGACATGATTTTCATTAGTGTTCTTGTGGTGAGAGCTTGTATTCTTGCAGCTCCATTTTATTTTCTTGCAAGGATGTAATTCTATTGATGAAAATAATGAAGATTGGTGTCATGTTTAGCTTCTAAATCATGTTCTCCTCCATAGGTCTCTGATTTTCCTTGGGTTTGGCCATCCCAGGAACCTCAGAGCCCTTTTGTATCATTTTCTTTCCTTCTTTTCCTTGCTTATTCACATGCATCTCTAGTTTTTATTTCTTTCTACTTCTGCATTTAGTATTAACGATTTCTTGTTGTAGGATTGAGTTAAATGGTTGATGTAAGTTATTTTGCAGGATCACATGTATTATTTCATCCTTTTAAAATCTTTGGTAGTTCATAATAATCATTTAGTTTCTTGGATTAGTCTTCTTATTCCCAAATGTAGATTGTTGGACCTCCATTTTAGTAAAGAATAGTAAATTTATGATATTTTTTAGAGCATGCTAACGAGCTTCAATCGACTTGATTCCACTTGCATTAGATCACAAAAAAATTCTAGTTCATATCAAAAATTACCCCATTGCATTTTCACTTGATTTCATTAGGAATTTTTTAGATTTACTAGCTCACTAGTTCTCGAATTTATAGATTTTCAGCCAGTAATGTTTTTATTTTTTTATTTTTTTTAGAATGGGTTAGCAGAGGTATTTTTGAGTGATTCCACTTGGAATAGGGACCTAAGACATCCTAGTTAATAACAAAAATTTTCCAATCCAATTTGGATTTGATTTGCTTGGTCATTAAACCCTCACCAATTTCATCATTTCACAAGGAAACTTCTCCAAGCTTTTTGAGCAAATCCATCCATCTCCCAACTTTGTTTTTGAGTTCTGAGTGATCCTAGGAATTTTACCACTCCATTCCACCCATCACACACCTTTCGTAGGCCTCCCATCACCTCCAACACCTCACATTTTTCTCTCGGCTATATCCTGTAGGTTCATTGTAATTCCTACAGGATCATCTTGTAGGTTTCTAGTACATCATGTAGGTTTTTCTGAAATGGCCTATTTTGAGACCGAATTGATGGAAAACCTCTAGGATGTCACCAAAATCCTCCCAAGGGTATCCCACACCATCCAACCATATCCTAAAATTTCCATCCAACCTCCAACATCCTTAATTCACCTACCACATCACCAAAGGAAGTTAGTTTGCATATTTCATTTTGCAAGAAAAGACAAAAAGTCAAAAATAGATTTATTTCAATCCCTTTACTTGCACATTTGATCCAGGTCCGGGTGTGAAGAAGGATCTTACCAAGACCTTTTACTTTCGTGATGTGTTAAAATTGTTTTTTAAAAGAACATTAAGGAATACAAGTGCATGCGGAAAAGAAGAGGAACAATATAATCATCAGCACATGGAAACATAAGCCGTTGTCAACGGAGCTTGTCCAGTAGGGACTACGTCTCCGAGCCCTAGTCAACGTGGTGTAAGCCACTGCATTAGGTGCTATCAATAAAAGTGATGTACACGATTTTTTTTTTGTCTCGATCATATAAGGAAGAATGCCCTCACGTAGGAGTGGCTCTAAGAGATATTCCACAACTAGAACTCTCAATCAAAACTCCTATTAGTATGACACAAAACATGCATGGTGCACATCCCGCCAACAAGGCACAAAAGGGATGTCAAAGAAAAACACATGCACAACGACAACAAGAGTATCCCAGCAACATACAATAAGGGATCTCAAAGCATAAAGTACATCATATGAAGATTCCTCATAACATGAAGCAAGGAATCATGACAACATGAAAATAAAGAAGATCCTGCATCAATATCAATCTAGGATCTGCAGCATAATGTAAAAGAAGAAATATATGAATAAATCATATACCTCACACCAACCACGGGCCATCTGAAGATATGAATGAAGAAGTGGATAAAACGATCCATAGTGAACATCTGCTCACATCATAATTATGCAAGCACAGTCCACTCCCAATCTGTCACAGCCTCACTATGAATGGCCAGATGAAGAAGCACTGCTCTGAAGCAACTGTCAAAGTGCTGAAGCTTGCTGAAACACTGATCTCATGGCATCAATATGCAAGCGGAATAAGCGATCAAAGAAGAATCCATCAAGGAAGCATTAACAAACAGATGAATCGATCACAAGAAACAATCAAAGAGAATAATCAATCAACAAGAACAGAACCGATCATAAAGAGAGAATCACTCAGGTCTTCTCATTCTATAGCTCTATGGCTATCTGGCCCTATAGCACTTGGGTTTGTCTGCAGCTCTATGAATCTGCCAGAATTTCAAGCACTCTCTGGCTATCATGCTTCATTGTAGCTCTATGGGGAACTCTAGCTATCTCTATGCAATGCCTAGCCCTCTCGTTCTATGGCTCTCCATTGACACAGCCTCCTCATTAAGGTCTCTGGCACTCAGGCTCTCTAGCATTCCCCAACACAGGCTCTCGGGTTCTCTGGCACGCCACCCCCGCATCTCCGTTACCCATCATGTTTTATAACATGTTTTTGGGACAGGGCAGTGGATGAATATCGGAGGTCTGTTTCTTGTAACATAATCCATTTGTATGGAAGAATTGGTGGGCGCAACAACTGCTAAAAATAGGCCTTTTATCATTTTACAACGATATGAAAAAAACCTGGAAAAACACTGACAATCATTGAAAAATCCGACTGTTCAGATTTCAAAATTTATAAAATCAGACTTACAAATTTATTGGGTTCGAGATATATCGCAAGTCGGGATCGCAAGGCACCGATCGCCAATCACCGACATCGTCGATTAGATCTGGGCCATTTATCAGTTTCCGGATCCGACGACTGAGATTGCATCGCTATATCACTATTGCTGCGGCCTGGGGTCCTTCACCGATACATGGTATATGCCGACATCGACCATCAATCGCCGATCATTTCGATCACCGATATCGGTGATCACTAATCATAGGGTCTAAAGTCCCGTTCATCGCTAATTGTCGATGTTGATATGATTGCTACTCACATAATTGTAAAGTGCCGATATTGTAACTATCTTGCCCCCGACTCCGATATTGGAGATCACTCATCGGGGGTCCTAAAGGCCCGCCTTAAGTCCACCCTTTGGACTATGCCAATTGCGATTTTCCTTTAAGGCCAAAACCCCATTTGATGAGAAAATGCCTCATTTTCTTAAGGAACAAAGCCACCTTCTTTTCGTGATAACTTCATCATCCAGACTCGGATTGACGAACCGTTCACACCTCCATGATTAGGAAGATGAGCTCTTTGATCTAGTCCTGGTTCGACATCATTCTGATCACTTTGATTTTTGAGCGTTCATGCCATGGTGTCTGAAGATCCACGTTGATCAGTCCTCCCCACTAAGGAGCTTTTGTACCTCCAAAAGCATAAAAAGTAATCTGCATCTTTCTCTGTACCTTGTCTGCATCACAAATGTCCTGAAAAGGTCTCGCTTCCATCTCCTTCACCTTTGTTCTTCAGAGCCTTAAGCGACGAGCTGACACCTGCTACTTCTGCAACCTGTAGTACATTGTTTGCAAATCACATGCTTTGAATAACATGACCAAACTAAAGACCCAAACATCCCCTACTTTCCACGAGTTTATAACACATACTCAGTGGACAAGTTTACAATAAGACGGATGTAATACTCCAGATATGACAACAAGGCCAACTCATCATGGTTGCTTCAAAAAGTGATGGAAAACACATCATCACTGCAACACATGATTTACATTCATAAGGCCAAACACTATTGTGTGGACAAGTGATGGAAACATAACATCACTTTCAGAGTTTTAATATGACTCAAAACATGACCAAACATCATTGTTGCTAACCAAGTGATGGAAACTCATCATCACTTTTACACTTTTAAAAATGCAACAAATGATTTACAAAGAATGACCATGAAATGATAGCAAGTCAAAAAAACCATTTTTCACTTATCAATGTGAATGGGTCACCTCCTTGAGGTGGTTTTGCTTGTCGAACAACTGCTCTTCCTACTTCACGCACCGACGCTTTGTCTTTAAGGCGCTGCTCTGGATGGAGCTTCCAGCAAGTGGCTCTCTGATGGCCATGTCTGTCACAATGACTGTAGTATGTTTTCTTCCTCCATACCTACTTAACCTATTTCTTTTCATGCTGTCGAGAGGGTTTTTCATGCCTCATGAGTGCTGCCATTCTTTTCCAACACTTGGAAAAGGTATGGTTAGGTAAACCACAAAAAGTGCATGTTTTTTGATGCCTTTGTCTTCGTTCATTATTAACAATATGATCATAATGAAAATTCAAAGATCAAAAGTGATTATACCTTCCTTTGCTATTTCTGATGTCAGTATGGCGATGAGAGCTTGCCTCAGCTCTCTCCCTACAATGGAAACTACCATGTGATGATGGGGATGTTTTCCCATCATTCTCTTTCCTCAACGAAGTCTTGGACAAATCTGACACCTTTGAGCACTCTCCTCTGGTGTATCTCGAGCCTGCAAATCGAGGTTCATGCATAACCTCCAAAGGTTGGGTCATGCCTTGGTTGTTAGCACCAAGCTCTTTCCCCTCGTGCCTTGTCTTTGTAAGGAGCCTCATATTTGTCCCTGTAATCAAGATCTCCAAATCTCCAACAGACATCATACTATCAGTAGATGAAATCAAAAGGAAATCAACATATTTTACCTGCTCTTTCGATTTGGAAAGAACTAATGAGGGCTGCTCATCATTTGTTGTTGTTGGATAGCATTCCCCAACTTCTTTCCTGACATACCCAAGTCCTGCTTGATGGGGTAATTCCTCTACATTGATGGGATTGACAATGCCTTGGCCATTAACGCCCAAGCCTTTTCCTTCATACCCCATTCTCTTCAGCAGATTGGAGACAATTCCTATCGTATGATTTTCAAACACAGTGAAATCATCATCAGGTGATATACATGAAGATGGAGAACTACTTTTTACCTCACATGGGTCTCGCTGCAGCTTTTCCAAGACCTCATCCTTTGCTTGCTGTTGTAGTAGAAAATTCTACTTCTCCTCTTTCTCTTCATGTAAGCGCATCTTCAATTTATCATTCTTTGTTTGAAGATTATGTCTGTCTTGCTTCAGTTCCTCCATGGCCTCTTCTGTGGCTTTCAACTGAAGTTGTAACCGCTCCTTTTCCTCTATTTCTTTCTATAGAGTTTCATACAAAATTTCCACTTTCTTGGAGATGTCGAGCATGGTATCGCACATCACTCTTTCATCCTCTGTCATTGCATGTTCCATTGTTCATGCTACAATTCAGATCAATGTTAAGACCTGCTTTGATACCACTTGATCCAGGTTTGGGTGTGAAGAAGGACCTTATCAAGACCGTTTACTTTCGTGATGTGTTAAAATCGTTTTTTAAAAGAACGTTAAGGAATACAACTGCATGCAGAAAAGAAGAGGAACAATATAATCATCAGCACATTGAAACATAAGCTGTTGTTAACGGAGTTCATCCAGGAGGGACTACGTCTACGGACCCTAGTCAAGGTGGTGTAGGCCGCTGCATTAGGTGCTGTCAATAAAAGTGATGTACACAATAGTTTGTTGTCTCGATCATACAATGAAGAATGCAATCACGAAGGAGTGGCTCTAAGAGATATTCCACAACTAGATCTCTCAATCAAAACTCCTATCAGTATAACACAAAACATGCATGCTACATATCCCACCAACAAGGCACAAAAGGGATGTCAAAGCAAAACACATGGACAACGACAATAAGAGTATCCCAACAACATACAACATGGGATCTCAAAGCATAAAGTACATCAAATAAAGATTCCTCATAACATGAAGTAAGGAATCATGATAACATGAAAATAAAGAAGATCTTGCATCAATATCAATCTAGGATCTGCAGCATAATGTAAAAGAAGAAATATATGAATAAATCATATACCTCACACCAACCACGGGCCATCTGAAGATATGAATGAAGAAGTGGATAAAACGATCCACAGTGAACATCTGTTCACATCATCATTGTGTAGGCACAGTCCACTCCCAATCTGTCATGGCCTCACTATGAATGGCCAGATGAAGAAGCGCTACTTTGAAGCAACTGTCAAAGTATTGAAGCTTGCTGAAACATTGATCTCACGACATCAATATGCAAGCGGAGTAAGCAATCAAAGAAGAATCCATCAAGGAAGCATTAATCAACAGATGAATCAATCACGAGAATCAATCAAAGAGAATAATCGATCAACAGGAACAGAACTGATCATAAAGATAGAATCACTCGGGTCTTCTCGTTCTGTAGTTCTATGGCTATCTGGCCCTATAGCACTCAGGTTTTTCTGCAGCTCTTCGAATCTGTGAGAATTTCAAGCACTCTCTGGTTATCATGCTTCGTTGTAGCTCTTTGCGGTGCTCTAGCTATCTCTGTGCAATGCCTGGCCCTCTTGTTCTGTGGCTCTCCATCAGTGCAACCTCCTCATTAAGGTCTCAGGCACTCAGGCTCTCTAGCATTCACCAACATAGGCTCTCAGGCTCTCTGCCAGAGACTCTCTTTCTCTGGCACACCGCCCCTGCATCTCTGTTACCCATCATGTTTTATAACATGTTTTTGGGATAGGGCAGTGCATGAAAATCGAAGGTCTGTTGCTTGTAATAGAAGTTGTTTGTATGGAACAATCAGTGGGTGCAACAACTATTAAAAATAGGCCTTTTATCGTTTTACAACGATATGAAAAAAACTTGGAAAAACACTAAAAATCATTGAAAAATCCGACAATTCAGATTTCAAAATTTATAAAATCAGACTTATAAATTTATCGGGTGCAGGATATATCGCAAATTGGGATCGCAAGGCATCGATCGCCAATCGCCGACGTCGCCGATTAGATCTAGTCTGTTGATCTATTTCCGGATCCGACAGCTGAGATTGCGTCGCTATATCGCTATTGCTGTGGCCCGAGGTCCTTCGCTGATACATGGTATATGCTGATGCTAATCGCTGATCATTTTGATCGCCAATATCGGCTATCGCTAATCGCAGGGTCTAAAGTCTCATTCATTGCCGATTGCTAATGCTAATATGATCGTTGCTCACATAACTGTAAAGCGTCGACATCGTAACTATCATGCCCCCGACTCCGATATCAAAGATCGCTGATCTGGGGTCCTAAAGGCCTGCCTTAAGTCCACCCTTTGGACAATGCCGATTGCGATTTTCCTTTAAGGCCAAAAACCCATTTCTATGAGAAAATGCCTCATTTTCTTAAGGAATAAAGCCACCTTCTTTTTGCGATAACTCCATCATTCGGACTCGGATTAACGAATCGTTCACACCTTGACGATCAGGAAGATGAGCTCTTCGATCTAGTCCTAGTTTGACATCATTCTAATCACTTTGATTTTTAAGCGTTCATGCCATGGTGTCTGAAGATCCACCTGGATCAACATTAGTGATGTTTTATGCTTTTTACTTCCATGTTTAGATAGTAGCATTTGGTTCATGATAATTTATCATTATTGCAAAGCATAGTTTCTTGGCAGTTAATTAGGAAATGTTGTGATTTAGCATTCAATTTCAGTCTCTTCCCTTGTACTTTCTTTGTTGCAATAGGTTAAGGTTCCATTTCGAACATTTCATTTTCTGCAATTAGTTTAGGATTTGACTTCAGTACATGCATTCCATTACATCATGATAGCAAAGGAAGGACACATTGTATGCTACACATATAGTGCCGACACCTCTTAAGTTTGTACGAACCCCGGGTTGATAATTAAATCCAGTAGCCTTGGGAGTTGCAGCATTCTTGTTGCAATATCGAGGCACATCACTTTTTGGCGCCGTTGCTGGGGAGGTGTCAAAGCATGCATTGTTTTCTTCCCTAGTTGATTAATTTCTTTTTAATTTTTGAAAAAAAAAAAAAAATCATTAGGCATATTTAATTTCAAAAGTAGAAAATTGCATTGCATTATAGTTTTCATTCAATCATCAAAACAAAAACAAAATTCTCCAACACCAACCCACCCCCCATTTGATCACATGGTGCAATAAGAGCCATATCACCATTCATTTTTGTAGGTAGAAGAATAAGATGCGAAGAGTGTAGAAGAAGATGGCAATGATGACAACAAGGAAGGTCCTATCGGATTTCCCATTCAAGACACTGATGGAAATGTGCACATGA
The DNA here is from genome assembly GCA_031772625.1 of Pinus tabuliformis. Lineage (NCBI taxonomy): Eukaryota > Viridiplantae > Streptophyta > Pinopsida > Pinales > Pinaceae > Pinus > Pinus tabuliformis. The sequence goes on along the minus strand of CM062819.1, from coordinate 1,503,104,962 downwards.
AGAACATCCCTACATCTTTTCTTCCAAAATTTCATGGTCTAAGGTTAGAGGATCCAGAAACCTTTCTCTTTGAATTTTTAGATCTTATGGTTACTTATTAAAAACTCAAAGATTGAGATTGTTTCCGGCAACTTTTAAGGATAGAGCTCTTAAATGGTTCATGAGTTTAGGGACTAATTCAATAAGATCATGGAATGATATGCAAAAGATATTTATAGAAAAATATAAAAATCATGATCTTAAAGAATAAATCTTTAGAATGAATCAAAGAGAAGATGAGAGTATAGAGGATGTAATAGAGAGGTTCATGTATAATGTTAAGAGGGAAAAACTACATTGTTTAGGATATGGCACACTAAAAACCTTCTTATTTAGAACAATTAGGGATGAATGGATTGATATACTTAATATCATGAGTAGAGGTGATGCATACCAATTATCATTTGATGAAATTTGTGAAACATGCAAACACATATCAAGAGGAAAAGCAAGAGTAGGTAACTCAGCATCAAGATTGGTAAGTCAAGCTAAACTTGGAAAAAAATTTGATGATTTTAGAATAGAAATTTTTAGCAATCTAACAAAACAAGTAGAAATGTTAAGAATGCAAGATGAAGGAAAAGAAAATGCTGATATTTGTGTTGCAGAATCACATGATGTTAAATATTGTCCACCATTACCAAGGTTGAAGGAATTTTACGAAGAGGACAATGGAGCAAGTCAATTTCCAATGCAACAACGTTATATAGCTCCAAGAGGACCATGACAACCTATTCAGCCTGATATGATGCAAGAGCCTAATTCACAATTTCAAGCTTATGCACATCCACCTCAAAGTAATTAGAACACCCTTTCCTTGGCAACATTGGCCATCTCAATCCCAAAACCAATCTTGGCAACAAGGTTGGCAAGGAACTTATGGGAGCCATCCACAATATCCTCAGTATTTTCCTCAATATCCTCCATACCAAACTCCATGTTATCCTTACCATTCACCTCCACCACAACCACAACCCCATCCACATCCATCTCAAATATACACTCCCACTCAACTACCTATACTACCATTTCCAAACCCACACATTGAAGTAGCTCAGCCCACTTACAATGCTGAGGTACAACACTTCCAAACATCTCCTCTTGAGCTCAATGGTATTCACCATAGCTCAGGAAGAGTATTGCAAAAAAGAGATTCTCTTGATATCATTGAAGGACTACATCTAGAAGAAGAAGATTCGAAAGAGAAGATCAAAGAATCATGGGTTGCACTTGATGAAGAGAAGACATCAAAATCAGAGATCGAGAGAGCTCCCTCATGGTTACCATCAAATCCTCCATGTATTCAAGAGATCAATATGCAAAAAGAGGAAGACTTGAAGGTCATGGTAGAAGAAGACATCCAAGATGATCCAAATCAGCAAGTGGACTAGGGGCATCACAACTATATTGAAATATGGTTCCAGATAGTCATTAAGTTGCAACAATACCCTCTTCTTCAAATGTGCTTGATATCATCAAAGTCAAATCATTTGATCTCTCAAATCTAGGCACATGTCGAAGCATACATTTCAAGCCTCCACATCATTTTTTCTGTCATCTTGATGTGCACATGGATCCATTGGAAGTATTCTTGTACTTGAAAGTGATTTTGTTTTTCAAGTAGGGTAGGGTAGAAGAGAAAAAAAAATTGAAAAATAAGAGAAAAATAAAATAAAAAAATCTAAGGGGAAAACCTCCTTGGAGGCGCCTGAGATTGGTTCATTGATTGAAAACCTCCATGAGGTGGTCAATGGGTTGGGAAAAAAGAAAAATAGGAAAGAAGAAAATATCCTAGGTGAAAACCTTCTTTGAGGTGCCTAGGCAGACCTACTAGTTGAAAACCTCATTGAGGCGGCCAGTAGGCCTAGAAAAAAAAGGAGAAAAAAATAAAAAAAACATTTGTTTCATGTATCTCTCTGATGAAAGCATGTACTCTTCAACATCTGCAAGCAACAAGAACAAGTTGGTACCAAAAGGAAAAATGGTCAAGCCTAGTCAAAAGAAGTCAAATTTTGACTTTCTCCTACTTCGCTCAAATGCTCCAGAAGGCCAAGAAATTGGCCTCCATCACCTTCAACCATTTTTGCATTTTATCAATATCCATGCATCCATTTAAAAAAAGATTTCATGGGGAGATGCATATGGATGATGGTAACATGTCCAAGAAATTTCAGCAAATTCCAGTGCACGGTTTCTAAGTAATCAGCCTCCATCACCTTCAACCATTTTTTAGTTTTTCTATAGATCCGTGAATCCAATGACCAAAATATTTCTATGGGGAGGTGCATAATATGATGGAAACATGCTCAAAAATTTTCAGCTCAATCCAGTCTACCGTTTGGGAGATATGGACAAAACAAGTCGTTGTCCTATAGACCTACAGTATATAGAACAACACCTATAGGATTGGCAGTGAGTAGTTTTAAAGGAGATCCAAAGGTCAAAGAAGCCCCTCCAGAGCTTAGCAGCAGCATTAGGATCATCAACATCACCATCCAACACCTGCACATCAACATCAACTCAGCAGTAGCATGCATGTCTCTCCAAGAACCATCAGGTAGGTACAGGTATGCAATATTCTTGACCTCTTCTCTTGGGCACATTATAGTTAGAAATTTGTTGTCAATGCATGAGAAATGAGGTTTTATAAGCTAAGGATTGGTCAATAGTCTCAGCAGCCTTCAATTGCAACTCACTCCTTCACTCATGCAATGTTGAAAAGTCAAATTGTGAAGGGTGATGATTTCAAGGAATGAGGACAGGAGGTAAAAGGAGAAATTTTTGCAAAGGCCAAGGTCACCACAACACTCCAAGCACTCCATCCACTTAATATTAACTATCTATTCATCATTCATCCATCCCATTTCATTCTTGAAAAAAAAAACAAAGAGAGCATCCTCTCCATTTTGATGAAATTTCCATTTGAAGGTCAGCAAGAAGGATGATCAAAGAGCAAAGGAGGATCACAAAGAGACCACTGTCACTCACATTTTTATTTTACCACTCATTACCATTCATTCCTCCACCATTTATGTCATTTTTTTCCACTCCTTTACTTCAGTTTACAAAGGGGTTGTGTTTTCTATAGGATGATCTTGTAGGAATTACAGTGATCCAGAAATCCTACAGTGGGTAGTCCTAAGGCAAATAAATGGTGGAACAAGGTAGCAGAAGGTTGATAAGGATATGGAAGACCTTGATAAACAAAAATGTTATTCAAGAACTCATCTTGAATAAGGGAAATAAATCAAGCTAATGGTCTCAAGAAACAATGATTTTTCTTTGAACAAATATTTTTTTGGGTTTGTCCTTGCAGAGCATACAGCCAAGATTCTTAATGCACATGAGAGAGGCCACGAGGGCCATGGATGAGGCACAATGATGTCACTAAGTTTCTCAGAGGAAGAGCAACACTTTCAGCAGGGCGGTATGATGGGCCTCTAAATTAGACATAAATTAAGGCACGTGTTTGTAATTTAAAACATAAATTAAGGCCTATGACCATCCTTCAACACATTAAACCTCCCTTTTTTCATTAGATAATTTATTTTTAACTTTAATATATTCATTAGGAAGGTTTATTAATAATTGAATATTTGTGCCTAATATTATTTATTTTTTGTGGAATATTATGATAATATTGGGCAGATTATGAAGAGTTGGAGGAGGAGATAATTTAGGGACTTGATCCCTACTACTGGTGGATAAATAATAAATAATAAGCCAACAAGATATTATGGAATTATGGCACAAATTGTGGAACTCCAATGATTGAGAAAATCTAGGAATGTGTTCCACTAATCAAGGGAGCAGATCCACTAATAAAGGAATTTCGGTGGGGAAATCTTCCTCCATCCATGGGGAATTATTCTTAATCATTTTGTATAAGTACCAAGTCGAATTTGCCTCTAGGGAATGATTGAGAAAATCTAGGAAAGTGTTCCCTGCCATTTAATGCAAATTCCTAGTATTGGGGACTAGATCCACTAATCAAGGGTTTTGTTGGGGAAAGACTCCTCCATTCATGGGGAATGATCCCTAATCATTTTGTATAAGTACCAAGTCGAATTTTCCTCAAAGGATAGGATTTTCATTATTGTTCTTGTGGAGAGAGCTTGTATTCTTGCAGCTCCATTGTATTTTCTTGTAGGGATGTAATTCTATTGATGAAAATAATGAATATTGGTGTCAATGATGTTCAGCTTCTAAATCGTGTCCTCCTCCATAGGTCTCTGAGTTTCCTTGGGCTTAGCCATCCCAGGAACCTTAGAGCCCTTTTGTATCATTTTCTTTCCTTATTTTCATTGCTTATTCACATGCATCTCTAGTTTTTATTTCTTTCTACTTCTTCATTTAGTATTAATGATTTCTTGTTGTAGGATTGAGTTAAATGGTTGATGTAAGTTCTTTTGTAGGATCACAAGCATTATTTCATCCTTGGAAAAGCTTTGGAAGTTCATAATAATCATTGAGTTGCTTGGATTAGTCTTCTTATTCCCAAATCTAGATTGTTGGACCTCCTTTTTAGCAAAGAATAGTAAATTTCTGCTATTTTTTAGAGCATGCTAACGAGCTTCAATCAACTTGATTCCACTTTCATTAGATCACAAAAACATTCTAGTTCATAAAAAAATTACCCCATTTCATTTTCACTTGATTTGGTTAGGCATTTTTTAGATTTACTAGCTCACTAGTTCTCGAATTTCTAGATTTTCGACTAGTAATGTTTTTTCTTTAATTGGTTAACAAAGGTCTTTTTGAGTGATTCCACTTGGAATAGGGACCTAAGACATCCTATTTAATAAAAAATTTGTCCCATCCAATTTGGATTTGATTTGCTTGGTCATTAAACTCTCACCAATTTCATCATTTCACAAGGAAACTTCTCCAAGTTTTTTGAGCAAATCCATCCATCTCCCAACTTTGGTTTTGAGTTCTGAGTGATCCTAGGAATTTTTCCATTCCATTACACCTATCACACACCTTTCCTAGGCCTCCCATAACCTCCAACACCTCACATTTTTCTCTCGGTTGTATCTTGTAGGTTCACTGTAATTCCTACATGATCATCCTATAGGTTTCTATTACATCCTATACGTTTTCCTGAAATGGCCTGTTTTGAGGCCGAATTGACGAAAAACCTCTAGCAAGTCACCAAAAGCCTCCCAAGGGTATCCCACACCACTCCAACCATCTCCTAACCTTTCCATCTAACCTCCAACATCCTTAATTCACCTGCCACATCACCAAAGGAAATTAGTTTGCATATTTGATTTTGCATGCAAAGACAAAAAGTCAAAAACATATTTATTTCAGTCCCTTTACTTTCACATTAGTGATATTTGATGCTTCTTACTTCCATGGTTAGATAGTAGCATTTGGTTCATGATAATTTAGCATTATTGCAAAGCATAGTTTCTTAGCAGTTAATTAGGAAATGGTGTGATTTAGCATTGAATTTCCGTCTCTTCCCTTGTACTTTCTTTCTTGCAATATGTTAAGGTTCCATTTCGAACACTTCATTTTATGCAATTAGTTTATATTTGACTTCAGTACATGCATTCCATTACATAATGACCGCAAAGGAAGGGCACATTGTATGCCTCACATAAAGTGTCAACACCTCTTAAGTTTGTACGAACCCCGGGTTGATAATTAAAGTCGGTAGCCTTGGGAGTTGCAGCATTCTTGTAGCAATATCGAGGCGGATCATAAAGGAAAAAATCAAACCAAGGTCATGAAAAATTTCTTCCAAGATGAATAAAGGGGAACAACATTACATTGTGATCCACTTGTGGTTAATTATTTATTTATTGTCTCTGGGAATTGGAATTGGCATTGGGAAGATGAAAAATGAAATAAATAACAAATTATTTATTACAGGATAGCAAGGAAATGAGGAAAAATGAAAAAAAATCCACTTCAACATGCGAGGAAGACGAAGAGATAAGAAGAGGTTGAAAATAGTAAAAGAATAGGCATGCGAAGGAAAATGAAGGAAAAAGGAAAGAAAAGAAAAGAAATTGAAGAGAAATAATTCTAGCTTTCTCCTTGAGGAAAAGGAGAGGAAAAGAGAAGGAAAACATTACAATGCTAGAGAGCACTTGGAGAGAACTTGGAGAGAATTGTGGACACACTTAGACATAACGATGAACAATCAATGGAAGCACGAAGCACAAAAGGAATTGGATCAGTAGAAACCAAGGGCAAGAATCAAGCAAACAAAATAGAAACCCACAAGAGTATTTTTGAAGGTAACAATTTGCATGTGGGATTATCCTGTTGGGATTCAAATGCATGGTTCATGCATTGGTTTATTGTTCAATTTATTTTCATTGGCATGGAGATTTTCTTGAATTGACAGTCATGCTTAGCCTTGCATTATGCCATTCCCTGGATATCGATGATGTGTTTTGTTTCCTTTTTGGTTGAGATTTGGATTGTCAATATATTTTGGATCCTAGTTGAGGTGGTCTCAAGAAAATCCCAAGGGTTGAGAGTCAAGATGGATTTCTCTGGGTAAGCTCTTGACAGGTTCATGGAGATGGGAAAATTCCTCTGGGTATGGTGAAGAAATTCTAAGGTATCCAAGATTGCATTGGTTTTGGTGATTTCCAACAGATTTAGGTGAAATCACTGTGGCTTGATGGTTAACTTATAGATTCCCAATTTGGTTATGTTTTGGTTTATCCAATGTGATCCCACTCATGCTTGGAATATGGCACGAGGGTGATTGGGATGGAAGAAGGATTTGTTTTAGTTCCAATCTATGGTCAGGTGGTATGTGGAAGTCCCTAACTTGGTTGAAACTATGCATATGATTATTTGTGTTCTTATTTAATGAGATCCATGATCATAAGTTCTAGTTTAATGTGTGATTATATCACTGGTTTGTTAAAGCTTCTTTCTAGTTAAATGTTGGTTACATGCAAGTTATATCTCTTATTATATGTTATTCTATTGTTATTGATATTTCTCATGGTTTTACAATCTATTGAATGGTTTATATGAATGCATGAGCTACTATGTGTTGTTAAGCTAGTGTGAGAGGGTGGTAAGCCTTCTTGATGAGTCTCTCATGAAAATAATGAATCATTGAAAAATTATGCATTCATCACCTACATGTATCATGTTTACCAATTATTTTTATGAATGACTAACATGTGTTGTGTAAGCTTGAGTAAGAACAAAGCTTATAAACATGATGTGAAGACTTAGGAACAATGATGATAAAGTTTTGTCAAGTTCTGGGGAGCTTGCTTATAGGCTAGCCTTGAAATTTTGGAACTGATTTCATGGACACATGCACATAGCCGGGAAATATGGGCTACAACCACATTGAGGGTGAGTTGTGTGTGAGGCTGGCCCCCTTTGGCCACACTCAAAGGCCTACATGCGTACGACTAGGAAATAAATCTAGGTTGATAGTGGTTCTAGTTGAGGGAAAAGGTCACCAACATAAATTGTTTGACATGTGGGTGATCATGTGTCTCTGGGTGATGTTGTGAGTTTGAAAAGTGTACCCCATTTCCATAATTGAATATTAGACATTGATTCATGCATACTAACTCACATTTTATGTTTACCCTAGTAAGTAAGTTAAAGTGGGTGAATGTGGGGTGGGGTGTTACAAGGAGAAACGCCAGTTGTAACTAAATCACATTGTGATTTTAAGAACGTATCAACATGCATGTTATGCTCCATGGGATTATTTTAATCAACATAATGATCAAAGAGAGGCATACAAATGTAACATTTTGATTGATCTTGCTTTTCTTCAACAAGGTATACTAAATATTAAAATACATGACAACTTACCTTTTCAGGTTTTTCATCTAAGATGTATGAATAAAAGGAATTTACAGATCATTTATGATTGAAAGAGTATCCCATCCCATAAATGAAGATTATAAACTATGAGAAACATATTTTAGATCAACACCTTGCAAATCTAAGTCCTCTAAAGAAGAAAATTAATTATCCCATTTAATTGGGAACTCATCACCATATGTATTGGTGGAAACATGGATGTCATGGTGATGGTTCTCCAAGGCCTCAACTTGAATGAATAGTAGGTTACCAAGATTATAGGATTCGTCATTTGTTGAGAATGTAAAATCATCCTTTTGAAAGAGGGAGGAAAGAAAACACAAACCTTCAACACTTTCCTCCTCTATTTGTGAACAACAATTATCTTGCACATAATCTCTGCTTCGAACACCAAATTGAAAATATTATGAGTTTAAAGTAGGTCGAGCAAGAGGTAGAGGATGAAAGGTATCCCTTGGAGAAGCCATGCTTTCAATTGGACCAAATTCTAGATTCACATTATGTATTTAAATTTTATTTGGAAGTATCAAGGGATAAATCTTCACCTTATGTTCCATGCAATTACGAGAACACTCAAAGTTCTCATGGATAAGTATTTCACTAAAAGAAGGTAAAGCTGGAAGAAGTATATCAAGGATTTGATTTTGAAATTTCCCAAATTCAACAACATCACAAGAGGCACCCAAATTGGTATTGAGAAATGAGGAGGACAAGGAAAAAAAGGAATAGTAGGTTCCTCCTATAAAATTAGACGTGTCCCATGGTTTGCAAAAGTCTGGAGAGCAAAGTAATCTGGAGGTTTGGATTCAAAATATTTCAAGGTGAGTAGAATCAAATTTTGACTGTTTTACTTAATGAAATCTAAATAAATCACTCCCTCAATAAATTCATAGCATAGGTGAAGAACACGACTAATAAAATACTCTACATATTCACTAGGTTTCATTCTAAGCAAGTTAATCCTTTTACAAACATCTTGATAATCATACTTTTAAAAGGCTTGATGAGTCTTCGTAGCGATTTGTTCAAATAAATGAATGGAAGCAACTGGTAAAGTCTAAAACCCTTTCTTCACTTGACCATTAATTGGGATGGTGAATAATTTACCAGCAACACATTCACAATTGATTTCATTATATTCACAAATTTTAAGAAAAAGAGATATGTGCTCAACTATGAATGTTTCACCCTCGCCATCAAACTTCAATTTGGACAAGTCATCAATTAATTACACGAGGAATTTAAAATTGGATCTATTAGAAAAACATCCTTGGATTATGATTTGGTATAGAGCCATTTAAGATAAGAGATTCAAAATAGACTCAATGGGATATTCTTATCATTTAGCCCTCCTTCTAGTGCAAACTATTGACGATGTTGGAAATTCATTAACCAAGGGTGTCTCACCAGTATGAAGTCCCAATTAGACCTCACACCATTTAGAGTAGGATCCCCATCCAGAGTAATATCGCAACAACCATAACTCTAAGGTTTTCCTTAGTTGTAATGAATAACATAAGAGAGTATACACATAACCTTTGAAATCAACAAGTAAATTGAAACTGTGAATTACCAATTGCGATGTGTAAATTGAGGTTTTCATGAGAGGCAAGAAAGTGTGAGTCTCTAGAAGGAAAGTAATACTACTATCCTAAGAGACGTAAATGAGAGCAAGGAAATATTTGTTAATTATCTAGAGAAGTAGTTCACATAAACACAATTAACATTAAAGCAAATACAACACACATCCATCAAGATACGCACCAAAGGCAATTAAGTAGTTCAATTTATTTAGTACATATGAACATAACATATATTGTAAACATCCAATGAATAGTCTTACAATATTCATGATACATGCATGAAAATATGTTGGCTCACCGAGCTTATGATTATTAGGTGAGAGATCCAAGTACATTGTTATAATGATGAGCCATTATCTCCAATATCTGAACATTAAGTCACTTCTTGCTTCTCCAATGAATGATCTTCTCCCCTATGCCAATCTAGATAAGCAAGGATAGCTCTCCAAATTCTATGACTCCAAAATCCATGTGCTTGAGTTATGAGGGTGCATTTATAACAAGAGGAACAACCTTTCATATCCCTATGACTCTTGAGCTTCTCCCATGACCCTTAGACTTCCAAGTGACTCTTGAAATTCTATAAGGCTCTTGGAATTTTCCTAGTAACTCTTTAGTCTACGTGTGATTTTCATATTCCACATGTGACTCTTGGACTTCCACACATTTAAATTTTTTTCATTTTTGGAAATAAATAATTACATTCCACTTCATGTGGCAATACCCATCAACACATATGACATTATGATGCCAATTTTACAAGCCATAACTTAGCACTGATGACGTGGAACTTCCATGGAAAATTTTGGGGGCTAATATTCACAGGTGGGCTAATTTTCCATGTTTAAAAAAGAAAACGATTCCACAATTTCCATTTTTTATAATAATGATTCACCCAAATTTTACAATATAAAATTATTTTACCTTAAAAATCACCAACATTATATAAAGAGTATATATAAAATCATTATAAATTTGAACAATTTTACAAATACATCAATAAATTTTTTATAGTTTACATATTAGGGACTAGTGGGATTCGCCAATGATTTTAAACTTCAAGATAAATTTCCATCCTTAAAATTTTCCCTGGGAACTTCTTGATGATGTGGCATTGACAAGTTGCTCTTCTTGGTACTGTGACTTGATATATTCATGATTGATATTTCATGCGTTTCATCTTCATCCTCCATGAGGTTGATTGATATGGAGTCTTTATTTGATCTTGATATTTAATCTTCTATCATCATCTTGTGTCCCTTCACCTTCTTGCTTGATGATGTCTTCATGCATCCAGCTTCACAAGTTTTTTCATGTATGTTCTCCTAATCATCCTCCTTAAACATCATCCTCTCATATCAAGATTTAGTATCTGCAGATGGAGTTCACACATGATAAGATGACATAAGTCTGGAAATATCCTAGTATAACTTTCTTTATGCAATTCACTGATTATATTGAGAATTGAGTACAGGACAAAGGAGAAGGCTCAGGGATTGCATAGTGCGTAGTTCTAGGAGGCAAGAGATATAGTCTAGTAATTGTGACTGTGCAAGGCACAATATCTCGGGGCCAGAGAAGGAAGATTTCGCAATTGATGGAGTTAAGGAGACAACAGTGAGGGCTTAATGAAATTACGTAATGCACAGTTCTAGGAGATAGTGAGGCACAAGACTACATTGTTGGGAAAGTGAGTGAGATGGTGATGAGGGCTTGCTCACTGTGATTTTGAAATGTGCAATTCTGGGAGTCCAATGACTGAGAATCTCACAATTGAGAAAGATAAGGAGGGAGACTAGAAGGTCTTTTTCGCTGTGAATATGCATTATGCAGTCTGAGAAGCCCAATGAATACATTATCGAGAAATCCAATGAGAAAAAGAGACGAGACTTCTAACTAAAACTACTTGGTGCACAGAGAGAGGCTGACTGGAGAAGAAAGTTGCATAGTTTCCAAGTGTAGGAGGTTGATTGAGCACTATGACTATGGACTGTGAAATCCTTGGAGGTAAAGGCTACATCGTGTGCCGTTCCAAGAGGGATGATAGGATAATTGAGGCCTGAGACTGAGCAATGTTCAGTTTAGGGAGGCAAACCGGAGGGAGGTTGATCGGGGAAGTGTCATCTTCAGATCATGACCAAGTGTGAGACCAAAGAGTAAAGATATGGGACTAGAAATTGAATCGAACATGATCAAACACTTATATATGACCCAAAACTTGACAATGAAGCATTTACTACCTAAAGTCAACATACCCTAATTGAAACGACAGTGGAACAAGACTTACCTCCAAGTGTGACACTTAAGGTACACTTTGTGACACAAGTGATAAAACTAACAAAACAATCCTCAATACCTGGGGAATGAGTCTGATGCATGTCTCTATGATAGATGGAAACCATTGGTATAAGAGAATGGATCAGATCCTTCCTTCAATAATGTACAAATGAGTTCCTTTGACCAGATGCAACACTTCCCTTACCAAAAGGCGACAGTAAGAAAAAGTGAAAAAAACACTTGCAAAATCCTAATAAGGAAAAAGTGACACGTGCTATATGGAAGAGAACTCAAAAAAATTCCACTTGTAGAAGTGAAAGCAAACAAAAATGACAATTGCAAAAGTGAAAGAAACACAAATGAAAACCAAAGTGCACAAAAGTGACAGTTGAGAAAACTCACTAGAATACAAGTACAAATGCAACCAAACTGAGAGGAAGATTGTTAATGGATATTGTGCACTAACTATCAACATAGGTTGCATAGCTTATTATATTGATGGACTGCATAGTCACTGTTAATAGTAAATGGGCAAGCCTTACCTTCGGGGCTGTGAATGCCTATGTAAGCTTGCATCGAAAGAAGTGCACTTGTGGATTATTTGAGGACTGAGGATGTATGAGTAAGTGAATTTGAAACTTACAATCTGTAAATAGTACTTGAGTGCTTAGCAAAACATAAATTGACCATGAAGTGATTATGAAACGACAGATCACATAATCCATAGTAGGCTCCAAAATTCAAGCGTAGGCAAAAAAGTTTAGGGTGTTTTTCGTGGCGACAACACTTTCAGAAACAAATAAGTTTCTTACCTTAACCACTCACCAAGACCAACATTAAAACACCTAAAGAAATCTTTGTTTACTAAAAAAACACCAAACACACCAGAAGCATCAATCCTTATAAATTACAAATTTCACCATAAAAGCATCTTTGTTGAGTAGCCAAAACACCATTCGCCAATATTGCCAATTGCATTATTCACCTATCAGATATCAAATCTGATATCTAATTCACCACTAATGCATATAGACATTATACACCTTGTTGAACCAACAACCTCTTAACAAATTGTTAGTTGTTTATTGGAATTCATTTACATATATTTTATTAAGAAATGTCAATTTTTCTTTGTAAATATGAAACATAAAAGTTAGCTGCGAAGCATAGAATAGACAATTTTTGTGGGTTTTAGTCATATTTAGATGTCAGGTTCAAATCGCATGTGTAGAAGTAGAGGGTGAGAAACAATTTTTGAGAATAAACTATTTTAATGAATGTCTGAGGTCAAACATAGTTGATACTATATAAAAGAAAAAAATTAAATCTAGAAATCATTGCTTTTATGGACTTCTTTATATTCATCTACTTTAACCAAAAATACACTACCTTGAGGTTGTTTTGAAGAAAAATAGGTTTTGTTCAATTTCAACGTTAATCATATATATGCTTATTGTAAATTATTCTCTTAGACTATGTTTGAATTACAACTTATAAAGTGAGCTTAGTGCTTATCTCCTTTTTTATATTTTTTCAATAATAAACTGAGAGAGTGGGTGGGATGGAGTCTACATGATAACGAAGGAGATAGGCCAATACATTATGCTTGGATATTGAAGTGATTTAAATAACTTTGCAAACTCATGTTTTCTTTAGCAGGTTCTTTCCATTGTTGAGGAAGAAGTCATTAAATCGTTCACAATCATAGGGTATGACATTCTAATAATTAAAATTATGATGATAAAGTTATCCTCATAGGAACTCAACTTAATTCCCTCATTTGTGGCATCAAGAAATTTACTAGTCAATTTGAATGAGTATTGTTCTTCCATATCATGTAAGAGTTGAATGATGAGACTAATTATTGGCCCAAAGTGTGTTGCGATATTCAACAATGTTGAGAGGCTGGTTGACTCAGTATTGGGCACTTTTTAATAATGTTACCCATATCACATAAACGTTAAATAGTTAACAACACCATTCAATAACGCACAACATCATAAACAATACAAAAGATACTTTTAAGTGGAAAACTTTCTAGGAGAAAAGCCACTGAATTATTTATAATATATGTTTTTAAAGAATACATCAACAAGAAGATTCAACATCCCATACTCTCTAGGAGTGACTAGAAGGAGTCTCCAACCCCCAGGTTTATCAGATCGAAACTAATCAGCTAGCACTTTTCCTGAAGATTTTGACATCCAATTTAACATAGTGGACCATGTTTCATGTATTTTTAGACTAGATCCACCTATGCTCAATATCAACATAGGCAAACTCAGATCAATCTGCTAACTCTGTCAATCTGTAATACATGGACAAGGTTTCCAGTAGAAATACCAACTCCCTCTAGATACCAAAGGGATCAAACTATAGCTAAACACTCCAAGAGCACTCAATGATATCTGCTCAACAAACAAATCTATTATTGTTGAACATGTATATCCTAGAAGCATAGAGATAGAGCCACAACCACTTTCTGATATGAAATCATTGTACCAATTGTATCCCATAAGCAGGACAATCCATTTACAAAAACAAACTCAATCAACGATAAAATATTTAATAGTAAACTCCTTCTCATTAATAACATTTGGCCTTGCTCTCAACATGTAGGACAACCTCTTTCCAAACCCTAGCAATACATGACACTATAAAAAATTTAATGGTATTATCATATACATGAAAATTTTACCAACTCTTCTAAAGAAACTCTAGACACATGCAATAACAACAATCTAATCATAGACTTTGCATTCATAGTAGGTCACCAATTCTCAAGAATATAAAACTAGGTCAATTGACCAACTTCACTTCCTTGACAACAAAACCAATAACATAAATCTTGTCACCAACATCAATAGTTACCAAGAATTATGTCAAATATAAAATATATCTAACCAACACCTAAATTCTATTACACACGATCAAATTCAGATATACCAAGTCATAGTCAAGCAAGTTCTAAGTGCAACTCATACGCCATTACCTGGAGCTAGCTGAAATAGTTGTATCTATATGTTCTCAAACTAATCTAATCAATCCTTTATCATTATGTAGTAAATAAATGTGTTCATCTATATCTCTTATTGATACTTACTTTGCAAGTAATATCAGAATGCATTGTCACAGATCATCTAACTCAGATATACCATATATTTCATACCTTAATTATTTTGTAAGGAATCATACCATAGAGGAATATTCCAGTGATTTACCTTTCACTGCCACTATGCATCCTTCAGGCTTGAACTAAATCTACCCATGGATATAGTCCTCAATACTATCCTTGAAGATAGGCCGAAAATTTGTAGGTATACCCCTTAAATTTTCTTTCAAATCTATCCCTTTTGTTGAGCTTTATCAACCCTCAAATCTGTTCTTCAACAATTGTTTGAGCAAGCCTTGAACAAGCCTCACTCAAATCCTTGAATGATCTAGCTTTGGCCATTAATTTCTGATCTTAGTCATGAAAAGATAACACTAAATGCACTCTAGGAAACTGTAAGAAAAATTGTATTTGGAGCTTTATATTCCCATAGAAAATTTGTCTTCAAAAAACTCTTGAAAATAGTCATAAATAGGATTAGGATTTGTTCTTCAAAACTTCCCTTGAAAACTGTTTAAAATCAACTTATTGTACTTATAATAGGCCTTATAACTTGGCCCATAATTTCTCATGATTCTTCCTCTGAATGAACTTCTTCAACAGGTCAAATTTCAGCCTTCTCTATGGCCCTAATTTGACCTTACTTCGGCCCATAGTGTGTCTACCTTAGCTTGAATTTCATCCATTTTTACAGCTACCTTGGGCCAAATTCCACCTTTAATTTTTGGCACTAATTCAATATCAACCAGGCCTTTGAAAAGAATTTAGAAAATCAATCTCTTAGCTTTGAACTGATAGCGAACCACTAGAAGCTAGAAAAGAAAATGAGCCCAAAAACCCCTAAATGAAGTTAGCCTCTTTCTTTTGATTTGTGTGACTACCTTGGCCTTAGAAAATATCACAAGATAATACTTGAGATTGGTGGCATTTGTAGGGAAATGAAATTACCTATTTATACACAAAAAAGGGGGTCAATATGGCGACTGGCTTGCCCTAAAAATACCCATATTTAGGTGTAGTTGACCTGATCATAATAAGAATTTAAATTTTCAAAAAATTAATTTTTATGGAGCTAACTTGAGACCTTCTTTTGAAGTCAATTTCGTAATGAAATTTTTTCCTTCTGAGTGTTGGCTTGGTCAAATCAATATCCACATCATCTATTCAATAATTTCTTAAATATTAATGCTAATAATTGAACTATCACAAAGCTAAATTTTATCATCCATTTGGGCACAACAACCACACTTTTGGGGATTCATCTTTGAGAAGGAATATCTCCTCATATGTGACAAGTTATATGGCATGCCACCTACCATTTTAAAACACCATGATGATTACTATCATCTTATGATGGTCTTGATTTAAAATTCATTGATCTTCCCATTCAATTTCCTCATCAAACACATGGCACCATGGCCACACTACAAGTGTTGGGCTTCCTTCTCTTCCTTCTATGACTTCTTGTCCATTGGAGCTTCCAATTGATCCAATCCATTGACATATATTATTAGTGTTCAAAGACTAATGTTGGAAACAATCACGACAACATTCAACAAGGTGTCCTCCACCCTTAATAATAGGGTCTATGATTAGGAGTGGGAGCATTATATCTAGTTCAATCCCTTAGTTGAATGGACATTGGACCTTTAGCCCTCTCACACTTCACTTGACATATTCTCAACTCAATAACTATAACAAATATGGACCAATAGGTGAGACATATACTTTTTATATCCTTCAATTGCTCTGAACAAGCTCACATGCAGTTCTTCAATGTGATACATTAGGATCCTATAAATAAATGCAGGATAATGGATTTCCCTCAATGCATTTGATTTCATCGATGGGTAGAGGTAGTCTGTCCATTGCTGAGATTAACTCCAGGAAATCATATTTCAATGGTGTGGGGTTGATTTATGTCTATTGAAATAAATATTTTGAGTCTCATCCTTGGATCAACTAAAGATACCTCAATTTAACTAGGGAATCCATGTAGTTCTTTGTATTCATGTAATGTAGGAAAACCTTGGTTACATGAACCTTCCCTTTATTTATTATGGTTTTCGAAGGATTCCTCATTTGAAGTTAGCTTGCATTTACCTTTAGGGGAACTTCAACTTCAAAGTTAGGAGAATTTTTATTATAGTTTGAGTTTTCTATTGTTCTTTCATTTTCTTGTTGTTATCTCTTGAGTACTGTTTGCTTTTGGTTATCCTTTTATGGAAATTCTAGTGATATGGATAAGTTATAAATATAGGAGCCTTGCAAGTTTCCCTGCATTAAAGTGAAGACAATCCAAGAAAATAATAAACCTTTGATGACAGTTTCTTCCAAGCTAGAAGAGATGGAAAAAATAATACCACTCACAATGTGAATATCATGAGCTTTGTTCACATGTAGAGATAGTTAATAGATCTTCTGAAGGCATAATGTAGTCATATGAGGTCCTTGTTTCTCACCTAGAAAATGGATGTTCTCTCACATACCTCCAAGAACATGATTTTTGGTAGATCCTCATGAGTAGGTATTGCAAAGGATGCCTCTTAGCAAATAAAATATCTAGTGGATATTGAGGAAAAAATTTCCTCTCATTTGGAGGACTAAGAAGCTCAACAAAACCTCAAGAAATAACTCATTGTATATATTTTGAAATGGTACACATTTTGTATAAATTTGTAAAGAAATTTATTTCTAGAAAAACATAGAACTCTTGTGTGCATACTACATATAATAGCCTATGTAGGAGTTTGTTTAATTTTATTAAAATTTTAAAACTTTGGCGAATGAAATTATCCTAGCTTTAACAAAACCACTTTTTTCATATAATATAAATTCTATTTTAGTAAAATAAAACAAGAGCCACATGGCGGCATGTCACGAGTTATTTGTACAGATAAATTTTGTGTATATAGATTTTATTTTGTTTAATTAAAATGATATGGTGAAAACACTAATCATATCAGTATCATAATTGATTATTTAAAGAGCTCAAAAAATAAAATTTATTAAACAACATCATTAATAATAACTCCAATAAAAATGATCAATCTTATATAATTAAATATTTTTATGCAAATTTTAAGTAAACAAAATTTATTTGATAGATACATTAAAAAGAAGTATTTGATAACATTATATAATCAAAAAAGAACAAACACAAATAATTAACTCAAATTTAATTGTTAATTGATTAAATAAGATTACTAATGCTAAGAATAATCTTCTTATCCAAAATCATGCAGATTTTGATGGTCAATTGGAGACTACTCCAGCCCCAAGATTCACCGTCACAAACTAACAACCAAACACATTAAAAAAAACCAAAGAGAGGTTTAGAAAGTTGGAAATGGGTTAAATTTAATTAAACTAACAACCAAACACATTAAAAAACCAAAGATAGGTTTAGAAAGTCGGAAATGGATTAAATTTAATTATTAAATAAAAAAAATTAAAAAATACATTAAAATATTTTTTCCTTAAATATAAGATCTTTTATAATTAAATATTAATCAAAAAATGAGAAGAATTAATATAGAGAATGATAAAAGAAAAAAGTTGTAAATGAATTAAATGTGTAAATACTTAAAATTTAAATGAATTTAATATATAATTTAGAAATATAAAAAGAATAAAGTAATTATTTTTTAATTTAATTACAAATTTCTTAAAATTATAATTATATTTAATTAATAAAATTTTAGTTTTATTAATACATTTAATCTAAAAAATAAAATCATAATAATTGTTTTCAAAAATTTGTAACCTTAATAATAGAATCATCAAATAACAGACAAAATAGCTATAAGAAAATTGGCAAGTCAATCATATTTCGATAAAAAAAACATTGTGACTAAAGTTTGTATAATCAAATCCAAAAAAATAGTTTCTTCAAGAATACATACCTCAACCCACTCAAAATAGCTAACATTCACACCACCAACATTTGCATTTATGTCTGGTAGTACCATAACACCCTTCCTGTATAGAATTTGAAATGCATGTCATGCATCTAATATTACATAATAAAGTTGAAATTTAACAAGCCCGAGAGAAGTCAAATTACTCCACAATCTATACATCTTTAACTGCTAGTCTAACTCACCTCGCCACTTCTATATTTGTGGGATGATTAGCTACCTCTATAATGAATTTTGCCTTTACCTCACTAGCATTCTCCCTGTGAACAATATGCAATAGTAGTGAAATTACTAAATTAACATCTCTCACTTTGCGAAAAAAATAGTGATTATGGAATGCTGGTATAAACACTAATCCTCAATAAAGTAGCCTACGCAATGTAGTGTATTTTCAATTGAATTTAAAAGTACTTTCAAATCCTTTCAACTTTACTCATTTATTAAGAGACGGGTTGGACACCTTCTCTAAGAGGCTCTAATGATTTCCTTCCTTCTGTACTCAAGCCAGCAATAGTATACCGGTCTCTATTATTAATTGGCATGATATGACTACACCTATATATAATAAAAATATTCACCACTATCATTATCCATTTGTTTGATAGAGACAAATCAAAGATCAAAGCCCAAATAAATATTTACAATTTACATCCTTAAATAATTTCTCAATAGAAAGAAACGTCATGCACATGATACTTGGTCAAGAATAATTCTACAAACCTCTTGTTTGTCGTTGATGATGCCCTTTATATCCCCTCTAATCACTCCCGTGCTTCAAGTACACCACCATTAATCTTATCATTACCATTTTGGTCTACCTCACATAGGTTTATAGGTCTTGTCTGCCATAGAAATAAAATGTTACTCTTATTACATGTATAGGTACACTTGAGAAAAAACTTGATATGGCATCATAGTTTTTCCTTCCTAGCCATTCAACATTGCATGTTTCTTAACAGTGAAAAGGGAAATAAACTTCACTAACAATAACGTCTTTTAGTTAAAACATATAATGTAACCTTGGTTTTTTTCCCAATCACATATATTCATACCAATGAGAAATATCCCCACGACATTGTATGCCGATGAATACACAAAATCCATATAACATACAAAAAATATTCTAGTCTACATGATATCAAAGGGGAGCCACAGGAAGAATGAGCTCTCTAGGGTTAAAGGTTTTGGTTCCTAACTTCCAAGAATACCAACGGACATTTCTAGACCCAATTTCGTGAAGGTACATGTGTGTAGATATTATCCATGCCTTTAAAAACTTGTAATAAGAGGTTAACAATCACCAATTAAATTTCAAACCCAGCTCCTTGTGACTGCATATAAAGTAAAGGTGACACATAAAACTCCTGATTCTAACAATTTTTAAGTTTTAAAGAAAGACATAATTATGCATGAGCTGTTAATCCATAGAAAATATCGTATATACAAAAGCAGTTTTGTAAAACTATGTAGGCTATCAAATTTATGACTTGTATCAAAATTTTGAAACAAACATTCGGTCTCCAAGATTTAGAGAAACAAAGAAAAATATATGCCTGAAATAGATAAAACTATGCCCAAACAAATTGGATCAACAAGAAGCCATCAAGATGGGATCTTAGCTAGTCTCCTTTAAAGGACAGAACTTGGGAAATCAATTGATTGACCAACAACCATGCAATTATTCCCCACCTCATACCCCTCACCCAACACCCCCTAGTGGGTACATCAATTACAATTTCAACAGAGACTCTAAAGGTAACCTGGGTTTACCTTGGGCAGGGAAAGTATTTGAGGATCATGAAGGATATATGGCATGGGGTATCTACCAATGTAGAATCAAATAAGTCTTCAAACAAGGTTCCAAGAGAATCATATTCGAGGATAATTCAAAATTAAAAATATACTAATTTAATGGGAATATTTGAATCCAATTGTGAATAATTAACATCAAACATCCGTAGGATTTTGATAGGAACTGTTACCACTCCATAAATCCATTTAAGCTGAAGAAAGGGCTAGAGAGGTAACAACAAACCTCTTTGGGTTGGAAACTGACCCTTTCCAACCAAAGTGGGCTCCCTCACTTTAAATATGGTCAAAATGTGAAAAAAATAAAGCTTAAGGACATAAAACAGAGGCTGGATCTATGACAAAAAGATATAACTCAATGATGGTGATTAACCAACTTAGGAGAAAGAGCTATTGGGCATGGAGTTATAATTTAGATCTTACAAGAAATTATCAAGGCTTAATGGAGCACTTATGGAAACAGAGGAAAGATAGGTATGACTTCAAGTTATTACATTTGTCATAGTATAGTGGCAGAATGAGTCTTTCGTTACCTTGAAAGCACCTAATTGTGGGTGCGTTTTGAACATAACTTGGATGTACATAAAATTATATTCAATCAAATGAAGCAGATCATCCCTAATAGATGAATTCTAAAACATATATCTTTGATCAAATATCAGGAAGAAGAACGGTTCACCATAAAGGAGCACCTAACTGAGGGTGAATTCCAATATAGTTTTAGCAAGAATTCAGAGCACCAGCAAAGATGAATTATGAGCTACTTACATCCAATTTAGACATGAATAATTAACATTTAAATGGCATAGATAGAGAGTAAACATACACATAATAAGGGAAACATATAACTAGAAAATCACACAACATGAATCTCTGGAAAAGTGTTAAATGTTCTGCACTGATAAATTTATTTATGTTCAGAAACTAAAAACACATACACAACCTTCTTCTCCCAAGTCGAACCCCTTCTTCTTATTTTCTTTAAGATTAAATACAAATTTTCAAAAGAAATCCATCTAACTAGATACAATGGATATTTATCCAACAAGTGGATCAAATCCACCTAGTTTAGAAACATCATGTTTTTGGGATAAAAACTTAAAAGAAAAGTCTATATAAAGATGACAAACTAATCCTAAAGAAAAACTCTATCTTTATCTCCAAATTATCTATTCATCCATTCCTATCTTATCTATCCACAATTATCATAATGTCATTTTTAGACTAATTACAAAATAGAAAAAGCACAGATATGTATGACAACAACTAAAACGATGGTGTAGCCAATCCAGCTAGGCATGCTCACATGTACTCCATCTGGCAGTAGGATGATGAGGATGTTGAATCTGTGTCTAAGGTGGATTAAAACCCATATGATGCCTCAAACCTTCCACAAATTTGAATTCACAAATAGAATTTCAAAAACAATTCATAATTATGTCAGAAAAATACTGTGAAAATGCGCCTCGGAGAAACAGCTATACCTCCCAAATTGTAGAACCTGTGTAACAACTTAAGAACATTATTGTAGATGAGCTTGTTTTGAAGAAAAATCTCTCTCATTTTCTTCAAATTCTACCCCATATCCTCAAAAAAGCCTCTATAAAACAATGACTAAAACAGGGAATTTGCATAGTTCCATCAATATGCTTTGAAGACGAAATTGAATCTCCTGATACATGACACCTGTGCAAAAATTGGAAGAGGTTATTTTTATTTGTTCTGTCCTTGAAAAAAATCTCTTTCTGTTTCCCAAAATTCGCATTCATATGATTAGAAACGGCTTTGCAATAGGATGGATAAAACAGAGTATTTGTGCAGCACTCGGCAATGAAAAGTCTGAGTAGCACTCCATGCTCTGTATGGTTGCACACCTCCTTTGACAAAATGGATCAAATAGGTAGGCTTGAAATGGATGTGTGATGGTGTAGAACTCTTTAAGTATTCTCTCCATCTCTTGCAAACCTCCTAAAGGGTTGATACCTGCGCAAGTGGCCATGACTCCCATTAACTTGGCACTCCTTCATGCTTTGAATGGTTCACTTGATGACTAAACTCATGGAAATGTTGGACGGTGAATTTTGAACTTATGACAGTGATATTGACTATAATTTCAACTTATTCAAAAACTGAAAATGAATGAATAAGGCAAATACATTTGACAATGAAAACTACTGACCCTAACATTGGCTCCAATGGGGATGACAACTTCCTAGTGAGGTGCCAAGAACAAAAATCGTAGACTAGTAGCCTATTCATACCATTGGGCAATGGATTCAAACACTAAAAACTGAAAATATGACTGACAGACTAAAAACTTAACTAACTAACTGGCTTATTGAATTGATTGGCTAACTTATTTCACTTATTCTCAAAAACATTGTATAAACTGAAAAAATTCAAAGGACATAAGTAAATTTTGACAGCACATCACTGAAGTCTTAGGGCCTTCTCCTCAGGCTTCAAACTTCAATGAGAGTTGTCCACACCTGCTGGAAATATACATATTAGGTGATCTCCTCTCTCCAATGTAACCAGTCAAGCAAATGACTACTTGACTGAATGTTGCTCACAGTTCCCTTGAGCAGGCAGAAAAAATAAGAGAATGGAAACTCAAATTGTAACTGAGACTGATATCTTTGGTGTAGGAATGCTGCAAAATCCAACTTCACTGATGACTATGACAAATTGGCAAGAGGATCTTGAAAATCATAAAATATTACCTGTTCTTGATGATCAACAAAAATATAGGAGTTGTCTTAAAAAATAATGACTAATTGTTCTTCTTCATTAGACTCCTCATTTTTTGAACCTTGAGTGACTTTTCCTATGTTTTCACTCTTCTCATCTACAAGAAAAAACTCTAAATTTTCTTGAGGGAGTGCAAATGGAACAACTGCGTCATGTATAATGGTAGTGTCAAGAGTTAACCCTTCATGTATATCAACAAGAGTATCATCTTGCCTTTTAAAAAATTCTGAAAATGTCAATTCAAGAGATGTATAATCATGAATAGATTTTGCACTATCCAAGGAATCTAAAACAATATGCTCTTCATTATCCTCTTGTAAATGTGGAATGTTGCCAACATGAACTAGTTCACTACTTGCATCTTGATCACAAAACAATTGACAAATTGGTTGCAAATCTTCACCTATCTCAGGAGAAAGGACATGAACATCTACATCAAGTTCTTGATTGATTTCATCTCCAGCTAAAGAAAAAATTATTGGTTGCTAGGAATCCACCTGAATCTCATGGCAACTATCCTCATCATTTACCATTTCCTTTTGTTGTTTAAAAGAATACTGACAAGAGTGCTGCAAATTTTCATCAACTTCAGAAGATGGAACATGCCTATCATCATTAACATCCTTCTCAGTTTCATTTTCATCCAAGAGAGAGGCTACCCTTTCTTCTTGGTGATGAAAAGGATTTTCATGAAGGGCCTCTAAAATTTCCTCATCCATGAACTCATTATCCTCATACAAGATTTCCAAATTTTCGATGAAACTCTCAAAATGTCCACAACAATTTTAAACCAGCAATAAGGATGGATAAGATTCTTTAAAATTTTCAAAGAATACTATATGAAAATTCTTTAAAGAACATAAAATAGCAGTTGGTAATTGTTCATACCATGACCTTGCCTTTCCTTCTAGAGTAGCCATGAACATCTTCATGAGACAATCTTCATGCCATTCAACTTTAAGCCTTCGTGAATGCATATGAAATTTGATAAGATGTAAAGCAACATCATCACCCTTCTCATATTTGAACTTTGGAAAATATGATTGCCAATCTATACAAGGCATACGATTTGGAAAACTAGGTATATGAGCACGATTCATAGGCGCATACCTCGCAGCTGAATTCATCTTGAAAACGTGGAGACACTAGTTAAACTTGAAAATATGGGTTCTTCTTAATTGGAGGTGCCAAGTGAAAGGTTCAGCCTTCTGATATCCTACCGTTGTTCACCATCAATAATTAGATTTGATCCTTGTCATTCATACCACGGGAAAATGTGACTTCTCGCTCCCGCCAATGGCGCCACTATGTTAGCACTCCACAAATCCATTTAGGATGAAGAAATGGATATCGAAGTAACCAAAAACCTCTTTTGGTTGGAAACTTGCCCTTTCTAAGAAGAGGGGGCTCCCTCGCTTTAAATAATGTCAAAATGTGAAAACAGTAAAGCTTAAGGACATAAAACATAGGCCACATCTCTGAAAAAAAGATATAACTCAATGATGGTGATTAACCAACTTAGGAGAAATATCTATCAGGCATGGAGTTATAACTCAAATCTTACAAGAAATTATCAGGGCTTAATGGAGCACTTATGGAAACAGAGGCAAGATAGGTATGACTTCAAGTTATTACATTTGTCATAGTATAGTGATAAAATAAGTCTTTCATTACCTTCAAAGCACCTATTTGTGGGTGAGTTTTGAACATAATTTGGACATACACAAAATGATATTCAATCACATGAAACAGAGCATCCCTAACAGATGAATTCTGAAACCTATATCTTTGATCAAATATCAGGAAGAAGAATTGTTCACCATAAAGGAGAACCTAACCAAGGGTGTATTCCAGTATATATTTGACAAGCATTAAGAGCACTAGAAAAAATGAATTCTGAGTTATTTAAATCCAATTCAAACATTAATAATTAACATTTAAATCACATATACAGAGAGTAAACATACACATAATAAGGGAAAGACATAACTAGAAAATCACACCACATGAATCTCTAGAAAAGTGCTAAATGCTTTTCACTCATAAATGTATTTATGTTCAGAAACTAAAAAAAAATACACATCATTCTTCTCCCAAGTTTAACCCCTTCTTCTTAATTTCCTTGAGATTAAATAAAAATTTTCAAAAGAAATCCATCTGACTAGATACAGTGGATATTTATTCAGCGAGTGGATCAAATCCACGTGGTTTAGAAACATCATGTTTTTGGGATAAAATCTTAAAAGAAAATTATATATAAAGGTGACAAACTAATCCTAAAGAAAAACTCTATATTTATCTCTAAATTATGTATTCATCCATTCCTATCTTATCTATCCACAATTATCGTAATGTCATTTTCAGAGGAATTACAAAATAGAAAAAGAACAGATACGTATGACAACAAATAAAATGATGGTGTAGCCAATCCAACTAGGCATGCTCACGTGTACTCCATCTGGAAGTAGGCTGATGAGGATGTTGAATCTGTGTATGAGGTGGAGTAGGACCCATATGATGCCTCAAACCTTCCACAAATTTGAATTCACAAATCGAATTTAAAAAAAATAAATCATAATTATGTTAGAAAAATACTGCGAAAATGGGCCTTGAAGAAACACCTGTAGCTCCCAAATGGTAGAACGTGTGTAACAATTGAATACGGTTATTGTATATGACCTTTTTTTTAAGAAAAACCTCTCTCATTTTCTTCAAATTATTCCCCAAATACTCAAACATTCCTCTTCAAAAAAATGACTAAAACAGGAAATTTGCACAGTCCGAAAAATATGCTTTCAAGATGCATTCCAATCTCCTGATCCATGACACCTATGCAAAAACTAGTAGAGGTTACTATTATTTGGCCTGTCCTTGAGAAAAATGTATTTCAGTTTCACAAAATTCACCTCCATGTGATCAAAAATTGTTCTATAAAAGGATGACTAAAAAAAGTATTTGTGCAGCACTAGGCAACGAAAAGTCTGAGTAGCACTCCATGCTCTGTATGGTTGCACACCTTCTTTAACAAAATGGATCAAATGGGTAGGATTGAAATGGATGTGTGATGATGTATAACTCTTTAAGTATGATCTCCAACTCTTGCAAACCTCCTAAATGGTTGATACCCAACTGTGTAGTGGTTGCATCACTCCTTCATGCTTTGACTGGACCACTTGATGACTAAACTCATGATGATTTCAAATGGTGACTTTTGAACTTATGACAATGACAATGACTATAATTTCGACTTATTCAGAAACCAAGAATAAGGAAAATACATTTGATGATGAAAATTATTGACCCTAGTAGGAACTGTGAAGGAAAATAGCTTGCTTTAAATGAACCTGAAATCAGGTTCCCGACTCAATAACTAACATATATATCTCTAATGAATAAGACAAAATAATAAATATTGGGAACCTTTAAATCAAAGCAAGAAAAAAAATAAAGGAGTTTCCAAATCCTAACCCTAAGAGCCAAAGTGACCATTGTAAAAAGGACCTCAACCTATCCCACAAGGCCCAACTTAATATCTCATAAATGTTGAACTCTTCCCAACTTACCTTCAGGCCTATCATCAGATATGGAAATGGAAATTCAAACCATTGAATACACAATAATACAATGGTGATGGATAACTTCTACAACACCCCTTCCAATTAAATGTGACCAAAACTATTCAACCATGTAGTTTCCAGGCCTTCACCGCCTTTATCATTCAAGTTTCACGATCGATTAGCTCCATCCAACTGTCTGTTGTCACATAATGGTAGAATCATCAACCCTTAGAGGAAGAGGGAGACATGGAATACAAGACAATTTGCAGAAGTATAAAACCAGTCTCGGGCGGATAGTCTTAGTCGACCAACTGTTTCAGAAATCCATGGGATATGGGGCACTCAAAACCGCCCCCATTTCCAACAATATTTCTAATTGAAATTGGGCCAAAATTTTGATGGAAATCACAGTTCCACCAAAGTTGGAGTTCTGTCCTAAGAGAACTCTACCCCTAGGTACTTTGGCACGCTCCAAATTGACCCAAATCTTAAAACCTAAAAAACAAAAAACCAATGTGGACATCCTCAACCAACTATGAAAATGTGGGTGCCTATAAACATGGAGTCACTTTTGGACCCTAAAATTCATCACCTCAAAATAAATATTAAGGAGTAATCAATTCTATCTGAAAATTTCAAATAATATGAGATGACTTATTTTCTAAATAATCCTAGATATTTATTAGGCTAATCACATGAATACACGTCTTAAATTATTTTGAATGGATTATGTATGGATATATCTCTACGCCTAGATTTCCACAAAACATTGTTGCATCAACCATTTTTCACTATAAATAAAAGGGAGGGACATCATATCCACAAAGAAATCATCTAGTGTATGGCAAGATATAGTGGGTGAAGTAACATGTTTATAAGACTGAAAATTTGTTAGAATATAAGGAGATTTGGGTCACTAGAAAGTATGCTTTCTAAAAGAAAGATAGGATTAGATATAGATATGGAAATGAGTTGAAGCCCAAATGAGTGGGTCTTGCCTTCTTTTAATGTCCATACGCCTTTCCTCGGGTGTCTTTCTTCAATCCTTTTGGGGAAGGAGATTTGAAAAATCTTTGATTCAACAAGGACACTATAAGATTCACAACAAGAAAATTTTGAAGGGATCTGGTTCATCAAAATGTTCAAGTTAATAAAAATTATCAAATATCATTATATGCATGCATTTAAAATTAAAAACAACTGAGAAATCAATTTTCCAAAACATGCAACATAGGTTAAACTAGGAATAACAGTCATTTTATTTAATAAGTAATTATAGGACAATGTATGCAAAGACGGCTTCTCAAAAAAGACTCGATTGAATGAACACTGGAGCACAATCATGAACCCTAGATGGATCTGCCAAACAGATTACACCCACCAGGTTTTCATCCCTAGGACCAAACTAGAACTGACCTCACCAAGTTCTCAACAAAACACAATAATATAGACAAACTCTCGATGATACCACTGTCTGACTCCCAACCCCTTTTATAGGCTTGATGGACTCTCTAGAACCCTTATTTTATTTTTTTCGTTTGAAAAATGAAGGGAAATTCCATGGGATGATACCATGGATGAATACCACGCTAAATACCATGGGCATATTCCGTCCACTTTGACCATATCAAGAAAAGGTAATATTACAAATCCTCCGACCCAAAGATTTATTGCCCTCAAGCAATCCACTTCTATCCACAAAAAATAATTTGTATAATGATACCAATATCCCATACAAACTAGTATGTTATGCCATGTCTCCATGCTAAATGATCTTGAATTGATCCTTTGATCCCTGGATCCCAAACAATCCTTTGTCCAATCCTGCCCTCAATAGATTCACCTACATCCCAATGCCACCTATGTCCTTGGACCTGTGGGTTATGATACCATCTCATCCCTCCATCACTTCCCATGCCTAAGGTCCCAAGCTATAGTATGCCCATGACTATGAGTACCCTCCTAGGAATCAACCCATCGATAGAGTTCCAACTCATAATCTCTCGCCAATCCATCCCGTGGGAAGGATCTAGTGCATGAATTCATTCACATGAAATAAGTCTACTACGTTGATGTTTCATGTTGCTTAGCTCATGCTACTCCACTCGATCACCCAACATGATCTATTTGAAGAACTTTGATTTGTTCTCCCCAATGTATAAATGTGTGTCGGTAGTGGTGCAAGATTTATCTATGTACTCTTGTAGAGGGCTGCTCTAGAAATCCCAAATGTATTCCTCCTAGTGCCTTATGAGGGACTTGCGACATTCCTTTATACTAGACAACTTGGTCATTGACTCGGCACATACCTCCATGAGATCCTCAATTTGTTTGTTCTCTTGCAAGATAGTGTCTCGGGTTGTCCAGGTTCTCTACTTCAACATCATAAGATGTGTCTTGAAATGCATGATCCTTCCCTGAAAGTTCTCTATTAGCGATTATGGTGCCCTAATGAATGTCTTTGTATCTGCCTACACTGGATGCCCAACAACCACAACTACAACTTGATCCTTTGACTGACTCTTTCGTAATGGTTCACTTTGCACATTATGTTTGTCATGTTTCTCCTCATGATCATGCTCATCATGTTGGTTTACTATTGCTAGCTCCTCACTCAAATTTCCCTGGCCTCCTTCATCTGTTAAGAAAAATATGTTGTTCATCCTCTCCAATTGTTGGACATAGATGCATTGGTGGACTGTTATCTATACTTGACTATTCATATTATTTATGGACATCCCCCTGGAGACCTATGGACTCAGTTGTATAGGAGTCCACCTCATCAATACCATTAGGTAGAATTTCTTCATGCACTTCCAAATTCTTATCATCCTATAAGTCTCTTTGAATAATATCACATTGTTGCTCACTATCTTGAAAATCAATAGACCCAACTATAGAAGACATCCCATGTTATGAAGGAATATCCTCTTTTTCTATCTTTGTTGCCTCCTTCCTATCACCTGGGCATTAATGGTTAAGGGCCCAAGGTACCCCGCAAATAAAGCATAGTCCTCTCGTTCATAGTTCATTCTTTCTATAGGTTTTATTTTCTTTGTTCTTTCTTCCCCCATCAATCCTCTTTAGATCCTTCCTAGTTAGCACTTTTGTGAGAAATTTTATGTTTTACATGACAAATGTTTTATATTATATCATAGATGGCTAGTGAGACAACTAGTTCTTTTCTCCAAATGTTCAACAACTTGGATCTTAGTATCTTGTAGATGTCGGCATCTCCTTCTAAAAACAATGATATAATGTTTTGCATGCTTTTTTTGACACAGTCTAGATGAGTTGATGTAAAGCTGGTGTAAAGGTTCTAAAACACCTGAAAGATTAAGTCCTCACATTCCATATTCAACATGAATGTGCCAAAGCTAAACTCTACCATGAATTATAATATTTTTCACGCTTTTGAAAGGTAGGAAGCATGATGGTGTTCAACCCCTAGAGGGATTCTACTATCTGTTGCAATATCTCTCTCATGATATCATTATTGTAAGGTTGTAGTGGCAATGTTAAAGCTATGATATTGTTGAGACAAGAAGTAACTATGAGCCTGGCTCTTCACAAGGATTCTCCCAGAGTTTGGGTTGTATTAATGCAAGCATGGATGGCTTGAGAACACAACTGAGTTTCTTCCATTCTGGCTGCCCCACTGATGAGCCCCAATTTTGGTACAATTTGGGCTCATTTTTGGCCTATTTTGCTTGCTCAAACCATTCATTTTTATTGTTTATGCATACACTTTCTAGTTTATTCATGTTGTTTGTAGGAGAAAGGATAGGCACTTTATCTACGTAGCTAATGCATTGTGATTCCAGGTTTTGGCATTAAAAGGGAGCAGAAGACAACGAAAAGGTGGCAAGGAGACAACGAGTTGGCATTGCTGACGTAAGGAGAGGTTGTCCACGGTCTTGGGGGACATTCCTCGTGATCCTCACCAAGAACTCCGAGCCCCACTCCATCCTCCCTCCGAGCTTAATACACGGCCAGCTGTTCTACAGGAACAGCAGTTCAAAACTGCTCTACAGGAAACAGCATTTATGATCATCCTACAGGATCAACAGTTAAACTATAGATTGAACAGCCGAGCTCCTAGAATCATGGATACTTGTTGGAGCATTGTTTTGTATAAGTATAGAGGCCTTAGCCTTGGTTAGGTTGTTGAAACTATCGTATTACTATTGTAATTTTGGAGCACAGCTCAAGTTTCGTTCTCTTTTGTAAGCCAATTTGGCATGTTATCAGATCATGAATAAAGAAGGCCACTTTTGAGTTAGTTCTGAGTTTTCTCAAGGAGCTATAGCTCTCAGGTTAGGGCCCAACCTGAGAGCCATAGACCTCCTCAGTGTTGTAATGCATTTACCATTAGTTCCAGCACTTGAGTTTGTTTAGTTTCCTATGCAATTCAGATTTCCAGCTTGTTAGTTTAATTGTTTTCATTAGCATAGATAGGACTGGTATCATGCTTTGCTTTCAGTATTCAAGTTTGATAGGTTGGTAGAATAAATCTCTTGGAGCTCCAACAAAAACAGGTTGTAAAGGTTCACTGCCATCTCACTGTTTGGGATTGGGGTGTAGACCATGATCAGCCACCAAAAAGAACAGCAGTCGTTTCATCTCCACGCAAGCTGCCACATGAACGTTTTTATTGAAGATCCATTCATACATTCTCGACATTGATCCATACTGCACTCTCACGCATTAGTTTCATTTCTTGTTTTCCATTTCGGATTTATAGGTCTCATGGCATAATAGGTTAATGAATTTCTTGTTTTGATGCACAGGTCATTTATTTCATTTACACTGCTCTTTCTCAAGCCACTTCCTTCGTCATTTTCTCCATCCACCTGCAAGTTCTATTCACCCTCTATCTCACTCACGTGCCCTCCAACTCTCTCATTTCACGTACAGCTCCATCTCCTTCACTCTCGTTGATTCCACCCTTCCAAAACATCAACCCATTGCATGCACCCTTCCTTCGTCTGACTTGCCATCTCCTAAGACATCATTAGGTCCATCTCCATCTCCCTTAGCCTCCCACACCACTCCAACACTCCATCAACTCCTAAAAACCTCCACGGCCAACCATCCTGTAGACGTGCACAGCCATCCTGTAGAAAACAGAGTATCCTGTAGGATCCCCTGCAGCCTTCCTGTAGGAGGCCATTCACTTCGTTGCCGAGCTTCTGAACGTGAGGGACCTCTGTGGATGGGTGCTAAGGATCCTTAGGAACCTCTCCTAGCCTCCCCAACCTGTCCCACACTTTCCTTCCTTCTCCATCCCACCTGAACAATCAACCCTAATTAGGCCAAGTTCACACTCATTCCACATACCTAAAGGAAAAACACAAAAACACATTTCTCATGATGCAAGTAGCTTAGACCCATGCATTTACACTTGTTAGGGGTAATGACAGCATTCATAAGAGTTGCATCCACATTCTTTGCATTATAGAGGATAGACTAGTTAAATTAGGGTTTCATAGATTTACATGCTTTAAATTGCTTTTGATTCAGTTTGTCAAGTAGAGTAGCCTTCCCTTGAGTTAGCTTTCGTCCATCATTGATAAAGCTTCTTCTGTGAGCCTATAGAAGTTGGCTTAAGCCCTAGCGGACTTGTGCCAGCTGACCAAGTGACAGCTGCGACAAGGGCTAGTACTTGTGCATACAGCACCGTCGCTTCCAAGTTTGTATGAACTACCGGGTTGATAAAATTAAGAGACAGGAAGCCCCAGGAGTTGTAGCATTATTGCTACAATACTGGAGCTCACCACCCACCTTGGATAGACATATGTCTAATTCCTCCAACTTACGAAGGTCTATGACTGACTTCAATCGTTGGAGCTCAGATCCAACTGTGAAGATATTCTCACTTTTTACATCTTCCTTCCGAATATCTGTTAACTATTGAAGGATAATATGGACCTTGTTGTTCTGATCTTTCTTCTAATGTATAAGTTGTTGCCATTTTTTATCTGCAGAAGTATTGTAGAAAAAAAAATCAACTGATTTATTACTATGTTGATTCATGAGGTGTTTCCAAAGGTAAAGTAATGACATTATTGCTTGGTATTAATGGATCTCAGTATTTAGCATTCCTTCTTTCTCCTTAGCTTTCTTTAATAAAATTTATTTACACCTCTTTGAAAAAAAAAAACAAAAAAGAACAAATGATAAATCTTCAGGTTCTATAAGAGAACTAAACTCCTTCAAATGGCGGAGAATCCAATGCGACAATAGCTAATACAGAAGAAATTCTCCTACAAATAATTAAAGCCTCAAAATCAACCTCCTGCAATAAATTTTGGGGATAAATAATATTTTGTAGAGATTTCCTTCCGCAAATAATAAATCCTTGAATCATCCTCTGAAATCAGTCCTCTTGCTACCTGGTTCATCAAAAAATATAGTCGATTCCTAAAGAGTCTCTTCAGCTTTTAATTTCTCCTTCTCAATACCCAGAATGACTTATTATGACCCAAAGTTCATCCAACGTTATGTATGAATGGAATTTTTCATCTCAAATGTTTTGAGCATGGACATGCACAACCTTAGCATTGGATCGCAAGGCATTTAAGCATGAACATTGATGAAAAAATATTATAACATTATTGAGGCATAACACATTGCAACCTGTAATAGAGTGCTAAATGTGTTATGTCAAGATCAAAGGCAAAATATCTAAGGGCATAGTAAGAAAACGCCTTTCAGCCTTCGAAATCCCTATGATAAGTTTCATTTGTTATGGGTGGACCTTATTCGATTTTGTATGCATGATTCAATAGCCAGAATAGTTCATATAAAGAGAGCCCTTCTACTAGCACTGTAGAATACTTTAATTTAAAATTTCTAAATAACCCAACACAAAACATAAATAGGAGGAGAAATTATTCAACACCAATAATACGGTGAATGGATAAAATCATACCCGGGCTCATCTTCTTTACTTTGAATTAAGGACGTTGGATGGTTCAGATAAAATGCAGGAGAGATCCTTGTGTCCACCGTGGAACTCCACCATAATATTTCTGCAATAATTTCACGTTCTATCGCTGCTCGGTAAGAGAGTCAAACCTACAAGAGGTATGATACCATTGATCAAACATAGAATGGTCAAAGCTTCCTCAACAGAAACAAAACAATGCACCCTGTGCAACATTCTACGACATTTATGTATGGATCTTACCTATATGGTCGTCGCATCCATGAACATTGATTTAAAGCACCATGAACTCCTTTAACCAATACATGAACATTGTGTAAATAATCATAAATATTGTGCAAAAATAAGAGCCATTCTTTTATTTAAATGAGAAAAGGATTTATATAATTTTGTAGTGCTTTGAATGGGCTCAAGCACATAATTTTGGATGGCTTGACCAAAGCTATAGGTGGGAAATCATGAAAAAATTTATAATAATACCCCACTATGAACTTATATTCCAAGAAATCCACCCTAAATTTATTGAGTAGTAAATAAAAGGTCCACGAATTATGCGATCTGTAAGCTCCACTACAATTGTCTCTTGGCCCCTAATGCCATGGATACAACTACTACAACTTTTAATTAAAAGGCTCATGACCACTATCCACATCTTACGACCCTTTCCATTGCTTATCTGGTCTGGGGCACAAATTTCATTTATGGTATGTTATATCAATTACCCAAGTGACATACAGACAACCACCCCTAATTCCATTCAGTGATGCACCCTGGTTCTAATAGTGATGTGGCAAATTGGCTAATGACTGTTGTTGGCTTGTTGGGGCCTGGCCCAGGTTCGGAAGAGTTATTAGCCAAATAAATCTCACACTACTGGCCCTTTTGGCAACAGTCCACGGAGCGCGGACTAAATTCTCACCCGAGGTAGTAGGGGAGGGTGCTGGAACTAGGTTTCCGCACCCTTGGGATGTCTTAATGCAGTCTGGAGGGGTCGTGAACCATTCTGCGGCCTCGCACCACTCTGTACCATTGTTTGGCTTCCGCGTAGATCCGTACATATGCACCTTCTTATTAATGAGATTATTACATATCTGATCTTCTTCTTACAGTCTTTAAGCAAGCATTTAACAATAAAACCCAGTGCGTGCAATCACAATTCTTAAAGACAGTGCGTAAATTCAGAACATAGATTCATGATAAAGCACACAATGATTCATAAATTCTTATATTTATTTATCTTCTGTCAATATGACCAGATCCTCCCTGTGCACTCAGCCGCAGGGTTCCACGCACACAACTATGGACTCTACCAAGACTCTGCGCACATAGCTGCAGATCCTCTATCTATCTACCAACACCCTTGACTCGGAATTACAGACGCAGAGAGAATATTGCCTTCATAAACCCATAACATTCAAGATCAAAACCAAAAACTGACTTCTAACCATAGAGCCTTGCTCTATTTATACATTTCCATGGTCCGCGGACCATGGGCAAGCTGACTCACTTTCTATTTTCTTACATTATTTTCAGGCGGACAATCCTTTAACTTGACTCATTACAATTCATGCACCACACACCTCGTGGAGCCTTTACCATACTTTTACCTAGAATTGTGGGCTTTGAGCCCCAAAACTGTTACACGGGCCCTCCGCTACCCAACAGGCCCCCAACACAATCATCGTGACTCATCCCGAGTCACTCAGCTGTTGCATCAATCTTCACGCAGAGGTCATTCAGCACCTTCTGTGCTTCGCTTACATTCACAACAAAATTTTCCGCCATCTGATGTACCCATTCTACACGAGCCACCGATGCATCAGTATCAGTTGCCGTTGCTTGTCTAGGTTCATATACTACCTGCATGTGTTCTAACTTTCCCTCGATGTTGGTGGAGACCACGAATGCCTCATCCAGCCACGGCTGGATGCGTTCTTTAAGCACTGCTTCCTCTTGCTGAGCGATGTCAACATGTGCCTTGAGAACCTGGGCCTCCTTCATTTTGGCCAATCGCAGTGTGATGGCAACTATTTGCGCAATTCCCCGGATGTTGTCATAACCCTGTTGTAACTCCCGCGCTTCTGCCTTGACCTATTGTAGCGTTGGGTCTTCCTAGAGGGATGTGAGTGTCAAGAGGGACTGATCCAACAATTCCGAGCAATCTTGGACAGCGTGCTTTATCACTTCCATTCCTGCTTGAATTTCCCCGCTACACTGCTCTCGAACTTTCGGGGGTGTGGGTGGCTGCGCCTTCAACCTAAGGTCCACAATTTGTAAATTTAATCCCCACTAGGCTTTCGCGGCCTCCTCTTGGACCGTACGGAATCCTGCGGCCATGTGATGAATCTTGTCAGCTATAGGAAGTTCCGCTGGGACAACCAACTCTGGTACCTTACTGCAGGCCTCTGCCATGGCCTGTTCCACTTCCTGGTTGTGTGCAACCAAGTCATCGCGCTGTAGACTGACCTGCTCCAAATTTTCCTTGTGCTCCATTAAGATTTGGAGGGTGCGGCCTTCCCTGGCACGAAGCTCAGTAGTTACCCCATCCTGTAGTTGGTATAGGGTTTCTCTAGGAAGGGCGACCAAATTCAACCCCCAACTTCTCATGTCACCTTCGGCTTCTGCTAATACAACGCCTACTGGCAACACTAAAGTGTTCATTGTGTGGGTGCGCACCATTTTCTCGGTGGTGGCTATGTCATCTGCTAGGTTTATTATCATCCCTCTCGGGGGTCGCACTTGTAATGCCTGCAATTTCACTCTGAGCTCCCCCAACACAGTTGTCTGCTCTGTCATCAGCTCCTCCAACGCACCTGGAGTGACATTGCACACCGGTTCGCTGCTGTCAAGAAACTCTTTCTCCAAAGTCTTTGCGGTCTTTGACTTTTTGCATGTATGTGGCGAGTCCTTGATGCGCAGCCTCTTACCTTGGCTCGATTTTGTGGGAAGGTTCGTGTGTGCCCATGTCTTTATTTCCCTCTGCATGTCCTGTTCTGATGACATTTCCTAATCTTCCATGATCTCCTGGGCTATTACTTCCTTGGTTGCCTCCTACTGCGAAGCTGCCTTTTGTCCCTGATGTGTCCTTTCTGCCAGTTTAGTGAGTCGCAGTTGGATTTCCTTCTTTCGCTATTGTGATGCCATCCTTTCTAATGTGGCCACGTCTGGGGTGTGCCACTCCGGAGGCCATGCTGCCAGTACCTCGTAAATTGCATCGTCTGTTGCAATGAACGGAAGCTTTACCCATGTTTGTTTTGGATCCTTCCACGCCCAGATATATAGGTTATGCATGTCTACTTTTCACTCGCCCGTGCTTTGAAAATCATTGTATACTATTGGGGACAACCACGGTCTATGAGCGATCCATGTCCGGATACTCACCTCCATGAATATCCAAAATACCTTGATGTCACGAACCCTCGTGGCATCCTTTGTAGCCTAGAGCGAGTTATACCGCACTGCTTCAGGTAGGTTCTTCTCAATGCTGGGAAATTGGCTACCCTACGGCAGTTCTCTTGCAACCAGAAGGATTGATAGTAGCAACCATGCATAAATTAAATTCTTACCTTTCTCCTATTCTTCCTTACAATTGATTAAAAATTCGTTGCATAGAAACTATGCCCAGTTGAACTGAACCCCTTCTACACATTGCTCCACAAGTGCAATGATAAGGGTTGGCACCTCATATGCGTGGAATTTCCTCATGAGTTTACTGGCCAGTAGCTGGGTGGTGACTTGCACCCCTCAATCTTTGATGCCCCCTATGGCATACCCGCGCTTCCGCTTTTCCAGCTTATATTTAGCCTTCATTGCTTCGGCGAGACCCACATCGCTACTGGTGCTGCCTATGTTTGCGAGATCGTTCCCTTTAGTAGGCATATGGGTAAGTCGGTGTACTAAATCAGTCGTGGTGGGAATTGGTTCCTCCAACCAGAGATACCCATCATGTACCAAACATAGTAACTGGCGGATAACAAAAATGGTGATGGCCGCGCGATGATAGTCGGGTATCCACCTCAGATTGAGTAATCTCGCCTTTTCCACACCCCTTAGCCACTTCCACTACAGTAATTTATCTTCAGCCAACTGAGGGAACTTCTTGCTATCCGCAAGATCCCAATCTTCGAACTTGATACTTGGTATTCGGCCCAACGGCAGACCATCAAACCTTATCTCATCCGGGAGAAGCGGGGTCTGGAGCATACTCTTTGCACCGTCTAGGTCCTTCGATATCTTCGCCATCCCATGCCATGGAGAGATATATGGTGGTAGTGACAATATTTGGACAACATCCTTTGCTTCCTCATCCTGTGCTTCGATCTGAGTGATCAGGTCCTGCAAATCTTCCTCATCCTTGTCGATTTCAGTGGTGATTGCTTTGCCCTTTTCTGCCACTGATAATTTACTAAACCTTGGTGATACCCAAACTGGCCACATAGGCTGCTTGTCTTTTCGGGGTCGTGGTGTGCGAGGGGACTTTGGAACCTCGAGGGCAACAGTTGCTTCTTCCGGGTCCTCCTGGGCCAAATGCAACTCTTCCACGAACCTTGCTCATGTTCTAGCCATGGTGCTCATCGAAGACCTAATAGCTGGGTGGTTACTGTTCTGTACCGGCTCAAATCTTAAATATTCCAGTGTTGGAGAAGGGCTTTTGTAGGACCGCGTGAGTTTGAATGTAATCCTTCCCTCCACTTGCAACTCATTAATGTCTTCTTGGCGGCAGATCTTTTCGTATCTATCTCGGAACTCCTGCCTTAATGTTCCACTGCCTGCTCCTCTCTAACGTAATTTGAACTTCTTGCCGTGAATAGTGATATTAACGATCACCTCCCAACCTTCCCATGCAGCAGTGCAACCCCTTCGGCGCGACGACGATCTTGCTGACTGACTGGCCCTACACGGACCCCTCTTTCCGCGCAGGCCTCCCGCAGACTTGTTTATAGTCCCTCGCCTTCTCTCAACTGCTTGGGGCGCTGAGACTGTGCTTTCCACAGCTAGTCAGGTGGTCGCACCCTAGGTGCGAGATTTTCGCTTCCCCACGAGCCTGAGCTGCGGGCACCTTTTGAGTTCCTTCGTATCCGTTATCCCCTTGTCCACTGCTATATAGGCTACACTCCTCTATTGGTGCGGTCGCAGCCATGCTAGCAAGGTCGCGACGTGTTCTAGTACCGCGTTAGATGTGGCCAGGGCTGGTTTCCTTATTTATAGATTTGCACGGCCTGCCGGTGCGACGCCAGTTTTCATTTTGTTGATTCCTTCCTCCAACCTCACGCTTTTCCTTCTCAGCCACGCCCATTCTTCATTGATTCCGCGAAGCTTGTTGCTACCCTGTTCATTCTTGATTCCCTCTTCTCTTACCATTGATAAAATCACCTTCTCCCCCCTCCTTCTATGAATGGTCTCATAGGCCCATCGTACCCTTGGTATCCGTAGATTCCCAGTGGGTCATCTTATCAGGTGGACATTGTTTATTCTCCCCCCTGTTTTTCTGCTAGCTTTGTCATGAACAACTGGCGGAATGCATCACTGCGGTGAATTCGAATTTTTTATTCTTAGTCAGTTAGGCGTTTGCACCACATACATCTGCACCCCACTCTATCGATGGATGCTCACCCCACTTTGTCCTCTAACTCATACACGCGCTGGCCTTCTACATTCGCACCACTTTCTCCTAATCTTTTGGCGTGTATTCTAGCCTTGTGCAGTTGTGGCGCCCAGCGCCCCTATTTCACAGCGGTCAACCAATTCCTCTGCTTTCATTTCACCCCCCTCTGTTGGTAGCTTCCTTGCTTCTATCGTTACACGGCGTAGTGATCTAACCATCATATTACAATTTAGGGTTGTTACCTCATTTAATCGGTTCTGCCATCGCTCAATCTCTTCATCTAAGTCTGTCGTGCAGGAACTGTCCGGTTCCCATGATATTCTCCCGTCCGATGTCGGATTCACCCGATCCTGATCTTGCGCTGTGACCTGGTAAATACATTCCAGTTCATCATCACTATCCTCATCATGCACAGGCTCAGTATAGCACGCCCTTCGACTGGGACCAGCGAAACCATGACGCGAAGAGACCTTTTCTTGAATATCATTTTTCGTCGCTTTAGGTTGATGACTCCATTTATATCCATGACCCAGTCTATCCCTAACAATGCAGGATATCGGTTACTATCATCCACAATTTCTATTACTTCAAAATATGTTTGTGTGCTCACACCTTCAATGTCTACTGTGACTCCTTGTAGTCTCCCCATATGCAAGATCTTCTGTTGGTTCGCCATCCATAATTGAATAGGAGACCATTGTAGCATGGGCCTGCCCATACGCTCTCAGGTTTGTTTAGGTAGCACATTCCCATTTGACCCCAAATCCAGAATGACCTGACCCATCTCATAGTCACCAATTTGGGCAGTCAACCGCATTTCCCACCTGGTGTGCAAAGCATGCTTACCTAGTTTCTGGACCATGCGCGGTTCACCCGACCCTGCGCACCTAGTTATCAACTCTTGCAACCCCTTAACTGCTTTATTGTCCCATATTAGCTTCATGCATGTCTCTAAGAAGGTAGTTAACATAAAAGGATCCATTTCAAGCTCAGCTTGATCCTTGCTACCTGAAGTAAAAGCCTCCGCGAAGCTCTTCTTAGCCTCCATAAATGTTTCCTTTGCACGTTCCAAATCAAACTTAGGTTGCTTTGGAGGGGCCTTGCGAACCCATGTATCCTCCTTGGGTTGATTCCCCTTATCTTCTCCTGTAGTGGCACCACTTTTGAGCACCATGTTCACGTTAGGGTCCTCTTCGTGTGGTTCAACCTTCATCATTTGGACGTTCTGAGTGGGAGTAGCCTGAAGCACCCCTTTTTCGTGCATCTGTGCAATTAGTGTGGGGCAATCTACTACTTCATGATCAAATTGGTAATAGTATGGGCAACATGTCCTGGTCGGGTTCGTGCAATCACGTGTAGTGCCTAGGTCCTCCACAATTGTAGCAAATTAATTGTCCACAGCCTCGTCTAGGTCCCATTCCTCGTCCCTACCCACGTCCCTGGAATCCACCGCGTGCTATTGTTGCAGCTGGATCCTGACCTTGTGCCTTAGTCTGCATCCTGTAAGTAGGTGTCTGATCCATCAACAACTCATAACTTCGGCAATTTCATT
This sequence comes from Pinus tabuliformis, assembly GCA_031772625.1. NCBI lineage: Eukaryota > Viridiplantae > Streptophyta > Pinopsida > Pinales > Pinaceae > Pinus > Pinus tabuliformis. The sequence continues at coordinate 1,503,063,978 of CM062819.1, read as the reverse complement.
CGTCATGGCCCATCGATCTACAAAAATTAGAAAATAGCTGCTGGGGGGGCTGTATAAGTTTCTCAAATAGATGATAGTGTGCTTTCCTCCCACCTGATAGATCGCACCCCAGAGTGCGGGCGCCGCGCTTGGCCCTACTTGTACCTCTGGTCGCAATGGCATTGGTCCCCCCCTTGCCACATAGTTTGCGAATACGGGGCAGTGGTCCTTATCGTGACCTTGGCCTTTTCATTTGATACACCACACTCATTCACGCGCCTCCGGTCAGGGAGCCCTATCTTGCTTCAGACTTTGCATCTCCAAGCATAGGTTTTGTAGTTACGAGTGGATTTGCTAAACTCCCAACCCCAGATCCTGTATTGGAGTTTCATGCAACCTCATCGCTATTTCTAATGCTTCAGCTTGGGTTGAGATCTTTTGTTGTGACAATGTCGTCCTTAGATGTGGTGTCAAAGATGCCACAAACCACGCGCGGTGCTGCGCATCTGTTAGCGTCATGTTAGCCTCACGGATTGTACTCTTCAATCTCTGATCCAGATCCCACGGGGTTTCACCAGGTAACATCACGATCTCCTTGAACCCGATGATCGACTGCATTTCTGATTTTGGCCGACTAAATTCTTTGTTCAATGCATCCTAGATCATCGCTATTCCCACATTTGGGTGATCGCTTGAGTACTTTATATACCACGTCAATGCGCAGTCCTATAGCGTGCTAACCAGAGTAGCCTTTTTGATGTTATCATCCGTTACGCCTTGGGCTTCCCATACAGCCTTTACCACGAACTAGAACTGATATGGTTCCTCATTTCCCATGCCTCTAAATACCTACAACTTGATCGCACTCGCCATTCTGACCCTCGGTGGTGGCAGAGGTGGGGTAGGCGAAGATGGGTTCGATGTAGGTGAAGTAGGTGATGGCGTGGATGGTGGTGGTATCAGTGGAATGCGCTGCTTTATCAATTGGACTGCACTTCTCGGAGATAATCCTGTGAGCTCCTCCTTGCTTTCTCATGAAAGTGAAATCAGATGACTGTTTTCTAATCCTTCTATCCCTTGGTAGCCTCTTCCACTCCTTGTTACCCCAGACATCAATGGATGCGCATAACCCATTTTTCACATAACAAAATTTTAATCCAAGTATTCAGTGATTTGATGTACTTACCCCGCGGTCCTTGGAGAAAGCACCTTTCTACTTCGCTGTAGCTTACAGTTGTGTCTATCGCGAATTCGGTGATAAACCCTCCTATTATTCGATCCAACCAGTGGTCTACTGCTCACACGATTTTATCTTCAGATGCTTGCAGGCTACGCACCAACTCTGGCATCCACATGATGGGCTGATCCAGTCTGCACCTTTCTTGACTATCATCTAGCCTTGCGATCCACTCGTACAATTCTGTCGAGAAGGACACGAAGGAGATCTCGTGGATTTTTGTTTTCCTATACCGTGAACTTGTCAAGCTTCTGATCCAACCAATCTTCAAGCTCTTTCTTCGTAGGGTTCCAGTGTTCCGACATCAGACATACCTTAGGTAGATCCCGATCCCAACAACAGAACCATTTGTTGGCTTGTTGGGGCCTGACCCGGGTTCAGAAGAGTTATTATCCAAACAAATTCCTTACTACCGGCCCTTTCGGTAACAATCTGTGGAGCATGGACTAAAGTCTCACCCGAGGTAGTAGGGAAGGGTACTGGAACCAGGTTTTCACACCCTTGGGATGTCTTAATGTGGTCTGGAGGGGTCGCGAACCATTTTGTGGCCTCGCGCCACTTTGTACCGTTGTTGGGCTTCCGCGTAGATCTGTACAGATGCACTTTCTTATTAATGAGATTATTACAGATTTGATCTTCTTCTTAAAGTCTTTAACCAAACATTTAACAATAAAACCCAGTGCGTAGCAATCACAATTCTTAAAGACAGTGCGTAAATTCAGAACATCGATTCGTGATAAAGCACACAATGATTCAGAAATTCTTATCTTTATTTATCTTATGTCAATACAACCAGATCTGCCCTGCGCACTCAACTGCAGGGGTCTGTGCACATAGCTACGGACTCTACCAGGCCTCTACGCACACAGCTACAGAGCCTCTATCTATCTATCAACACCCTTGACTCGGACTTACAGACGCAGAGAGAATATTTCCTTTATAAACCCATAACATTCAAGATCGAAACCAAAAACTAACTTCTAACCATAGAGCCTTGCTCTATTTATACATTTCCATGGTCTGCTGACCATGGGCAGGCCGACTCACTTTCTATTTTCTTACATTATTTTCAGGTAGACAACCGTTTGAATTGACTCATTACAATTCACGCTCTGCACACCTTGTGAAGCTTTTACCATACTTTTACCCAAAATTGTGGGTTTTGAGTCCCAAAACCGTTACACGGGCCCTCCACTACCCAACAACTATGTTGACTCGATGGCTCAATCGTCCACTGTGTCTGCAAGAACCATAACTCTCCGTTGTGAACATGTGAACCTCTGGTGTGTAGAGAGTTATGGCTTATCTGTTATTCAGATATAGCCTGAGCGAATTAACCACAAATTGATCTTTGCAGTGACAACCTCTCTCGGTGTCTTATAATGGCCTTACAACCTTCTAAAGAGCGCTTCCTCTCTTGATGATATATAGGTACCTATCGTCCCTCTAGAAGACTGAGATCTGCTTCCCTTTGATCTTGGTGTTGGAAAGGCAGAGAAACTAAAACACAAATTCACCCGAAACACACGAGCTGCGGCTCTTCTATCGATCACACAAAACTTGATGATTACAATGAACCCAGTGAAGGGTATTTAACCTTTTTTACTAGTGACTTGCCTAAAATATCTTGACATGCAATCACACACTAAAATTCGTCTATTACTTAACTCAACACTCCAACACTCAACACTGAGTTAACTGACTCTCTAAGTTTAGCCAACTCCTCATGCAGGAGTAATTAGTTTATTTTAACACTCCCCCTTAATTACAACTACTAAACTAAGAAATGACTCATGACAACTCAAACATGCCTGCTCGTCTATGTCTCAACTATGCTTACAACACCCAAGTTTCTTCTATGAAACTTAAACACATATTTTTATAACGACTTAGTAAATATATCAGCCAATTAATCACTAGATTTACAAGGCTTCAATTGAACTTCTTCATTGCTCACAAGTTCTTTAATAAAGTGATATCTGGTATCAATATGCTTGATCTTCTACTGAAACACACTATTCTTGGATAGTGCAATCGCCGAGGTGTTGTCACAATGTATTGTTGTCGATCCTTATTGTTTCTTCTTGAGTCCATGAAATACTCTTCTTAACTAGACTGCTTGACATGTTGGTGATGTTGTTGCTACATATTCTGCTTCTGCTGATGAAAGTGTCACAATGGGTTGCTTCTTAGATGCACATGAAATCACACCTGAACCAAGATGGAACACAAAAACCGAAGTGCTATTCCTACCATCCAAGCTTCCTGCAAAATCACTGTCTGTGTACCCAATCAAATCCTTCTTTTCTTTGCTTGCATACATTATGTCACAATATCTAGTTCCTACTATGTATTTGAGAATTATTTTTCCTGCACTCCCATGTGTGTCTTTTGGAGTCTCCATAAATTTGGAAATCAAACTTACTCCTTGCGTGATAATCGGTCTTGTAGCTATGAGATACATGAGGCTTCCAACCAATATTTTGAATAGAGTTGGATTGACATATGATCATACATCATCCTTGCTTAATTTTGTAGCTGTTGCAATTGGTGTAGAGACAGGTTTGCAATTTTCCATCCTAAATTTTTTCAACAAATCTTTGGCATATTTATTTTGACAAATAAAATTCATTTTTCATATTGGTCAACTTCTATGCCAAGAAAATATTTCATGAGACCAAGACCTGTCATCTCAAATTATTTCATCATGGCTGTTTTAAATTCATCTAACTCAAAATCACTTGTAAAAATCATGTCATCGACATATAAGAAAACAATCAAAATCTGTCCATGCTCATTTAACTTTGTGTACAAGGTAGTTTCAATGTTACTTTTTCAAAATCAATTCTTAATCATGTAGTTGTCGATTCTACTATACCAAGCTCTAGGCACTTTCTTGAGTCCATAGAGTGCTTTCTTCAACCTATAAAATTTATCTTCGTTACCTTCAACTTCATAACCTGGAGGTTGCTGCACATAAATTTATTCTTCTAGAATACCATTCAAGAAGGTTGATTTCACATTCATTTGATATACTTTCCACTTTTTCTGAGCTATTGTGGCTAGAACTACTCTTACAGTATCCAATCTGGCTACTGGAGCAAAAGTTTCTCCAAAGTCTATTCCTGGTTGCTGCAAGAATCCTTTTGTTATATGTCTAGCTTTAAATCTGTCATTTTCAACTTTCTCATTCAACTTTGTATTGTACACCCACTTCACACCAATGAGATTTTTGTCCTTTGGTAAATCAATCAAATCCCATGTATCATTATTTTCAATAGCTTCAATTTCTTCATCCATGGCTTGCACCGAATTTTCATCTCTGATTGCTTCTTCAAACGAAGAATGTTGGAAGGACAACAATGCAAAATTTGAACTAACATCCAAATCATCATAAATATTTTTTAGAATTCTCATCTTTCTCTTACCATTGCTTGATTCATCACCTGATTGATTGCTAGGAGAACCTTGATCTATTGATCTTCTTGAACATCCATGTTGCTCAGAAAATCTTGGATTCCTTGTTCATGTGTCTCTGTTTGGTGTCTTCACCTGTGATTCTTACTGCTCATTTTCTGCTATATCATCTTCTTCCATCAGTGGCACTTATGCATCAACTATTTTGTCTACAGTTCCATTCCATGACTCTTGTTCTTTGAACACAAAGGCTCTCCTAATTATGGTCTTCTTGGTGACAAGGTTGTACAATTTGTAAGCTTTTAATTGCTCACTATAACCAGTGAATATGATTTTTTCATTTTTATCATCCAATTTGCCTCTTCTCTCTTTAGGAACATGTGCATAAGCTACACATCCAAACACCCTGAGATGAGATATGTTGAAAGACATACCTGACCATGCTTGTTCTGGTACTCAATTCATCACACTCTTTTGTAGGAGATCTGTTAATCACATAAATATCACATGTAATTGGTTCTACCCAATACTCATTAGACAAGTTTCTTCCTTTCAACATGATTCTTACCATGTTCATAATTGTCCTATTCTTTCTCTCTGCTACACCATTATGTTGCGGTGTGTACCTAGTTGTAAATTGTCTTCTGATTCCATGTTGTTTGTAGTAATCATGGAATTTCTTTGAATCATATTCTCCACCACGATCTGACCTCAATACCTTGATTTGTCGATCACTTTGGTTCTCTGCTAAGGCTTTGAATTCTTTAAACCTTGCAAAAGTTTTAGACTTCTGCTTCAAGAAGTAAACCCAAGTCTTTTTTCTATAATCATCAATGAAAGTGAGGAAGTAACAACTTCCACCAATCGACTGTGTCCTCATAGGTCCACACAAGTCTGTATGCACTAGCTCAAGAGGTTGTGATGGGCCTCTAAATTAGACATAAATTAAGGCCCATGCCTCTAAATTAAACATAAATTAAGGCCTTTGACCATATTCAGCACATTAAACCTCTCTTTTTGCATTATATAATGTATTTTTAACTTTAATATACTTATTAAGAAGGTTTATGAATAATTTCATATTTGTGCCTAATATTATTTATTTTTGTTGAATATTATGAGAATATTGGGCAGATTATGAAGATTTGGAGGAGGAGATAATTTACTTGCTCCCTAATACATGAGGATCAATATTAAATAATAGTCAACAAGATATTATGGAATTATGGCACAGATTGTGGAACTCCAATGATTGAGAAAATCTAAGAATGTGCTCCCTGCCATTTAATGCAGATTCCTAGTATTGGGAACCAAATCTACTAATCAAGGGTTTTTGGTGGGGAAAGCTTCCTCTTTTCAAGGGGAATGATTCCTAATAATTTTTTATAAGTACCAAGTCTAATTTTCCTCTAGGGAGAGATTTATATTATTGTTCTAGTGGAGAGAACTCGTATTTTTGTAGCTCCATTGTATTTTCTTGCAGGGATGTAATTGTATTGATGAAAATAATGAAGATTGATGTCATATCTAGCTTCTAAATCTTGTTCTCCTCCATAGGTCTATGAGTTTCCTTGGGCTTGGCCATCCCAGCAGCCTCAGAGCCCTTTTGTATCATTTTATTTCCTTCTTTTCACTTCTTATTCACATGCATCTCTTGTTTGTATTTCTTTCTATTTTTGCATTTAGTATTAATGATTTCTTGTTATAGGATTGGGTTAAATGGTTGATGTGAGTTCTTTTGAAGGATCACAAGCATCATTTCATACTTGGAAAATATTTGGAAGGTCATAGTAACCACTAAGCTACTTGGATTAATCTTTTTATTCCCAAATCTAGATTTCTGGAACTCCTTTGTGGCAACTAGTAGTAAATTTATTCTATTTTTTAGAGCATGATAATGAGGTTCAATAAAGTTGATTCCAATTGTATTAGATCAAAAAATCATTCTATTTCATAACAAAATTTACCCAATTTCATTTGTACTTGATTAGGTTAGGAATTTTATGGATTTACTAGCTCACTAGTTGTCAAATTTATGATTTTTAAACTAGTATTTTTCTGCTATTTTTTAGCATGGGTTAACAGAGGTATTTTTGAGTGATTCCACTTGGAATGGGGACCTAAGACATCCTAGTCAATAAAAAAATTTGTCCCATCCAATTTGGATTTTATTTGATTGGTCATTCGATGAATTATAATTTCATATAGTAAATCTGTAACATCATATAGTAAAATAGGGGATCATGTAGGAGAACTAGTACATCTTGTAGGAAATCCTGTAGCAGCCTGTTTTGAGCTTGAATTGAGAAAAATCATCATTGAAGCTGGGATTAGGCCTCTAGTTTACCTCCATTCCATCAAGACCATTTTAACCCTCTTCCTCCACACATGTCTCCCATGTCAAAGATCGAGGAAAGATTAGCATTTGCATTTATAAAGAAAAAGATTTTAAAAATGAGTCCTTTTATATTTACACATGCACACATCAGTTAGTACTATCTAGATCAAATTTTATGCTTAGATTAGTTAAAAAATCACATGTGAAAAATAGGGTTAAAATAGGGTTCTTTTGCAATCAATGTCTGTTAATAAGTAGATAGAGGATTTCATGTTACTTTACAAGCATTTTTATATTCAATCTTTCATTCATGCAAATAGGCAGCATTTCTTTTCTCTCATGACAACAAAGGAATGGCACATTGTATGTTGCACATATAGTGCTGATACCTCTTAAGTTTGTATGAACCCTGGATTGATAATTAAAGTTGGTAGCCTTGGGAGTTGCAACATTCTTGCTGCAATACTGAGGCTCATCACTTTTTGGCGCCGTTGCCGGGGAGGTGTCAAAGTATGCATTGTTTCCTTCCCTAGTTTATTCATTTCTTTTCACTTTTTGCAAAAACAAAAATTAATTGCATTATGCATATTTCATTTCAAAAATAGAAAATTGAATTGCATTAGTGTTTTCATTCAATCATAAAAATAAAAAAATCTCCAACACCAACCCACCCCCCATTTGATCATGTGGTGTAGTAAGAGCCACATCATCATTCACTTTTGTAGGTAGAAGAAGAAGATGGCAAAGAATGTAGAAGAAATGGATGGAGATGATGACAATGAGGAAGATCCTCTCGGATTTCTCATTCAAGATACTGATGGTAGTGTGCACGTGAAGAACATCCCTCCATCTTTCCTTACAAAATTTCATAGTCTAAGGTCAGAGGATCTAGAAACCTTTCTCTTTGAATTTGAAATTGTTTGTAGAACTTATGGTTACTTACTAAAAACTCAAAAATTGAGATTGTTTCTAGCAACATTGAAGGATAGAGCTCTTAAATGGTTCATGAATTTAGGGACTAATTCAATAAGATCATGGAATGATATGAAAAATATATTTCTAAAAAAATATAAAGATCATGATCTTAAAGAAGAAATATTTAGAATGAATCAAAGAGAAGATGAGAGTCTAGAGGATCTAGTAGATAGGTTAATGTATAATGTTAATAGGGAAAAACTACATCATTTAGGATCTGACACATTAAAAACCCTCTTACTTAGAACAATTAGGGATGAATGGATTAATCTCCTTGATCTCATGAGTAGAGGTGATGTATACCAGTTATCATTTGAAGAAATTTGTGAAACATGCAAACACATATCAAGAGGAAAGGCAAGAGTAGGTAAATCAAAATCAAGATCGGTAAGTCAAGCTAAACTTGGAAATTTTTTGGACGATTTTAAAACAGAAATTCTTAGCAATCTAACCAAACAAGTAGAAATGCTAAGAATGCAAGATGAAGAAAAATAAGATGTTGATATTTGTGTTATCCATGCAGAATCACATGATGTTAAAGTTTGACCCTCATTACCAAGGTTGAAGGAAGTTTACCAAGAGGATAATGGAGCATGTCAATTGCCAATGCAACTATGTTATGTAGTTCCAAGATGACCATGGCAGCCTATTTAACCTGACATGATTCAAGAACCTAATACACAATTTCAAGCTTATGCACATCCATCTCAAAGTAATTGGAACACACCCTTTCCTTGGCAACACTGGCCATCTCAACCCCAAAACCAATCTTGGCAACAAGGTTGGCAAGGAACTTATGGGAACCATCCACAATATCCTCAGAATTTCTTTAATATCCTCCATACCCGACTCCATGTTATCCCTACCATTCATCTCCACCACAACCACAACCCCAACCACATCCATCTCAAATATCCACTCCCACTCAACTACCTGTACCACCATTTCCAAACCCACACATTGAAGTAGCTCAGCCCACTTATAATGTTGAGGTACAACACTTCGAAACATCTCCTCTTGAGATCAATGGTATTCACCATAGCTCAGGAAGAGTGTTGCAAAAAAGAGATTATCTCGATATCATTGAAGGACCACATCCAAAAGAAGAAGATTCAAATGAGAAGACCACAGAATCATGGGCTACACTTGATGAAGATTTGACATCAAAATTAGAGATTGAGAGAGCTCCCTCACAGTTACCATCAAGTCCTCCATGTATTGAAGGGAACAATCAACAAAAAGAGGAAGATTTGAAGGTCATGGTAGAAGAAAACATGAATAATGATCCAGATAAGCAAGAAAGCCAAGGACATCAAAGTTCTATTGAGGTTTGGTTCCATAAAATCAACAAGATTGAGCATCACTCTCTTCTTCAACTATGCTTGATCCTTTCAGAGTCAAATCATTTGGTCTCTAAAATCTAGGTACATGCCAAAGCATACATCTCAAGCCTACACATCATTTTTTTTGTCATCTTGATGTGCACATGGTTTCATTGGAAGTATTCTTATACTTGAAAGTGATTTTGTTTTTCAAATAGGGTAGGGTAAAATTGAAAAATATCAGGTGAAAACCTCCTTTGACACACCTCAGATTGGCTCATTGATTGAAAACCTCCATAAGGCGGTCAATGGGTTGGGGAAAAAGAAAAAGAGAAAAAAAAAGATCCTAGGTGAAAACCTCCTTTGAGACGCCTAGGCAGACCTACTAGTTGAAAACTTCATTGAGGGGGCTAGTAGGCCTAGAAAAAAAATAAAAATAAAAAATCGTGCTCCATGTATCTCTTTGATGAATGTAGGTTCTCTCCAGCATCTGCAAGCAACAAAAACAAGTTGGCACCAACAAAAGAAAAAAATAGGTCAAACCTAGTCAAAAGAAGTCAAATTTTGACTTTCTCCTCCTTTGCTCAAATGCTCCAATAGGACCAAGGCCATGCTAATCCATCACCCTCATTTATTTCCACCATCCACTCATCATTCTCAAGATTGTACCACTCATTTTCCTTGTTGTCCGAAAATACTATAGGAAGGCTCTATTTTACTACACGAAACAAAAATACATAGAGCAGAAATTTATTTTTCCATAACTTGAAAACCATGCATCCATTTAAAAAGATGTTTCATGGGGAGATGCATATGGATGATGGTAACATTCCCAAGCAATTTTAACAAATTCCAATGCACGGTTTCCAAGAAGTCAACCTCCATCACCTTCAACCATTTTTAGTCTCGAGAGTCGTGCATCCATTGACCAAATTTTTTTATGGGGAGGTGAATAATGATGATGGAAACATGCTTAGAAAGTTTCAGGTTAATCCATTCTACCGTTTGGGAGATATAGACCAAACAAGTCTGCTACAAGAGGTTGTCCTGAATTACTACAAGAGTTTCCTGAATTACTACAGGAATTTCCTGTAGTACTACAGGAAGTTCTGAAAATCTACAGGAAAGGCAGTCCGATGGAAAAATTATGATGCAAGCATGTTTTGGGATATGAAAAAAGGACATTGAATTCACCACATCTAGGCCAACACCGATAATGACCATGTCACTCTATGGCCACACCTTCCACTCATTCCAATACCTATTTACCCTTCAACATAGAAAGGACACAAACATTAAAAAAAAAAGGGCAGCTACAGCAGCCTATTTGGAAGTAACAGCAAGCTCCAGGCCTAACATTCAACACCGTGATTGAAAGAGGAGAAGCATAACTACAGGCACAATGAAACTCCTCCAAAGCTTAGCAGCAACAAAGGAAGCCATCACCTGCACATCAACAAGAAGACAACTCATCAGCAAAATAAGATCAAGAAAAAAGAAAAAGGCAGTCAAGAAGATGTACCCAAGTCATGAGAATCACAACAACATCAACTCATTAGCAGCATGGATGTCTCTCCAACAACCATCAGGTAGGTACAAGTATGCAATATTCTTAACCTCTTCTCTTGAGCATATTATAGTTAGAAATTTGTTCTCAATGCATGAGAGATGAGGTTTTATAAGCTAAGGATGGGTCAACAGTCTCAACCGCCTTCAACTAGTTAATTGCAGCTCACTCCTTCACTCATGCAATGTTGAAAAGTCAAATTATGAAGGGTGAGGATTTCAAGGAATGATGAAAATAGTTAAAAGAAATTTTTGTAAAGGCCAAGTCACCACAGCACTCCAAGTCCTCAATCCACTTCATATTCACTATATATCTATCATTCGTCCATCCCATTTCATAATTCCAAGAACAAACCCTATCTCACCCTGAAAATTCCTTGAAAAAGAAAACAGAGCATCCTCTCCATTTTCACAAACCTACATCATTTCTCATCACTCCCATACAGTTAGAAATATCTGAAGGAAGAAGGAATGACTACTACAAGAAGGAAAAATGCTGCTACAAGAAGGAAGAAAGAAAAAGTTGTGCTAAAACCCAAAATGACAATGCCTTAAAGAGACTTAATAAAAATAGAGAACTCCAAGGCCATTAGGCAACCATCTAGGCCACAAAAGAAAAGAAGAAGGCAACAAAAGCAAATGAGGCATCCACCATCAAAACAGAACTCAAACTGCAATGATGGAAATAGACTTTCCAAGAGGTCTCTAATCTTTTTCTAACTTTTGTCGAAGGCCTAAAAGCTGTTATAGAAATGAGAGAAAGGCATGGGAGTGAAGTTGAGGGCTTGTCCTAGGCTCAGACTATCATTTATGCTCAGAAAGGGTTTCTTGTAGTTTTAAAAAGGTTTCCTGTAGTTTTGACAGGAATTACTACAAGATGTCCTAGTTCTCATCTAAAGACATTTTGAAGGTTTCAGAGGTGTCCAAATGGTGGAACAAGGTAGAAAAAGGTTGATAAGGATGTGGAAGATGTTAATAAACTAAAAAATATTCGAGAACCCATATTGAATAAGGGGAAGAAGACAAGCTAATGGTCTCAAGAAAGAATGATTTTTCTTTGCACAAATATGTTTTTGGGCTTGTCCTTGCAAAACTTACAGCCAAGATTATTAATGCACAAGAGAGAGGCCACCAAGGCCATGAATGAGGCACAATGAGGTCACTAAGTTTCTCATAGGATGAGCAACACTTTCAATAGGGAGGTATGATGGAACTGTAAATTAGACATAAATTAAGGCCCATGCCTCTAAATTAAACATAAATTAAGGCCTATGACCATCCTTCAGCACATTAAACGTCTCTTTTTGCATTAGATAATGTAGTTTTAAATTTAATATATTTATTAGGAAGGTTTATGAATAATTGGATATTTGTGCCTAATATTATTTATTTTTGTGGAATATTATGAAAATATTGGGCAGATTATGAAAATTTGGAAGAGTAGATAAGTTAGGGACTTTCTCCCTACTACAGGAGGATCAATATTAAATAATAAATAAACAAAGATATTATGGAATTATGACACAGATTGTGGAAATCCAATGATTGAGAAAATCCTGTAATGTGTTCCCTGCCATTTAATGCAGATTCCTAGTATTGGGAACCAGATCCACTAATCAAGGGATTTTGGTGGGGAAAGCTCCCTCCTTTCATGGGGAATGATTCTTAATCATTTTATATAAGTACCAATTCGATTTTTCCTCTAGGGAGAGATTTCTATTAGTGTTCTAGTGGAGAGAACTCGTACTTTTGCAACTCCATTGTATTTTCTTACAGAGATGTAATTGTATTGATGAAAATAATGAAGATTGGTGTCATGTCCAGCTTCTAAATCTTGTTCTCCTCCATAGGTCTCTGATTTTCCTTGGGCTTGGCCATCCCAAAAGCCTCAGAGACCTATTGTATCATTTTTTCCCCTTCTTTTCACTTCGTATTCACATGCATCTCTTGTTTTTATTTCTTTCTATTTCTTCATTTAGTATTAATGATTTCTTGTTGTAGAATAGGGTTAAGAGGCTGATGTAAGTTCTTTTGCAGGATCATAAGCATCATTTCATGCTTGGAAAAGATTTGGAAAGTCATAGTAACCATTGAACTTCTTGGATTAGTCTTCTTATTCCCAAATCTGGATTTCTGGAACTCCTTTGTGGCAACTAGCAGTAAATTTGTTCTATTTTTTAAAGCATCCTAACGAGCTTCAATCAAGTTGATTCCATTTGTATTAGATCACAAAAGCATTATATTTCATAACAAAATTTACCCCATTATATTTGCACTTGATTAGGTTAGGAATTTGATGGATTTACTAGCTCACTAGTTCTCAAGTTTCTGATTTTTAGACTTGTAATTTTCTGCTAGCTTTTAGCATGGGTTAACAGAGGTCTTTTTTAGTGATTCAACTTGGAATGGAGACCTAAGGCATCCTAGTCAATAAAAAAATTTGTCCCATACAATTTGGATTTGATTTGTTTGGTCATTCGATGAATCATAATTTCGTATAGTAAATATGTAACATGCTGTAGTAAAACAGGGATCCTGCAAGAGAACTAGTACATCCTGTAGGAAATCCTGTAGCGGCCTGTTTTGAGCCCGAATTGAGAAAAATCATCATTGAAGCTGGGATTAGGCCTCTACTTGACCTCCATGCCATCAAGACCATTTAACCCTCTTCCTCCACACCTGTCTCCCCTGCCAAAGATCAAGGAAAGATTAGCATTTGCATTTATAAAGCAAAAAAGGTTTAAAAAATGAGTCATTTTATATTTACACATGCACACAGCAGTTAATACTTTATAGATCAGATTTCACGCTTAGATTAGTTAAAAAAGAACATGTGACAAATAGGGTTAAAATAGGGTTCTTTTGCAAGAAAAGTTTGTTAATAAGTAGATAGAGGATTTCATGTTACTTTACAAGCATTTTTAAATTCAGTATTTCATTACTGCAAATAGGCAACATTTATTTTCTCTCATGACAACAAAGGAAGGACACATTGTATGTTGCACATATAGTGTCAATACCTCTTAAGTTTGTACGAAGCCCGGGTTGATAATTAAAGTTGGTAGCCTTGGGAGTTGTAGTATTCTTACTGCAATACCGAGGCTCATCACGTTTCTTTTATCTTTATGCAACACCCTTTGGAAAAATTTCACGGTGTTGCTTTCCCAATATGCAACACTCACTAGTAATAGCAGGTTCTTTGATGGGAGGTAATCCTCTGACCATTTGTTTCTGCTGCAACAATCTTAAACCAGAAAAGTGCAAGTGTCCAAACCAAAAGTGTCATAACCAATAATCATCAGAACATGCAACTGTAAAAGTACTGACATGATCATTGTAATTCATAAGTAGAGGAAAGATTTAGTTCCTCGTCATCTGCACCTTCGCTATCAGCTGCTTGCTTGGGATCTTTTCATATATAACACACTCTTGTCCTTGAAAGATAACTCTGTATCCTTTCTGTATGAATTGACCAACACTTATCAAATTATGTTTTAGACTAGGAACATAATATACCTCTGAGATTGTCTTCGGCTCCCCCTGCTTGGTCAGAATGTTAACCATTCCTTTTCCATCTACTTCCACAGTCTTGTTAGTCCCCAAATCTACCTCTGTTTTCACAAATTGATCGAAATTTTCAATCAAATTCTTGTTTCCTGTCATTTGGTTATTGCAACCACTATCTAACAGCCACACACTAGCAGAAGGTTCATCCAAGGTATGGCAAGCTAGGAACATGGAGTTAGTACTCTCTGTAGTGACATTAGCTCTCTGGTTCCCTTGATCAGCTATATTCATCCTGCAATCACGAGCATAGTGACCAAATTTATTGCAATAATAATATCTCACCTCTGATTTGTCAACTCTTTGATTATTGTTGAAGCTTCTATAGTTGCTTCCACTTTCATGTTCATGCTCTTCTCGGCCATCTCTGAGACCACCATATCTTCTGCCTCGTCCTCTGCCTCTTGATCTACTTCTGCCTTGACCTCTATCTCTTGAAATAGAAACATGACTTTTGAAGGCGGTCTCTAAAGTGGAATTCTTATTTCTATTTATCCTTGCCTCATGTGATAGATGCAATCCCATCAACTCATCAAATGTCAATAATGCCAAATCCTTGACTTCTTCTATGGCTACTACCACAACATCAAATTTGGTAGACAAAGATCTGAGGACCTTCTCAACCACTGTTTGATCTTTAATTTATTCACCATAAATCTTTAATTGATTTATGACAGTTATGACCCGATTCATGAAATAATCAATGTCCTTTGTCTCCTCATTTGCAGACTTCCAAAAACTCTCCTAGTATTCTGTAAATTAACTATATTGACTTTGGTCATACCTTTATAGCTTGTCCACAAAGTATCCCATGCTTCATTTGTTGAAGATGTGATCATAATCTTCTGGAACATTGCTTGGTCAACTCCCTACTAGATGAGCTGCAACGCTTGTGTATTCTTCTTCTTGACTTTTTTCCATTGTTCCCTCTCTACATTATTGAGAACTTGTTCTGCTTCTTCATTCTTAGGTTTTGAAAACCCAAGTTGGACATAATCCCAAACATCATGGGCTTGCAAAGTGGTCACCATCTTAATGGCCCTCACATCATAATCCTTAAACGGTGGGAATAGGAGATAGAAATTTGAGAAAGCCATCTTTCCTTAAAAAAACCCTAAATTTTTCTTTTTATAAATTTGAAAAACTCCTAAAAAAAATCCTTAAAAATAAACCCCTTGTTATCATTTTTTTTATATATATAAATCATTTTTTTTAAATTTATATATAAAAAAAGCTTTAATATAATTTTTTTTTTTAACATAAAAAATATTTATATATAAAAAAGACACGGTTCAAAAAATCATACGAATTTAAATAAATTCTCACGTAGTTTTATGAAAACCCACTTTTCATTTTAACAGAAACTTTGTGATAATCAGACACGTGACCTTTTTATGAGTCACGGTTGTGTTCGAGGTCAACTACTGCACACGGTAAGACCACGTGTAAATTAACGCGCAATTAATCGGAATTTTCACAGATTCGTAGTTTATAAGTGTGAAATTTGCGTAGTTTTTAACCGTTTGATAAATTTGCAAGGCAATTTTATTTTTTTAAATCATCGGTCTTTTTTCCTTGTCTTTTTTCTCGCTTTGCAGGCAATGTTGTGATCTTTTCTTAGTTTTGATACTAATTTGTTGGAAAGACAGAGAAACTAAGACACAAATTCACCGAAAACATATGAGTTGCTGCTCTTTTATTGATCACACAAAACTTGATGATTACAATGAACCCGATGAAGGGTATTTAACCTTTTCGACTAGGCACTTGCCTAAAATATCTTGATGTTCTGATACTAATTTGTTGGAAAGACAAAGAAGCTAAGACACAAATTCACCCAAAACATATGAGTTGCGGGTCTTTTATTGATCACACAAAACTTCGTAATTACAATGAACCCGGTGATGGGTATTTAACTTTTTCGACTAGGGACTTGGCTAAAATATCTTGACATGCAATCACACACTAAAAGTCGTCTATTACTTAAATCGACTTGACTCAACACTCCAACACTCAACATTGAGTTCACTCACTCTCTAAGTTTAGCTAACTCCTCATGTTGAAGTAATTAACTTATTTCAACACTTGGCTCTACACCATGCCCGTGCTATAGTTGGATTGAACAATACCGTGAATTTTCAATGAAGCACAAAGAATATACTTGGATATCTCCCTTCAGTGCCTCTAGATCCCCTTGATTAAGGTCAATTTATGGCTCTATGACCCCTTTAATAATTTGCGGTGTCTGACTTCCCCTTGATTAGGATCAATTTATAGCTCTATGATCCCCTTTAATAATTTGCAGTGTCTGACTTCCCTGGAATGGAGCTTGGCTATCACCCATTACCCACAATATTTTGTTGAAAGATTTAGTATGCTAGCTTGATCCCTACAGAGAAACCACATAAATGAACTCCCAAAACCCCCCAGAAACTGATCAACGCGAAACCCAAAATATTATTTTTTTAATTATTTTATTTATTTTTTTATACAAAACCCTTCGCAAGTAAATATCTAATGATATAGATTTGGTTTTCCAACTGAAAAGTGAGAAACCAAGTAGGGTGATATCAACTACCACCGAATATGGAGATGTTGGCTCGAGTGAAAATAAATCTCACCGAAGTTTGGCATAAAACCCTAATGCTGGCAGGGTGCAAAACTCTAATACCATTGTAAGATTCGCAACAGGAAAATTCTGAATGGATCTCGTTCGCAAAACTCTAATAGCATTGTAAGATTAGCAATAGGAAAATTCTGAATGGATCTCGTTCACCAAAAATTTTCAGTTAATAATAATTATCAGATCTCATTATATGCATGCATTTAAAATTAAAAACAACTGATAAATGAATTTTCCAAAACATGGAACACACGTTAAATTAGGAATAGCACACACTTTATTGAATAAATAACTACAGGAGAACGTATGCCAAGACGGAAGTTCAACAAAGACTCGATAGACTGAACATTGAAGCACAATTGTGAACCTTACATGGATCCTCCAGACAGCTTACATGTAACATCCCTTGTGAAAAGTTAATGTAGTAAATAGTAAAAGTAATTATTGAACAAAGACTTTATTTGAAAAACATATATATAATCCTGTTATTAATTTTATGTTAATGAAAAACAATTGTGTTGGTACTATTTGAGCTGAGTTATGATTAATCATGGTTAGTAACTGAGGAATCAGTTACAATGGAACCCTAACTACCTTGAGGTAGTTGAGACCCCAGAGGAAAAAGGGGGAAATGCCAAGTCTGGTTAGGATCAGATGGCAGAGGGAAGAGAAAATATTCATGCTATGTCTGGTTAGGATCAGATGGCATAAGAGGAAAAGAATTTTCCTGTGTACGCTATGTCTGGTTAGGATCAGATAGCGTTTACTGGCGAGACCAGTGTAATTGCGGTCGAGTAGGACCTGCAAGTGCTTGGGGGTGGAAGGTCAAAGAGAAGTCTTCCTACGGACGGGTGGATTGACAAGCACAACAAGTAGGTTTGCAGAGTAGCAGGTATGGCCTACTATGTGTCTATTTATTTACTGAGATGTCTCTTATACTGTTCTGTGCTAAAAAGATATACTGTTCTGTGAGAAGAAATAGAAACAGTAGGGATTATTCGACTGTTATTTTTAACTGAGAATGAAAAAGAAAAACAAACATTATTTGCTGTAATATAGACAGAGATCGAAACGCATTCGTATTTTGAAGAAACACAAACATCAAACCCTTGTTACTTAAGTAATGGCTAGAAATACGAAAGAGGTAATGCCGTAGACCCTCTATTTATTTTACATGTCAAGAAAACGAAATAAACATTCGGTACAGAAAGAATCGAAAGAAAAGAACATGCAACCTTGACAGGAGAATGTAATACACATCTACAACATGGCATCAATTCATAAGGTGGACTGGTAAGTCTCGCAGCTAGATGAATACAAATAAACTATATCGTTGTTTACATAAGGTAAGAAACTTAAATGCAGGCTAAACCCCAGCCAGGAGAGCCGTAAGAATCTCATAAGGTGAGAATCGGACCCCTGTAACATTTGCATGCACGAGTTAAATACTCAAACAAAACGCATTTTCGATTATTATACGAATAAACAATATGTGCGCCAAGGAATGCATGATAACTATGGTTACATGCATTCTCTGACCGACTCTTAAGTAAACCCTTACCTGTAAGGGTTACTCAAGCTGGACTGAAAACTTGTCTAAGACCGCAAGGGCGTCATAATCGAACACATCAACACGAAGTTCATCATATAACAGGAATATCATAACAGTAGTGAAAATCATAACAGTGATGCGGTATCATAACAGTAATGGAACTTCATAACAGTGTAACAATTATTCAGTGGAATAACTTTGCATGATGGACTTGGAAACAGTAGATAAACTCCGTCCGAGAGGACGGTTAAACAAGAACATATGAACAAATCGGACTTGCGGGGTTACCCTCAACTTTACACAAGAAATATTAAACAGTTTATGACTGAGACAAAACCATAAGTTCGTGCGCAACCATTGTCTGTAGGTAGTGAGCCGAATGGCTTAAGATTAAATGTACAAGTTAAAATAGTCCCAGGACTAAATAATCAAAGCTCAGTGTGCTGGGTTTCCCAACATGGGTGTTCTGCCTGAGCGGGGCAAGAAACCGAACTTTTGCCAGAGAGAACTTTGGATTGTGCGGAAACCGAACCGAAATGGTCAATGACTGACATCCCTACCCAAGGGAAGAAGGATTCAGACATTGCTCGAATGAAGTGAATGTGGAAAGACTGTCAGTACTGTTGCATACCTGGTTAAGGGCAGCCGGTAACATGTAAAACCCCCCCCTTGCCTCAATGATCGACGATAGCCATTACCTGAAACATAAATCCAATAAACGATTTAGAACCAAGAATGAAATGAAAGGGCGGTAACAGATTAAAAATAAAGCTAACACAGTGCATTTACCAGCTGGAAAACATTGAAGCGATGTAAAACATAACTAAACGCATACCTGAATCACCACATAGCCATGACGACAGCTGGAAGATGTATGAAATGCACACAGGAATTACAGAGCTGCAGCGACTCATCTCATGCCAAATGAAAATGAGGATCCGACAGAAAGGGAACCGGCTTATAAACATTCCATACCTCTTACCGTTTCGTGGCAAGCTTTCATCCGTTGATCTGCCTTAAACCCTGATTGCCGTCCGATAGCCGGTGGGCATCGGAACCCTTTGGGCGCGAAATCAACAATAATCGAGGTGCCAGGCCGTAACACTTCGAGCTTCGGGCGCACATGGCCAAACGCCATCGCACCGTCTATCTTCCCAAATGGACGACGCTGGTATGGACAACTGGTGTCCGATGCAGAGGCCGGACGAGTGTATTAAACGTAGGTAACTTCGGGATATGGAAATCCGAATGGGTAGCTGTTGCCATTAATGTTAATCGTGTTCTGTGCAAGGTATATGAACTGAAGGTATACATAGTGGCAGAAACATTTAAAAGGTTCATGTAAATGAACGCCATATAAAACTTTATAACCCTTATGTAAACGAATAACACATGTGTTGAATATCATTGTTTGCGTGCAACTCTATGCGTATCCTTATATGTGCAGAGTCAAACTTTAATTCTTACCGTAGTAATGTAGTTATAAGGTTATTACATGGAGGAACTGAACAGTCCGCTGTATTTATATTTATATGTTTATTACCATGTTATTTATCAAGTAACGTTTGCAAACATGTTTTATTATCAAGGTAATTATTACCATGTAATACATTTTAAAAAAAATTTTACTTAGTATGAGATTGTGACAAATTGGTATCAGAGCCCAAGGTTTACAACTCTGTGACCTTTGGGAAAATTTCAAAATTACAGTAACATGAATATAAATGGTATCATGATATAAGTTCAGAATACGTCAAGATGAATTATATCTGTTTAATGAGTTAGTCTGAAGCAGGTAGTAGCAGAATGAGTAGAGCAAATAGTGCTCCTTATGGGAATCTGGAACCCCCGGATAACATGGGACAACCTCAGGGAAATCCTGAGCTTTGGGTACAATTGGGAGCAGCAGGTCGCAATACTGATTCGACGCTATTGAGGACAGTTCAGGAGCTAAAGGACGAAATGGCCCGGCTGCGTGCGGACAACGCAAGATTAAATGTAGAACAGGAGAGGATCCTGAAAAGCTTATCTGATAAGCAACATCAACAACAGTCACATCCAAGACCCGAACAGCCACGGGTAACAGATGAACAGAGCTATCATACTGAACCAGAAGAAGCAGAGGACAGGGCAGAGACGCGAGGAGAAAAGTCTGTCAATGCTTCCGAATATCAAACCCCAAAAAGACCCCGGATGGAACTACAAGGGGAGTTTCGGAAAATTAAACCACCTCATTTCGATGGGGAATCCGAAGAAGCTGCAGAGGCATGGCTAATTAATATGAATAAGTATTTTCAAGTGTATGAATATGATCATCATCTTAAGGCAAGGCTGGCTATATTCCAGCTGCAGGCCAAAGCCACGCTATGGTGGGAGGAGGTCAAGATGGTGCGGGGAGTGAGTGATCAAGATGTGACATGGGAAACGTTTCAAAGATATTTTAAGGAGAAGTATCTAACAGAACGCTTTTATGATGAAAAAGCGCGAGAATTTCATGATCTGCGGCTGGGACAGCAGACCATTGACGAGTTCGTAACTAAATTCACTTCCCTGCTTCGTTACGTACCCTATATTCGTGAAGAGAAGGCTAAGGTACAAAGATTTGTCAGCAGCTTGCCTCTGACAATGCGAGAAAGGATAGAGTTCGATAATCCGAAGACCATGGACGAAGCAATTCGGAAGGCAAGACTGTGTTATCAGCAGAACAAATCAAAAGGAGAAAATTCTGGGAAGCGATGGACAGATAAGCGGGGCAGTAAAATGCCTATGGGAAGTAAGGGAGCACGCAGCAGTTTCCAAAAAGGATTCTCGAAAGGAGCCAACACTAAGAATCCAATGAAAAATCAGAACAGATTCAAGCCTCCTGCAGAATCCAAATACAGTGAACAGCAAGTTAGATTGGACAATGAAGGCTCAGCTCGGCCACCTGTTCAGTGTTGGGGTTGTGGTGGACCCCATTATATTAGAAACTGCCCTCATCGGAAGGACAGCGATCAGCTGTCCCAGATCTACGAAGCTTCAACAGTAGGAGATGTGGCTCGATCCATGCCCAGAATAAATGCAGCACTGGAGGATCGACAAGCTGATTATCAGCCAACAATGATAGAGTTTGAAGGTAAGATCTTTGATCGAACTGTTTCTGTTTTAGTAGATCCAGGAGCTACTTTAAGCTATATAAGCCCCAAAGTTGTGGAAAGTTGTGGTTTGCAAACTACTAAATTTAAAAGCCCTTGGCTAGTACAGCTGGCCACTGGGACCAAAAGACGAGTACTAACCAAAGTCAGCAACTGTCCATTAAGGTTAGCTGGCCAAACAATAACAACTGAATTAAATGTACTCCCTCTTGGTTCCTATGATGTGTTGATAGGAATGGATTGGTTGGAACGGCGGTGGTCTGTAATTAATTGTAAAACAAAAACAGTCTCTTACCGAGATGAACTGGGTGTGGGAAAAGAGATTCAAGGCATCCAGAAACCAGTGCAGATTCGGCCGATCACAGCCTCACAGCTGGTTAAGTGTATCCAGAATAAGTGCCAGATTTATGCAGTACAAGTGGGGTTTGCAGATTCTGTGGATAAGGTTGCAACTGTTAAAGATATACCAGTAGTGCAGGATTTTGCAGATGTATTTCCTGAAGAAATTCCAGGGCTGCCGCCCAAAAGGGATTTAGACTTCACCATTGAGCTGATACCCGGAGCAGCCCCAGTGTCCCGAGCACCCTATCGGATGAGTGTGCCGGAGTTAACTGAGTTAAAAATGCAACTGCAAGAGCTGCTGGAAAAGAAGTATATCCGCCCCAGTGTCTCTCCTTGGGGAGCCCCTGTGCTATTTGTGAGGAAAAAGGATGGAACCCTGCGAATGTGCATAGACTATAGACAGCTGAATAAACTAACAGTTAAGAACAAATATCCACTACCCCGCATTGACGAGCTGTTTGATCAGGTAAAGGGGGCGACAATCTTCTCAAAGATCGATTTAAGATCGGGTTACCATCAAATCAGAATCAAAGATGAAGACATAGCCAAGACAGCTTTTCGTACTCGTTACGGACATTACGAGTTTGTGGTACTGCCTTTTGGATTAACTAATGCACCTGCAACATTCATGTGTTTGATGAATAGTGTATTTCATCAATACTTAGACAAATTTGTATTGATCTTCATTGATGACATACTTATATACTCCCGGAACATGAAGGAGCATGAGGAACATTTAAGGATAGTGTTACAGACTTTACGGGAGCATCAGTTATATGGAAAATTCAGCAAATGTGATTTTTATAAAGAACAGATCCAGTATTTGGGCCACATTATTACGAAGGAAGGAATAGCTGTAGATCCCGAAAAGATTAAAACTATAATGGAATGGCCTACACCTAAGGATGTAGCAGATATTCGATCTTTCATGGGGCTGGCTGGATATTACCGGCGGTTTGTAGAAGGTTTTTCTAGAGTTGCCTACCCTATTACCTCCTTGCAAAAGAAGGGAAAAGTGTTTAAATGGACAGCAGACTGTCAGCAGAGTTTTGAACAGCTCAAACATTTACTTACCACAGCACCTGTGTTGTGTGTGGCAGATCCCGAAAAGGAGTATGTAGTTTGTACAGATGCCAGTAAGGAGGGCGTGGGTGGAGTACTAATGCAGGAAGGTAAAGTGATTGCCTATGAATCCAGGAAGTTGAAAGAACATGAGCAGAAATATTCTGCCTATGATCTGGAATTAACCGCTGTGATCCATGCTTTGAAGATGTGGCGCCATTATTTAGTAGGGAGGAAATTTTTGTTAATGACGGATCACCACAGCTTGACTAGTTACTTTAGTCAACCCACTTTAAACGCAAGACAAGCAAGATGGGTGGACTTTTTGGGAAATTTCGATTTCGAAATTAAACACTTAAAGGGAAAGGAGAACAGAGTAGCTGATGCACTGAGCCGAAAAGTGCATTGCATTTATGAGATTGGTATCAGTCAAGGATGGTCCACTCTTGACAAAGAGATTGAGGAGGCTGCAGTGCAAGATCAGATTTATTTACAGAAGAAGCACTTGGTGCAGAATTCAGATACCCGTTCAATACAACAAGGTTACACCTTGAATGCAGCCGGAATTTTGTGCTTCCAGAAGAAGATTTACATACCCAATCAGAGCAGTATTAAAGAAAAGATTCTGGATGAAAATCATAGAAGTCCTTATGCAGGACATCCTGGTTACCAGAAATTAATCACCTCACTAAGGAAGGAGTATTACTGGCCAGGCATGAAGAAGGATGTTGTAGAATACCTGGCGCGCTGTTTGGAGTGTCAACAGGTGAAGGCTGAACATCAGCATCCTGCAGGACTACTACAACCAATACCCATACCAGAATGGAAATGGGAGACCATAACCATGGACTTTATTACCGGTTTGCCGAAATCCAAAAAGAATAATGATTCTATAATGGTGGTAGTGGATAAACTCAGCAAGTCAGCTCACTTTATACCGGTTCAATCCACTTATCGTGCAGCTCAAATCGCAAATATTTTTATGCAAAATATATTTAAACTTCATGGGCTGCCGAAAGTAATAATATCTGATCGTGATGTTAAGTTTACCTCAGCTTTTTGGAGGACCTTATTTGAAGGTCTAGGAACTCAATTGAGCTTCAGCACCGCATATCATCCGCAAACTGACGGACAGACTGAGCGAGTGAATCAAGTGTTGGAGGACATGCTGAGGTCTTATGTGATGCAGCAACCTACGCGATGGGAGGAGTATCTACACCTAGTGGAATTCGCCTATAACAATGGCTATCACTCATCCTTGAAGATGAGCCCATTCGAAGTACTCTACGGCCGGAAATGCCGCACACCCTCCAGTTGGGGTGGACCAGAGGATAAATTCTTGCTGGGTCCTGAGATGTTGGAAGAAATGGAAGTTATGGTGAAAAAAGTTCGAGCTAATCTAAAGATGGCACAAGACAGACAGAAGAATTTTGCAGATCGGAAGAGGACATTTAAAGAATACCAAGTGGGTGAACATGTGTACATCAGAATTCGAGCTAGGAAAAGCACCCTCCAATGGAATGCCTGTGCCAAATTGGCACCGCGTTTTTGTGGACCATTCCAAATACTGGCACGAGTAGGGCCGGTAGCTTATCAGCTCGCCCTACCCAGCCATATTCGGGTTCATAATGTCTTCCATGTATCAGTTTTAAAGAGATATGTGTATGATCCTAGGCATATAATAAGTTGGCAGGACATTCAGGTAAGGGAAGACTGTTATATAAGGTAAACTAAAATAGAATACTAGTAAGCAGCTGATTTAATTGTTATGTGTTTCAGGTGGAACCGGAAGGAGAGTTCCTGGTCGAACCAGTGAACATATTAGATCGGAGAAGAGTCGAGCTGTGGAAAAGGGTCATCAGCCAGGTTAAAGTGCAGTGGCAGCACTTTGGGCCTGAAGAGGCCACCTGGGAAGATGAACAAATGATGAGGGATACTTATCCCAGACTGTTTTTGGATGAACAACAACATCGGGACGATGTAGACTTTCAGGAGGGGGAGATGTAACATCCCTTGTGAAAAGTTAATGTAGTAAATAGTAAAAGTAATTATTGAACAAAGACTTTATTTGAAAAACATATATATAATCCTGTTATTAATTTTATGTTAATGAAAAACAATTGTGTTGGTACTATTTGAGCTGAGTTATGATTAATCATGGTTAGTAACTGAGGAATCAGTTACAATGGAACCCTAACTACCTTGAGGTAGTTGAGACCCCAGAGGAAAAAGGGGGAAATGCCAAGTCTGGTTAGGATCAGATGGCAGAGGGAAGAGAAAATATTCATGCTATGTCTGGTTAGGATCAGATGGCATAAGAGGAAAAGAATTTTCCTGTGTACGTTATGTCTGGTTAGGATTAGATAGCGTTTACTGGCGAGCCCAGTGTAATTGCGGTCGAGTAGGACCTGCAAGTGCTTGGGGGTGGAAGGTCAAAGAGAAGTCTTCCTACAGACGGGTGGATTGACAAGCACAACAAGTAGGTTACAGAGTAGCAGGTATGGCCTACTATGTGTCTATTTATTTACTGAGATGTCTCTTATACTGTTCTGTGCTAAAAATATATACTGTTCTGTGAGAAGAAATAGAAACAGTAGGGATTATTCGACTCTTATTTTTAACTGAGAATGAAAAAGAAAAAAACAAACATTATTTGCTGTAATATAGACAGAGATCGAAACGCATTCGTATTTTGAAGAAACACAAACATCAAACCCTTGTTACTTAAGTAATGGCTAGAAATACGAAAGAGATAATGCTGTAGACTCTCTATTTATTTTACATGTCAAGAAAACGAAATAAACATTCGGTACAGAAAGAATCGAAAGAAAAGAACATGCAACCTTGATAGGAGAATGTAATACACATCTACAACATGGCATCAATTCATAAGGTGGACTGGTAAGTCTCGCAGCTAGATGAATACAAATAAACTATATCGTTGTTTACATAAGGTAAGAAACTTAAATGCAGGCTAAACCCCAGCCAGGAGAGCCGTAAGAATCTCATGAGGTGAGAATCGGACCTCTGTAACATTTGCATGCACGAGTTAAATACTCAAACAAAACGCATTTTCGATTATTATACAAATAAACAGTATGTGCGCCAAGGAATGCATGATAACTATGGTTACATGCATTCTCAGTCCGACTCTTAAGTAAACCCTTACCTGTAAGGGTTACTCAAGCTGGACTGAAAACTTGTCTAAGACCGCAAGGGCGTCATAATCGAACACATCAACACGAAGTTCATCATATAACAGGAATATCATAACAGTAGTGGAAATCATAACAGTGATGCGGTATCATAACAGTAATGGAACTTCATAACAGTGTAACAATTATTCAGTGGAATAACTTTGCATGATGGACTTGGAAACAGTAGATAAACTCCGTCCGAGAGGACGGTTAAACAAGAACATATGAACAAATCGGACTTGCGGGGTTACCCTCAACTTTACACAAGAAATATTAAACAGTTTATGACAGAGTCAAAACCATAAGTTCGTGCGCAACCATTGTCTGTAGATAGCGAGCCGAATGGCTTAAGATTAAATGTACAAGTTAAAATAGTCCCAGGACTAAATAATCAAAGCTCAGTGTGCTGGGTTTCCCGACATGGGTGTTCTGCCTGAGCGGGGCAAGAAACCGAACTTTTGCCAGAGAGAACCCTGGATTGTGCGGGAACCGAACCGAAATGGACAATGACTGACATCCCTGCCCAAGGGAAGAAGGATTCAGACATTGCTCGAATGAAGTGAATGTGGAAAGACTGTCAGTATTGTTGCATACCTGGTTAAGGGCAGCCGGCAACATGTAAAAACCCCCCTTGCCTCAATGATCGACGATAGCCATTACCTGAAACATAAATCCAATAAACGATTTAGAACCAAGAATGAAATGAAAGGGCTGTAACAGATTAAAAATAAAGCTAACACAGTGCATTTACCAGCTGGAAAACATTGAAGCGATGTAAAACATAACTAAACGCATACCTGAATCACCACATAGCCATGACGACAACTGGAAGATGTATGAAATGCACACAGGAATTACAGAACTGCAGCGACTCATCTCATGCCAAATGAAAATGAGGATCCGACAGAAAGGGAACCGGCTTATAAACATTTCATACCTCTTACCATTTCGTGGCAAGCTTTCATCCGTTGATCTGCCTTAAAACCTGATTGCCGTCCGATAGCCGGTGGGCATCGGAACCCTTTGGGCGCGAAATCAACAATAATCGAGGTGCCAGGCTGTAACTCTTCGAGCTTCGGGCACACATGGCCAAACGCCATCGCACCGTCTATCTTCCCAAATGGACGACGCTGGTATGGACAACTGGTGTCCGATGCAGAGGCCGGACGAGTGTATTAAATGTAGGTAACTTTGGGATATGGAACTCCGAATGGGTAGCTGTTACCATTAATGTTAATCGTGTTCTGTGCAAGGTATATGAACTGAAGGTATACATAGTGGCAGAAACATTTAAAAGGTTCATGTATATGAACGCCATATAAAACTTTATAACCCTTATGTAAACGAATAACACATGTGTTGAATATCATTGTTTGCGTGCAACTCTATGCGTATCCTTATATGTGCAGAGTCAAACTTTAATTCTTACCGTAGTAATGTAGTTATAAGGTTATTACATGGAGGAACTTAACAGTCCACTGTATTTATATTTATATGTTTATTACCATGTTATTTATCAAGTAACGTTTGCAAACATGTTTTATTATCAAGGTAATTATTACCATGTAATACATTTTAAAAAAAAAATTACTTAGTATGAGATTGTGACATTACACCCACAAGGTTTTCGTCTTTGGGATCAAATTAGAATTGGCCTTGTCAAGATCTCAACAAAACACAATAAGATAGACAAACAGCGAATGATCCCACTTTTTAGCCCCATACCTTTTTATAGGCTTTATGGACTCTCTAAAAACCTTATTTTATTATTTTCCTTTTGAGAAAAAAAAGCAAATACCATGGACGAATACCACCCACGGTAAATACTATGGGCAGATTCTTAACCATATCAAGAAAAATCAATATTACAAACACAATAAGTGAAATTGTAAATCTGAATAGCTAAACCACTGTGATAGAAATACACAACCAATATGGACTTCGTAAGCCACTATGAGAATGTGGGTGATTATAAACCTGAAATTAACTTTGGAAAGTGACCTGATTCACCAAGTCCACTATGAGTGAAATTATAAGTCTGAGTAGCTTGATCATGGTGATAGAAAATTCATAAACGTAGATTTCCGAAGCCAACTATGAAAACATGGGTGCTTATAGAAATGGAGTTACCTTTGGACCTTTCACTTCATCATCTCAAAATCAATATTAGGAAGTAATCAATTATATTTGAAAAATAAAGGGTTTTTTTTGTTTGTAGAATGATCCAATTTTTTTGTTTTTTATGGGGTTTACCATATGGATATATGTCCTGAATTTTTTCGGATTGATTTTTGTACTCATAAAAACCTCGGCCTCTGCATATCTATGAAACATTCTTTGATCCAGTATAATGAAAAGAGTCATCTTAACAGGAAACCAACTAGTTTTATTTAGTTATGTTAGTGGTCTCCCCGCCCAAGGGAACACCTAATAAGAAAAGTTACATTTGATCCGCAAGCATCCTGTGCTCAAAATAAAAAATCAAATTGTGATGTATTACTATCTACTAATTATAGATGATAAAATTATCCAGCAGAAACATGGAATAGAGGATTGAAAAAATACCGTTAGGCTACTTGAAGATCGACGATCCAAGAAGGGCTCGTGCGAGGTGAGATGACAAGCACGCCTATGGGAGTCATCTAAGAAAATAGCTCCTTGGTAAACCCACTGCTTGCATGCACACTCTACACCCGACAACATTCTAGCTATAGAATCCTTCCCTGTAATGCAATGTAGAATACCTGTAATGCAATGAATATAGTACCTCTTCAATTCCCCATCCACTTTTCATCAATTCTTCAATCAAGACTATCACGTAAATCAAATACTGCACTGAAATTCAAGATCGTTGTACCAAACTATCAAATAAATGAAACACTGCACTGCAAATTTCAGACCTACGAATCTAAAGAGAGAAAATTTTTGGAGTAGTGTATATTGCGACTTTTCGGAGATGATGTGACATCGGTATGTATGTCATACATGCCCATTGACATCCGCATGCAATCAGATTTTTCTAATTTCCGTTAACCTAATATTCCTCGACGATTGTACCGTCTCCGTTTCCTGCGTAGCACTCCGACTTACCGTTCCCGTCCGTCCAGCTGCACTTCGTGCCTCATAATAAACCGATACTGACACTGAAAAGAAATGGTACATCCACACTTCAATGATACAACTACCACATTCCTCCCGCGTGTAATTTTAAAATTTCATAAACTTGCTCTACGGCATTCCTCCTCCCGCCTGTAATTTTTTGAATTTTTTAAAATTTCATAAACTTGCTCTAGGCTTTTCCCTCCCTCGTCTAACTTTTGAATTTTTTAAAATTTGTGAATTCTTTGGCACCCGGTTAGCATAGTTATCTCAGTGGCTAGGAGGGAGATCTCACGAGATGGAGATGGTCTTTCTATTCAACAGGTATGAGAACTTTTCATTTATGCAATTCCTCCATATTTTCATAAAACGGTGGTGCTAGTAATTCGCTCTGGATGTTATTAACGCCCCACGTAGTAATATAGGCTCTTTATGAATATGCAACTAATATCTGAATCAAGAGATTTATCCCACAGGGAGTATGGTATTTCATATTGGATATTTCAGGCTCAAAACGAATAGCTGCGTCATGGTTTGCTTCCTCTTCCATCGAAGGATGAAATTTGTAAAACAAAATTTGTTCAGAGAATCGTTTCATTAAAGTAGGAAATTTTCTTATCAATATTGCATTATTAGATTTCAAACTCCTCCTTATCGATATTGCATTATTAGATTTCAAACTCTTTTTTCATGATGATTTCATAATAAAGCGTACTTCATTGATTTGCTCTATTTGTTGCTTGCGAGGCGCAGCTATTTAAGTGGGTAGCACTTAAAGAGTAAAAGAGTTGAAGATTTTTTGGATTGGTTGTGCGAATGAGGTATTGGAAGCATAGCATTTGTATGAATTAATGAATTGCAAATTCCAATATGTGTTGCAGGGTTTAGTTTTCTTAAATTGATACACGTTTATGTGTTGTGCAGGTGCTCAAAAAGAGAAGATTGGAAAGGCGTTGATGTGCTCATGTTGTGTTGGTGTTTAGACTGATACATGTATGTGTTTGGAGCAAGGGCCATCTTTTTTGGATGATCCAAGGAGCCAAAATGTCACGTTTAATAGGAAATCTTCTGGTTTTCAAATTTGAGATTTTTTTAGAGAGCCCAATTGGTTTTTATATTTTGAAGTGCTTCCTCTTCTTGGACATAGATTTTGTAATTTCGTAACAATGTCTGGTAATAGTTCTGTGGAAATAATCTCACTATATTTCATAATATGAATATAATCTCACTATATTTTATGAGCTTTTCATTTTGATCGGGTAAAGTTATTTTAATGAAATAAGTTTTTGATTAAAATTATTTTAATGAAATAAATTTTTGATTATTTATTTGGTTATTAATTAATAGTTTTTTCATTTAAATTTGAAATTAATATTTGTGACAAGTGATTTTCGCTTTTTCAAATTATATCATCAAGCATGTGTTTAGTTAATATAAATCAATGATGGTTTTTTTCTCTGAAGAAAAAATGTGTTTAGTTATAAATTTAAAATATAATAAAATAGATTTATACATGAAAATATTTGTAAGGAATGTGGGTAGTTGTAGTAAAATATATTTACTTAGGAAATTAATGATGGTTTTTTTCTCCGAAGAAAAAATGTGTTTAGTTATAAATTTAAAATATAGTAAAATAGATTTACACATGAAAATATGTGTAAGGAATGTGGGTAGTTGTAGTAAAATATATTTACATAGGAAAATATGTTTTCCATCATCATCCTTTGTCGCGAATGAGTAAGGAATGTGTATAGTTGTAAATTTAACTTATTTTATTCAAAATAAATTTTTAAAATATAATTACAAATAGTGTTATATAGAAATGTTTATAATTTATTGATTTTGTTATTTTAATGTATATAGTTTAAACAATTTAATAATGATTTTGTTATTTTAATGTATATAGTTTAAATGACTTAATAATCAAGAATATTTATTTTTTTAAGTTATAGATTAAATATGCATGCTTTTTAAAATTTTAATATTCAAATATTTATATATAAAAAAAAATTATAATAATTTTACTACATTAAAAATGAAATAGTAATAATAATAATAATAATTTATTATTATTTAAATATGATTTAGTCTATTTTAAAATAGTAATAATAATAATAATTTATTATTATTTAAATATGATTTAGTCTATTTTAAAATAGTAATAATAATAATAATTTATTATTATTTAAATATTATTTAATCTATTTTAATTTGTTATATCATGTGAAGTTAATTTAATTATTTTTCAAATTTTCATAATTTAAAAACTAATGTGGAATAAAAACAATAGTTGTTTACATAATTTTACTTTTATAATATTTATTTAATATATAGTTATATATTTTATGAATATTAGTATGTTATTGTATTTAAATCAAATATGTACCATTTATTATTTAAATATTTGAATTTGTTATTGGTATGTTTTTGAAAAAAATAATATAATAAATAAATAATATTTTTTACTAATTTTTTTTATTAATAGTATAAAAATTAAAAAGTAATGGAATATGATATTATGATATCCACTGTATTAAAATCAAGATTTCAAATTTAATTTTTTAAAATTAAAATAGTTAAATATTTTTGTATATAAAAATTGAAATAATAATAATAATAATATATTTATATTTAACTTAAAATATTTATCTAATTTTGACTTATCAATTTTAATAATTTTATACTTTAAAATTTGTAATTTATTTAATTAATATATAAAATATTGGGCATTACTTCATAAGTTCTAAAATATAAATAGTAAGAAATTTTTAATTCAAATTATTTTAAAAGAAAAAGGAAAAACAATCCAAAAAGAATGTGATTTTAACATATTTTCAATATATTATTTATTTATTGGGTAATACTTTTTCATTAAAATATAATGATTATTTTTCCCCTTAAATTGAGGAGGATTTTCAATCTTTATGCATATTTAAGAATTTTCTAAAATTTGAGTATGATTGCTAATATTCACAAAATGAAAATCATGAAAATTAAATTTAAAAGAATAATATACTACTTAGGTATATAACAACTAACAATATTTTGAGGAATTTCAAATATATTTTGGAATTCATAACACAAATTCAACTAGAATTATGGCATTTTGAATAGGATTATTAGAGTTTGGAAAGTTTATTATGGATATCAAGGAAGTTTTGAAAAAAGATATAGCAGATTCAAACAAATTAAATTTCCAAATTAAAGGAAACATCTTATTCTACTCTTTTTAGGGAAGCAAATCATTTCCTTATTTAGAGCATGGCTATGACTATGTATCTAATGTATAATAAAAGGTTAAACCACATGGACAACATTGACTTTCTAAAATAGCTTCAAAGTCTAGCCACAACCACCTTTGAATCAAGTGGGATGGTATAAGGAGGCATTATCTTGGTTAGACCATGGAGGGATAATGGAAGAGATCATTTTGCACACTAAAAGATAATATTAGAAATTATGGTGCCATAAGGAGTTAGAGATATATACATTCTTAAAATAAGAACAAATTTTCATGAGCTTAATTCTCAAAAATTTCATGAGCTTAATTCTCAAAACCTTTGAGTAAATCCAAATTTGAAAATATTTGTCATGCTTTCAACCTTTTTAACTTTTTAATTATGCAAAACTAAGGTGATGTTGAAATTGTTTTCTTGATGTATTTAAAGCATAGATAAAAACTTGTAAATAATTTCAAGTAATATTTTACTTACATTAAATCTAAACTTCAAAACAATTGTTGCACTTTCAATTTCTTGACCTTTTAATTCAACAACACTATGACGATATTGAAACACTTTTTCTTAAAGTTTTCGAAGTATAGAAACAAACTTCTAAAGAATTTCAAGTAAAAATTTACCTTCTTAAAGTTCCATAAAACATTTTTGGTCTCAATGCATATTAATCATACTTTCCATCATATATATTAGATTCATCTTAACTTGGATCTCAGTGTGAAGAATATAACTTTTTAATCTAGAATCATTTAATTTTGTTGGGTTATGTTATATTCTTTCCACGACTAGCCTAGGTAGTGAACTGGGGGGTTAAAGGGGGGCCTGAGCCCCCCCTTCATTACGCCAAATGCGCAGTAGGGGATTTGAGGGGGGGTGGGTAGCCCCCCTCTACGGGGTCCCGGCTAGCACCTCGGGATTTTTTTTTTGGACCCTATATTAGGTTGGATGAACCTACCTATGGTTTTGCGCATGGTTTTCACACATGTTTTTGGACGCGATGATTTTTGGTCCATGGTTTTGGACGTGATGGTTTTCAGTCCATGGTATTGGATGCTTCTGCATGTATAAATATGTATTGTAACATTCAAAGGAACATAATGAAAAATCAATCTGGTAGTCCCGGTTTTGGGATCTAGGGGAAAATCTCTGTGTATATGTGTTTTATGTGTTATGCTCTCTTATTGTTTATTTTATGCGTTTTAGAATTCATATGCAAGTAATTTCTGTATGGGGTTAAAACCTACAAATTTTATGTTGCTTATTAAGAAATTTGACTAGTCTTTGTACTAGATAGATCAAGGTCTCGGTTAAATAGATTTAGGGTAATCCTTAATTATATTAAATGTTGTTACATGTATTTTTAAAATAATGGGAAATCTTATCAGAATGCAGTTGTCAAACCAATAATGGGGACAACCATCAGTGGCTACTATCCACAAATGCAAGTTGACTCATTATTATTGTTCAAGAAAAACCATGCCACTTGTATTAGCCTATTGGTGGTCCGTAAGGTGGCATGGTTTCACTCCTTCCAGATGCCTTTGGGTCTTGGGCATATGTGTTTTCTTTTTCTTTTTTCCTTTCGGTTTCAAGAGTTATTTGAAACCTATGGTCGTTGGGCACCATGTGGCTTTGTTTATAGTTAAAGGTGTTGGGACGTAAGGTTTATGTGGCAAGGTTCTCCACATCTCGGGGGAAATTACTTGGGAATTCTTCTTGTTTCATGGTTTTTGTTATGAGTGTTGGTGATGATGTTGTGGGATAGTGTTTTAAGTCTGGGGGAGACTACCTTTTGTGTTCTTTTTTGTTTCTTTATAGGTAGAGGAAGATTTAGTAGCTTCCACAAGTGCACTCCCTCTATTGCTACCATGCTTCCCATGCATCTTATGCATTGTCGCCGAGGGGGAGGTAGTAGTCTGCAGGGATATCAGAGGGTGAGGCTCTTCGCTCAATATTTTTCTACCACATATATGCAGTGCCACCAGAAGCAAGAAGAGAAATACGTAAGTTGGACATTGAAACTGGGTTGGAGAGGAAATCCTATATTGATTCTGAAATCATGGACGAAGTGTCTACCTAGATTTCAGACCCTAGATAGACTAGGGGAAGAAAGCAGTATTTGAACTTAGTGGCTTTAGAAATGCATATGAAAACTCTGCTGGGGCACAATGTCTTTGCCACCTTGGAAGAAATTAAGAGAATGTTGAGGAACAAACGGTTCACCATGGATAAATTGGATGCAAGGCTCGCCCATGTGGATGGACACTTCCATAGTGAATCTGATAATGATGAACCTCCAAGATCAAGTGTTAGAGCTCTAGCTACTATCTCATCTTCAGAGTCTGGTGACTCGTTCTGTCTGTCAGTTCTTTTAGTTTTTTTGTTATGTATATCTAGTTTATTTTTTTGGATAGCCAAAGAATATAGCTTTTAGTATTCTCTATTTTTATTTGGATTTAGTCATAATTTTGAGTTTTGGGGCCATGGATTATGTTAGGAAATAATTTTGTTGGTATCTGGAATCCATGTGTTATAGTTGCTACAACAATGTAATTATGATTTTTTTATAATACAAAGTATTAGCTTACAAAAAAAAAATTATATGGATCTACTCAAAAGTATATACAATGGGCACCCATTGGATGCATAATTTAATTATACATCCAAATAGTTCCAACACTTGAAATTTGAGTAAATGTATAAGAAAATAAGACAAAAATACCACACAAAAAAAATTATTTGTCTTCCTTTAAAAACACATAACTCTTATTTTATAATATTTACTATTATTTTATTATATTCTTTAGGAAGTCCATTTTATACCTCAAAGTTAATATAATAGGCAGCTCAATATGGAAGATACCTCGATAGAGATCAATGGATATTTGGATACTACATCAATGGGGATGTCGATGAAACATTGGACTAAGTTGGATTAGAGGATGAAGACCACAATGTAGTTATGTCTCCGAAATTAAGTATCAATATTTTTTTTAGGAGAAGCTACAATGAAGGAATTGTGGAATAAGTTAGAGACTTTGCATTAGTTTGTGTTCCTATTGAACAATTTTTTCTCACAAAATACATTGTATGCCTTTAGAATGAAGGATGAAGACTTAATGATAGACCATTTGAACATCTTCAATATTGTAATAAGACAACTATTTTTTTCCCCATTGGAAAAATCGTAATTTTCATTAGATGAGAGAAAATTACATGTTGTATATGCATATTGCATATGTTGTAGGAGAGGCAGAGTGCCTGCCAACACAAAAATGATCTAGAGTAGCAAAAATCGTGCCTTGTATCTGTGCAGGGAGGCACAATTCTTCTAGTAGAGTTCAACAAAAATTGAAATCAAAATTACTCTTGAAAGAGAGAACCTTCATGGGGGGGATTCTGCCAGGGCATTCAATGCTCTAAGAGCCCTTTGGATGGTGCTTTGTCTCCCTGAAGCTATATCGTCCCCAGCTTGCATTTTTTCTTTGGACGGTGAAGAGGGACGACTGTGAGGAAGCTTTGGAGGAAAGGGGGTCGAATCGAGACCTATACCTAAAAGGTATGGGACAAGAGACTTCGCCTTGGATCGAGTTGGGTAACGGGAGGGGGGGGCCTATCTCAGGAGCATGGGAAAGGGTGGGGGGGAGCTCCGGGAGGGAAGGAGGGATAATAGAGTTAGAGGGGGAGGGGGAAAGGAGGGGACAAGTCACAGAGATGGGAGACTGAGAAAGACCTTCATTGACCTTAAAATTAGCAATTGCAGAGAGAGAAATACTTTTAGACAGAGTGTAATTATGGGAAGTGCAGGGGATGGAAGAGCTCTTACCCAAAGAAACCGCAGCCTCGACAGCCGCCCTAGCCCTAGTGAGTGGAGGAGAGGGAGGCCAATGAGGTGTTTTGGTGCGCTTCTTTGAGGCCTCCTTGGTAGGTGTCTCCTTGGCTGCTTCAAGGTTAGCATGGGTCTCTGCCTCTCCAGAGGGTGGAATCTCCTCTTGTGATTGATGATTCCTTGATGGTGTTGCCTTGCCAGTCTCTCTAGCCTTTGCCCTATTGTTGAGAGGGTAGTCCTGAAAGAGGTGACCAACCTTATGGCATCTTCTGCATCGGAAGGGCACCCCTTCGTAATCCAAAATCTGCAACCTTGTTAAATTTCTCCATTGGAGAGTAATGTGCTCCTGTAATCCCTCCCTGGTATCTAAGTGTACCAAGATCCTTGCATAAGCCATCATACCAGTTGACAGATAGGCTTTGTCATGATCCAGGTATGTGCCCAGGGTATTCCCAATGCGTCTAAATACATCCTTGGACCAGAACTCAGGGGAAGTCCTAGTAGACGTACCTAAAGAGGGCCTGCTCCAAGATGCTCTCTCTATGGATCAAAGAGGGGATTCCATCTACGCAAAAGGACAAGAGCTTGTTCAATATGCCATACTGATGAAAGGACCCAATTTGTGTGCTCTACCCTTGAAAATCTTAACGCAAACCATCCCCTAACAAAGGTTTGTACAAAGGGGAGGTCGACCAGATGATGACCCCATACTTCGGCTGTCCATTGCTTCAACCTGGCTGCTGTATAATTTCTTCGCCATACTCTGCCTACCAGAACCCTGTCTGTTGTTTCCATAGAATCTCCCATATGGATGTCCTCACCCAAGCTGAGAAACACTTCTTGTGCTTTAGGTCTTACACACCTCTACTTCTTGCTTGGCCTGAACCCTGCATCAAAATGAGCCTGCGGAGGACCTCTCGAAGGAGGGTTTATGGGAGGGTTAGGGTTCGTAGGCTCAGAGGAAGGCCTCGTAGGAAAAGCTCCGGAAATTGGCGGAATCACAGTGAAGCTACCTGATGGGGGGGCTGAGGAAATCAAAGCCGA
Organism: Pinus tabuliformis; assembly: GCA_031772625.1. Classification (NCBI taxonomy): domain Eukaryota; kingdom Viridiplantae; phylum Streptophyta; class Pinopsida; order Pinales; family Pinaceae; genus Pinus; species Pinus tabuliformis. The sequence continues at coordinate 1,503,026,462 of CM062819.1, read as the reverse complement.
GGGGATCCCAGCTGAGGGAAATGAGGATTCACCGGGGGGAGCCACAGAGGGGTTGTGAGAGCTTGCTGATGGTGGGAATGAAGCAAAACCTGAAGAGGATCCAGCAAGATTGGGGCCTTCGGAGCGAACCACAAGATTTTGGGTCGACAGTGGCGGAGGAGGGGTTAAGAAAGCCGGCCAAGAGGGGGTGACCTCTAGGTGAGTGGCTACCAAACATGAGGGTCCTGAGAATGATGGCAATGTCTCTATCTCATTAGAAATCTCGTTGTTGTACTGATACAGGACCGACAGGTTTGCATGTGGAGTTGTCCAGATGGGGGTGCCCTCCAATGGATCCTTTGAATAATCTACTAGGTCCTCCATAACCGCCCTGAAAGTCCCGCGCCAGCTGCCGTTGTAAAAAAAAATTGTGCCCGTCGTTGTTGAGACCGGGAGCAGGTGGTGTGAAACGATAGAGGGTGGTGAGGAAACCAAAAAGGAATGAGCCAGCCCACTACGGAGAAACGTCAATGTTGGAACGGTGTTAGTCATACAGCATCAGCGACCAGAAAGTTGCACAGGCTCCAGCTCACGGGGACGGAAGCTTCAGGCTTCAGGTCTCCGGCTGCAAACCCTAACCCTCATCGGGTCGCTTCCTTCGTCTCTTCCGTTCCATCTCCCTTCTTTTTCAGTCCCTCTCCCATATCAGAGTAGGCTTATTTCATAATAAGACAACTATTATCTATTGATATTAATATTTTAAATAAAAATAAGTGTATAGATTTGTTGTGTTCTTTGCTAGACTAGTTGGATATTCTAGTTGTTGTCATAGGTAGTAATGCAACTATTTTAAACATTGATGAAATAGTCTCATCCTTCATATTTCAAAAGGTGAAAGGGAAAAACATAGAAATTCAGAACTCATATGCCTTATATAGAAGAGGACACTCCAAGGATAGGAATAAAAATAATTCCTTAAGTAGGAGATCGAAATCTAGAGGAAGACCTATATCTATTGGAAAATTCATAAATGTGTGTTGGAGATGTGGAAAAGAGGGAATTACAAGAAACATTATAGATCCAAAATTGTTTAGAAAGGGAAGGGCTCTGATGATACTCCTATAAAAGTAAAAACCTCTTTAGATGAAGTAGAGGATGTGTACTTGGCTTCTTAAACCACACATGTAAATCATAAGACATGGCTAGTCAACTTAGGTGCATCTTTTCATGTGACTATTCATAGGGAGTGATTTTGGGGCAATAAAAAGTATGATGGCGGTGATGTTTTCCTAGGATATTACTCAACAACCAAAATCATAAGGCGAAGAAAAGTCAAGTTGAATCTCATGTATGGAAGGATTAGAACACTCCTTAGTATTTTTCACAACCCATAATTAATCAAGAATTTGATTTATGTAAGCAAGATGAATGATGTAGGTGTAAAAATGGGGTTTGAAAAGGAAACCTATAGGATGGTTCGAGGAGAAATGTTGTGGGTGAGGAAAGTTTAGATTGGAACTCTATATGAGATGCTAGGAAACGTTATTAGTGATTGGTGCAATAGTTCCATTGTTCCTGACAATGAATTTGTAGAAGGAAAAACTAGGAAATATCATAGAGAAAGGCCCTTGAGTACTCAATGGTAAAGGTATGGTTAAAGATATGCCTAAATGCTCTCTGCATTTTTATTTATGTTAACAACACTATATGGGATGTTGAATCATGTAAGATTATAATGTGGTGCTATGAGGGAAAAATAATATTATAGTTGGTATAAAATGACATGTTTGGACCTATTTCAGTTCCATCATTGAGTAAATCTATATATTGTATCTCATTTATAGATGATTTTTTTAGAAATACAGGGATTCATTTCATTAGGAAGAAATATAAACTATTTGACAAATTTAAAGAGTTTGAGGCTTTTGTGTATAATCAGACAAAGAAGATAATTGAGTTGTTGAGGAATGATACTTGAAGATTATTTTGAAGGATTAATTTGAGGAATTATATAATAAGTGCAATATACAAAAGAAGAAAGCTACTCCATACACACCTCAATAGAATGGAGTTGTAGAAAGGATGAATAGGACATTGATCGAAAAAATGAGCATTAGGAGAAGAATTTTGGGTAGAGGCAATGGATATTGCATGTTATCTAGTAAGTTGATCACTCTCACCAACATTGGATGAAAAAAATCCATGTGATATATGAATTGGAAAGAAACCAGCCCTTAAACAACACAAGGTATTTGGCTATGATGCTTATGTATACATTCCAAAGAAAAATAGGAATAAGCTTAATAATAAAGGTGAGAAGTGTAGCTCTATTGGATATAAAGATGGTTTGAAAGGTTATAACCTTTAGATCCTAGAAACTAATAATGTTGTGTATAGCTGAGATGTTACATTTAACACTGAGATTTTACCATGGAAATCCATAAACAAAAAAGAAAATACTTAAAGATTTTTCGATGTGTTATTTATATACAATGTTACTATGCAATATGTATATCAATAGATTTTAGATTTTTGTGGTGTGTATATTTCGCAACATCCATAAACCCCCAATCTATTAATCCTATATTAAAATAAAATTGTAGTTCCTTAATTGTAATTGCAAAACAATGGGATGAAACACTATGCATTACAAAAATTCTAAAAGCCAAAACCGTGTGTTGAAAACCATTAAAACCGAATGCAAAAAATTACCCAAAAAAATTGTTGGAAGTAGATAGGGAAGGCTATTGTACTCCCTGTGAGTCTCCCACTGCATCCAATACATATGAGTTGTGTGTGGGATTATAACTTATAATATTAATATTAAAATCAATACACCTTATCCTACCCACCTCATAAAAATGAGCTTCTCCCCCACTAAGTGCATGACCATGGTTAGGTACTTAATGTAGAAGAATAAAATAAACAAAATGCGTGACAAGAGGCTTCTTAAAATCACTTTCGAATAACCATTGATGGCTAACATGAGGATGGCATCAAGACATCTAGTCTTGGTTTAATCAATGGGGATTGAGGAAAATGTCATCATACAAGATACAAGAGATATTAATAATATTATTACATCTAAATTTAAATAGAATGAAGAGTTACAAAAGGAGAAAAAATTAAAATATACTACAAAGAGGTGGTCAACTATAATCTAAAATATTAAAAGTGTCTTTTAGTACTCACGAACACAAAGAGGAAAATCAACACTACTAAAATATGAACGAACTCTAATGAGGTACATACAAAAATTGGGCGTTGAAAAATTATGAAAACACCATGTGATCCAAGAACCTCTTATCTTTGTGACACTAAGAGGGTTGGAGGCAAAAGACATTTCCTCTTAAAATGCCCTACATACACCCATATTAGAAATCAATTTAAAATATCTATTATGCCAACGACCTTCTCAATATTTAAAATGTTATGGTAATCTAAGTAAGTTTTACCTTTTTAAAAATCAAATGCACCAATTGTGATTTTAATCAACAACAATTATCATCATTATCAATTTAATTATGAAAAATATGTGAAAAGTTATGTGTCATAACATTAATTCAAAAATTATATAAATGGAAAATCATATTTGTATTAAAATTTAGTGCTAAGAAAAAAATTGTATTTAATTTTTTTTAATTTATAACATAAATGATATATTTTGAATGTAGAGAGAAATCAAAATAATAATAATAATTTCTTCATAAAAAAGTTATATTTTTATTAAAAAAAGATATTGCATTAAGAGTGGTGAGGCGTTTTACAATTTATTATAGGGTATATGTTGTACTATAAATTTTTATTGAAAATATTTAAAAATTAAATATAAATTAAATAAAAAATAAATAAATCACTACAGATGTAACAACATTATAGCCTGGATCATGCCCTAAATTTTCCTTTTCTTGGCTAAGAGTTTGTCTTCCTTGAATATAAGGAAACATGTTACCGACCAAGACCTAGAGGCATTTGGAAGCATTTGGAAGGAGTGAGACCATGCCCCTTACCGATACAAGTGACATGCTCTTCCTTGAATAACAATGATGAGCCAACTTACATTTGTGGATAATAGCCAATAATGGTTGTCCCCATTGTTGGTTTGACAATTGAGTTCTGATAGGTTTTCCCACTATTTTAAAAATATATGTAACAATATTTAAAATAATTAAAGATTACCCTAAATCTATTTAACTAAGAATCTATTAAGTATTGAGGCTAGAGAAATTTCTTAATAAGCAACATAAAATTAAATGATTCTCGATTAAAAAGTTATATTCTTCACAATGCTTGATAGATCCAAGTTAGAATGAATCTAATATATATATGATGGAAAGTATGATTAATACCAAAAATGGTTTATGGAACTTTAAGAAGGTAAATTTTTACTTGAAATTCTTTAGAATTTTGTTTCTATGCTTCAAAAACTTTAAGCAAAAGTGTTTCAAGATCGTTATAGTGTTGGTTGAATTAAAAGGTAAAAAAATTGAAAGTGCAGCAATTATTTTGAAGTTTAAATTTAATCAAAGTAAAATATTACTTGAAATTATTTACAATTTTGTTTCTATTCTTGAAATACATCACGAAAAACATTTCAACATCACCTTAGTTTTGCATAATTAAAACCTTAAAAAGGTTAAAAGCATGACAAAAATTTTCAAATTTGGATTTACTCAAAGGTTTTGAGAATTAAGCTCATGAAAATTTGTTTTTAATTTTAACAATATGAATATCTCTAACTCCTCATGGCACCATAATTTCTAATATTATTTTTAAATGTGCAAAATGATCTCTTCCTTTACACCTCCATGGTCTAACCAAGATAATGCCTCCTTATACCATCCCACTTGATTCAAAAGTGGTTGTGGCTAGACTTTGAGGCTATACACCTCCATGGTCTAACCAAGATAATGCCTCCTTATACCATCCCACTTGATTCAAAAGTGGTTGTGGCTAGACTTTGAGGCTATTTTAGAAAGCCTCTTGTTGTCCATGTGGTTTTACCTTTTAATAGTCATGCTCTCAATGAGGAAATGCTTTGCTTCCATAAAGAGAGTAGAATAAAATGTTTCCTTTAATTTGGATATATATATATATATATATATATATATATATATATATATATATATATATATATATATATATATATATATATATATATGCTATATCCATAATAAACTTTCCAAACTCTAATAATCTTATTCCCCATGCCATAATTCTAGTTGAACTTGTGTTATGAATTCCAAAATAGATTTGAAATTCCTCAAAATATTGTTGGTTGTTATATACCTAAATATTATAAATGATTTTTTTAAATTTAATTTTCATGATTTTCATTTTGTGAATATTAACAATCATACTCAAATCTTAGAAAATTCTTAAATGTGTATAAAGATTGAATATTTTCCTCAATTTAAAAGGAAAAAATAGTCATTATATTTTAATGAAAAAGTATTATCAAATAAATAAATAAATAATAATTTGAAAATATATTAAAATCATATTGGTTAATTGTTTTTCCTTTTTTTTTAAATAATTTGAATTAAAATTTATATTTCAAAAATTCGATGAAGTAATGCCCAATATTTTATATTTTAAAATTAAATTACAAATTTAAAAGTATAAAATTATTAAAATTGGTATGTAAAAATTTGACAAATATTTTAAATTAAATATAATTATATTATTATTGTTATTGTTAATTTTTTTAATTTATATATACAAAATATTTAACTATTTTAAATTAAAAGATTTAAACTTGAAATCTTCATCTTAATACAATAAATATCTTAATATCATATCCCATTCCTTTTTAATTTATATATCATTAATAAAAAATAAATTTTTTATTATATTTTTTAAACACCCCAATAACAAACACTACACTGATATTTAAAAAATAATAATTAAATAACAATTAAAAAATAATAATTAAATAACAATTGATAGATGTTTGAGTTAAAGATACAACAACATAATAATATTTATAAAATATATTACTATGTATTAAATAAATATTATAAAAGTAAACTTATGTAAATCACAATTATTTTTATTTCACATTGGTTATTAGTTTTTAAATGGTGTGAAATTGAAAAATAATTAAAATAACTCCACATGATATAACAAATTAAAATAAATTAAAATAGAGTAAATCATATTTAAATAATAATAAAATATTATTATTATTATTATTATTATTATTTAATTTTTAATTTTTAATGTAATACAAATATTATTATTTTTTTATTTTTATGTAAATATTTAATATTAAAATTTTAAAAACATACCTATTTAAATCTATAACTTAAAAAAAAATATATATCTTTATTATTATTAAACTGTCTAAATTATATACATTAAGACAACAAAAATCAATAAGTTATAAGTATTTTTATATATTAATTATATTTTCAGATTTTATTTTGAATAATATGTTCAAGTTACAGCTACAAACATTTAAATCTGTAACTTACAAAAAATAATTATTTTTTTATTATTAAACTATTTAAATTATATACATTAAAATAACAAAATCAATAAGTTATAAACATTTTTATATATTAATTATATTTTATGATTTTATTTTGAATAATATGTTCGAGTTACAACTATGCACATTCCTCATTGATTCCCGACCAAGAATGATGATGGAAAAAATATTTTCATTTATAAATATATTTTACCATATTTTAAATTTATAACTAAACACATCCTTCACTAATTTTTGGCACAGGAATAATATGTTCGAGTTATAACTATGCACATTCCTCATTGATTCCCGACCAAGAATGATGATGGAAAAAATATTTTCATTTATAAATATATTTTACTATATTTTAAATTTATAACTAAACACATCCTTCACTAATTTTTGGCAGAGGATTATGATAGAAAAATATTATTAAATAAACATTGAGATAAACTTTAATGATATGATGTGAAAAAGCCAAAATATCCTGTCACAAATATTAACTTGATATTTAAATGGAAAAAGCGATTAATTCATTAATTCTTTGGAAAAGAGTAAGTAAAAAATCTATAAGGCAGAAAATAGTCCACGTAAGCGGATGCAGTTTATTTGAAGCGAATAAACCATCAAAAATTTCGATTATTTCCATAGAACCATTACCACACGTTGTTATGAAATTACAGAATTTGTGTCTAAGACGGAGCAGAGCACTTCAAAATCTAAAGACTGTTAAGGCTCATGCTCTCTAAAATAATCTCACCAGAAGATTTCTTATTAAACCTGACATTTTGGCTCCTTAGATCATCCAAAAAAGATTTCCTATTAAACCTGACATTTTGGCTCCTTAGATAATCCAAAAAAGATGGCCCTTGCTCCAAACACATACATGTATCAGTCTAAACACCAACACAACATGAGCACATCAACGCCTTTCCAATCTTCTCTTTTTGAGCACCTGCACAACACATAAACGTGTATCAATTTAAGAAAACTAAACCCTGCAACACATATTGGAATTTGCAATTCATTAATTCATACGAATAATATGCTTCCAATACCTCATTCGCACAACCAATCCAAAAAATCTCCAACTCTTTTACTCTTTAAGTGCTACCCACTTAAATAGCTGCGCCTCGCAAGCAACAAATAGAGCAAATCAATGAAGTACGCTTTATTATGAAATCACCATGAAAAAAGAGTTTGAAATCTAATAATGCAATATTGATAAGGAGTCTGAAATCTAATAATGCAATATTGATAAGAAGATTTCTTACTTTAATGAAACGATTCTCTGAACAATTTTTGTTTTACGAATTTCATCCTTCGATGGAAGAGGAAGCAAACCATGACGCAGCTATTCGTTTTGAGCCTGAAATATCCAATATGAAATACCATACTCCCTGTGGGATAAGTCTCTTGATTCAGATATTAGTTGCATATTCATAAAGAACCTATATTACTACGTCGGGTGTTGATAACATCCAGAGCGAATTACTAGCACCACCGTTTTATGAAAATATGGAGGAATTGTATAAATGAAAAGTTCTCATACCTGTTGAATAGAAAGACCATCTCCATCTCGTGAGATCTCCCTCCTAGCCATTGAGATAACTATGCTAACTGGGTGCCAAAGAATTTACAAATTTTAAAAAATTCAAAAGTTAGACCGGGGAGGGAAAAGCCTAGAGCAAGTTTATGAAATTTTAAACTAGCATTTGCACCAAATGTTGCAAAGGAAACGCCGTAAGGCATAAATGGAGAAACAATCTAAATAAGATGGAGAGGTGTGGCATAAATTAAGAAACCATCTAAATAAGATGGAGAGATGTGGCATAAATTGAGAAACCATATAAATAAGATGGAGAGATGTAGCAAAAATGAAATTCTAATGTTTATAAACTGAAGTTGATTTAGGGTGTGTAAGACTATATTTTTTTATTAATTATTGAATTAATATTGCATATGAATCTCATAAACTTCAACCAAGCAATAGTTCTGATCAACTTCTTTATAAGAGGGCATTAGATGAAGCCAATGTGAGATTGAGTGAGTCTCGTGTGGTTCAGAAGAGAGCACTAAAGAAATGTAAGAGTGAGAAGTTGTCGACCGATGAGCTTGAGTAGGACACAATTGAGGCTGCTCAGAAGAGGGATGAAGGAGGCTACTCAGAAGAGGGATCAAGGCCGATAGTCTGAACTTGAAGCTGTGTAGAGACAACATGCTTTTGATGCGGTTTCCTTGCAATCTGCACATCAAGAGCTTCAATGGGTCGAGAAAAACATCTCCATTGCGATGGATTGTAAGGACATGACAGCTAAACAGGGCATGGACACAGTGAATGCTTCAAAGGCCAATGCCAAAAAAGCAGAGGAATTGTCTGCAGAGATATGTTTTCTGAAAGAGGCTCTTGATTCGGCATATGCATCACGTTGAATGGTTGAGGATGAAGAGGAAGCTATTGCTGCAAAATGGGAATCTAAAGCCAAATAAGCATTTGCAATGGCAAGTAAGGCTAATGAAGAGGTTCACTTGTTGAAGAAAGAATTGACCAATGTCAAGGATATTGAGTTGAAGTTGTCTAATGCACCAAAGTTGAGGTTAACATAGCCAAAGAAAATGCAACTAAATTATTAGATTCCCTTGAAGAAGTTAAAACTGAGATCGTTGCAGCAAAAGAAGATGCACAAAGTGCTAATATGAAAATTTCTATTGTCAAAGATCCTCTTCTAGACAAAGAAAATGAGCTTCATCTAAGAAATTAGATGACAATTTTGTGTCAATTACAAAAGAAGGGTATGATTTGCTATACAAGAAAGAATAAGAGGCCAAAGAACATGCAAGTAAAAGAATAGAAAAGGTCCTTGCCTAGGTGGAGCATGTTAATATCAAGGAATAGGAAGCCTTGCAGATGTTAAATGCGGTGAATTCAGATCTCGAGAAGAGTAGGAAAATTACAGAAGAGTAGGAAAATTACAGATCAATCTTCTGAGTAGCTAGAGGCTGTCTGAATAGCCAAAGTAGCCCTAGAAGAAGATTTGAAGTAGTCGAAGGATCTGGAGAAGAGTAGGAAAATTACAGATCAATCTTCTGAGCAGCTAGAGGTTGTCTGAATAGCCAAACTAGCCCTAGAAGAAGATTTGAAGTAGTGGAAGGAAGGGGCAGTGGAAGGAAGGGGCATAGTACTGGAATGGAGAAATGAGTGGAAATATAACTAAATTAAATAAGTATAGCTGACATCTCACAATGGAGAAATGAGTGGAAATATAACTAAATTAACTAAGTATAGCTCAATTTTAGGGTAGAGTCTCATTCAACATATTGGAAGTAGGTGTAGAAGACTTGCAAGAATTATTAGATTAATTATTATTCCAAATGCAAGCTTTATCAGCTTTTGAAAGTCTGTGCTCTCAATTATGCTTATGCTACTCAATCGGGTGGAGCCACCACCCTTTTACTATAAAGTAAAATTTATAACCAACTAGTATTACAAATTAATGTGATCAACTCCAACCTTAAAAGCATTTTGTGTAACCTAAAAATGCACCAGCCTTATATTTTCACATTGCCAATTTTGCTATAAATCCGAGAGATCTAAGATGAAGGTTTTCATATCCCATATGTGAAGGACGAATGTAGCAAAATTGGTTTCATCGAGTTTGTTTTTGAGGCTCAAGGAATTAATATTATTAATGTAATTATAAGTATTAATAAACTTAAATTTAATATTAATTTAAATAAAATACAAATAAATTAGTTTCTTAAAAATTAAACATTAAAATATACAAATAAAAAATTATATTAATAAATTTAGGATTTAATTTTTTAAACCAGTAAAGAGCCACAGTTTAATATCATAATTTAAATAATAGATCAATTGGTTTTTTTTATTCATCTCACAAAATTTATGAATATGTAATATTATGAAAAATCACATATTTTTCTTTCATATTATAATGAATGATCAAACAATATTATAATCTATGGAAAAGTTTCATATAACAAAGATTAAAAAACATTAACACAATTTTTGACCACCATTTTTTTATATATATTATTGTTTTATATTTTAAGAAATAATTAAAGAATAATTGTTTTATATTTTAGGGAATGATAAAAAAATATAATCTATGAAAATGTTTAATATAACAATGATTAATTTTTTTTAATTATTGTTTATTGTCGAGCATAATTTCAAGCCACCATCCTTTTACTATAAAATAAAATTTATAACCAACTTGCTCATTTAGATTTTCTGGCAAACTGTAAACAAGTATTACAAATTAATGTGATCAACTCCAACCTTAAAAACATTTTGTGTAACCTAAAAATGCACCAGCCTTATATTTTCATTTGTTCCAACCCGCCACAACAATTGTGATTGATTTCACAATCATGTTCACCGTAAATTTTATTGTACAAATTTTATTGTTGTACAATCTGTTGAAATGGTGTATAAATCCGAGAGATCTAAGATGAAGGTTTTCATATCCCATATGTGAAGGACAAATGTAGCAAATTGGTTTCATCAAGTTTGTTTTTGAGGCTCAAAAGAAAATTTTCTGGTTGAGGCTCAATCAATTTTCCCTTGATTGTATTCTAACCCTACCGTGCCGCACCATTTGTAAAATCAATTTATTTGTAAAAATCAAATTAATCAAATATCAATCTATTTGTGAAAATCAAATCAATCAAATATAAATCAAATTGTGAAACTCATCCTCTTTACTGCTTCTTTGGCCTTTGTTATTAATTATCAAATTTTGATATTTATATTCATATTATTATTAATGCAATTATAAGTATTAATAAACTTAAATTTAATATTAATTTAAATGAAATACAAATAAATCAGTTTCTAAAAATTAAATATTAAAATATACAATATATATATATATATATATATATATATATATATTTGGCTTTTGTTATTAATTATTAAATTTTGATATTTATATTCATATCATTATTAATAAACCGATATAGATATGTGTTCTCTTGTGGTAAAGGGGTTGTCGGGCTATTCATGTATTTGACTTATTGCTTTTTCTGATCACCCTCAATCCCCACCTGCAAAGCTTGTTGGAAAGAATCTTGCCAGATGAACAAACTCGGCCACTGGAGAAATTTGCAAATTTGGAGATATACTTGAAATATTATTATAAATTTTCTATTACATATCCTCTTACAACTCATTCTTACATCGAAGTTCTCAAACTCTTTTGAAACTTTTTTCATGCATTTTTTAAAGTTTTCAAACATTTTTCAAGCATTCATAGACAAGGCAACGTCCAATTACATTAATTTAATGAGTGATACATTATCTATGCCTATCTCTGTAGGAATTCAATTAAAAAATAGAGAAAAGAGATAGAAAATAGTAATAACATAGCTCAATTAAACAAATATCTGGGAAAAAAAGCACGACGACCAGAAAATCCTTATAATTAAGGTTTCCTAATTATGAATTTGGTCCAATCTAAATTTTTTTCCAATTTACCTCGCTTCTTCTGAAATCCTTTTCAGTCCTTTCTGGTTGTTATTGCTGACAAGTTGACAACTGACCAAAGGTAATGAGGAAATGGGATGTTGCCCCATTTGGATTTCATTCTGATCACCCTCAATCCCCACCTGCAAAGCTTGTCGAAAAGAATCTTGCCTGATGAACAAACTTGGCCACTGGAGAAATTTGTAAATTTGGAGATATACTTGAAATATTATTATAACTCTTCTATTACATATCCTATTATAACTCATTCTCACATCGAAGTTCTCAAACTCTTTTGAAACTTTTTTCATGCATTTTTTAAAGTTTTCAAGCATTCATAGACAAGGCAACGTCCAATTACATTAATTTAATGAGTGATACATTATCTATGCCTATTTCCGTAGGAATTCAATTAAATGTCCTGCATAGATGCCTATTCTCAAATTGGTATTAAACCCATTGAAGCGTAAATCATTGGGATTAACTAGTAGTTAAGATAGAATCAGGCATCTAAAAATGTCATATCTATTGAATGAAATTGTGCAAGTGATTAAAATTTATATAGAAATGTAATCATATAACTAAAATAGGTATAAACATGTTCTACCTGTCATTGATCTCAAATAACCCTAAAACAGCACATGACTCAACCTACCTCAAAGAAAGCTCAATCTTGAACATGCCCGTGATAAGATAGATGACGTATTAAGAGCTCCATTTCTCAAATCGTTTCTTATTCATCTCTATACATCATCAATTCTTTAGCACATTTAAATCCCAACAAAACTTTGATATGTAAAATTATATTACCCTGCCCCCTTTTAGACTGCTAAATGAGACCATGCATAACTGCATTTGACCCTGTATCCAAGAAGACGCTTTCCAGCTATGCATAGATACAAGATGCTTTCCAACTATGCATAGAGAGCATCTTCCGTATTCATTTTTGAAAAACGAGATAATTTCTTTAAATCCATTTTGTTCTAAAAATACAATAAATAAAACACATGTTGAAGTTCTCTTATATATGAAATGATGAAAAATAAAAACTTTGATATGTAAAATTATATTAAACTGCCCCCTTTTAGACTGCTAAATGAGACCATGCATAACTGCATTTGACCCTGTATCCAAGACCCTTTTAGACTGCTAAATGAGACCATGCATAACTGCATTTGACCCTGTATCCAAGAAGACGCTTTCCAGCTATGCATAGAGAGCATCTTCCCTATTCATTTTTGAAAAACTATATAATTTCTTTAAATCCATTTTGTTCTAAAAAAAACAATAAATAAAACACATGTTGAAGTTCTCTTATATATGAAATGATGGAAAAATAAAAACAGAGTTGCAAAAATATATGTACAGAAAGCTCCCTGACAAGAACCATTTAGCACCAGAATTTAATCTTATGAAAGAAACAGAAACATAAAATCCAAATTACTCTCATTTTCCAAAGTATGAAACACTATGAATATTTGTATCATATTTAATTTTTTTTCACAAACTTCTTAACACAACTTATTTAGGACACTTGCAACAACATGGGCACCTAAATTTATTTCCACAAATACCTTTCATTTACTGCCTACGTAGTGAAGCTTCATCATTCTCTCAAAGTCTTCATCAGAATCATGCATTTTAAGCGCATCAATACCATCAAATGTAAAGAAAACCAATGTTTTGAGAGGGAAGCTAAAATCCCTGAGGATAAAAAAAGAGCAGAAATATTAGTCACCATGCTTCAAGAACATCGTAGAGAAAGAAAACCTGCATGAAACAATATGGCAGTGTGGTAACCCATTGCATTTTACACGTTAAAAACATCGTGATTGGGTGCAGAATTCCCTGTTCCACAAGGTTTAAATGTGTACCAAAAATAGGGCAGCAATTTCACTACAACAATAAACGCATCAACACAAAATCCTTTCATCGGGTTGCTACCATTCACTTTTACAAATTCTTAGTAGCCTGTCTTTCTAGGCAAACCAATAGCAAGTTCCTTTCCACGGGCCCAATCCCGCGCCGTAGTTTCACTTTCACCGGGCCATATAATATCAGACAATTTTGGCTTTATATGATATTGATAGTCACTGATGGTGGCTGTAATTTCTGGAGGGGTGACCGATAAGCTGGTTCGGTTTGACCAGTAACCACTGTTGTGGATGTGTGTACTAGCTACGTTGATAATCTCAAAAGTAGATCCCATCAAGTCTCCATTTTTGTCTAATTTCATAGGACACGCAATGTCGTTGAAATGAATTTGCAGTATTATCTTTCGCAATTGTGCTCCTCCTTCAATGAGATCACTGGTTCAATCCCAGCAGAGCTCAGGGATATGATGACCGGGCACAATTCTTACGCAAGCGGGAATCTGTGGCAGCTCAGTAACTTGTCAAAGATGGAGGCTTTACATATTCCATTTGCTAACTTATCTGGGTCCTTGCCTCCAGAATTAGGTAAGTAACAGAATCGAAGTAGGTTGGTGCTGAACATCAACAGACTTACTGGATCAATACCATGGTAGCTAAGCAACAGTATGAGCTTGAAGACGGCCAACTATCAATCTGCCAAGGGAACATGCTCACCATTTCCCTGCACGTTTTCATGAAAAATAAAAATGAAGCCTTAACTTTTTGAGAGAAATAATCATGTAAAGGCGAAAGTCATTTGGAGAAAAAATTCTTTATGTCGTTCGTGCTTTTCCCTGTGCTCAAATCAGGTAGCTCTAAGGAAGAACATGATGCAGGATCTTCATTTAGAGATCGTTCGTACAACTGATAATGGAGACTTCTTTTGGTTACGAAGTCGGTTTGATCTTCTTACAGGTGTCACTTTCATCTGCTCTTCACTTGAACCCTGCATTGTAGACAAACAACTCATAAAAAGGTACATTTAATATTGGTGAACCATGGAGGATCGTCCCGTAATAACCCAAGGTATCACGAACCAGTGGACAGCAGAATGGAAGGTAAAAGTTAGAAACTGAAAAATGACCCTTGTCTAGGAACCTAATGCAAGTAAATACCTGTAGAAGCCAACAGGAACTAGACCGCAATAGATGCATAGATAACATAGAAAGATAGGGTTATCAGATTTAAAAAAAAAAAACCAGTTGCAAAATTCCTAGCAGCAAATAGAAGAAATCCTCTGAAGTTTTCCAGGAATGTTTTTAGATAAAAAATATTTACCTGTAATCTTGGCAAGCAATGGAAGAGCACCACAAATTACAAGAAGCCCATAGAAATAAGTAAGAACAAACCCTAGCGGAGCATGGTTTTCTTCGTATGTTTTTTGGAAGGTTCGAGAAATACGATGAGATTTTGAAAGAAGCCAGACCAAACCCCAACGGAGCTTTTAGAAAAACAAATTACCTTTAATATTGGCTAACCATGGAGGATCGTCCTGTAAGAACCCAAGGTATCACGAACCAATGGACAACAAAATGGAAGGTAAAAGTTAGAAACTGAAAAATGACCCTTGTCTAAGAACCTAATGCAACAAAAACTGGTAAGAGATTTGATGTAAATACCTGTAGAAGCCAACAGGAACTAGACCACAATAGCTGCATAGATAACATAGAAAGATAGGGTTATCAGATGTTAAAAAAAAATAACCAGTTGCAAAATTTCTAGTAGCGAACAGAAGAAATCCTCTGAAGTTTTCCAGGAATGTTTTTAGATAAAAAATATTTACCTGTAATCTTGGCGAGCAATGGAAGAGCACCACAACTTACAAGAAGACCACAGAAAGAAGCAAGAACAAACCCTAACGGAGCATGGTTTTCTTCGTATGTTTTTTTGGAAGGTTTGAGAAATATGGTGAGATTTTGAAAGAAGTGAGACCAAACTCCAGCGGAGCATGGTTTTCTTCATATGTTTTCTGGAAGGTTCGAGAAATACGGTGAAATTTTGAGATATGGCATATTAAACTAACGGTGTAAAACACCCCAATCGTCTAACACAGAATCAATGGCCCAGGATTGTACACGGTGGCATTTTAGGGAGTTTGTCTCAGAGGGAACGCCTTACGGCGTAAAAATTCAAAAAATTACAGGCGGGAAGAGGAATGCCATAGAGCAAGTTTATGAAATTTTAAAATTACACGCGGGAGGAATGTGGTAGTTGTATCATTGAAGTGTGGATGTACTATTTCTTTTCAGTGTCAGTATCGGTTTATTATGAGGCACTAAGTGCCTCTGGACAGACGGGAACGGTAAGTCGGAGTGCTACGCAGAAAACGGAGACAATATTAGGTTAACGGAAATTAGAAAAATCCAATTACATCCAGATGTCAATAGGCATGTATGACATACATACCGATGTCACATCATTTCCGAAAAGTCGCAATATAGACTACTCCAAAAACTCTCCATCAAGGCGCAGATCTCTCATACATCTCATAGACAACGCGCAGATCTCTCGTAAATATCGGAATCAGAACCACTGACGACATCCCTCAGACAACGTAGCGAGCATGCGGCGTACACAAAAATAAATTGTATACGACAAAACTAATAAGTTTTATTGGATACTAGATGTCACTTGTAGTGACATAATAACAAAGTAATCTTCTTTTAAAAATAATTCCATAAACTTTAAATTAAAAGAAGACTAATCATTATAATCATTAAATTTCATGGACTATTCTCAACCACTCGTTTAACAAAGAAATGATATGATAGATTCAAATGCCTCATTATTGCATAAGTGAAATCCATGGCTGTGATGAATAACAATAAAGTCCGTATTTTTTTGAGGATACCACACCCCTCCTTACTCTAAACATTTAACGCCAAAACATTTGACACAAAAGTCAATGACACATGTGGAACAAAACTCAATGACATTCAAGGGAAAGTATTTTTTTTTAAAGAAGGGTTTTAATGTTGGAAGGTTTTCATGCTTTGTTTAATATTTAGGGGATTCGTCCACGTTTTTTAATCTATTTTTTTTTAAATTATATTATTTTTTATTAAAAATTAATTATATAAAAAAGTTGTAGAATATATATATATATGACAACATTTTTTTAAATAATATTTATTAGCCAATTCAAATAAATTTTATAATCTTTATTATTTTATTATTTTATTTTAATTTTTGTATTGATAAAAAATATTTGAGTTTTAATTTTAACACATTGTTATAAATTATATATATTTTTAATTAATTTATTATCTTTATTATATAATTTTATTTTATATTTTTTTTTAAATATTTGAAAAACACTGAGTTTTGTATTTATTTTTAAATTATTAAGGAAAAAAACTTTATTTTCTAAAAATAAATTGTTTTCTAAAGTTGTCTTAGTTATTATATTTTTTTTTTTATAGTTATTGTTTTTTACATCTAAGAATGAGAGCAATGTATCTAAACATGACCGCAAATAAAACAAAAAATAAAAAATGAAATAAAAATGTAAAATATAGTTAACTTCTATATAGTTATTTATTATTTTAACATTAAATTTTATTAACAAAGTAATAGTTTTTTATATTTGTCTAAATATTTTTTCTCGTATTATTATTTCTAAACAAATAAGCAAACCACTTTAAGTTATATAGATAACCTGCATTCTAATAAGATAGATAAAACCATAATTTGCGCCATAACAACCAAAACACTTTAACTATGGGTGTTGTTGGAAATCATTCTATTGCCAACCTAAAGTATGAACTATGGGCGATTACGAAAAATTAACAGATGGCTACCTTAAACAATGTGTAATGATGGACAAAATTAATGTATGGCCAAAGACGGTCTATTAAAATTGGATGGGGCAATCATTGACAAATAAATGTATCACAATGATTGACAAATTAACTCATGGCTGAAGACTATATATTAATATCACAGGGTGCAATGTTAATTAATCTTAGTTATATAGATAACCTGCATTCCAATAAGATAGATAAAACCATAATTTGCGCCATAACAACCAAAACACTTTAAACTATGGGTGTTGTTGGAAATCATTCTATTGCCAACCTAAAGTATGAACTATGGGCGATTACGAAAAATTAACAGATGGCTACCTTAAACAATGTGTAATGATGGACAAAATTAATGTATGGCCAAAGACGGTCTATTAAAATTGGATGGGGCAATCATTGACAAATAAATGTATCACAATGATTGACAAATTAACTCATGGCTGAAGACTATATATTAATATCACAGGGTGCAATGTTAATTAATCTTTTGGGATTGTTATTGTATATTGTATAATATGTAATTAGTTTTACATTCCGTTTTATGGTTAATAAGTTACCGAGACACAATTGTCTTGTACCTAGATTGCATATGTATAAATAAGTAATTTTATCAATAACATGACGCTTTTTCCTTATGTTCTTTCATTGTGTTCTTTTATTGTGCAGTTTATTTGGGCTTGTATAGTGGTATTAGAGCCCTGGTTGAGTTTCTCCTAAACTCCATGTATTTTAAGTCTATGGTGTAAAATAGACGTGGAGCATGAACACTATGAAGATAAAGTGTAGCAGAAAGTTAATCCAGTGGAGCAATGAAGTGGGATGTCCAAACTATTGACTCTCTGTAAGTTTCATATCTTTCATTTATAATAAAAGACGATTGGAGAAATTCAGTGGCATAATTTTTTTTCGTAAGTACATTTACTGCAGTAAACAAGGGTTTAATCACAGTATTTGCATTTACCACAATAAACATGAGTTTAATGATAGTAAAATTTATGAAGGATAATAAGATACATTTACTGCAAATGAGAGATGTATGAATGATACAAAGTTTGAATGATACAAGCTTTTTACAAAAATATTTCACTGAAAAGGATACAAGGTTTGAATGATACAATTTTTTAACAGAAAGATTTGAATACAAAAAAAAATTACTGAAATTTTTTACTAAAGTATTTGTGGAGGGTACTTAAAATTTAGTGGCTCGAATAAAACTTTTAATTGAAGAGTGGTCAATTTTCTGGCGAGGATATATATATTTTTGGTGGCTAAAATTTTAATTGAAGAGTGGTCAATTTTCTGGCGAGGATGTATATTTTTGGTGGTTTGAATTAAATTTTTAATTAAAGAGTGGTCAATTTTCTGGTGATTTGAAATACATATTTTTTTAAGAGGCCATTGGTAAAATAAAATTTATTTTTGAAGGCTAATAAGATTTGAACCTAGCTCTTTGCTAGGCTATTTTTGAAACTTACCACTAAACCACAAAGCCAACTTTGTTAAAACAAGAGGAGAATTTTTTTTATATCTTTTCAGAAGTATTGCATATATTTTGAATTCCAAAGGATTTGAAGAATATTTGGCTACATAACAATTATGACTTCAATAGTTTCCATAGTTGGAGTTGTTCTTAATGGAAAGGAAAATTATCAAGAGTGGTTTAGAAAGCTTAAAAGTGCCCTTGTTTTTAACGATTTGTGGGAAGTTTGTCAAGGCAAGAAGGATAGTGATGGAAAAGAAATTGCACCAGAGCCGCCTGATAATGAGAAGCAGCATGCAATTTGGGAGACAAAAGACAACAAGGCATATGCATTAATAACTACATCGATGACAAAAGAGGTAAGCAGATATATCGTTTCTTGTGGTACTGCATTCGAAGCACTAAAGAAGTTGAAAGAATTGTATGATTCACACTCAGAACTCGAAATTATTCAGTTATTGTTAAAGTTGTTTAATTTGGAGATGAAGGATAATGATCCTTTGAAGAGTGCCTCTGAAATAAAATCCATTTTTCATGATATAGAAGCCACTGGAATTAAAGTAGATTTACAACTTACAACTTTTATAAAATTCCTTCACCCTGTCTATTCAAATTATTTGGAATCTCTTCAAGCTAGTGGGCAGCTAAAAGACATTACATTTGATAAACTAGTAAGCAAAATAGCTCAGAGAAGAAGCCTTTGGGAAGAAAGAAGCTCCACCTAACTCTAATGTAGAAACTTTGTGATAAAAGTATTGGAGGTCGTGGTAGGAGAAATTGTAGAGACAGGGGGGCAAAAGTAATCAGGGAGACAGACAACAAAATGATAGACACCAAAGAAATTTTAATGATAGACCAGCTATCAAATGTTTTAGATGTGGTAAAATTGGTCATACTTCTACTAACTGTAAAATCCCTTGGGAGAAAGTTAGTGAAAGGAGAGAACAATTAAATGAAAAGAAAGATCAACCACCACCAAATAAGGGAAAATCATCAGAGTCTGCACATTACATTGTTTCTCATTGTAATTTTAATATGAATGATGTTTTCAACACTACATTTTCTTCATGGCGAGATACTTGGATTTTGGATTCAGGAGCTACTTGTCACATGACATTTAGGCGAGAGTTTTTTGAAACTTTCAGTGACAATATTGATGGTGTTATTTACTTTGCTAACAAGTCTCAAATTAAACCATTTGGCATTGGGTATATTCGTTTGAAGATACTGAATTTTGTAGATTATGTTCTACAGGATGTACTTTATATTCCATAGTTTCAGTGAAATTTGATGTCTCTTATCCATATTCGATAGCAGGGGCATTCTATTCATATATTTGATGACATCATTGAGATAAGAAGAGCATTTGATCATGTAGTTGTTATGACCGGTGTGGAAGAAGGTATGCTTTTAAAATTAAATGGTACTTCATCTACTAATTCTCGTGAAAGTTATGTTATTTTAGCACAACAAAGTGATATCCTGTCTCCCAGCTTGTTGTGGCATGCTCAATTTGGTCACATCAATTATGGCAGCATCAAAATTATGAAAAAGCAAGGTATTAAAGGTCTTCCGACAATTCCAAGAAATATTACACCTTGTGATGCTTGTATTATAGGAAAGCATTGTAAACAACCTTTTCATAGTTCTTCTTTCAGATCTACACAAAAATTAGGTCTCATACATTCAGATTTATGTGGACCTATGCCTGTTGCAACTGCAAATGGAAATAAATATGTGCTGACATTTATTGATGATTACTCAAGAATGTGTTGGGTGTATTTGTTGAAGAATAAGTCACAAGTGTTTGATGTTTTTAAAAATTTTCATTTGATGATTAAAAATGAAACTCAACAGAATATAGGCATTCTCAGAACTGATAATGGTGGCGAGTACACTTCTCATGTTTTTGAACAATATTTGAAGGACAATGGAATCAAACATCAGACTACCATACCTTATAATCCACAACAGAATGGCGTCACAGAATGTATGAATAGAACTTTGCTTAATATGGTTAGATCTATGATGTTCTTTAAGAATGTTAAGTTGATGTTTTGGGGAGAAGCAGTGCTTTGTGCAACTTATATTCGCAATCGTTGTCCTTCTTCTGTCATCAATAATAAATCTCCTTATGAAATGTGGTATAATCGTCTTCCTGCTATTCAACATTTTAGAGTCTTTGGTTCTCTATGCTATGCATTAATTCCTAAACATCAGCACAACAAGTTGGGTGCTAGGAGTCGTAAATGTATTTTCTTGGGATATTTTGCTACTTCCAAAGCTTATAAATTGTATGATGAGGAGAACAAGAAGTTCATTCTTTCTAGAGATGTTATTTTCCTTGAATAAGATAAAAATAATTCCACTGTTGATAAGAAACTGGCTCATTTGGAGAAATTTTCATCTAAGAAGTTCTATTTTGAATCTGATAATGTTGTTCCACACACTGAAGGGGGGATTCCCATTCTGGATCAGTCTGTGGTTCTTCCATCTTTGACTCATGAGAATGTTATTGCTGAAGAAAATTTGGATGATAGTAATGTTTTTGCAGGACCAAAAATTTCTCTTGAAGAGCCTATTCTTGAGCCTGTTTTTCAAGATGAGCAACCATCACAACCACTTCAACAACCTTTATGAAGATCTACACGTGCTCGAAAAGTTCCAAGCAAGTATGATGATTTTGAAACAGGAATGTCTTCTAAAGGTGATTCAGGTAATGTTTCTCATGACTGTGAATTCAATCATTGTACAATTAGCGAACCTAATTATTTTGAAGAAGCTGCTAATTGTGATGAATGGAAGGATGCAATGCAAAAGGAATATGATGCACTTATTAAGAATGGAACTTGGAGGTTAGTGGATCCTCCTGTAGGTGTCAAACCCATTGGTTGCAAATGGGTGTATAAGATCAAATACAAAGCAGATGGTTCGCTTGATAAATACAAGGCAAGACTTGTAGCAAAAGGCTACGCTCAGAAGGAAGGCGTTGACTACACAGAGACATTTGCTCCTACAACAAAATGGGGCACAATTAGAACTCTGTTTTCTCTTGCAGCTCAGAATAGCTGGAAGATACACCATATGGATGTTAAAAAAAATTTTTTGAATGGCGATTTGAAGGAGGATGTTTATATGTTTCAGCTTGAAGGTTTTGCTATTAAAGGCAAAGAGAAAAAGGTATGCAAATTGGTTAAGGCTTTGTATGGACTGAAACAAGCATCTCGTCCATGGTATGAAAACTTAATTGAGCACATTCTCAAGTCGAATTATAAGTTATTTGATTTCAATGATGCAACGCTTTTTGTTAAGAAAATTCGACAGTTAGTTGTATCTTTGGTTGTGTATGTAGATGATTTGATGATCACAAGAAACAATGATGACTATATAGTGTCCGTTAAAAGAGAATTATTGAAAGTTTTTGACATGAAAAATTTGGGTTTATTACATTATTATTTAGGGATTGAAGTTGATCAGAAACCCAAATATATTTTCATTTCTCAGAAAAAGTATATTGGATAGCTATTGGACAGATTTGGGATGTAGGATTGTAATCTTGTCGCTACTCCTATGGAGAAGAATTTGAAGCTTACTTCCACTGAAGGAAGTATGTTTGAAGATCCAACAAAGTACAGACAACTTGTTGGAAGTTTGAATTTTCTAACTACTACTCGACCTGACATAGCTTTTGTTGTAGGGATACTTTCCAGGTTCATGCATAAGCCATGTGAAGGTCATTGGAATGCAACAAAGCGAGTGCTCAAGTATTTGAAAGGCACTCGAACATATGGCATCAAATATTCCAAAGTTGCATATTTCCATCTCACCGGCTATTCAGATTCTGATTTTGATGGAGACAAGGAGAATGGAGTCTCTACTTCTGGTTATTTGATGAGTCTTGGATTAGCAACCATCAATTAGAGATCATGCAAGAAATCTATTCCTATTGATTCTACCACTGAAGCTGAATATGTTGCAACAACTCAAGCTACAAAAGAAATCATTTGGATTCACAAAATACTTGAAGACTTGTAGGAGAAACAAAAGGCTTCAACTGAACTACTCGTCAACAACTCTTCTGAAATTTAGTTGGCCAATAATCCCAAGTTTCATGATCGAAGCAAGCATATTAACACCAAATATCACTTGATTCGACATTATGTAGAGGCCAAAGTTATTCATCTGACACATTGTCCTACTTCAGAGCAGATTGCGGACATATTTACAAAGCCACTGGTACGTGAAAAGTTTGAAAAGGTTAGAATGTTACTCGGAATGTTAGATGTCCCATCGGATTAAGGGGGGAATGTTAACTAATCCTTTGGGATTGTTATTGCATATTGTATAATATGTAATTAGTTTTACATTCCGTTTTTATGGTTAATAAGTTACTGAGACACAACTGTCTCGTACCTAGATTGCATATGTATAAATAAGTAATTTTATCAATAATATGACGCTCTTTCCTTATGCTCTTTCATTGTGTTATTTTATTGTGGAGTTTATTTGGGCTTGTACACGCAAGTCCCTTTCACTTCACAAGTTTGAAAGTTACAACCTAGATGACTCATCGCCATCGAACTTTGGTTCCATTCAAATCTTTCTTAGATGAAAAATATAAGCCTATTTAATATGTAATATACTACAAACCTTACAAAAAAAATAGCTTGAAATTTAAGGTTACAGATTTTGGCTTGATTTTTTAAATTAAAACGTCCAGTTACGCGTAGGATGAAGCGAAGACACGTAAATCTTATTACAGTCAGTTAAACGAGATATATCAATTATATATAAGTCAATCAGTATATCATATGTCATTGTTTTTATGTGAACATAGGTAAATTGTCCATGTTAATTACCATTTGTAATCATTAAGAAAGCTTAATAGATGATTTAGAAATTCTTAGAAATTTTATATTTGATTATAAAATTGATTCATGCAATTTTTTAATTTGAATAGTTTCAAAAGTTTTTAATTGGAATAGTTTTAAAAGTTGAGGATTAATATTTTTAGAAATTTTATAACTAGTATAGATTTATCATAAATATGGATCTAATATGAGTCAAGAGGGATCCAATTTTTTTCACTTGCAATTTTTTTTTATGAGTAGACATTATTTAATTGTTTCGTATAGTTATTTTATTTTTTCTATTTTTATATTTTTTTGAAATTTTATTTTGGCTGACATGAGCAAAATTTCAACTTTGATGACGGACGGACAGGGTTACACATCAAGTGAGAAAATTTGAACTTTGATGACGGATTTGATGATGGAAGAACAAGGTTACACATCATACTGGGCGGTAGAATGAGCCTCTCAGCTCAATAATTCTTTTGTAAAATAGGGATACATTTAAAATATTGAAAATATATGTATATTTTTGAAGATAACATGTTTAAGTCTAAACTGATTTGATATATCTATATAGATTAGATTAGCCATAATTTTAGCAAGGGTTGAGAGAGATCAAATGTTTTGATGTGAAAAGATTAAAATGCAAAACTTGAAAATAGTTTGATATTTCCCAATGTTTGATACTTGATAGATATGTGGTTTCATTGTTTAAATTGTACTTTTAAATGCATAAATAAAATTATACTCACCCAATGGTTGATTTTTTTTAATTTAAATTATTTTGATACGTGGCTTCATTGTTTAAATTGTAATTTAAAAAATGATTGAATTTATTTACTTTCAATTATTTCTTTTTTATGAGTATTGAAATATGAAATATTTCCTTAAAGTTGTTTTTTTTAATTCATATTTCTTTTTACCCATAATTAATTTATCTTTGACAATAGGTTGAGCTCGCATGGAATCTCAATTTAAAATTTAAATGTTCCTAAATGCTTATAGTTTCATTTTAACATAAAATGACCAAGAGTCTTGCATGAACAATAAAAGTAGATAAATTCATCCTAGAGATGAGTAAAAAATTCTTAATAAGAAAAACGATTTACATAAATGAACACTTTAATTTAATACTTTATGATTTAGTATTTATCATTTAATAGAAATTTTAATATTATTTCTAATTTATCATTTTTTCTTAACCTTGATCCAAAATATATTTAAAATATTTATTAGACGAATACATATATTTATAAACATTCAAAATAAATTTTTTCTCAAAAATTCACATCAAAATGCTATTCAAGATCTATTTTTAAGAAATATAGAACATGCAGATATGATAAAAAAAAATATAGATCTCTAACCCTTCAACTTTGTTATAATTGTTGGAAGAAGTAGATAATCTAGAGAATTTGTAGACCTAGCCGGTGGTTAAAAAATTTAAAAATATTTCTTGAATTTGTAATTCATCGAAATATTTTTAAAGGAAATAAATTATCTCAAATATTTGCAAAGAAACAAATTAATTTGAGAGTAATCTTGAGAAAGTGAATGGTTAAAAATACTCTTTAGTAATACCTAGAAGGAAACTATTAAGAAATAGTTATCTTTCAAAGTTTCCATACTTGGAAATACGTGAAATAGATGTACATAATCAATCTTCCTACAAACTCTGAATTAGTTATTGACAAGATCGTTTTCCTTCATTTCAAACATCTGACACAAACTAGATTAAGAACAGAATTTTAAAATTAGGCAAAAAAAAATAAAATTAATGTAAAATGGGCACCAAGCTTTTAAAAATAAACACAAAGATTTTAGCTATGCCCAAACTTAAAAATAGAGAACAAAGCCATAGTTAACACTGACCAAATGCGAAAAAAAAAACATGATTGAATGTCATAAACTAGCTTCTAACCTTTTTAATAATAGCTTAATGCATGATAATTAGTTACAGGTTTGGTGTTTAATGTTTAATGGAAAGATTTTAATTTATGAACTAACTAATGTTAATCCAAGTTTTATGAAGATTGTATTGAAATATTATTGGTTTAAATCTTTAAATATATACATAATAATAAATATGTAAATTTCAAAGTATAGAGTTTATAGTAAATATATACATTATATTGATAGTATAAAAAATGAGACATTGTTGTTCTCAATTAAAACTAAGGCGCAGAATGTTCAAGATTAAAAAAAAAAATTTAAAATTAGCCAAAAGAAAAAAAAAATCTAAAATCAGCAACTTAAAAATAGAGAACAAAGCCATAGTTAACACTGACGAAATGCGAAAAAAAACACATGATTGAATGTCATAAACTCGCTTGTAACCTTTTTAATCATAGCTTAATGCACGAAAATTGGTTACAGGCTTTGTGTTTAATGGAAAGATTCTGATTTATGAACTAACTAATGTTAATCCAAGTTTTATGAAAATTGTATTGGAATATTATTGGTTTAAATTTTTAAATATATACATAATAATAAATATGTAAATTTCAAAAGTATAAAGTTTATAGTAAATATATACATTATAATAATAATATAAAAAATAGACATTGTTGTTCTCAATTAAAACTAGGGTACAGAAAGATCAACGTGCAAAAGTCTTTTGGAGTTCTACAATCCAAAAGAAAAAGTTTACACCTCTGAAAATTTCGATATCGTGTTTCCCGCAAGTAATGCGATACAATGCATTGCAAGAAAATCTACTCAATCCAATCCTTTTTACACTGTTAAAGCAACAATTATTTATAGCTGACAGTTTCATAAATGTAAAACGATGGAATAATTTTTGGCTATATAACTTCTGCGACAGAAACTCAGATCGAATCACAGTGTTCACAATCTGGAGCTTTAGCTGACAGCTACTGAAATAAAGACTAGAAGAAAATTTAGATATCGAAACACCTAAGCAATAGCGAATCATTGTTATTTATGTCCACAGTGGCTCCCATAACTGCATAGGATCAACGTCGTCCAACACGGGCGAGTTCATGCCGGTGCCTTCATTCTCTTCGAGTGGCCGGATGCAAAAATTGAACTCATGGACTGCATGATATCCAGCGATGACGGTTAAAAGATGTGCATATTGCTGAGTAATCCAGGTTACCTCTGCTTGTGCGGAAGCCAGTTGGGCTTGCAGCTCCGACACCTTACTCTGGAGATCATTGATTACTCCTGCGCAGCCAAAGACAGGATCTCGAACTCTTTCCCTCGCTTCGTACACCATGCTGCTCACAGCATCATCTCGCTTCTCGGCCGGAAGATCCTATAACACCGTAATGCATCAGCACATATCAGCCCATTACACAATTTTTTGGAAATCTGATTGCATTAATATTAATATCCGTAGGATCAGACCAAAGCGCAGATAGGGGAGCTCAATTATAAATCTCCAATTCAATCTCTAAGCCATAAATATTTTGTTTACGGAAAAGGTTTCCAATAAAGATTATTTATCCCATGCAAAATAATTGCAGATAAATTTAATAGAGTTGAAAACCGAAAAATGATTGCGCCATGGAAAATGTGTCATTGCTCTTGGTATGTGATGTGTGAAAACGGATATTATTGCCTTTCGAAGTACCTCTACAACTTAGTTTAGTAAAGGGGAGATGTCATTTATTGTGCGATAATGATTAAGGGAGATGTATAATTTAATTTGGATCTGATATCACATAAAAAAATAATAGTTGATATAAATTGACAGAATAAAACGTAAAGCAAGGATTGTTCTTCTCAGTACTACGAATTGTTTTTCTCAGTCAGTCAGTTTAAGATCACATTGTAAACGTTAGTAATCATTTAATAAGATCACATTGTAAACGTTAGTAATAAATGATTAGAGTGAAACTCAAATAAACTACAGTAGGATACTTTCTCAGTATTACTAATTAGTTAAATAAGATCACATTGTAAACGCTAGTAATAAATGACTCGAGTGAAACTCAACTAAATTAGAGTAGGATACTTTGATGGACGGTTTTGACACATAACACGTGGTTGGAATTAGATTCTCCAACACTCCCCCTTAATTACAACCACATAAAAATTCAATTAAGATGTTTGTTGGTTTATGTCTGAGCTAGACTTACAATTTAAAAAAACCACTTCAACTCTATTTACTTTTCTTATTCTCTTCTTCTATATCTTGTAGCCTCTAAATTGTTTCAACTTTTTCTTCTTGTTGTAGACTTCAAATTTCAGTTTCTTCATTTGTTGGTGCAGGTCTTCCATTGTTCCAGGCTATCTAAGCATGTACTGACTTCTTCAAAAAAAAGTCTTGTATATGAAATGCTGCGAGATGTTATATTATGTACTTCGTTTTTCATCATCAATCTGTTGCAACATAAGATGAGAATAAAATTTTATCTCTTCAAAAATCCAATTCTTGAAAATTTCGTTAATTTGTTCATCATGTGAGCTTTCTTCAAGGATCATTTATGTAGCTTCTATGAAGACTTTATCAAGGCATGGTGTTGCCAGCCATGTTTCAAGGAAATTTAACTCTTCTTCAAAATCATTTTGTGTACTTGCACACTGGATTAATTTTGTTTGCAGAAACACATAGGTTATGTTCAATCTACTTTGCAATGAGATCTTCCTCCTATTGTGCTTCTTTCTTTGTTTCTGCCTTTGTCTTTATTTTCTCTTTGTGGACTTCCTTCTTTTCTTTTGCCTCTATCATTGTCTCTATCTTTGTCTCTAGTCTCTTCCACTTATGTACTACCCTATGTTGTTGCATACAGGTTGTCTTCCACTTGGTTTTCAGATTCAAGTGGGCTTCTCTCACTGAATAGCATCATGTTGATATGATTTTTCTGTTGCATCATCCGCAATCATTTATCGTTAGGTAACAAGCCTTTATCAAACTTTACATTAGCAAAAATGATTATTGGATTCACCATAGTATTCAGTGCTCCAATGGAAGCTTCACTACCATCAACAAACTTTGTTCCTAGATTCACCAAATTATCATCATCACGCTCTGTTGCTGGAATCACCAAATTGTCATCAACAAGATTTGTTGTTGGAATCACCAAGTTTTCCAAGGAATTGAAACTTAATGCGTCTTCTAAACTATTGGGCCGCGTTAATAACAAAATTTGATAAACCTCTTATATGCATTACCCTAGATGTAGTTCAAATTAAAAAAAAAAAAATCTCGGCCTTATTCTTCAGAACTGTCTTTCTCTCTACTTCTTCTTCACAGAAGGATTTTTGAAACTTCTTCAAACTTCTGTTGCTCTCTCAAAGAGTCTTATGTAGGCTCACCTCTTCTCTCTACTTCTCTCACTTCACTCACATGGCTTCTCTCTGAGGGAGTCTTATGCAAACAACCTCTGATAAAACGACATAAATTGAAGAGAATAAAACATGGAGCAGAGGATTTCGTATTCCAAATCAGTTAAATAAGATTACATTGGAAACATTAGTAATAAATGATTGGAGTGAAACTCAACTAAATTGGACTAACTGAAACTAAACTAGGACACTTGGATGGACGGTTTTGACACTTAGCAAGTGGTTGGAATTAGATTCTCCAACAGAATTTTTGAGGAGAAAAAAACAAAATATTTTTTCGTTAAATAAGAAATGTTTTACGTGAGCATAAATCTTGATGACACTTGACCACTGTCTAACACTGACACAAAAAAATTGATGCAATTGCTAACCAAAAAAACCCTTGTAGTTATAGATAACCCAACAATGTAAGACCCACATGGGACAACAAAAAACGTATGAAGCTATGACACACATCAAAAATATCAAGTACGGATAGAAGATATAATTAAAATCGATACTAGGACGGGACAAGAGACTAAAAATACGAATTGTGCACCAAAGAAGAACCAAAAGGAATTATAAGATCTCAAAGGAACCATAACTTCTAATTGCTCCCTCGACGACTTGCTCAAAATGCATATGCTCGGGTAGAAGAGACATAGATTGTTTAGAGAGAGCATCAAATTTATATTTGTGTTCTTGTAGACATGTTGGAAAGCTATCTCACAGAAGAGAGGCTTTAAATCCCAAATCCTTTGCATCCAGTTGCAAAGAGAGGGTACCTCCAAAGCATTCCTGTCTTGAATCCAACAAATCATGGTAAGTCAGTCCCCAATGATCAGTATTTTGTCAATCATGAGCCATAGGGAAACTTGTAAGGCACCCCATAAAGCCAACATTTCAGCCCTACAGGTATCCCCATTACCTCCAAACCACCGAAAATGGAATATTGTGACAAGGTCAATATGGAGAGAGGAACCACAACCGCAACTCCCACCAACTGAAGCCCCATCGAAATAGAATATCGGGAATGTGTTGCCCAAATCAACAAATGTAATAGACTTGGGAGAGTCCTTGGGAACCGAGCGTACAAGCAATGAAATGTATCAAAGGTTGGGGATAAACACACCATAAGAGGACGAGCTCCATATAAGTTCATCATCTCTTTCATATAGTATAATATGACCTGCATGCATAACATTTAAATAAACATTCGAGGGTTCATAAAAAGTTGCTTCTAATCCCATTTCCTCAATAGTCATCCACCCTTGCCACCAAATAGTGGTTCTAGTAGGATTATCATTGTGTGCAAGTTTAGGGAGACCCTATCATGAAGAGAGTTAAGGAGTCGTTGGGATAAGACATGGCTTCGGCAACTACTAGGCCATGTATCAAGTCCTATCCAGTCTATCACTACTGCTAACCTTTTAGGCCAGTCCATTGTTGATAAGACTAAAAGAATTTTGAATAGTTCTCCAAACAACCAGTATATTTGACCAAGATTTCTAAATCATCCTTATCTAATCTTCCAACAAAACTAGAACAATATATTTTTTTATTGACCACATATATCTTGAAAACAAATAAATGTTCTTCAAATCCCATCAACCTAGAATTTTACGCGTGCCACTTAACCCAAGGAAGAACCCATTTCTCCTTATCAATCCATAAAAAGAAATGCTGCATATTCTTAAGATTTTCTCAAAGATTCCAGTTTGACACTTTTTTTCAAAGTACAAGTACAACTAAAAAATAAACATCAAAATATTAATCAACATTAAATATAAATCCACAATATAGAGTAATATTTTAATTTTGCAGGTGGCTCTAGATAGTATCTAATGTTAGAGTAATGAGTCCTTTACTTTTTAGGTGGTTTCTAAAAGTTAGACAATGTTGCCATTACTCACCGGGAGTATTGAATATTTAGCTATAAGTTATTGCTATATTATTTATTTAAATGAGTAAATTGAAGCTGTAATATGGAATATTTAAATGAGTAAATTGAAGTTGTAATATAGAATAAAATGAAAATAGAAGGAAAAAAAATAATATCAAAAGTTACGAAAAATAAATAAATAAAAATAAAATAAATGTAGTGAAAAATAGAATAAATGATATATTTATATATAGAGAGTTAATATGGATAAATTAAATTTAAAAATAATTAATATTAATAATTTTTTTTTAATGAAAATATGTAATATTAAAAAAATTATATAATCAAATATATCTTTAAACTTAAATTTTTTTTTCTCTTAAATTCATTTTAAATATATATAAATGTTAAATTAACCAAATTCATTTATGTACAAATTTTTAATAAACTTATTTATTAAAATAATTTAAAATAAAATAAAGTTGATACCAAACGGGTAATGCTCTAGCCACGGTTCGGTTAAGCCAGGGATCACTGATGAGCCCTTGAACCCTTGAACCTTATCGATAGATCTACCTTGAGCCAAATAACTCCTTGCTACCTTGAATAGGCCCTAAACCTTGAGCCTGGTGGACCTTTATAATGCATTATCCGAGGTGCAAAGTACGGTAGGGATCTAGGAACCAACACTACTTTTAGCAACAAGTGTTACATATAGTTATTCCGTGGTGCTTAGTTTAGGTATAGGTAAATTAATAAAAAGAGCTATTATATATATATATATATATATAATTATAATTATAATTATAAGATTTTTATTTTTAAAGGAAAAATTATTTTAATTAAGAATATATTAATATATTACAATTTAATTTAAATGTTAATCTAAATTAAATTATATTTATCTAAAATAAATATGATTGAGAATTGTACAATCTTTTTTATTATTAACATAATTTATCTTCTAAATTAAATTATATTTATCTAAAATAAACATGATTGAGTTTAAAAACAAATCTAAACTAAATTATGTTAATAATAAAAGAAGATGGTAGAATTTGAACAATTGCTTAAAATACATTCAAAATCAAATTTCACACTAATCACAACTCTACACAGCATAAATATGAGCAAGCTAAAAAAGTTTCATGTTAATGAAATCACTGTTGTTATTTTAGACTGGGTGCAGGTATAAATTATCTTTGAAATTAACATAATAAGGGTTTGTTTAAATAGAAATAGAAATAAGAATGAGAATTAATTGTTATACCTATTAAAAGTAAATAAGTTTTCAATTATTATTTATAGAGTGATCGGCCAAACTGCATAAATAGCAAATAATTATCCACCAAGCATCGTTGTGGAAAATAAATTATTCCATTCGAGAGGTTATGGCACAACGTTGGCAATTTTATACGATCGATCAACTCAGTTGTCCTTTTCTTTGGCCATTAATTCTTTGTTCATCAAAATAAGTGCATTGAGATGTATTTATTTTAGCATGTAAATTGGAGGTTTTCATTAATGGTTCAAGTTCAATTTTCCAAAAAACATTTATTTTAGCATGTAAATTGGAGGTTTTCATTAATGGTTCAAGTTCACTTTTCCAAAAAACATTGTAGAAGATAATTCATTGAAAGATTTTTGAATGATTTTTTCCATAAACAAGTCGGATATATATATATATATATATATATGAGATGACAGTGTTTTACAACCTGGTGATATGAATTCTTGGGAACCTATACTGCTACAGAGGGTGTGCCAATCGAGGCATTTGGCAATAAAATTTAAAAATAAAAGTATAACATATAAATCTAAATAAAATAATTAGCAAAAGATAAAAAAATATTTGCTAAAATTTTACTTTCGTTCATTCAAATTTTTTTTCGTAATTGACTGAATTAATATAGAGTCGTATTACCTGTTGCATAATACCTAGCGACGGGCAGGAATAATAAAAAAGAATCTTTATTATCAAAATTTAAAAGATAAATAATTTATATAAAGCAACACGGAAGTGTAACAAATCCTAAAGAAAGGACGATAATATGCACCCAAATATGTGTTTTCATAGAATGAGTACGAAGAAAGACATATATGTTACAATCCTTTGAATTAATAAATTTGATCTCTTGAAGCTTAATAAATATGCTATAAAATAAATATTTTCTAATTAAATTAAAATATATATAAAACAATATGTAAGTTTAAAAATTTCAATAGGAAGGATGATAAGCTGTACAATATATGTCTTTTCATATTTTATATGCTTGATAAGAGCTACATTTGTTTCAATCAGTATCTTCACGAAGCTTGATCACAAAAAATGTTCTTAATGCCATACATGTGTACTGAAAGGAATGATTTGTCACAACGTTTTCACAATTCTTTCTAATCTAGATCTTCTTGATCTTCCTATGCTTGTAAATGAATCAAAAAAGTTTTATATCGGTGTTGTGTTTCCTACGTTCTAATTATTAGTCCCTACCGCAAGCACGATTGGGACTATAGTAATCAAAATGGCGGGGTTGACATTACTTTTAGTTTCTTACTATCACGAATGCCATGAATAGCCAATGTTTTTAAGATTTAAGTGTATGCAATCTCTTTCGTCGTCTTATTTGGTCTATTCTCGAAGCAGGGAGGCTAAACGATATATCAGAACAATATATTTACTTTTCATTTTGGAAGGCGTTAAACTAATGCTAGCATTAGTTGAATGCATTATATTGTATGCAACATACCCGAATGTTGAGGGGGTTGTTATACAGTATTTGTCACACCTCCTGCACTTCCCTGTGACATACCCTGAAGTGCCCGAAACATGACCATTATACAGTATATTCATCCATGTATACGTCTCATATACTTCCTAAGACTTTGTTTAGGAAATTCCTTGAGCTTTCCTTAAAGAAATAGCTCTTAAAACCCTAAAATGAGGGTCATCGCTGTTATGAGGCTTAAAATAGCCATGGTCACCTGTTGTGGTGTACTTGACCAGTATGGCATCGCCCTTTTCCCTTGCAAACCCGCAATGATCCCAAAGAGGTAATTTTCCCAAAGAGGATGAGAAGCTTTCTGATCTAGAAGCTTCCAGAGCGACGAGATGGATGTTGTTTGGCATAGATGAGGTCGAATCCTCCCAACTTTGCCTCTTGGTCTTATCCCTATGAGCTACCTCCTGGAGATGACGGCCTAATCCTATCTTTGGAGAGGTCCTAACTCCCTTTCCTAGCTTATAGATTCATCGTCTCCCATTCCCAAATGGTTGGTCTATGTCTATTTGCACCCTTATTCTAAGCTTGTGCTTAGAGGCTATTCATTAGACTTGGAGAAGGAATGCTTGGAGAGTTCTTGGCTTGGACTTGGATTATCACTCAAGGAGAGCCTTTCAACAACAAGGATTTGGTTGTAAGATTCCCTTTATTTCCTAATTATATACAACTACTGGTTCATCTTCCCAAAATATATATGTTCATGTATTATTTAGCTTGACATTCCTTGATCAGTTAAGTAGGTCGGTATTGGATTTTCTATTGGTTTTGGCATGCTTTGTTGTCTCTTGCTCACTTGTGCAAGTACATAAAGACTGAGTGAAGCAGGAGCAAGTCTATGACAAAAGCGATTCAAGGTCCTCAACAAAGGAAATCGAAATAGCATTAGAACAAGGTAGGCCATCTCCTTCGTTCTTCTTTTCAATTATAACCTAGGAAGATGTCTAGTTGATTGTCACTTCAGTTGCTAGACCCACTCGTTGGGCTAGAGGGATCATCTCTGTCTGCAGAGAGGATTAACCTTGTCAAAAAAATGGTGACTCTGTTGGGGAGCCTACGGTCCTTTCCTTCCATTTCTTCACCTTGTCCTTTGATGCGTTTGATCAACAATTCACTCTTAGACTTCATTTCTTATCTATAGTCAGTCTCAATTTCTAATAGATGCTTGAAGGTTTTTTTATTTGAGTTGTTCTTGAAGATTTTGTGTTTTTTGTTTGTTTTTCTTTCCCATCTCTCTTTTGACCTTGACAATCGCGATGATATCGTGGATTTGTTGATTACAGTAGTGATGATCGCTACTTTTCTCTTAGCGGGTGTGATGATAGTACAAGATTAGAAATTTAGGGTTTGCCTTCTTGTTTTTAGTTCTTTTTCCTTCTCCAAGTGGTTTACCAGTATGTTTTTAGCTGACTCTTTTATTGTTTGATCGCAATCACCTATTAACTTGGTTTGAGTATATTTGAAGTTTGATTAGCCTTTTAGGGTCTCTAGGTTTTCTAGGTCATCCTTCATCTGCTCGTTGGTCTTCTGAGCAGAGATCAATTACATATGTTAAAGAGTCTTTTGTGTCTTTCGACATCCTTTGCAAATAACTTTTGGTTCTTGTGTCTTAGGTTGTTTTCATTAGTGTCGGGTTGAGTAGATATTATGAGAGTCGATTAAGTTCCGTTTGACAAACAAGAGACTACGAATTGATCGTATCATTTGAATTGAAAGGAAGTGTTTGCTTTGAGTGTTGTGTTTCGAAAAGAAAAATTGAAAGTGTGTATCTGTTCATAGTTTTCGAAGAATTTTTTGTTGCATTCAAATCATTAATGTGAAAGAGATTTTCATGTTTGTGGGCTTTCTTGCATTCTATTTTACATTTTTCATTTGATTACATTGATTGCATTAAAGTGAAAAGAAAAAAAAATCATCATTATATCTTAAGGTAGTTTTGCTTTAAGGTTTATTTTGGCATTGCATTTGCTTATCATATGAAAGATTAGATTTCATGTTTTTCATTTATCATTTGAAGATGGTCATGGATGCACTTTTGCATTAGTTTGATGCATGGTTTGGGTGCTTCTATTCCCTACATAGATAGATTTCATCAAATTGAAGGATTTCATTTGATCATTTAGTTGCATTTTAGGAAGAGGTAACATCGTTAAGACCTTGAAATCAAAACATAATTCCAAGATTAACTTTAAAATCTATCAATTAATCTAAGGAGAATTTGAAGAATTAACATTCATACTTAGTGGTCTAGGCTCGAGACATGTCCCGGTGTCTATAAAACTTAGCAGATGTCATTCGCTTCGGCATTAGATAGTGCTGACATAGACTTGTTCTCCTCGTACCATCGCATATATAAAGGGAGACCCTCATAGGTTGCAAACCTTTATCCATAAGATGCCGAGTTTGTCACCCTCTAAATGTGATACAAAGAACACAACATTTAGGGAGATTACACGTACGTCAAGTCCTTGGTAAATTTATATACTAAGGTGTATATTGCAGTTCATAGTTACTTGGTACTCCTTTTTACCTAGATTTACCTTAGTAGGCATTTCGATCTTTTATGACTCTTTTAATTTGAAAAGATCATCGAACAACTTGTCCTTAAAAGCTCGCTAAACCATCGAAAGCGACTAGTGTCACCTTTTCGTCCTTTTCTCGACTCTTAAAAGATGAAAAGGCAAAGTTTTTGTTTCTAAAAAATAATTTCACATGATCAACATGTCAAACAAAAGAAGTTTCTTCTTGGAACAAGATTGAGTAATTCCCTGTTAATTTTAAGATTGTCAACTAAGCCCTTAATGAATCTCCTTTCCTCTTTTTCTCTTGAGAGGAAGTCATCGTGGCTGAACCATTGAGTTCATCTCATAGTTCACCTTCATTGTATAATACTGAAGGGTCCTCCCAAGGAGTTCATTCGGAGCCTCCTCAATCACTTGAAGATCAAGGTTTTGAACTTGGGATTATTCCAAGTATTCAACCCCTCTCTTCTCATCCACCTCCATCAGATTCCTCGTCACCTCAAGAATATGATTTTGATACCCTTGATCATCCTATTCAGAGCCCTCAGAGTCCGCAGACTCTCGAGTTGTCTGCAGAGGCTTAGTATTCATCCGTTGAATCCGTTATTTGATTATGTTGTGATATCTCCTCAACATCCTTACAATCCTTAGGATCAGCCTGGTATTCCTTTGGAGTTATCCCCTCACATATCTCTGGTTCCTTGTCACCAGTTGTTTCCATCCATGGAGTTACAAGTGGAATTTCCAACCTCCTCTCTAGGTCATTCAGAAGTTTCCTTTACCCATGCTCCTCATATCGATGATGAACAAGCATATGAATTTCCGCTGGAAGGATTTCCTTTTACAAGAAGAGTCCCATCTCTCACTTTTCATGAAACTAGTGGGCCCATCTTGCAACATGGTTATACCACCTTAGCTCAATTAGTTTCAGATACTCCTAGTGCTTCTTCATTGTATCAAAATCCCATTTGGTCTTGAAATGCTATGCCTACATCTGGTCTGTTCATTCTGAACGTGCCCTCTCGAACTTCTGTACAAACTTTTGTCACATCACTTCATGTTCAACCTACGATTCCATGACATCTTCTCTCGTCATTTCAACCGACTCTTTCGGTTCAACCGAATGTTTCAGGTTAGGTTTTAGTTAGCTCTTCTACCCCTTCGTCAAGTGGATAAAATGTGACACCTTCTGGGGGGCAAGATCTGAATAGTCCTCGTATGTCAGGTGAAACCAATGTGAGTGGATTACAAACTCACATAGTTGGAGTGAATCAAACTTATTATGGTAGTATTCCTAACCTTGTTGGTCCATCTAGGTCAGGTAACATCCAATATCAACAACCTTATATGGCTCAGTTTCCACTCCAACAGGCTTATGTCACACATGGTTCACAAGCCTTGCTTAATCTGTCCTAAATTCCTCAAGTGAGAGCTTATGTCCAGCCTGGTCAATTCGCTATTCCTGGTGGATATGGTCAAATTCAATTCGGACATTACCAATAACCACAGGGTATATCCCAAGGAACTATCTGGCAGCCCTTGTAGCATCTAGGACAATCCTTGTAGCAACAAGGACAACCTTTGCAGTAGTAATGGAAACCTTTGTAGTAGCAAGGGAAACCTTTGCAACAAGAAGGGAAAACATTGCAGCAGCAAGGGCAACTGTTACAGTAGCAGGGGCAACCTTTGCCATAGTCTCAGTAGCCTTTGCAGCAATAGGCTCAGTTCGTTCAGCAGTCTATAGAACCCTTGTCTTCGTAAGGCCACCCTTTGCAGCAGCAAGGTCAACCTTTGCAGTAGCAAGGTCAACCTTTGCAGCAACAAGGTCAACCTTTACAGCAACAAAGTCAGCCTTTGCAGCAGCAAGGTCAACCTTAGCAGCACCAAGCTTTATATACGTATCAAAAAGGTTAGCCATTGCAAGCCCAAGATCAACCCCTATAGGAGTAGGGCAATTCTCCTTTTGTCCACGGTCAATAGGTTCAACAAACTTACAACCCATATGTTGCGTTTAATGCTTATCAGCAACCTATGGTTTCCTTTGAATCTGTTATTCGATTATGTTGTGATATCTCCTTAGCATCCTTACAATCCTTACAATCGGCCTGTAATTCCTTTTGAGTTATCCCCTCGCACATCTCTAGTTCCTTGTCACTGGTTTTTTTCCATCCGTGGAGTCAGAAGGTGAAATCCCATACCTCCGCTCCAGGTCATTCGAAAGTTTCTGCCACCCATACTCCTCATATCAATGATGAACAAGGGTATGAATTTCCTCCGGAAGGCTTTCCTTTTACAAGAAGAGTCCCATCTCTCGCATTTCTTGAAACTAGTGGGCCCAAGTTGCCACATGGTTATACCACCTTAGCTCAGTTAGTTTCAGGTACTCCTAGTGCTTCGTCATTGTATCAAAATCCCATTGGTCTTCAAATGCTATGCCTACATCTAGTCCATTCATTCTGAATGCACCCTTTCGAACTTCTGTACAAACATTTGTCACGTCACTTCATGTTCAACCTACGATTCCATCACATCTTCTCTTGTCAT
This sequence comes from Pinus tabuliformis, assembly GCA_031772625.1. Taxonomy (NCBI): domain Eukaryota; kingdom Viridiplantae; phylum Streptophyta; class Pinopsida; order Pinales; family Pinaceae; genus Pinus; species Pinus tabuliformis. The sequence goes on along the minus strand of CM062819.1, from coordinate 1,502,987,460 downwards.
TTCAACCGAATCTTTAGGTTCAACCGACTGTTTCAGGTCAGGTTTCAGTTAGCTCTTCTACCCCTCCCTCAAGTGGACAGAATGTGCCACTGCTTGGGGGCCAGGATCCGAATACTCCTTGTATGTCAGGTGAAACCAATGTGAGTGGATTACAAAATCACATAGTTGGAGTGAATCAACCTTATTATGGTAGTATTCCTAACCCTGTTGGTCTATCTCGGTCAGGTAACATCCAATATTAGCAGCCTTATATGGCTTAATTTCCCCCCCAATAGGCTTATGTCCCATATGGTTCACAAGCCTTGTTTAATCCATCCTACATTCCTCAAGCAAGAGCTTATATCCAGCCTGGTCAATCCGCTATTCCTAGTGGATATGGTCAGATTCAATTCGGGCATTACCAATACCCACAAGGTATATCCCAAGGAATTGTCCAACAACCCTTGCAACAACAAGGACAATATTTGTAGCAACAAGGACAACCTTTGCAACAACAATGGAAACCTTTGCAGTAGCAAGGGAAACCTTTGCAGTAGCAAGGGCAAACATTGCAGTAGCAAGGGCAACTGTTATAGTAGGAGGGGCAACCTTTGCCATAGTCTCAGTAGGCTTTGCAGCAGTAGACTCAGTTTGTTCAGAAGTCTACTCAACCTTTGTCCTCACAAGGCTAACCTTTGCAACAGCAAGGTCAACCTTTACCGCAATAAAGTCATCTGTTGTAGCAACAAGGTCAACCTTGGCAGTAGCAAGCTTTATATACGTAACAAAAAGGTAAGCCTTTGCAAGCCCAAGGTCAACCCCTGTAGCAGTAGGATAAATCTCCTGTTTTCCACAATCAACAGGTTCAACAACCTTAAAGCTCATGTGTTGCATTCAATGCTTATCAGTGGCTTATGGCAGGGAAATATCAAACCTACCCATGACCAAATCCACCTTATGGTCAAGGTAACCCTCAGTGGGGACCAAATTAGGTCCCGTATGGAAAGAATTCTCCACTATAGCGGAAAAATCCTTACGAGAAAGGATGGAACACACAATTTGGGTTTACTAAAAAACGCTATATGCCGTTCAACATGCAATTTCCTTTCTTAGCTGCGTTGGAGCTACCCGATGTCTCGAGGCTCATGAATGATTCCATTCTTCATTCGCCTTATTCGCCTCCAGTTCCAACTAAAATTCCAAGTGATTTCCCGAAATTTGAAGGAAAGGGTAAGGAGGACCCACAAGCCCATGTGATGACATATCGCCTATAGTGCTCCTCCAATTTGTATGTCAACGATTCCATCTGTCTTCGTATCTTTCAGAGAACTCTCACAGGTGTTGCCGCAAAATGGTATATCGAGTTGCTGCGAGGTACCTATGATGACTTCAACTCTCTCGCTCTGGCCTTCCTCACCCACTTCCAATTGCTAGTTCAGTATGAAACTAGCACTCATTTGCTAAGATCCCTTAAGCAAGATACCACGACCCACATTTTTGATCATATCAATGAATGGAGACATCAACGTCACCTCATAAATTTTCAAATTGTTGATGATTTGTTGACTGAATGGTTAAAAAAATCATTTGTTAACAAGATTGATAAGGATATAGCTATGGGTGGATTTGTTACTGAAGAGCAGGCTATCTCCCGTGCCCAGTATCTAAACGTAGTCTATTCACAATCTGGCATGTTGTATTAGATGTTTCCTGATGCTCCGACACCATCTTCGGATCTGATAGCATCAAAGTCTCCTGATGTACCACTTGTGGATGGTGTGATTGGTTCTGTGTCTTAGACTTCCATGAAAGCTTCTTCGAAGCATAAATCTGTTTCAAACACTGGTTCCAATAATCCTTCGAAAAATTCATCCAGTCCTGGTAAAACCTCTGAGGTACATGTTGTTCAGTCTACCGCAATAGATAAGGCCTCTAAAGGTAAGAAGAAGGGAAAAGGTAAAGCCAAAGCTGATGCCCCAAAACAGGATCCACCCAAGTCATCTGCTAATGATGCTTCTAAAAGAAAGCCCAAATATCCTTGCCTCATCTGTGAGGAAGATCATTACACCAAGGATTGTCCTCGACATTCTGAAGTTAATCGCTTGTTGAAAGGGACTCCGACTGTCTTAAAAGAACCTTTTCCATCTCAACAGATGCAGTTGGTAGACCAGATGCAATCCTCTGCTTCCTCAGGTTCCCAAGTTTTCATGATGCAAGGTTCATCACCTATTTCGATTGCTACTTGAACAAAGCACTATCAAACCACGCATAAGAAGACGGTGGAGAAAAAAGTCACTGATATCCCTTATACTTCTAGTTCGTCTAGTTCTGGTCCACTCCATATTGAGCACCCTAACAGTGAGTCCATAATCCAACCACCTCCCAAGTGTGTACTTCCGAAATCATCTTATAATCTGAATACTAGAGCTGCACAACACTACAATATGTTGAGGATTTAGCTTAAGCACTTTCAGTGATGTTTGCCTTGGAGGCTCTTCAAACTTGTCCAACACAACGAAATTCATTGTTGTCTGCTATAGGTGTTATTGATCATTCTGATTTGAGTTTTATTACCTTAGATCTTGAAAACCATGTTCCTCGTCTTCCTCATCAGATTTCTTTTCTCATACATATTCTTATCAAAGGAAAGGTGACGCATGAGACTCTTATTGATGAAGGTGCTTCCACCTGCAACATGTTTGTTTCATGTTGGAAGGCCATTGGCTCTCCTTCTATTAACCAGTCCCCAGACACCATGGAAGCCTTTAATGGTAGAGGCTCACGTCCATATGGTGTTCTCACGAACTTTCTGATTACATTGGAAGGAAATATTGTTGAATTAGAAGTAGAAGTTTTAGATGTGAATCTCAACTACAACCTTCTTCTCGGGAGAAGCTAGACCCATGTTATGTTTTGTGTTGTTTCTTCTTTGTTCCGAGTGCTTTGTTTTCCCCACAAAGGAAAATTTTTCATCATTGACCAATTGTCTTTGTTTTCTTTTGGTTCATCCAATGACAATGTTCCTTACGTGTGAAATACTGAGGTTTCTTATGAGAGTGTGGGGGTAGGTCTCTTCAAAGACTCTGCTTTAATGGGTACTTTTACTCTCCCACCTCTACATGTTAATTCGATCAATATGATCTCAGTTTCTACGGATCCTTGGATTATCCCTACCCAAGATCGGATTGATTCATTTGGTGATTCTATGCCTTTATGTCCATTGGAGAAAAATTATCAAGAAATTGTCTTAGCTTCGATGGCCACTTCAGAAAGTCATATTGTTTTCAATATGAACCTTCACACTTATGTTCCATCCCCTTGGCTTGGTTCTTGGGATTCTCCTAATCCTTTGAACGAGATATTCCCCACTGATGAGAGTATCATTGAGGTCATGTCCCTGGATGAAACTCCTTAGAATGGTCTCCATCATCATTCTTCATTTCTTCCCAGCCCCAGTGAGATGCCTTTATGTCTTGAAGTGTTTGTTTCTCATTGCCCCACACTTCAACTTCAGACACCTGTCCTGGTGCATGAAGTTCCATCAGAAGGTAATATGGGAAACATCACTACTACTATGCCCCTTGACATTTCCATTAAATCTTGAATTATCGAGAACATTCATATTGGGGTTTCCTGTTCTCCAGATGATATCAGGGTTTACACTCAAATTTTCAAAGAATTTCAAGACGTCTTCGCATGGTCATATGAGGAAATGTCTGGCATTGATCCAACAATAGTGGTGCATGAGATACCAACTTATCCTGGTGCAAATCTTGTTTGCCAACGACTTCGCCCCATGCATCCTCGAAAGGTTGTTTCTATTAAAGCAGAAGTGGAGAAGCTTTTGAAAGAAGGTTTTATTTATCCTATCCCATTGACAGATTGGGTACCCAACATTGTTCCTATTACTAAAAAGCACGGCACGATCCATGTCCATATTGATTACCGTGATATCAATCATGGATGTCCAAAATAAAATTATCCCACTCCTTTTATCAATCAAATTATCGAGGAGTGCATTGGGAGTGATATTTTCTCATTCATGGATGGTTTTTCTGGTTACAACCAGATCAACATTTCATCTGCTGATCAACATAAAATGGCCTTTATCTGTCCCTGGGGTAATTTTTCTTATAAAAATATTCCTTTTAGTTTAAATAATGCTGGTGCTACCTTCGAAAGAGAAATGTCTTATGCATTTCGTGACATTCGACACATTGTTCAACATTACCTTGGTGACTTAACAACTCATTCTGTTAAGCATCATGACCATCCGGATAACTTAAGATCCATCCTTTTGCGATGTCGGCATTATAATATCCATCTCAATCCACACAAGTGTGTTTTGCATTGATTCTGTCCGACTCTTGGTTTTTGTGGTGTCCTGCAAAGGTATCTGAATCGTTCCTTTAAAATTTGAGGTGATTGTCAATTTACCCCCCTCCCCCCTACTTCGTTGCTGCAATTGCAGAGCCTACAAGGAAAGGCTAAATTCCTTCATCAATTCGTCCCTAATTATGTTGAGCTCGCCAAGGGTTTTACTACTTACTTAAGAAGGGGATCCCTTTCATTTGTGATTAATATTTCCAGAAATCATTCGATGCTTTCAAAGACACGCTTATCAATGCTCCTTTATTGCATCCCCCCGATTATCGATGCGATTAATTCATATACTTGGCTGCAATTGATACTACTATTGGTATGGTGTTAGTTTAGGACAACGACTATGGCAATGAGCACGTGGTTTACTATTTAAGCAGAAATATTCTCAATACTGAGTCTTAATATGCCCATGTAGAGAAGCTCGCCTTGACAGCACTCCATGTTGTCCAAATATTTTGACACTATATCCTTTTACGGAAAACCACCATGATTTCTGATTGCAACCCCATGACCTATATACTGAATCTTTAGTTTCTTTAGGGATAATACTCCAAATGGATCGTTATCCTGCAAGTGTTTGATTTGGAATTTACCACTGCCAAATCAAATAAATCTCTCGTTTTTGCTGAGTTGATCTGTGCCCTTCCATCTGCAAGCACTTCGACTAATTTTACTGAACAGATTCCCGATGAAACTCTGTTTCTAATCAGTACTCTCAACACATGGTATGGAGATATTATTTTTTATCTTCAAACCCAAACCTTCAAATTTTATTTGTCTCAATCTGACCGACGCCACTTCCGGCATCAGTCCCAACCCTATTAGATCCTTGGTGATACATTGTATTAGGTTGGTGTGGACTCTATTATTCGCAGGTGTCTCACCCTAGAAGAGGTTGAATGGGTCTTAAATGATTGCCACTCTAGTGCTTGTGGTGGTCATATGTCTGGATATGCCAATGCTCAGAAAATCCTCCACGTCAGTTATTTTTGGCTTTTTATATTTAAATACTATATTCTAGCTATCCAAAAATGCCATGAATGCTAGATTTTCAATCGCAAGCAGCACGCCCCACCCGCACCCTTACACCCAGTAGTTACCGTTGGACCATTCGCTAAATGGGGCATTGATTTCATGACATCTAACCCTCACTTGGCTGGGGTAAATGGTTATATAATCGTCTCTATCGACTATTTTACTAAATGGGCTGAGGCGATGCCTACATACAATGCTGACGGTATCATTGTCGCTTAGTTCCTTTTAAACCACATCATAACATGTTTTGGTGTTCCTCAAGCCATTATGACTTACCATGGATCACATTTTCATCAGCACATGATGCTAGAGCTAAATGCTCAGTTGGGCCTTCATCATGATACCTCAACTCCTTATTGTCCACAGGCCAATGGCTAAGTTGAGGTAGTTAATAAAGTTTTGATTTCTATGCTTCAACGTACTATTGGGAAGCACAAAAAGGATTGGCATTTGATGCTATTCTCATCTCTATGGGCTTACAGAACTTCTGCTAAGATGACCAATGGATTCACTGCATTCTAGCTGGTGTATGGTTTAGAGGCAACTCTTCCAATTGAATGTAAAATCCCTTTGCTCAAATTAGCTATCGAACTTTTTTTGGATACCTCGCCTGAAGAGGAACATCTATTGTATCTTTAAATGCTTGACGAGACTCATCGCATTGCTGCAATGGTTATCGAAGCTCAAAAGAAACGGGTCAAAGCTCATTTTGGCGAGACCATTTCTCCTGCACTTTTGCTGAAGGCAACTTAGTCCTTCTTTATGATCAGGAAAACGACAAATTGGGAGAAGGATATTTTAAACCCATGTGGCATGGGCCCTACATCATTAAGTGGGTCTTACAAAAAGGTGCCTACAAGCTATGTGATTATGAGGGAAATGAATTATCCAAACCTCGTAATGGGTTGTATCTGAAGAAGTATTATGCGTGAAATTCAGGTAATGACTTTTTCACATTAGTGTGCATTTTTTTGTTTTTGGTGTGTTTTTTTTTCTTTCCATACATGTGTTTTTCTGGTTACCCTATATTCCTCTTGGTTTGCAGATGTCATCAAGTCATTACATTGGTTTTGTTGATGGTGCTTGTCATAGCACACGGAACCTGTCTTCCACAACATGGGTACTCTATGCCCCTAATGGCAAGTTGATTAACTTACAAGGTATCTGCCTTGGTCAAACAACTAATAATATTTTTGAATACATTGCAGTCATTGAACTATTGTTAGAAGCAGTTGCTCTTGGCATTAGGGATTTACTTGTCAAGTTGGATTCACAGCTTGTCGTGTTACAATTAAACAATCGTTACTCAGTGAGAAATCCACAAATATTGCGTATGTATCTATGTGTTAGATTGTTGGAAAGAAATTCTGATTTCATCACATATCAACACATTCCACGTAATTTAAATGCATTAACATATGCATTAGAAAAATTTGTTCTTGATAGGCATTTGCGTCATTTATAAAACTGATCATATTATGGACACATAAGTAGGAAATAAAAGATGCAAGTGCAGTCATTGAACTATTGTCAGAAGCAGTTGCTCTTGGCATTAGGGATTTAGTTGTCAAGTTGGATTCATAGCTCATTGTGTTACAATTAAACAATCATAACTCAGTGAGAAATCCACAAATATTGCGTATGTATCTACGTGCTAGATTACTGGAAAGTATTTTTGATTTCATCACATATCAACACATTCCACGTAATTTAAACGCATTAACAGATGCATTAGAAAAATTTGTTCTTGATAGGCATTTGTGCCATTTATAAAACTGATCATATTATGGACACATAAGTAGGAAATAAAAGATGATATATATATATATATATATATATATATATATATATATATATATATATATATATATATATATATATATATATCATGCCTGTCAGAGTGTTTACATCAAGATATCAAGAAAAATAAAGTGTTTTGGGACACTTGGCTTTAAAAGCCTACAAAATGTGTAAAAGAGCTAGAAAGGCTATCAGCCTACATGGTGCTCATGATAGCACGAGACTTCTCTAATCACTCGACCTAAGAACCAACGCAATCTCGCAGATACTCCCACTATGTGTCTTTGCCAACGAAGTGGAACCTCATCAATAGTGGTATAATCTGGGACTCCTCGAGTTATCGCCTCCAGGTTACCCTCCATCCCAGCTAAGGGGTTTGCCCCTTCTTCATAGTTTGCTCCCAAAATCTGATGAGAAACTCGCCATGCTATTGGCGACATGCCTAGTGGTCTCTCTAGTCTCACATATGCACGTTTATCACAAGTTGAGTCTCAGTTTACACTTTTACAAAAAATCATGAAACTTGAAAAAATACAAAAAACAAGTTTTTGCTTGCATCGGTCCACTGTTCTCCTGGTGGAAGGAGTATATCTCGATCCCACCTAAAATCCATGCCAGCATAAGCATAGTCATCTACCATGAGTAGTTGGCATTCTATCAAAGCGAAAAATTATGGTGGGTAATGCATATGTTGACCAATTCCTCCTCGAGGCATGAGTTGACCCCATCTCACAAGTCTCGGATCTTGGGGGGCAGGATTTGGTACCTCTGTCAACTTATACCTGAATAATGGAACTCTCTCTAAAAAGAAGGGCACCAGTATCGATCCGAACCCAAATTGCTTCAGGTGTCCATGCTTCCCCTTAGTCAATTTCCTTTTCATATTTGTTAGAAGGCCTCCACACCAGTTAAATATGGTGGGAGTCAAACATGCAATAGCGTATTGGAACTGAGATTTTGAAGCCTCATGAAAGGCTTGTGTGCCAGATACACGTGCCATAGTGAATAGTATTGTTCTCAAGATGAGTTTGTTGGGGATTGTTTCTATCTTCACCTTCCCTCCATTGGTCATTTTGGCACCTAGAAAATGCCTCTGGACTAGAGTTCTCGTACTTTCAACCCCTGGGTGAGATTCAAAGAGTTGCATCGCTTCCCCTCGTCAGGACAATCCCGTAATTAAGTAGATATCCATCTCCTCAAGTTCTAGTTCTTGGCATTTTATGATGAAGATCTCTTGACCTACATCCCAGAGACTAATCAAATAAGGTAGCAATTCCATTTGAGCCCTTAACCCTATGGTCCTGAATAACTTTACCAACCCGCAATTCCTTAGAGAAATTATGCATTCAGGATTCTGAGCTGCTTCGTGGTCTTCGTCCACATGGCCTCTTTATTTCCATTCCAAGACCATGATCTCCTACAAAACATCATTTAACACCAATTAATGCTTTTCACATGGATTAAAATCATAATTTTTTTCTTGAAAAGAGGGTTTTCCTTCCAAAAAATCTTCCTCGGCACAATCGCACCAATTTTTTCAAACAAAGTGATGTCATCATGCGAGCCTTTGGGCTCAAGCGCGATCATCACGGGTCTAATGACCATACCTGCGATGATCGTCGGCGCCCTAAAAAATAAAAATCCTCCATTATAGCATAAAAATTACCATTTAAAATACGTCAAACAACGATAAAATTCAAGAGCAGGGTTGGGCCTCTTACCTCTTGCAGACGGTTCACGAAATGGCACCTTGGATCTCCCATAACAGCCACTTGAAAATAGAGAAAATTAGGGCACAAAGGCACTTTCAGAGCTTGCTATGGTAAAATGGTAAAAAAATGCATTTACTTTTGGTTATTTATAAGCTTTTAAAGTCATTTTTGTCAATATTTTAATAATATTTTAATGTTTTTTCTTGATATCAATGATGGGTGCATTTCTTTGTGCAGTTACCGATACCTTCGAATGAATAGTGATCATTATTGACTGATTCTTGCTAATTTTATTTCATCTCTTTTTCGAACTCATTAAATAAATTAAAAAGGAAACCCCCTTGGGGTCATCTTTGAGCTCTTTTCTTACTCTCGAAAACTGAAAATATTGCAGAGTACTTGTTGTTTTGAACTCGTTAAAGTAAATGAATCAACGTCACCTCACTATACGTTTACCCCTTTTTTGGGCTGAGATTGACTATTTACAAAAAAGGTACACCTTGAGCGACATGGTCAAGAGGTTCTCTCGAATATTATTTTCTACCTTTTTGGATTCGAGAAACAAAGTACGAAAAGGGACATGATGGAGTTTTCTTTTTCGTCCCTTTTTCAAAATCAACAATGTAAACTTTGAAACGGGAACTGTAAACTCAAAACGAGAACTCTAGCCAAAAAACCCCTTAAAAACATCAAAAACAGTGCTAAAAACAAAAAGTGTTGATGCTGGAATAACACTTTTTTTTTCTAGGGTAAATTTTGAACATGTTTTAAAAATGGCGGTGAAAACCAATTTTTTATGCAAAAATTGTCCCAAAAACGCCTTCAAAACAAAAAGTGTTAACGTTGGGATAACACCTTTTTTTCCCTTTTTTTTTCAAGGGTAATATTTCAACATTTCGAAATAATAGCGTAAAATATTTTATCATGACCCTAAAAAAGATTAAAATTTCAAACAAATAATGAAAACATAAAAAAAAAAAAAAAAAAAAAAAAAAAAATTAAAACAATGAAAAAACGCAAAACAAAAAAAGTTTAAAAATTAACAAAACATAAATTAAAGCATATACTAAAAAAAGAACATAAAAAAAAAAAAACAAAAAAAAAAAAATCAATCATAAAAATGTAAAAAAAAACTAAATTAAAAAACTAAAAAACACTTGAAAATTATAAACAAATAAATAGTAAAAAAACATATTTAAAAAAATGGAAAAAATGGAAAAAATCAAAAATCAAAAATCAAAAATCTTGTAAACAATAAAAAAAGTTGTCAAAAAAAAAGAAATATATATATATATATATATATATATATATGGAAAAGAAAAAAAAAATTTAACAAACTATAAAATTTAGGTAAAAATAGAAAAATTTAAAAAACATTATCAAAAAACTAAAAAAAAAATGAAAATTAAAACAAACTAAATTTAATAAAAACATAGAAAATTAACCAAAAAATAATAATTTAAAAACTACTAAAATTAAGATTAAAATGTTAATTACTTAAAAAATATATATATATATATTAAAAAGACAAAAAAAAAAGTAAAAAAAAAATTATCTCATAAATCATAAAAGAATTAGGAAAAAAAAACAATATATATATATATATATATATATATATATATATATATATATATATATAAAAGTAAATAAAAATAGAAATAAAAACATTAAAAAAACCTAGGAAAAAAAAATAAAAACAAATTAGATTAAAAAAGAAAAAAAACATAAAAAATCCACCAAAAAAAATAAAAAACTAGTAAAATTAACATAAAAAACATTTAAAAAAAAACTAAAAAAATAAAAAAACACTGAAAATAAAACAAAAAAAACCCAAAAAGTTTAAAAAAATTTAAAAATATGCCTTTTCAAATTAAAAAAAAAAAAAAAAAAAAATTTTAAAAAATTTAAAATTTATAAATAAACATTTATTTATCTATTTAAAAAAAGAAAAAGAAATTAAATTTTTTTAACACACATTGTTTTTTTTATTTAGAAAAGTATATATTAAAATTTTTTAAATTAATTGATAAACAAGTTTGTTTTTTTTTTATTATTTAAAAAAAAACAATTATTAATTTTTTTTTTTTTTTTTTTTATTATTTAAAAAAACCAATTATTTTTTTTTTTTAAACAATGTTTTTTTTTTTAATTTAAAATGAAAATATTTATTTAAAAAAAAAAAAACAGTTTTAAAATTTTTATTTAAAAAAAAAATTATTCAAAAATTTGTTTTTTTGGGCCAGGGGCGATTCCTGGAATCGCCCCTCGGCCCCCCGGGCGGCCTGCGGCGGCTCGGCCACGGGCCGCCCGGGGGGCCGATGGGCGATTCCGGGAATCACCCCTGGCCCAAAAAAACAAATTTTTTAATAATTTTTTTTTTTAAATAAAAATTTTAAAACTGTTTTTTTTTTTAAATAAAAATTTTCATTTTAAATTAAAAAAAAACATTGTTTAAAAAAAAAAAATTTAATAATTGGTTTTTTTTTTTAAATAATTAAAAAAAAAAAAACAAAAAACGTTGCTTAAAAAAAATAAATTTTTTAATAAATGTTTTTTTTAAATAAAAAAAAAAAGCAAATGTGCTTATCAATATCAAATTTGTATAAGAAAAATTTAAATTTTTTTGTATTTTTTTTTTGGTCTTTTAAATAAAAAAGGTAAGTTTAAAAAATTTTAATTTTTTTTTAATTTTTTTTTTTTGTATGTTTAATCAATTTTGTTTTTGATTTTTTAAATAGAAAATACATGATTCTTGAAAAATTTAATTTTTAATTTTAAATACATGTTTTTTTAATTTTTTTTTTTTTTAAAGATATATTTCTAAAATTTCTATATTTTTATGTTTTTTCTTTGTAAATCTCAGTGTATTTTTGGTTTTTTTGTTTTTTTTTAAATGTTTTTAATGTTAATTTTACTAGTTTTTTATTTTTATTTTTTTAATTTTCTATTTTTTTTTTTAATCTAGTTTGTTTTCATTTATTTTTTTATTTATTTTTTCTTGTTTTTGTTAATGTTTTTTTAGTTTTTATATTTTGACTTACTTAATTTTTTATATATATATATATATATATTTTTTTTAAATTATGTTTTTTTTTTTTTCCAAATTCTTTTATAGTGTATGAGATAATTTTTTTTTATTAACATTTTTTTTTTGGTCTTATTTTATATATATTTTTATATGACTTTCTTGAAGTAATCAACATTTAAAAAAATAAAAATAAAACAACTTAAAAATTCTTTAAGTAATCATAATTTAAAAAAACAATGGACATAATAAATTTTAAAGTGTGAAAAATAAGTCCTCTAAAAAAAAAGGTATGATGTATAACGCGTTGCATCAACACGTTTCAAAATCAGCATAAAAATCACTAACATTTAAAAACGAATATTTATATTTGATACATGAGAATATTTAAATTGTCAAAAATATGCTCCAAAAAATAATTATTGTATTCTGCATCACCACTCTTCAAAATCGGGTCATATTTTTACTACCTCTATGAAACGGATAATCGTATCGGTTATTTACAGTGCCAAAAACTATGTTCTAAAAAAAATATGTGTATTCTGCATCGCCCCTTTTCAAAATCGGGTCAAGTTTTTGCTATCTCTACGAAATGGGTAATAGTATCAGTTCCCGTTTCAAAGTTTACATTGTTAATCTCTAAATGTGAAAAAGATAGCAAGTTATTCCTACGTTGGACTCATTAAAATTTTACGATGAAAGGCTTGTCACCATCATGAGACCGAGCTTCTCTTTCCTAGGGCTCGTAAAACTTAATAGGATGGATTCATTTGAAGAATGAAATTACATGACAAGCATATATTATCCCCTTCAAGCTTGTGATAAAAATACTTGTGGTACTCGCTAGAAATAGCGGCGAAAAATGAATATGAAACATCCTTTATATAGGAAGCATGTCGCTCTTAAACATGACACTCTTCTGCTCTCGTGTCAGGTTTGGGATATCCTCACTCAGTCACTTGTCCTCCCGGGTTTCGGTGATCCATTTTTCCTCTCATTTGACTATTCCATATTGTCATCATGACGTTTAGTCCTATGTTGAGTCAGATGCTACCACACTTTGGAGTCGTGTCGCTAGTGTTTAAGAGAAGCTCAATCTGCAGTTATTTACCTATACATTGTTTGAGTCATTGTCAATCTTGAAAATTATTCCACTTTATTTCTTGTTTCTTTTCTATGATGGGGGATTCATCATTTCCCTCCTTCAACGGGTCGCTTCCTATGTACTTCAGCTCATTATCCAGGAAGATGACTTAGAAACTCCCTTTTAGTACCTTAGAGCTTGCATGCCTTAATGGAAAGTTCTTCGCATTCAACGACATGTCTTCCTCATTGGCTTTGAATCGGGTTATTCCATGATTGTTTGACTTCAACTTCATTATCACATTCATGGATTGTATTGTTGTACCTTGAGGGCCATTGTCATTATTGGTGGTTTCTCTCGTACCCGTTAACGACCTACATCACTAGCTAGTAATCAGGTAGTGTTCTAGCCTGTTCAACTTCAACACATTCATTCACATGTTAGAATTCATACTTTGACCAAGTCGGAATCGATCGCAAGACGCTGAGTCTTTTCTATTATGACTCAAGTTGCATGGAGTTATATGTTGTTCATGATTGTACACATGTTTCTACGATACGGATGGTTGTGACCATACTATGGGACTTTACATTTATGATGATCCTCATTATCTGGATGGTTGCGCCCATACCATGGATCTTTTCATATAGTATTCATCATCCAGATGGCTGCATCCATGCCATAGATTCATGTCTGGATCTCAGATATGTATATGTATATGCACCCTTGATTTGTAGGTCTCTTGACAGTGCGTGTCCTCGTCCTTGCAAGAGCTCGTAAAGCATCCCAGCCATCACCCCTCGTTCTGCCTCCATGCTTTAAGGGGCATCTGTTATACAGTACTTTGTCACACCTCCTACACTTCCCTGTGACATACCCTAAAGTGCCTGAAACATGACCATTATACAGTATACTTAACCATGTATACAACTTAAATTCTTCATTTGGAAAATGCCTTGAGCTTTGCCTAAAGAAATAGCTCTTAAAACCATAAAATGAGGGTCATCGCTCTTACGAGGATTAACACAGTGATGGTTGCCTATTGCAGTGTACTTAACCAGCGATGGCATCGGCCTGTTCCCTTGCAAACCCGTGATGATCCTAAAGAGGTAATTTTCCCAAACTGGATGAGAAGTTTCCTGATCTAGAAGCGTCCATAGTGACGAGCTGGAGGTTGTTTGGTATATATGAGGCTGAATCCTCCCAACTTGGCATCTTGGTGTTATCCCTATGAGATAAATCTTTGAGATGAGGCCCTAATCCTCTCTTTGGAGAGGTCCTAACTCAATTTCCCAACCTATAAATTCATCCTCTCCCATTCCCAAATGGTTTCTCTATGTCTATTTGAACCCTTATGCTAAGCTTGTGCCTAGATGCTATTCATTAGACTTGGAGAAGGGGTGTTGTAGTGTTGTTTTAATCAATCTTAATTGAATGAGACTGTAACATTTAATTGTCAACCTAGGGTAGGTCTTACTTTTTCAATGGAGTTTGCACTTTCTGTGCCGATACACTCAAGCCAAGAATAAGAAAATGTAGAAAATAGTAAAGGATGTCACTGATCTAAATTGCTGAATCAAACCCTGCATGTAGACATAAAAACACTCTACACAATTAAATCAAAACTGGCAGTTATCAAAGTAAAGGTGCGCCAGACAGGGACTAATATCTACTCCAGCTTGTTACTATCATTATGTTGATTTACTCAGTGTAACAACATAATATAAATGGAAACATCAACGAATATAATCCACGATTTGTACAACAACAACGAGAAATCATAAATCAATTAACTAAACTAGAATGTATGCTACATCTATCACTGCAATCCCTTCCAAAGAGGAGGGCCCTTCCTCCTTAGAAGGCTGCAGGAATAACACAAAAGTGCTTAACAAATCAGCTAAAGAATAGTAACATGATCACCGTGCTGATTGATATTAAAAATAAACTCAGAATTATAGAAGCAGAGTAATAGTACTTTTCTATATGTCGTATCCTTGTATAGCAAAAATCGAGTTCCTTTATAGTTATTACAACCCAAAATTAGAAACATATTAGTCATGAGAATGTCACGATTCTCATGCTGATAAAAAATAAAAGTAGTTACAACCTATTACTAAATACAAATATACATCAGTTATGATTGCAACCACTTGGCTCTTGTTGCTTCCAAAATAAACAATCCCTCCAGCTGACAGTTGTTATGTGGAATACTACCAACATTTACCAGCTTCGGTGCAACAACATCGAGTGAATGGCAGTTCGGAATGTCGTGGCATCACAGGCGACAACACTTTTGGTATGACGGTGGATTCTTGTATCAGCGCGTGATGTGACAGCATCATGTAACAACATCCAATGTTGTAACAACAACTTGTAATAACATCCAAGGTGTAACAGCGAACCATTCTACCCTTTTCCTACAGTTAATCCACGCTACCTATTTGCTTCATATCTTTGTTCTTGCGAGCCAACACCTAAAAAGAAGAGCTTCCCAAAATCATTCCTCAATACTCTCCCAATTAGCCACAAAAAGGAATAAAGCCTCATATTATTCGGTAAAATACAGCAAAGTAACATGATAGTAAAATAGTTTAAAAAGCTAAGAAAACAGGGAATTTTATCATGTAAAGTCATAGGCCTGGAGGACAGAAAGGTCAAAACTGGGGAAAGAATATGCAGAAAATAGGTAAAAAACCACACCTAACATCTCCCCCCAACTGAAGCAACTGCATGTCCCCATCTAGAATCTCAGCTCCTTCTACTGTAGCCTCGATGCAAGTCTGTGAAATTGTAGGCACCAGCATTATCATCGCCTGGAGCTCTGAATGCTTGAATGGCCATCAACTGACGTGGCCAATATTCCTCTACGTAGTCACATAGTTGGTAATCAGGCTGATACTCCTCCATTGGCAACCATATCAAAGCAAATTGGAATCTAAGGCCAATCCAGAATTCCCCCAGTGTTTGCACAATCTGAGCATATTCTGGCACCCATGTAACAATAGCCATGAAGTTCCTGTACTGAAAGGGATCCCCTTCTTATAGATCCATGCAATAGGTCTCAGTGCACTTGAGACATATGGCTAGCACTCAACATTTTATATTTGTATACAGGTTGAGGTAGATCCTTACGCTCCTTTTCCTATAGGTGGCCAATTGTTCTCTGATTTCTAGAGTGCTCAGGAATAGTTTAAACTCACACCGGAGTTCGTAAGCCATCCCTAGTTCAGCCCTGATCCACAATGTTGTTCTCTCCTCGTTGGCTTCTACTGATTTCTTGGCCAGGTGCAACTCAATCTGATTCCTCATGAATGAAAGGAATTCCCACAACTACAAAGCCCCCATGTAGGATAAGACACTCGCCACCATATTCGCGCTAACATATTCACCCATGATATTGTGCAAGAATAGCTCATACAGTAAGCTCTGGTAATCAAAGTCAATGGAGCAAACAATTTCTAAACAAGTACAAGTTGAAGAACACAAATAGGATCTATTCTCAAAAATTACCTTTAATTGAAATAAGTAATAACATTCCCAAAGGAACACTGGGTATGACGGGGATGGCCGCTTGCATGCTAGCAGGTTTAGAGCAAGGTCAAGGAGGTTAGTCTTGTCATTCATCAGGTTTGAGACCTATTGATTCAGCTAATACCGCTGCTCATCCTTCTTCTTTATAACTTCCTTATGCCTTCGTGCTTCCTCTTCTCTTTCCCATTCTTCTTTTAGCCATTTTACTCTCAGGGAATCCATCATTTTTTTATGTACTTTGAGTGAGATCACTCCCTTCTATAGAGAGAGTGCCATCTGCTTCAACTTTTGTAGCTCTCGAAACAACAACGTCTTCTCAGAACACCATCCTTCATCAGGACCCGGTGTTCTTCCTCATGCACTATCAATTGAGGGTGTAACAGCCTCCTGAGGGTGAAATTGTTCCACCTCGGCTGCTAGTTCTTATGTAACAACAACTTCGTTAGTGGATTTTCTCACAGTTTCTTTATCTTCCTGGTTAGCTTCCATTTTCACTGTTGGTTCTTATGTAGTAGGAGTGTTATCCACAGACTTATGTACATCATTTTTCTTTGGATCAGCTTCTGTCTTCACTGTTGGTTCTTGTGTAGCAGCAGTCTTGACCGTAGGCTCATGGGTGTTTGATTCCCCTTCCTTCCCTTGGATGACTTCCTGCTCCACTGTTGGTTCTGATGAAACAACAGTGTCAGCGAAGGGCTCTTGTGTATCCATTAGCCGGTCACTTCCTGTGGATTGTGCCATCTCAATTGCTGGTTCTTCTGTGACAACAACGTCCTCGATGGGTTCTTGTGTAACAGCTTCCCAGATTTGAGTTTCAGTCTCCCTTGAGGTGGTGTCTATTGCACAGACTTTAAATAATGCTGCCACCAACTTCTCAGCACAAGCTATGCACACAGTGCCCGGGAAATCTCCCCTTCTTGCCCTGTCCATGGCCTCTGCCAAAGTATCTATCCCTAGGGCTCTTGGCTCTGCCTTTACTTTTGCTAGCTGTTCCCTTAGTTATCTATTTTCTTTCTCTAAAATTTCAATTTTTGATAGAAAGGATTGGGTTTCTCTCTTACCAGGTGAAGAAGGTCCCTCTGGCTGAGCTTGCTCCTTGTTCTTCTACTATGTTTCTTCTTTGTTCTTTCTTGACATGGATGGGGACTCTAGGTGACCGCTAACCCTTATCCTCTACTTCGGCCTCCTATCACCAATTGGTTTATCAACTGACCTCTTTCTAACCCTTACTATTGAGGGTTGGGGTTGCTCCTTTGTCACCTCTGGAGCTTCCTAAAACATCTCGGTTTTCCTTCTGTGGGTGATCTTGGGCCTCTTCCTCATGAATTCTTCCCAAATCTTGCCTTGTCAGCTCAAAGCGTCCAACACAATGAGTTTGATAAGGCCATGGTTAGTCACGCACATTTCTGGATGTGCAACTGTTTTCACAGCCATGGCCATGTGCCTAATGTTGCCCAGCAAGAAATAAGTAAGGTTGATCAACTGCAGATGTCGAAGGTGGTTCAGCAATGGAGAGTGATAATTAAACACAATTTTTTCCCTTCCCTCGCAAGTAATGTACTTGATGCAGTAGAGGGAAACATCCGCCCATGGCTAGGATAGTGACAATCTATCAATTCCCCTTACTTTCTTTACTAGTGACTCTTCTTCTTGGAGGAAATCCACTTTCGGTGAGGGGTCATTGACCTTCCTATTGAACCACCTCCTTCCTTCCATTGGCAATCGTGTTACTCTGGAAATCACCTCTTCCGTGACCTCTAGCTTCAACCCTCTGACCTCTTTCTAGTTTCTCTCTAGATTCTTTGCAAATTACATGGCAACACCACCGTCTGATCCTCCCAACCTCCAGAAGAATTCAAACTAGCTTGCACCCTTGAAAATCTAGCATGCTTATGGGCAATCCTCCATGGCTTTTGTGGTCCCTGTCTCATGTCGTATTGCTACTTCTCCCATTTCTTATGCAAATTTAGTGTTGTTCCACCTGCTTCTCCTTTCCTTTAGGTGCTCTGGGCTAGTCGACACACAACCGAGTTGTTTCAACCTGCACTGTTATCTTCCACTTCTCTGAGCACCCTGAATGGGGAATCAGTGCTTCCAACAGGGATAAATGGTAGGGTGGTAGGGTGGCACAAGTGGAGATTTCGAATTGGTATTTGATACTCATGGTTCGTATTGCACAATAAATTTTTCCTCACTGGTCAGTCATGGGAAGGTCTCATCGATGGTACACTTACCCTTTTTGGTATGATCAACATTAAGTAACAATAACTACAAGGTCATCATGCCTTAATTGCAGGATTTTTCGAATAATCACAAATCATGCAATGGTCATGTTGCAATATGATTTGTTCCCCCCGGGCTTGAATATGAAAGCCGTGCTCGGGCGTCAAGAGTCATGTTAAGTTTCCAGAATTACCAAATAAATAGAATTCAATATTACCTTTTGATGACATACCTGGGTGACATGGGGCGAAGTAATGGGCGGTGCGACGTGTGAACCAAGCTCTGGCAGCGAGACACACAAACTTAATTCTAATGACGAGGATCATGGTGAACTTCTGCTACTTATTACACTAAAATATATCATTTATTCTTGAAATGTCGTCAGTTGTTAAAGGTGTAACAACCAAGACAACTGATATATATTATTTTATTTTCTAAAAAAAAATAAAGAAGAAAAGATCATGTAAAAACACTTATCGTAAGATATTATTTGAAATAACAAATGTTGTTACAGAGTATGTAATAGCCGCCACCAGGTGGTTTTCAACTGCTACAAAAGTGTTTGTGTGCGCCTGGGAAAGGATTTCATAGCCAGATTGTTATTATCATTATTATTATTATTATTATTATATATATACACACACACACACACATTTATATATAAGTTTGAATGTGTTATAGCCGCTAACTGAAGTTGATTTTCAGTTGTTACAGTTATTGGAAAAATTAGAATTTTTGCAGCATGTGGAGGCTTTCCCCTGTTCTTGTAATTTGTAGATCTGAATTTGTGACAATGTTGACAAATGAATCCCTTGAAGTAGGTTTGTGATATAACCGAAGACGGTGCCCATTTGCAAGCAATGGTGTCCTCGCACTGTCAATGGTTACCAAATTTATAGTCCCATTTTCAAAGACTACATCCAACTCATAGGGACCTAGAAATCTAGTGCAAAGCTTACCCTTGAAGTCCTTAAATCTTGAGTCCTATAAGAGAGCCCAATATCCTTTCTGGAACTTATTCTTCTTGATGAATCTGTCACGACACTTAGCTCTCTACTGTTGGATAATTTGTGTTTGCTGGATAGCAGTTAACCATTTTTCCTCTAATTCATTGAGCTCATTCAATCTCTGCTTTTGTGTTGTAGCCAAATCAAAATTGACCTGCAATGTTGTCCTTAGTTTCTTGATTTAGAATTCAATGGGGAATAAAGGGTTCTTGCCGTACATAAGTTTATATGGTGAGAATCTGCTGGTATTCCTCCATGTAGTCCTATATGCTCATAACACTTCTAGAAGTTTGTCAGCCCAATTTCTTGAGTGACTAGCCATAGTCTTAGTAAGGATCCCCTCAATGACTTTGTTAGTGCTTTCCACTTGGCCATTTGCTTGTGGATGATAACGTGTTGTGATTCTGTGATGGATTTTATATTTTTCGACCAACTCCTGGATCTTAGGAGATGTGAATTGGGGCCCTCCGTCTGTGATTATCTGCCTAGGTATGCCAAACCAGACAAAGATTTCTTCAAACAAAAAGTCTGAGACAACCTACTTTGTGGCTCTGGTTAGTGCCTTTGCCTCAACCCATTTTCTGACATAGTAAGTGCAGACCAAGATGTAAGATCTCTGTCTAGATGAAGGATTAATTGGTCCCAAAAAATCTAGAGCCCACTTCTCAAATGGTTCTAAGATGATTTGGGGTTGTAAAGACATCTCATCTGATTACAGTGGTTGGCCCATCCTTTGACAACTATCACATCCCTTCACAAACTTCTTGGCATCCTGAAATATTGTTGGCCAATAATACCCTGTTGAAAGGACTTTGTATCATGTCTGTTTGTCTGTGAAGTGTCCTCCACAAGGTTCCTCATGACAGGCTTTAAGGATATCAAAGACCTCATCTTCTCTAACACAACATCTGATCTGGAAATCTGGTCTAGTGTGATAGAGGTTCCCATCTATCCAGTTATATGTAGCACTTTGTTGTATAATATTTCTTTTCTCCTTGGAGGAAAAATAATGTGGAAACTTCCCTTCAGCAAGATAATTGGCTATATCTACATACCAACGTGAGTAAGTAGAAATAAAAAAAAGATATTCATGAGGGAAATAATCCTCAGTGGGAATGAAACTGTCATCAATAGTACGCATAGAAAGAAAGTCAGCTACTAAATTACCTTTTCTAGGCTTATCTACAATATTGATATAAAATTCTTGTAACAACAATAACCAGCTTGTAATCCTACGATTGGTAATTGGATTATGCATTAAAAAAGGAATGGTAGAATGGTCAGTGTGTACAAATACTTGATACTATGTGATGTAATGTTGGAATTTATTGATGGCATGCACGACTACTAAGAACTCCTTCTGGGTCACCATGTAGTTGAGCAGAGTCGAGGTTAGATTCCTGCTTATCTAGTAAATAGCATAAGGTTTCTTATCCTCCGGTGGGCCTAAAACAACACCTACATCAATATACGATGCATCCGTAGCTATGCAGAACGACAGTTCCTAATTAGGTCCTCGCAAGACCGGACCTATTGATAAACAACATTTTAGCTTTAAGAAGGCCTGCTCACACTTCCCTGTCCACAATAAATCAACATCCTGCATGAGCGAGAAAAACAATGGCGATGCAGTTTTTGAAAAGAAATCTATAAATCTCCTGTAATACCCTGCATACCCCAAAAAACTACATACCTCTTTTTGCGTTTTGGGGGTTGGAATTTTTAGAATTACCTCTATTTTTGCAACATCTACCTTGACTCTGTGAGCAGAAATGTAGTGTCCAAGCATGATCTGTTTAGTCATCATCATGTGAGATTTATCAGTGCTCAAAGCAACATTAGTCTATACACACCGTTTCGACACTTTTTCCATATTGACTAATGCTGTTTCAAAAGCATCTCCATAAGGTGTAAAATTGTCCATGAAGATTTCCAGGTAGTTGTTCAACAAGTCAACAAAAATTCCCAATATTTCCCTTTGAAAGGTTGCTGGCACATTACAAAGTCCAAAAGGAAGTACTATGTATGCATAGGTTCCCCAAGGACAAGTAAAGGTCATTTTATCCTGATATTTTGGGGCAATCTGTATCTGATTGTAGCCACTAAATCCTCACAAAAATGAAAATAATTTCTTTTCGGAGAGGGTATCGAGGACCTGATCTGTAAATGGTTAGGGAAAATGGTCCTTCTGAGTGGCCTTATTGAGTTCTCTGTAATCATCATAGACTCTCCCCTTTCCATTCTTTGTAGGAACGATGACAAGCGGTGACACCCACTGACTGTCAGATATTGGATAAATAAAATAGCACTCAGGAGTTTTTAGAGTTCTTCTTTCATCACCTCCTTTAGTGCAGGGTTCATGCGGCATTGTGGTTGTCTGACTGGTTTGCATCCATCCTTCAAATAAATATGGTGAGCGCGTAGGTTAGGGTGGATCCCTTTCATATCTGTATAATCCAATGCAGATGACTTTTTATATTTCTGTAACAGTTGTAACAGTTGTTGTCTTTGTTGAGTAGTCAGGTTGGGGTTAATATTCAAAAACTTTCTAGATTCTATCTCAATTGGGTTGTTGTCAATATTCAGAGCGGTTCTCATTTGTTCAAAATCTATATCTTCCACCTCTTCTTCCTCATTTGTATTTTTAACAGAAGCGACAGAAAGTGAATTACTAATAAAACTGATGATGACATTATCTTTTGTGTCATTTTTGAAATACTGGGCTTTCCCCAGAGTGAGGAGTGGTAGGGAAAGATCTAACTCAGGCTCAAAATCATCCCACCAAGGGTTGTACACATCCATGTTTGGTTTTGGGGGATAAAGATTAACGTTCTTTGTTGCCTGGCCATCCAAGATCACCATAGATCCCAACCTGCAGCCTATAAATGCATCCGCAGTGGCTAGCCAAGGTCTCCCTAAGATCAAAGGATGCCCCCCCAAATTGGATTTGGGCTGTAAGATAAGAAAATCAGTCGGATACCTCCAGGAAGCTATTGTAATCACTATATCCTCTAACATCTCCTCGGGTTTAACATAGGACCTGTTTGCCAATTTAAGTACAGAAGGAGTATGCATGAGTCCCTGTAGCCCAAGAGCAATAAAGAGGTCCTTTGTCATTACATTAATGGCAACCCTGAGATTGATCAATGGGTTGGCTATGGGTTGATCATTAATGTACATAATGACCGTAGGATTTCCTGGATCGTTGTGCTTAGTTAAGAGAGGCTGAGGAGACATTAATTCGGATAATTTCCCAATCACATGTATGGTGGTAGGGTCTTTAGGCTTCCTCCCATGTTTCTTGATGCACAAATCTCTCACTGTCTTAGCATAAATATGTACTTCTTTAAGGGCTTGTAGCAGAGGAATTCGTACATGTAAATTTTTCAACTCCCTAAGAAAATCAGATTCAGGCTGTGAGGTCATCCTAGGTTTGGCCAGTCTCTGAGGATACAGGGGGTCGTAGGTTACAACCTTCGAATTTACTCTTACAGGTGTATCAGCCTTCCTTGAGTTGGTTGTTAGAGCAGTAACCGTTCTTCATGCGTCGATTTTTACAGATGTAACAACTCCTCCTATATCAGCTTTTATAGGTGCAGTAGCCTCCTCATAGCCTTCGGCATCTCCTCTAGATGGTTCGCAATCCTCCTCTGTAATGATAGGGGAGTGAATTGGGTTAATTACCTTTCCCAATCACAATTGCATTGCATTAAGTCCCACGGGGGTAATAAGGTAGGTCTAAAAGGTAGTCGGAGCCTCTATGGACTGAGCTTCTTTATTTTTTTAGGTTTGGGTTAGGTTGCACAGGTAGTTGTGGTCACACATGTGGTGGAGCAGAAGAATCTTGGAAAAGAGGTAACTGCAGCTGTTTTTGCATGGGTAGTCTAGGCAGAGCTGAATTTTGGGCATTCCCTCTCCAATTCTAGTTCCACGGATACGGTTGAGATTGAGGATATTTAACAGGAGGAGATGGAGACCATTGGTTCCAGGGTGAAGGAAACTGTGATGAAGGAGGGGTAGGATATTTCCATGGATATTGCTGACTATTATATGCATTATTCCATGAATTGAAAGAGTAAAAGTCTTGAGACATACCTGGAGGTCGCGGTTGCCATGGCCTCCTTGGTGCAATGAAATAAGAGGATTGCACCTCCTTGCTTGATTCTCTAAGTACTTATTTTAGTATTGGAAGCTCCAGATATTTCCCTATCGAATGCTCCAACTCACAAATATTACATAGGCTGATGCTCTTCAATTCACATTCCCTCAAAGGATGTTTCTTGCGACAATTTGGGAAAAATACAACCAGAGGTGTGTCAGCTTCTGCTTGTGTCTTCTTGATCTATGCTGTCGTTATCTGTGCAGAGAGAGTACTGAGGATATCGGTCTTGAAATTTTCAAAAATTCCTGATTTCTGCTTTGGTTACTTCTCTGCCTATAGATTTTTGTATTTGGAGAGAGGCATATCGAATTGTACTCCTCTCCTTGGATGATCCTCTAGAACATCTTAGGCAGAGCTTTACAATTTCAACAAATGGATCTTGCGATATATCCCCTTTTCCTAATAGGTTCAGGGTGTCAAGACAGTCATCCCTCATTCCTCTGATAAATATAGTCTTCAAGATTTCTATGTCTAAATCATTGTGTTTAGACCTCTGCAGATTATAGTGGAACCATTCCACATAATCTTCTAGGCTTTCATCCTCCTTCTGTGTAATTCTAGATATCTCCTCACTTAAGTCCCTAGCTCTACAATAGTCCTGGTACTTTGATAACAATTTCTCCTTCATACCATTCCACATTTCAATAGAAGCAGAGCCCAATCCCATGAACCATCTCAAGGCTGCCCCTTTTAAAGTAGCAGGAAATAGTTTTAGTTTCCGAGCATCTACGATATAATCATAAATTCTACATAAGAGATCAAACTCAAATAGAAAGGTGTCTCGATCTTCCACAGTCATCCCCTGAAAGGATGTAAGGATGATAGAGGAATATTTTTCATAGGAGCTTCACCTCTGATATTCCCGATTGGGAACTCAAAGGTGGTGATAGTAACGTCTGTTTTAGCATTGTTGTCATTGTTGTCCCCATGACTAATTCTTCTAACCCTTTCTATATCAGACATCCTTCAAACTATTTTTGTGATGGCCTTGTAGATGTCATTAGTGCCTCAGATACCCCTAGCACTGGTTGTTTCACAACACTACCTGTATCTAGATATTGATAAACCAACATGTGCTTTTCCGTCTCAGGTCCTTGATGTTCCCCCTTTGTTTCCCCTTTCCCCTCGGTCCTCAAATTCTGGCTACTAGCTTCCCCTTCTTGCTCATGAATTGAATCCTTGGTCTTGGGGGTATGGGCACTAGCTTTAGAATGATACGGTCCTGAGATGGAGGAATTAGAGGTTTCTGCTTTTGCTATGGGAGTAACAGCTTTCTGTGGCCCTATTTTCCTTGCATTCCTTAGAGAGCTGGACTATTCTTTTTTTTCCTTAGATATTAGTCCTTGGATAAATGTCTTCCATCCCAAATCTTCACCCTTCCTTTCCCTTTTATGACTCGTCATTCCTGTGACTTATTAGAGTTGGGGTGATTTCAGTATCTTTGTAATTCCTACAAATGCACACATGGACCCTATGTGTATTAAATCACACCCTAAGTGTCTCAGTCTTCGACAATGGTGAGGATGCCCATGTATGTTAGAGCGATGCATAGGTTCTTACCTCTCGTCTTACTGCCCAACAACTAAAGAGCTGAAGACACGCTAAACAAGAAATACAAATTTCCTAAGTTCCCTAGTAATCACAATGGTGAGGCTGCCCAAGTATGTTAGAGTGATGTGGAGGTTCTTACCTCTCGTTTTACTGCTCAACAATTGTGGACTAGGAAAACTCTATACCAAACAAACAACTTGGCTGACTGTATCATTAACTCCCATCCCCGGCAGAGGCGCCAACTGAGACTGCAACATTTAATTGTCAACCCAGGGTAGGTCTTGCTATTTCAATGCAGTTCGCACTGTCTGTGCCGATACACTCCAGCCAAGAATAAGAAAATGAAGAAAATAGTAAAGGATGTCACTTATCCAAATTGCTTAATCAAACCATGCATGTATACATAAAAACGCTCTACAGAATTAAATTACAACCCGCAGCTATCAAAGTAAAGGCACGCCACACAGGGACTAATATCTACTCCTTTTGGTTACTACCATTCTATTGATTAACTCAGTGTAACATCATAATATAAAAGCAAATAACAACGAATGTAATCCACAATTTGTATAGCAACAACGAGAAATCATAAATCAATTAACTAAACTGGAATGTAAATTACCTCTATCACTACAATCCCTGCCAAAGAGGAGGGCCCTTCCTCCTCAATAGGGCACGGGAATGACACAAAAGTGATTAACAAATTAGCTGAAGAACAGGAACAACATCATTGTGCTAATTGATATTAAAAATAAACTCAGAATTATAGAAGCAGAGTAACAATACTTTTCTATATGTCATGTCCTTGTACATGAAAAATTGAGCTCCTTTATACTTATTATAACCCAAAATTAGAAACATATCAGTCATGAGAATCTCACAATTCTCATGCAGATAAAAAATAAAAGTAATTACAACCTATTGCTAAATACAAATATACATCAGTTAGGATTGCAACCGCTTGGATCTTGTTGCTTCCATAATAAGCAATCCCTCATGCTGACAGATGTTATGTGGAATAGTACCCACATTTACCAGCTTCGACGCAACATCATCAAGTGAATGGTGGTTCGGGATGTGATGAAATCACTAGCGACAACACTTTTGGTGTGACAACGTATTCTTGTATCAGCACGTGATGTAACAACATCTTGTAACAACAACCAATGTGTAACATCAACCTGTAACAACATCCAATGTTGTAACAGCAACCTGTAATAGCATCCAAGGTGTAACAGTGAATCGTTCTACCCTTTTCCTGCAGTTAATTCGTGTTGCTTGTTTGCTTCATAGCTTTGTTCTCGTGAGCCAACACCTGAAAAGAAGAGCTTCCCAAAATACTTCCTCAATACTCTGCCAGTTAGCCACAAAAAGGAATAAAGCCTTGTATTATTTAGTAAAATATAGCAAAGTAACATGACAGTAGAATAGCTTAAAAAGGTGAGAAAATAGGGAATTTGATCATGTAAAGTCATAGGCCTGGAGGATAGAAAGGTCAAAACTGGGGAAAGAATGTGCAGAAAATATGTAAAAAACCACACCCAACTATTTCTTAGAGAGTTCTTGGCTTGGACTTGGATTACCACTCAAGGAGAGCCTTTCAATATCAAGGCTTTGGTTGTAAGCTTCCCTTTATTTCCTAACAATATACAATTTTTGGTTCATCTTCCCAAAATATATATGTTCATGTATTATCTAGCTTGATATTGCTTGATTAGTTAAGTAGGTTGTTATTGGATTTTCTATTGGTTTTGGCATGCTTTTTTGTCTCCTGATCACTTGTGCAAGTACATAAACACTGAGAGAAATAGGAGCAAGTCCGTGACACAAGTGATTCAATTATAACCTAGGAATATGTCTAGTTGATTGTCACTTTAGTTGATAGACCCACTCATTGCGCAAGAGGGATCATCTCTGTCCGTAGAGAGGATTAACCTTGTCAACAGGGTTATGGCTAAGAAAGTGAAAATATGGAGTTTGGTGCTAAACACGAACACATGTCTAATATGTTTATGATATTAGTGAAGACTATGAAAAAACACGTAGAAGAAAACCATGTAGATGCAGATCCTATAGAGAGTCTTCGACACTGATACACCCCTACTGCCTACCTTATCTTTTCTCGTTACCATTGATCCACTTGTTTCACCAACCACCTTTATTTTGATGTCTACACCCTCTAGTTACCTACCTGTAAGAAAGAAGGCGTCACAAATAAACTGGGAGTTGGAGGCAGTCCTCTTATTCGAACAACAATTCCACTTGTTATCTTATTTCCTGCACCAAGTACCAGTATGCCTAAGCCCCTTATACAAGCCTCACTAGTTTCAATTTATCACTTGTAGTGCAATCGCAAGGTTCTCTTTATCCCTTACATATGGTAAAGATCGAGCAATGCATATGTAATAAGTAGTATACACATATCAATTGAGATAGATATGTAATTACACTTACCTTTCATGTTTTTTGTAACACTGTATTCAAAATATATAGATTATTACATTGGGATCTGCTCATCAAATCAATGAAACTAGGATCCGGTTGAAGAACTAGAACTATAGAGAGAGCTAAGACCTTACTCTAGTTACTAAGTTGCTTGGAAATATAGTTGAATGGAAATGGATTACCTCAAGAGCTAGGACTAGAACTCTCGGTAGGCTGACCAATCCAAAGGCCAAGAAAGTTTGAACTGGAGCTGGGAACCTTATTCTTCACTATTTTGTAGGATAGTTGGAAAGATAATAACAGAAATAATAGTTCTCTTAGACATCAAGTTTGAGTTTGTGGGTGGAATCCTTCGAGAAGTTTGAGAATAATAGTTCTTTCCACTCTCCTCGCCCTTCCACTCAGATTCTATTTCTTTAAGACTCTAATCAAGAAGCTCTCCTTCAACTATTGAGAATACCAAAAACTACTTGACCTCCTATTCCTTGGAAGGACAAAGAATCCCCTAGAATGGTATTTCACTGCTAGTTCTGCCTCTAGTTCTTCCTTAGAGACAATGGCCCAATATTCGACCCCTTCAACTTCACATCTTCCAGCGCACCGACCCCTTCAACTTCAAGTATTCCAGCATGTCGTCTCAGCATATGTTAACTCAAAATAGGGAACACCACCTACAATCAATATATAGAGTAAAGTCTCCTTCATTTCCTCCCTCAACAAGCTCTAAGTGTCCAACCCTAGAAAACAATCTAATCTTTTCTATGTGTCGAGTGAGCCCTAAAAAAATAATCGTCTTGTATGTCCTCTTGTGCTTCAACTCATGTAACCTAAGCCTAGATATAATATACTTTCCCCAAACTCCCTTGCAACATAGCTGCATGTGTTTCTGGGAGAACTAGTGTCTTTTCAATCTGCTAGTCCCACTAGGATTGGCAGCTATCCTAGAAACAAATAATCAAAGTAATTTGCGATTTCCTTTATGTATGATAGATAAGAGAGAAGTAAAGGGACCAACCTGGATCTTCCGCTTGACTCCTTGCTTGATTTATCTCCCCCTTGATAGAGCTTGCAACTCCTCTCCTATGTGTCCCACTTAGAGAATATCTGTAGAAACAAAGTAACAAAACACCATCAAAGCATCTCGATCCATTATATCATAAACGATGCAGAATCAGAAATACATTGAACATACAATAGCATTCACAAATAACAAGATTCACAAATACATGATTGCATGGAGGAAAACTCAAAGAACTTTATTAAAATAGAAGGGAGAATTACAACCCAGCTGTCTGATCTAGCATCATCCTCCCAACACCAAAGCCCTCTTCACCTCATGAAAAGCAAAATCACCCAACAATACAATGCTCTTTCTCAAAGACAAACTATTAGCACTTCCTTACAAATTACAAAATTCCAGCCTCTAGATGTCTCAGATGAGGGATCCATTTATAGATGTCTGTAAGGGTGTGAGTCATCTCTGGGTTTTTGATTAGTGTCATTCCACTTGCTGTTCTTCATTCCACTTGGAGATTTCTTGGATCTCTTACTCATCCCTGGGCGAATTCAGAGAGGCAAGTGTCATAGAAGAAGTTTCTGGAAGATTCCATGAGCATCCACTTAGCAAACTGTCTCGGACATTTGTCCATCCTCACTCATCGCACCCCACAGAAGGCCTATTCAGTATGCATCACACCTAGCTAGTGTAGAAGTCAGTATGCATCGCACCCTGACAGTGGAGCAATTAGTATGGTCCAGTTTTTGCCAGTTCTGAGTGGTTTTTCAGGTGGAACTTTTGGGCAATGATGTAATCAGTTGACCATGATCCTTTAGGGTATGAAACAAAACTTTTAGGGGTTAAAGAGCCCTTGGTTTATTGACATATAAGATTGGGGTTGCAGTGCCCAAATATGTCTATAATAGCGTGGTTGACATTCCCATTGGTGCATATATCGATACAGCCAGGATCAACCCAAAAGTAACATCCAAAAGTAGATTTTTTCTCATTGGAAGAAACCATAGGTATACCTGTAAAAACAAAGACGTAACCATAGTGTAGTTAGGGTAGGATCATACAAGCTTGACAAGACAGAATCATCATACAATCACAACTCCATCTATGTTTATGCATAAGTTATTGGGAATAGAAATTCACTATCATTTTATTGGAGCCAAAACTAATACGAGCTACAATTATATATATGGTCCTAATAACACAGAGGATGCAACACATATACACTTTTATATTGAATCAAGAGCATACCCCATAGTATTTCTCTTCCTAAAGAAAGAAAAGGGTTATCGAAAATTTCTTCGCCTGCAACATTAACCCAAGTATGATAACTAATGGAGCACTCAAGAAATGCGTGTAATGCATGCAAGATCCAAGTGACAAGTATTTTTATTTTATTTTTATTTTTCTTTATTTATGTAATTTTCTATTAAATTTATAGATTTTGTATTTTTAAATTTTTATTATATGTGAAAACTTTTTATTTATCTCAAGCTTGAATATTAGGTTTCCCTTCTCCTTGGTTATCCAAACATAAGGCCAATCCATTTGCATATGACCCATCTCTGTGTTATTGAATTATAATTTTTTCCATATTAAGCAGGAAAGTTCAAGTTGATTAAGAAAAGTGGCATTCAATATCTCTCAAAGGTTTCTATGATCTCTTGAACTTTTTGTACATATATTACAGAAATCAGAGCTGCACTCAAAATGCTTGAGAAGCATAGGATCAATTCTCATGATAAATCCAATAAGGATTCTGTTTTCTCTCGTGAATATGTCTTTCAAAAGAATGCAATTTAGTGATCCATGCAGTACTAATCAAAGACCTTCACATGCTGAGAAGGAACAATTTTTTCTAGATGGGAATTTTTTATCAGAAGTTCTGAAATACCTACATGGAATATCTATGGCTGGGCTTCACGTGTCAACAAGCTATGGCATAATTCTACTCAGTATGAGAAGATTTGGGAGAACATATGTTTTAGGCATTGGGCTAATATTGGTTGTGGTCATGATCAACTAAGATCTGTTGTTTTAGCACTGGGTGGGTTCAGGAGATTATGCCATTTTCCTTTCACCTCTTCTCGATCCTTCGTCCTCGTCCTCATCAACATTAAATTCACAAACCTTTTTTCCATCCATTTCATCACAAGAACCTTCTAGGAAACCTTCATGAGTTTATGCCATTTTCCTTTCACCTCTTCTCGATCCTTCATCCTCGTCCTCATCAACATTCAATTCACAAACCTTTTTTCCATCCATTTCATCACAAGATCCTTCTAGGAAACTTGCAAAAACACAATATTGGGGTGAAGATGAGTTTCATGTTTCTCTATAACTTTTTTCTATTCATTGTTACGAGAAAATAACCACTTCTCCACTGGGGAAATTTTTTTCCACGACTGGTAAATATTCCAAGCATCAGATATTTAAAAATCCCAACCCTATCATATTCAATTATATGGACTCCAAATAAGTTGATCATACATATTGATATTTATGTCTTACAAAACCATCAATTTGATCCATTTCAATCCCAATTTATATCATTTGATTACTAGTAACATCAATCCAACCTAACCTGAAGGTGCAAATATGTATTTGGTTTCCATGTTGAATACTTATTTGAATTTATGATGTCTCTGAAGTTTAGAGATATTTGGAGATATGGATCTAGATCTCATGGGTTTAGGGGAGTTGTATTGTTGCTATATTAGTTGGACGTTGTAGACACTGCAAATAAAGTGTTTGTTTGAAACTTTGAGTTTGGTGGTTCCATGCTTATTTGTAGCTTTTGATAGATTTGGACATCATAGTATTTTACAAGTTATTATACTAGTACCATTCAATATAAGTATTCATACTAATCTTATATTTCTTTGTTCTTTGTGGGAATATCTTTCATTACTAGAGGATTATTGTCATTGTAAATCCAATCTACTATATTTAGCCTAAAATAATTTCCCTCCATGGAAAGAACAATACCCATTAACAAAATATTGTTGGTATTTTGTTTTTCAGATTTTGAAAATGTTGTGCATTCATCACATCAAACAATCCAACAACATGGATTATTGCATTAACCTTTTTCTTTTGCTATAAAACAAAAAACAAAAAAATTGCTTACAGGGATAACCTAATCTTGTAAATTCTAATTGAACATCCCCAATTCAGAGGATTCAAAATCCTTTAAAGTTGGCTTTGTTTTTCCATTATAGAAGCATTTCAAAGTTGGCTCTGTTTTGCAATTATAGTAGCATGCAATGACACTAGTGGTTTCACACAACAAGAAGTCACAACCACATATGGAAGTCAAACCCATCACATTTATTTGTTATCAAGACAAGATGTTATTTGAATCTTGTGCCTATTACTGACAAAAATGAGAGTAATATAATTGCACCATTGTTTCCTATTGGTTACCATTGTATTTGCATCTACCGTTGGTTATGTGATAAATGTAGGTTAACTGGCAGTTTAATTATTTTCTATCAAGCCTGGACATTGATGACGATCCTTTTCTGTTAGCCTATTATGGGTGTAGTTTTATTCTCATCAACTACCTTTAATTGCAGTGTGAAGTACCAACCAGGTGATGTTGCTGGTGTTGGTGCTAGTACTACAAATTACACACATCCATAAACACATAATTCTTGTTTGTGTGAGCCTTTCACTAATGAGACGACTTTAGAAACTGTTATATTCTCCCATTTGGGGAATTCTCGGGAGAGCCTAAGGAGTCATGTGAGCGTGCTACAGAAATTGTGAGTGCACTACTACTGGTAGGTGTGCAACTGGGCAACCCATTCCTTGATTCCCGCTCAAGGCAGGGGCCTCCCTTTCTTTTGTTGTTAATGAAAATCCATATTTAATGGAGTAGGGAATGCTATATTTCATATGTAATTCAAAATAGAAAAATGTTTGTATTTAGAAAGTTTTGATTTTTATGGGTGGTTGATAAGTTTGGATCACACTAATTCGATATATGATTTTTTGTTATTTAAACTGAGATTTTCAATCCATTTACTAGACTTGAAACAAAACAAATTGAAAAATATACCTAAAGATCCACCAAAATGTAAAATAATTAGATTCCTTGAAATGTTTCAAGCATGAGAATTATTTTTCTCTAATTGGTTTTTAATTGTTTTCTAACATTTGGTCCATTCATGTATCCAAAAACTTACTTTAAACATTAAAAAATTATATAGCAAGTTAGTATAAATCCATCTTAACCAGAAAGTTGTCAAACACTGAAAAATGGCCTTAATCATTTTGATTATTTAAACTACATAGCATAAATATGCAATAACGACAAATTCTGAAAGATATACCTAAATATCCACCAAAATGTAGAATAATGAGATTGCTTGAAATGTTTTAAATAAGAAAACTATTTTCCTAATTGTCTTTTTTAAAATTGTATAGAAATAATTTCTCATTTAAATCATATATAATATATTAGTTTTCATTGAAATATTTTATTTAACATGGAGATTGAAGCATTTTATTTATTATATACATTAACTTTTTTATTATTATAAATATTTTATGAATGTCATATATCCATTTTATATAAAAAATTCAATGAATTAAACATATTCCACTTACTAAAAATTAAATGAACTTTTGCCTCTAAATTACTTTCTTTTTGGACAAATATTTAATTATTATTAACATTAAAATTCTTTTTTTTTTTTAAGTTTTTCTTTCTATATATTGAAATATATTAGTTTATATGAATATTCAAATAGTTTATTTAAGTTTTATATCCAAATACGTTTCAAAAGTATAAAATTTGTATATATTTCTCATATTTAAGAATGAAAATACAAAAAAAAAAATTATATTTATTTATATATCTCTTTATGTTGATATAAATATGTATTATTAACATAAACATTGAAATATTTTATTTAAAATTATAGATAAAAATTATATATATTTTTTAATTTTATTATAATATATTACAATATTTTTAATTAAAACTAATCAAACATACCTATCAATTATTATTTTTATTTATAATACCATATTTTATTTATATTTATAATATTGTGTATTAGGATTCATGTTTAGTGTCATAAGCCTTTGAACACAGATATATTGTCAAGAAAGTCATTCTAATTTGCTAAATGTTCATTGTGTATATTTTTAATTGGAGTATGTTGGAATCGCATTTGGACAAGTTGAGTATGAGTGCATTAAAGGTTTGATTATGTTTTTCATAAATAATATCTTATAATTTATCTATGAGTTGATATATGATATATGTATTGGTGAAAGAATTTTATCAATATATTAAAGGAGTATTAGTGAAATTATTTTTAATTAGTATAGATTCACTTGAACTATAGATTTATTATGTGTCCAGAAGGATCAAATATTTTTAGGTACATGCCTATTTTAAAGTGTGAAGTTTGAAAAAAAATTCTCTCATTTCATGATGGATCCAAGTGAATCTTTAGTGATTCCCCCCTCTATATATACTCGGTGTAATTTTTTATTATTTAAAATCTATTTTTGAGTGCTATATAGAGTACATAAATTAAACTTGTAAGCCCTAAAAATGTTTGATTGATTTCACATAAAATTAACAAAAAAAAAATACACACCCAAATAAGAATCAACTTAGATCTAAAATACTGCGACTACTAAAAATTTAATATATTTTTAAGTATAGTTTAATATTACTTATCTTGGATATTGAAATATTTTATTGATAACACACAATTTTTTTTTTATTATTATTATGAATATATTTAAATTCTACATATTAATTTCACGTAAAAAAAATTTAATTAATTGCACATCTCCCTATTATTCTTATTAGAATTTTTTTTTTTTGCTATTTCATTTTTTAACTTTCAGTAACTTTTTTCTTTGAGCATCGAATGTTATGATATATATATATATATATATATATATATATATATATATATATATATATATATATATATATATATATATATATATATATGGAACTCATATCAACATGAAGTAGTTTACATAAATTTAAAATAGTTTATTGAAATAATGTCTTGATTTTTTTTTAGAAGTATTGTTTTTCACACTTTTTTTTACTTCTAATTACTTTATCTCTTTTAAAAATTCATATGAAATTATATTGTTTCATATGGATATACACATATTTTTTTATGATTGAGAGTAAGTGAAATACTTTTATCACACTTAGTTGATGTTTCATAATACTTTGATTGAAAAATAACTAAGCATCTATATTCACTTTTGTGTGTGTGTGTATCTAGATATATATATATATATATATATATATATATATATATATATATATATATATATATATATATATATATATAATTGACCC
Organism: Pinus tabuliformis; assembly: GCA_031772625.1. Lineage (NCBI taxonomy): Eukaryota > Viridiplantae > Streptophyta > Pinopsida > Pinales > Pinaceae > Pinus > Pinus tabuliformis. The sequence goes on along the minus strand of CM062819.1, from coordinate 1,502,952,159 downwards.
TGAAACCTCTAAATAGATGAGGTGCTTGGTAAAAAATAGTCTACCAATTGAATTAACTTTCAGGGATATAGGAAAACCCAGGCACATCATCCCAAAAGAATCACATCCTGTTGGTCAAACTATTAGAGACTAACCCCAAGGGTAATGAGGAGAAGCGAATTTATCACCTTCCAATCCCAGGTTACTTTAGAAACAAGACCACGATAAATTTAGTTAACCCTCAAGGATACATACTTATATAATTTCAATTAAGATTATTTTGGGTGGTTTGGAAGAAGGAATTGAAGCCTCTTCACCTCATGAGCCTCATCATTGGGTAAATATATGGACCTTAATACACCTCCTATCTTATTCAAATCAACTCTTCTCACAATTTATTACATATTTTGATTGTATTTTGTTTAATGAGATGAGTCAAAGTGAGATTTATGCCTAGTGGACTAATGTGCATTGATCGCAGGTTTTTGAGAGAAAATCATGGAAATTTTGGCTAATTAAGGGCCGAAACTTGAATGAGACAAGGAGGAGAGATTGTAGGAGGTAGATCCTCCTCATTTACTCCTAACTCATTAAAATATTCCTCCATCAATCTGTTATAGACATTTTTGTGCCTCGCAGCATGGAGCATGAAATGTCAATAATTACAGGGATCCTCAGTCCCTAAACATGTTGTTCTTACCCCTAGAGGAACAAGGTCAGCAAACCACAACACTTCCTATCAGTTCTCCACCTGAAAACACTTAAAAACAGGCTTTTTTTGGATCATGTCAGCTGCTCCACTGAGCATCTGCGCTGAATGTCAACTGCTCCTCCTTGTACCTGCGCTGAAAGTCAAAACCAATGAAGGCTACCTGCGTTGGGCGAGATTGGCCAAGTGGCACAGTCATTCTGCAAGGTGTCAATTGCCCAGGAAGCTTCCAAACTGACACTTGGTTCGAGGAATTCGCCCTGTGATGAGTAAGAGGTACTTGATCTCCATGTGGAAGCAAGGATCTCCAAGTGGACTCAAGAACTGAAGTTTAACTGAAGAGGGAGAGGACACAAGGTAGCTTTATGTCAGTCTCAAGCTGACTCATCCTTTCTCCTTCTACCCTATATATAGAGCTCTTCTATGAGGTCTAGGGAGGCTGGAATTTTGTGCAAAGTAAGGAAGTGCTATTGGTTTACAGTTAGAGCTATTGGGTGATTTCTTTTATAGAGGAGAAGAGGAGATTTCTTGCTGCTGGGGAGGTGCTGCTGGATTGGAGCCATTTATGGTTGTAACCTTCTCAGAACCTTTTTCTTCTATCAATAAAGCTTTGATGTTCTCCTATATACTTGTATTGCAATGATGCATTGTTTTTATCTGTATATTTGATCCATTCTAATCCATGCATCAGTTATGAGTACATGTTTCTTGTAGTTTCCCTCTCTTGTTTTTGCAGGATCTTTGTGTAGCTGGGCCGGCAAAGGGAGCAAGGAGCTGGGAACAAGAGGCAAAGAGAGAAGACAGGATCGACAAAAGCGAAAGACATCGGTTGGTCAATCTTTTCTTCCTTCTCTGTACTTTCATAAAGGAAAAATATCAAAGCTTTACTTTCAGTTGTTGCTAAGGAACTATCACCCTTAGAGTAGGGATAGGGTCATTCCGAGTCGGATACTTTTCCCCACAACACAATCACACTACCTCGGAGTACAAGCAACCAAGTCATGGAGAACAAAAGGCACTCGAGCAAGTGACACTTAAGGAGATAGTTTATCTTGATTTTGGGAGCTGAGCCTCCCTAGATTTAAGGAAGTCATTGGAGAATTCATTGGGATAAATAAAGAGGCCTAGAGCCTCATTAGGATTCAAATTTTGGCTGTAAAGACACTAGTCATTTTCGAGTCCAAGACTTGTGGAAGACATTGTTATGTGATTTTCTGTTTTGATAATGAGAATGAACACTTCCTTGATCCAACACTGAGTTGACTTAGAGGGCTGAAGTTCTTGGGTTAAGTCCCAACCCTAGCAACAAAGGCTCCACTTCTTCTATTTGTATGTTTAGTTGATTTCATAGTTGAATTGTCTTTAGAATTATTTCATTGCAAGTAGTTGTAGGTTTGATTAGTTTGCTTCCATTTGTGCTTTAATTCAGAAGTAGCTTAGAAGAGATAAAGGAACATGAAAAAGTTTTCAGTAGGTGGTTTTGGCCTCACTCCTTCCTTCAAGGATCATGGTTTGAGGAAAGAACTCCTATGCAGCCCCAAAAAGACAGAATTCTACTTTCTCATGGAATTTAGGGTTTTCTGTACTTAGGCCAACATTTGATCAATTTGCAATAGTAGGATTTAGTTAACATTTCTTCTATCTTCAGTCTTGCATTATATATCATCAATGTTTCATATTATTCTTCAAGTTTTCCTCATGCATGAAATAGGCAGCTAGCTCATGAAATTATGTTTTACTTAGTTAATTGAAATCCTTCTTGTTTACATGATTTATGGATAAATGTCAATGTTTGATGTAGTGCAGGAGTTTCAGAAGTACAAAGAGGTTTCATATTAAGCAACCTCATTCCAACTTCATCCATCCGTGGTCCTCACTTTCTTTCACTAAAATCCTCACCAATCTCATCATTTCACAAGAATACTTCTCCAAGCTTGTTGAGCAAATCCAACCATATCTCAACTTTGGTTTTGAGTTCTGAAGTGGTCCTAGGCACTCCCTTGCCTCATTCCATCCACCAACCACCTTCCCTCAACCTTCCATCACCTTCAAAATCCCTCCTTTTTCTCTTGGTTGTATCCTATAGAAATACAGGGGATCCTGTAGGAATTCAACACATCTTTTAGAATGCATTAGGATATCCTGTAGGTTGACCTATAGTGGCCTGTTATGAGGCTGAATTGTGGAAACATCACCTAGGAAGCTAGAAAAGGACCCCCACTTGTCTCCCAAGCCTTATGACCATTCACCATCATCCCTAAGCCACCTGCCATATCACCAAAAGAAGTTAGCTTTCACATGTTCTCATAATAATGACACAAAAAAAAACAATGTTATTTTATTCATTTACATGCATAGCAGTAAAATGTTTGATGTTTGAATTTGCATACCTACGACAGTAGGATTGCATACATGTTAACTTAGCATTCTTTTGAAGCAAAGCCTCTTAGCAGTTAGTTAGAAAAACGGTGTGTTTCAACATTTGATTTTAGTCTTTTCCCTTACTGCAGTCGACAAGATTTCTCTTAGTGTAGATTTCTCTTTTCTTCATTCGTAATCAAGCTTCTTCTGAATCCATAGAAGTGTGGTTTGAAAAAACTTAGTGTTCTATTGCCAGCTTAACAGTGAGAAAGAGTAGACCCATCACATTTAGTTGTGTATACAACACTGTCACCTCCAAGTTTGTATGAACCCCGGGTTGATAAAGTAAAGTTGGTATCCCCAAGAGTTGCAACATTCTTGCTGTAATACTGGTGCTAATCACTTTTTGGTGTCGTTGCTGGGGAGGTGTCTAAATAATATGTGATTACTATTTTCTTTCTTCCATTTCTTATTTTTGAGATTCTAATATTGGCTTCATTTCTACTAAAGTAATTTAGATTGCTTTCTTTTCCATTCAATATTCTTTGCTTTTTTTCCATTCTGCAAGTGATATTTCGTTCAAGTAGTTAGTTTTCATTCAGTTTGTGATTTTAATTCTGAAATTATTTGCAAATCTTGAAAAAAAACACAAAACAAAACAAAAACACTTCTTTCATGCCTCGTAGGAATAGGGATAACTTAGGGAAATTTCTGCCAAATACCCCCATCGCTTCAAGTAGCCAACCTTCCCTCTTCTTCGATGGTTGTGAATTGGAGGAACCCTAGGTGAACAACAACAGATATTTGAAGAGCCTACAGGGGGAGAAGAAGAACAAGAACCCATTCCAACTGACCTAGTGGCTGAAAATATAAATGATAAGGAAATAGAGAAAGAGGTGAGGGTGCCCTTCCCATCAAAGAAACTAACGGGGATACCAAGATTAAGAATATAAGCCCCTCTACTCTTCCTCATTTCCATGGTCGGAGCTCAGAAAATACAAACACTTTCTTGTTTGAGTTTATTGTTATATGCAAAAACTATGATTACACCAATGATGAGCATAAGTTGAAACTATTCCCATCCACTCTCAAGGATGCAACTTTGTGCGAGTTCATGGGTTTACCTAGGGATAGCATCATGACTTGGGCTCAGATGCAGCAAGCCTTCAACAACAAGTATCGAGACTACTGCAGGTCCAAAGGCACTAAGGAAGAAATTTTTAGGATGACCTTAGGGCATGAATAATCCCTAGAGGATTATGAAGAAAGATTCCATCTTAGCTACAAAAGGGCTAGGTGCACACTTGATCCCGAGTCATTGAAGCTAGTCCTGCTTAGAGGGGAAAGGGTAGATCTTCTGGATACCCTAAACATGTTAGAAGGAGGGGACATCTACCAACTACCTATGAAGATATGAAGAATGTATTTAGGAACCATTTTAGGGCATCTAGGAAAAAGGGTAGGGGTAGTCAACCAATGGTAAGTCCATCCTCTTCCAATACATCCATCAAAGGTGAAATTGGAAATATGCTGGAAGATTTCATGAGTGAGATTTTGCAAACCCTTTCCCTACAGATGGAAACTATGCACATCAAGAGAAAGAAGGAGGAGGGAGAGAGAGCCTTAGACATGTTATGCCCTATATGCACAAGGAGGCACCCTAGGAATGAATGTCCATTGAATCTGATTGAAGTCTACTCGGTCTGTGAGGAAAACCACTCCACAGACAAGTGACCTTCTCTATCTCGACTAAAAGTTGTGTATCAGGGGACTGAAGCAGTGATTGAAAAGCTCTACTACATAAACCAAAGGAGACCTCATGGGCCTCAGCCATACCAACAGGGCATGCAAGGGTCATCCCATGCCTATTGCAAACCTACCCAGACCACATCCATTCCCTCTTGGGGGCCCCATGCTCATCCTTCCTGGTCTACACCTCCTCCTTGGTCCACCAGCCAGTCATTTCATCCACATGCTCAGCCACAACCTCAGTGGAATGCACCACCCCAGGTGTGGAGGCCCCCATACAATAATGCACCATCTTGATTGCCTTCACCACCTACTCAACCACAACTTTTACGCCCTGCTCCACCTAAACACCCACAGATCCCTACCCAGCCAAATCTGAACCTAAACAATAGATAGGCACAACAAATGCACAGTGGAGAGACATCCTATCCTACTTATACTGTGGAGATTTAGGAAATCAACCTGAGATCTGGGAGAGTAATCCCGGAAAGCCAACCTCTACCTCCACCTAGGGAGAGTGAGGAAGAAAGAGAGGAAAGCATGCCTAGAGTAAGTCCACCACCCTTTCCTGAGAGATTAACTCATCCAGTCTAGCCTACCCGAGAAGAGAATGAACTTCTGGGAGAATTGGAAAATCACTTCTCCAAGCCATAAAGGATGTACCCATGTCAAACATGCTGATTAAGGAGAAGTGATTCAAACATCCGGGGAGGTGAAAAAGAGACTCCCCTACCATTAATGTCATTGTACAACTGTCCAACTTAAAGCTGGGGCAGGTAATTTGTCCGAAATATTTGGACCCTAGAAGCCTTGTAGTAGATCTGCACATCAATAGCGCCATTGTCCCACATACTTTGATTGATCTTGGGGCTGCCATAAATGTGATGACTAAGGACACCATGCTCAATTTCAATATCCAGGGTTCATTGAGAAAGACCAAAATATTATTGCAACTTGCAGACCGTTCCATAGTGACCCCTGAGGGGATTGTGGAGGATGTGATGCTCTCCATTGACTCTTGGGAGTACCCTGCATATTTCCTAGTTCTCCAGCCTAAGGCCAAGCTTACTAGTTACCCTATCATCCTTGGGAGGCCCTGGTTAGCCACTGCCGATGCCTACATTACCTCCAGGGCTAGATATATGACTATAAAAAATGGGCATATGTCCAAGCAGTTACTCTTGTACTCTCCTTCTCAGACATCTCTAGAACATGACTTACCTTTATGGCTGGAAGAGGAGGAAGAAGATCAAGTTTATTCAGCCCAACTCTATACCTTAGAAGCAGCCATGGGAGGAGGACAATCAGATGAAGATGATTTGATTGAACACATACTCCAAAGTCCAACTCCGAGCACATTATCCTTAGAGGAAGTAGTAAAGGAAACCTAGAACAACCATTAGATTGATCTATGCTTAGTTGATTCAAACCCTACCTATGTCAAAACCATAGAATTTGGTCCTGAGAGAACTTTGAAAATCAACCCATCTCTTCCTGTACACAAAGAAGAAAAATTGGCAACATACTAAAGGGACATTTGGATGCCTTTGCTTGGAGTTATAAGGAAATGAAGGGAGTGCACCCCTCGGTGTGTACTCACCACATTTATATGAAAGAAGGTTGCAAACTAGTCCGATAACCCCAAAGGAGAATGAATCCATCTCTCAAGGATATAGTCAAAGAAGAACTGCAAAAGCTGCTAGATGCAGGATTTATTTACCCTATCTCGGACAGTGAGTGGGTCTCTCCTTTGGTGTTGGTTCCAAAGAAAAATGGGAAGTGGAGGATTTGTGTTGGTTACAAAGAGTTAAACAACACAACAAAGAAGGACCATTTCTCTCTATCTTTCATTGACCAAGTGCTAGATGGCCTAGCAGGGAAATTTTTTTTTCTCTTTCATAGATGGGTTCAACGAGTAAAATGAAATCCAGATCAGCCTGGAAGACAAGGATAAAACCACCATCACTTGTACTTGGGGTACTTTCACCTATAGGGTCCTTCCTTTTGACCTATGCAATGCCCCTTCCACTTTCCAGAGAGCAGCCCTGGGTATCTTTGCCGAGCTAGTCCATGATGCAGTAGAAATTTACATGGATGATTTTACACCCTATGGCTGTGATTTCCAGGAGGCTCTGTCCAACTTAGGTAAGTTTCTGAACAAATGCATTGAAATGAACCTATCCCTTAGTCCCGAAAAATGTAAGTCCTTGATGACTGTTCTAGGTCAGTCAATATCCCAGCAATGACTACAGGTGGACCCAAACAAAATAGCCATCATCCAAAGGGTCCCACCTCCACAAAAATAGACAGATGTTAGAAGTTTTCTAGGTTTAAATGGATACTATCGGAGGTTTATAAAAGACTTCAAAAAGTTGGCTTCTCCTTTATTTGGGTTATTGGCCAAAGACTCTAAATTTGTATGGTCAAAAAGCTGTCAAGAGGCCCTGGACACCATGAAAGACAACTTGACCAGTGCACCTAATCTCCAAGGCTGAAATTGGGCCCTTCCTTTTCATATACATGTTGATGCCTCACACAAAGCCTTAGGAGTAGCTCTAGGCCAGATAGATGACAACTTGCCTTATGCCATTTACTTTATCAGTAAGAATCTGTTAAAGGCCGAACTGCACTATACAGTGACCAAATATGAGCTCCTAGTTGTTGTACATTCATTGAACAAATTTAGGCATTACATTATAGGTTACCAAACATTTGTACATACTGACCATGTTGCAATGAAATATTCGATGAATAAACCTTATGTGAATGCTCGAATTATTAGATGGTTGCTTTTATTATAATAGTTTGATCTAACTATTATTGATAAGCTTGGCAAGGAAAATTTTGTTGCAATTTTTTTATCCAGGTTAACTTTTCCTGCAGGGGAGGAAGGAATGGTTGATGATCAGTTACCAGATGAACACTTATTCGCCATTTTAGTTCTCTCTCTGTGGTTTGTTGACATAGAAAACCATTTGGTTTGTGCACATTTCCCACTGAATTTTTCCTCCAAAGAGAAAAGAAATATTATGAGGAAGAGTGTCCCATTCACTTGGATTGGGGGCAACCTCTTCAAACTAGGCCCAAATCAAATTTTGAGAAAATGTGTCAGGCAGGAGGAATTCTTTGACATCTTTCTGACCTATCATGATGGGCCTTGTGGAGGTCATGTTGCATCCAAGAGGACAACATTCAAGGTGTTACAAGTTGGTTATTATTGGCCCATTCTTCATCAAGATGTGAGAAGGTATACTAGTCAGTGTGTTCGGTGCCAAAGAATGGGAAAGCCTACTCCAAGGGATGAGATTACACTGCAACCTCAAGTGACTTTCGAGCTATTTGACAAGTGGGGAATGGATTTCATTGGACCTATTGACCCTCCATTCAGGAAACAACAGTACATCATTGTGTGCACTGACTATTTGACCAAGTGTGCTGAAACCAAGGCAATCAAGGCAGCGACAGAGGAGAAGGTGGCTGAGTTCTTAACAAAAAATGTATTTTTCAAGTTTGGGTACCTGTTGTGGCCAGCAACAACCCCCTTTCTTATTTAGTTTTATTACTAATACTAAATAAGTGGGGACCCTTCTCTAAAAAAATAAAAAAATAAATTAGCACTTATATTCCCTTTTTGAATAAATCTTACTATCATAAACTTAGGAGAACACCCGCAAAAAATCCAAAAGGACTTAAGTTTTATGATAAGTTCGAACAAAATCGTTCTCTCAATAATAAAGTGTCGCATCGCAAAAAGGTAATGGATGACACCATATAAGCAAACGACTAAGATTACGAAATCGTGATGTGAGATTGCACACTGAAGAAGCTCATCGTGCGTCACAGTTTTCATATGCCTCAATTATCACTTAAGGTAAAATACCTCAACCCGGCGATATGCGATATCGCATCTCGCAGAAACATGTGGTGATAGATGATTGTTAAACACAACAGATTAGCGATATTGTGATCTGCGATATTGCGACCTGCGATATTGCGATCTACGATATTGCGAAGCAAATTGCAAAATCGATTTATCGCAGATCTACAGGGCTCATCGTTCAATTTTTTTTTTTTCGTAATCCGATGCCAAGTTATGTGCATTAATGTTAATTTAATGAGTTAGTTGATGATCATTAATGAGATAAGGTTTGGATCTGATCGAAAGGTCATTTCACGTAGGGTGGTATATTTTATATGATTTCGGCATTAAAAGCTTTCCTGTCACCTTATTTCTTATCATTACTCTTTCCTTATTTGTAAATTGCAGGAGCAGAAAGCAGAAAGGTATACGTAGCAGTGTTCAGAGTATAATGGGAAAGAAGGGAAAAGCTCCAATTTCTGAAGACAAAGAAATGACGCCCTTATACACAGACACCACCTATAATAGAGATGCTGGCATAACTACTTGGGAAGGCATGCACAATCTACTCGAAGAAGAAAATCTGAGAGTAATGGAGGTTAAAGCAACTACAAACTCACGCAGGTCATATGAGGCATCGATTACAAAACTTTCATGTTTATTCTTGCACTGGAAAGTGGCGAGATCCATGATTCTTCCATACACGGACATGATCAAATGGGTACTGGATAGTGCTGACATAACAGACAGAAAATTTAAGACTTAGAGCCAATAACTCATTGGGTCGTTCACTCCACAAAATTTAAGGTTTCTATATCCTCTAACAAAAATGCGCAAGAAGCGAAAACTATCACCAGGGAAGCCCGGATCGAGAAATGGAGGCAGTTTCTGATGCGCGACTAGTGCTCAATCATGCATCGCTGGGCAAACCCCCTTGAGAAGGAAAGCCTCTGATCACTCAGTCGCCTGTAAGCCCGAAAAATTGTAGGAAAAGGTGCTAAGGGATAAAGGCAAAACCCGAGCTCTAACAAACAGTGGTATTTACTAGGGATATCCTTAAGTGGTATGTAAATTTCTGATCATTTGATTTAGAATCTACAGACAAGCAGAGTCCATCAAGAAGTTAACCAAGTTGAATTGGGATTCTTACTGGCAGTACTTGTTTAAACCACACAGTCAATGAATGACTCTCAAATTCCTTATTAACTCTGTCGAGAAGATAGCTCCAGCACTTGTTGATTCTGTTTTCACAAGGCAACTAAAATCGGAGGTCGGCCAACCAACTCTCCTCAAGCCGATGCGGAATGCTTGTGACCACAAAAGAACATATACATAGATAGTTAATTTCCAGATTTAGTTTTAATTTTAGTTTTGATTTATTTTTGCTTTAGATGAGGACGATCATTTAAACCTCCTCCTATATTTTTGTAATAGACTATTTTTAGGATTTAGCTAGTAGTATTTCAACCCCTCTCATGCATTTAGAGAAAGGCCCTGAGTTGTGACCCCTACTGCTGCTGGTTCAATAGGCGGTGGTGCTGCTGGATTTAATTCCTCATCTGGACCTGGTACTGGAAATGAAATAGGCTCTGCTATTTAAGCTTACGATGCCTTTCCCCCCGCTACCTTTGCTCGTGCTCTATTAGCTACTTCTGTCTCTATATCTACTTCTTAAGCTGGTCCTATTTATCAAAAATATTTCCTTAGAACATGCACTTCTGCACCCTTGGAGTAGGTTTTGATGAATGAATGGAACAGGTCCTAAAATTTGTCAAAAACGTTTCCTTAGAACATGCAATTTTGTATCGTCGGAGGAGGTTTTGATGAATGAATGGAACAAGATTTATTGATATCTATGTTTAATGTCTGCTACTGAAATGCACTTTTGTACTCTTAGTAGATGTTGAATTAGGAAGAGATAAATCATTATTGCTGAAGCTCATGAGTAGAACTTGTTATCAATGGTACTTTTATCTCTTAATGATTTCTGCTTATGTGTTAAGGTGATATTTATGTTCAGTTATTTATATATGAATGCTTGAATGTTTGAGTTATCATTTGGCACTTCTGTATAGTGATGACTATTCTATTTATGCTTAATGTATGAATGACTTATTATGCGATATGTTTCTCACAATTGTTTCGGCTAACTTTTTATACAAAACGGTTCATTTTTATTGAATTCTTTTCTCATAGCAATTGAATGATCTTTATTACCAATTGCTGTTAGAAATTATTTTAGATTGCATAACTAAAAGGTTAAATCCCGGGTTAGTTTTAGAATTATATATTTCTATTCATTAGAATAAAATTTCATATTGTTAAATTAGATTTTGAATTAAAGCATTTTACTTAGGAATTATTAGAAAGGAAATATCAATTCTCATCACACACACAAATTGGGAAACTGGCCCCATTATCCCCAGTCGGACCCACCATCCCAAATGGAAAAGGAGCTTCTTTCAAGGTCTAGACCGGGTGGGTATCCCCCTTGTTGTAGACCCGATTTTCGGGGCTTCAACATATTTGGTGCTAGAAGGAGGGCTTGAACTGTGAATGGCTAGTAAATCTAAATCTAAATACCATTCTGAGAGTAAATCACCCTCAACATCTCCCTCGACTTCTCCATCGCACTTGGAATCTTTAAATCTTGAGCAAGAAGTCGATAAAATAACAACCACTACCACAAACCCGAACATTTCAGAGAAATCTACTATTGAACCTCCTGAAGTTGAATCTTTGATCCATAAACTTCAAGGATTTTCTATATCACCCCAAAAATCTGAAATATCTCAAGGTAGTGTGACTTCACAATATAATCCTTCTCATCCTCTTACCAGATTGCAGAGTGAAAAGTTTGGTATCGAACCAACTAAATTACCTCTACCTAAAAGGAAAAGAGCAAGGAAATCACCTAAAGGGTCTGATAGTGAGACTCTTTCATCATCATCATCCATCTTGACGTCTCCACTGCAAAGTCAACCATCCACCCCTCCACATCAAATTGTTGTCAACCAGACTACTGGATCTTCAACATCTACTTCTCAATCATGTCGAACTATAATATCCTCATCTTCCCAACCGCAAGGAGCATCTTCTGCGCTTTCCTTTGTTAGTAGTTCAACGATGGCCCAAATCCCATGGAATAACCCGGGGGCAGTCTTTATGCCTGCACCCTTGAGTCAAATACCGACCCATCCCGAAAAATGGATGCCTAAGTTTAATCCTGAAGTAGGCATGCTAGAAGAAGAACACATAAACAACTTTGTGTTATCTGTAAATCTAAATGGAGTTACTAATGAAGATGATGTTGTCCGGCTCTTCCCTTACACTTTGCAAGGAGCAGTCGGATCCTGGTATTTTTCATTATCATCAAGATCTATCACTAGTTGGGATATTTTCCAAGAGCAATTCTTGACTAAGTTCGGTGATGATAGGTCTACTGCAACATTGATCAATGATCTGTTGAATCTTAAGACTGAATCAAGGGAACCTATCAAAGATTTTAACTCATGTTTTAATAAACTTTTGAATAAAATTCCTACCGCTTCCAAGCCTAGCGAAGAAGTTCAAAGTGAATGGTACATATCTGCTCTACCATCAAACATAGTGATCTTCATTGATAGGGCTGCCAAAACAACTTTGGCTGATAATATGAAGGAAGCAATAGCGGTAGAAAAACGTATCATAGCCTTAGAAAAGAAAAACATTGTCGATGAATGAAAATCTAAGAAGGTCACTTTTAGAGAAGATCCCAAGAAAAAACAATCAAAAGACCCATTTGATTTAGAAGGATTGCAGAATGTTTTGAAAACCATGTCTAACGAAATGGTTGACATTAAGAAACAAGTAGCAGAGACTTCTTATAAAAAGCCTTACAAGCCTTATAGAAAAAATCCTTCAACTGATTCAAAGCCTCCCAATGCTATCACAAATGTAGAATCAGAAGAAGAAGAAGAGGAAGTTTCTAATGAGGAACCTACTGATGAAGAAGAAGTTGTAGAAGTATAGGGAATGTGGGATTTCATCCTCCCAGATGAAGAGGATCAAGAGGCATCACTAGTCAGTATCAAAAGTAGAAATCAACTCGATCCTCCACAACCTACTCCTAAACAGAAGAGCGCAAGCTTGATATCTAAAGATAAAGTCGCAGGTAAGAAATCATCACCCAAAGCGACTCAAACAAGCCCAGTCCAATCCAATTCACCAACTCCATCTAAAACATTGATTGTTTCTGATGAGATGGAGTATAATATCGTTGAAGACATGAAGAAGACTAGGGCTAACATTACTTTTCATGAATTGAGCAAATTAAAACATCAACAAAAGCTACTTTTGAAAGAGTTACATGAAATACCTGTTGCACCTCTGCCTGCTGCTATAATCTCGCAAGCTTCTCATGAGATGGGAAGACCTCCAACTAATGTGACTAATAAATTTGATCCAAACGATATCGCTTTAATTGGAGGAAGGTCAAGATCTCATACTCCCCCATTTCTTCTTACTTATGAAGTTTTCAACAAAAAATTGCATAATTGTTTGGTAGATTCAGGAGCTTCATCTAATATCTTACCTAAATCAATATGTGCAAAGTTAAACGTTCAACCTCAAAAATCTGCAGTACGCATAGTTCAGCTGGACCGATCGCAGGTTGAAGTGATCGGTGAACTAAATCAGGTTACCATAAGGCTATCATCTAATCCAAAGGTATGTCAAGTCATTGATATTTTAGTTGCAGACATTCCAGAATTTTATGGCTTAATTCTTAGTAGGGATTGGTCTGAAAAGCTTCATGGATACTTTGCAACCAATTGGTCACATATGTGGCTCCCTTACAATGGTAAACCGAATCAGATAAAGGTTGAGTGAGAAAGACATCAAAAATACATAGTGACGGAATTGGAAGGAGAAAATGAACCTGTAGCATACAACAACAATATAATTGGCAACTATTCTGTTGACTCTTTCTTAGGAAATTTTAATGCTCATACTTCGCCTTACTTAGAACATTCTATTTTGTCTCAAGTAGAAAACTTTTCTCAAACAAATAGTTCTAAATGTGTTAATTTTATAGATAGTCCTATAAATAAATATTTATTTTGGAAGTTATTTTTTGATGGTTCTAAGTCTAATGATGGAGCAGGAGCAGGATGTGTATTAGTTAGTCCAGACGGAAACAAAACTATGCTAACTTGTAGACTCGAGTTCGATTGCACAAATAACACTACAGAATACGAGGCTTTAGTCCAAGGATTATACAAGGCAATCAGATTAGATATCAAGTATCTACAAGTCTTCGAAGATTCTGAAATTGTTATTAAACAGGTACGAAATACTATACATTGTCTATCAGGTCATTTAAAGCATTATCAATCTTTAGTGCAAGATCTAACTGAACATTTTATAGCATTCAATATTTCACCAATTCCCAGACTCCAAAATGCTAGTGTTGACCTCTTGGCAAACGTAGCTTCCAAGCTCATTCCCTCAGAAGACTATAGCCCAGACAGATTCTCAATCGAATTGATCTTTAGACCCTCGATTCCTGATAATGTTACAAACTGGAGAATTTTCAACAATGATCCTGATATTGTAAGCTTCCTCACATCAGAGGGATCTTACACTAATAAGATAATTGATGAGGACCAACATGACAAACAGTGGCAACAAGAAAGCACTAATAATGTTATGCCAAAATCAGTAGTCAATTTGGAAGACCTATATGATTTGAAAGATCGATTCAAGAGATCTACCAATTGAAAACTTTAGAGTTCAACTCTGAACTATGAATTAGTAAATCTAGGAACTGATACCAAGCCGCAGAATATCAACCTAGGTCTTGGCCTAGCCCCTGAAGAAAGATTAGCTTATGTGCATCTCCTGAAACAATACAAAAGTGTCTTTTCCTGGAACTACGATGACCTTAAGACTTACGACACTTCTGTCATTTAGCATACTATCCCAATGATAACCAATGAAAAACCTGTCCAACAAAAGCTGAGGAAGATCCATCCTAATCTGGAAAGCCAGATTAAGTCTGAGCTCAACAAATTATTGAAAGCCAAAATTATTTTTCCTGTTCGACATTCTAGATGGGTTTCCAACTTGGTTCCCATCAGAAAGAAAAATGGAGACATTAGAATTTGTATTGACTTTCAAAACCTTAACAAAGCCTGCCAAAAGGATAATTTTCCCCTGCCTCCCATGGAGCAAATATTGCAAGCAGTTGCAGGATTAGAATTAATGTCCTTTTTAGATGGTTTCTCCAGCTACAACCAAGTTTTGGTCCATCCTGACGATCAACTAAAGACCACGTTCAGAACCAAATGGGGTACTTATGCATATCAAAAGATGCCTTTTGGTCTGATCAACGCTGGCGCCACATTTCAAAGGGCCATGGACATCGCATTTAAGGGATTAGTAAACAAATCAGTAGTAATTTACTTGGATGATATAACTGTATATTCTAAAAAACGTGGTAATCATCTTAGAGACTTAAAGCGGATCTTCCAACGTTGCCAAAGGTATGGGATTTCACTTAATCCAGAAAATTCCTTTTTTGCATTAAGTGAAGGAAAACTTCTTGGATTTATAGTGTCAAAATATGGAATCCATATTGATCCCGATAGAATTAAGGAGATTTCCAAAATACCCTTGCCTCACAACAAGAAAGCCATGCAATCCTTCCTTGGCCAGATTAATTTTGTTAAGAGGTTTGTTCTAGACTTCTCAAGGATTGTATCTCCCTTACAATCAATGATTAAAAAGAATTCACTCTCCAAATGGGGCCAAGAGGAATATGAAGCATTCAATCTGATTAAGCAAGTGATTGTAAGCGCCCCATCCTTAGCAACTCAAATTTTTTTTGATCCTTTCATTTTGTATACATTTGCCTCTGATAGATCATATGCTGCGATACTCACTCAAGCAAATCAAGACAAGGCGGAAGCCCCAATTGCCTTTTTCAGTTCAAATCTACAAGGGGCTAAATTAAATTATTCTGACATCGAGAAACAAGCTTATGCTGTTTTCAAAGCGATCAAGCACTTTAGACCCTTTCTTCTTAAAACCCATACAAAAATCATAGTACCATTTCCAGCGGTAAGAAATCTCTTAGTACAGAAAGACGTGGGTGAGAAAAGAGCAAATTGGGTTACTGCCTTACAAGAATACGATGCTGAAATTAAACCAACAAATATTGTAAAAGGTCAAGGCTTTTGCAAAATGCTGGCTGGAGCATCACTTATTTCTGAAATACCATCTTCAAATCACGAAGTACAAATGTATGAGGTAAGCCTAAAATTAATTGAATCATTATATGCTGATATCATATTTTATCTAAGGAATGGATATGATTTTTCAAACCTGGATTATACAAAGAAAAGAGCCCTAAGATTGAAGGCTAAGCAATATCAACTCGTAAACGATGTACTTTTTAGGATGAATTATGATTTTGTCCTCCTTCGATGTCTTGAGAAATATGAAGCTAGAAAAGTGTTGCAGGAACTCCATGATGGACCAGCAGGTGGACATTATGC
Source organism: Pinus tabuliformis (assembly GCA_031772625.1). NCBI lineage: Eukaryota > Viridiplantae > Streptophyta > Pinopsida > Pinales > Pinaceae > Pinus > Pinus tabuliformis. The sequence continues at coordinate 1,502,935,964 of CM062819.1, read as the reverse complement.
TGGAGATGCTAACACACATAAAATCTTGCGCGCAGGGTACTATTGGCCTACATTATTTAAATATGCGCATAGCTATGTAAGGAAATGTCAAGTTTGTCAAACTACTGCTGGAAAACAAAAGAAACCGTCATTGCCTTTGCAACTAGTCAATATCGATCAACCCTTTGATCAATGGGGATAGGATATAATAGGTGAGATCGTTCCTCACTCTTCTAAACAGCATAGGTATATCCTTACAGCTATAGATTATTTTACTAAATGGGTAGAAGCAGTTCCTCTCAAGACAGCTAATGTCGAACACATCATGGATTTCATAGATCAGTTCATAATCACCAAGTTTGGTTTACCCTCTGTTTTAATGTTTTATAATGCATCATATTTTTCTGGCAATGCTATGACTGAATTTGCACTCAAAAGAGGTTTTAAGCTTAAATACTCTACCAATTATTACCCACAGGGGAATGGGTAGGGTGAATCAACGAATAAAAACTTAATAAGAATCATTAAGCGAACCATCGATCAAAATCATAAGAATTGGCACAAATCTTTGATGTATGCTCTGTGGGCAGACCGAATAACACAGAAAGCCTCCATTGGCAGTTCTCCCTTTAATTTAGTTTATGGGAAATAAGTGGTTCTCCAAACTCACCTAGCAATTCCCTCTTTGGCCTTAGTTCAATTTATTGACGAAACACCAACTTCATCCTTACAACTAAGACAACTGCAAATCCTTAAGCTAGAAGAGCAACGAGAATAGGCTAAAATAACACACGCTCATCATCAAGCATTAGTAAAGGCTTCTTTTGATTCAAACATGGTATCTAGAAAGGACTTTCAAGTTGGAGATTTAGGTTTAAAATGGGATAAGGCTCACGAAGAAAAAGGTAAACATACGAAATTCCAACGAATGTGGCTTGGCCCATTCCAAATTGTGGAAATCATAGGTCCATCCACTTTTATGTTGCAGGATTTAGCAGGGAAAAGAGAATCTTTACCTGTTAACGGGTCGATCCTTAAATTTTTTTTTTCCATAGAAGATCACTTCTTCTATTTTTTGTAAATTAGTTTTTCCTTTATTTTGATAATAAAACCAGTTGTAAATGGTTACGTTTGGAATTCACGAAAAAGACTAGTATTTCTTTTAGATTTTTTCTTTTTTGCTTGTATAAATAGAACTGATTTGGAAAATTGGTCATTATTATTGAAAGATACAGTCAAAGGCTATAAGCCTGGAAATGATACTAGTTTCAACCTTGCGAATTTTGATAAAAAGCAACCTTTAGTGGGAATTTGTTTTATATCAGTTAATGAAAAGCATCAATAACAAAAAACGAAGATTCTCTGTAGAAAATATCTTTCCAAAAAACTCTACCATTGTCGTCCAGAGCTATTCTTAAGGAACCAATGACTTCCTCCCCACCTAGAGAATTACGAGCTTCAAGGAATAATCCAATGATACACTGTAAAATTAAAGAATAAGAGGTCTCATCACGAGCCGACTTATCATGATCATAGATATTATAGCTTGCTGACTTTTCCAAAACTGCATACCACAACAAGGCAATGACTCTAGATTGTTGCAATCAAAAGACAAGGGGTCTCATCATGAGCCAGCTTGTTCAGAAAAGTTATAAATCAAGTGAGTGGCATTGTCATAATTTGGCTACCAAACCAAGACATTGTTCTTTAAGAATTAAAAGAAAAAGAAGCAATAAGTGTGGATATGGATTTCCCTTTGAAAATCGTATATTTCTTCAAGTAGGATACAGGATCATTGCTGGGTAACAGGTAAACCTGTCGAGGCTATAAACGCCTGTTGGCAGCAGAGGCTCTACCTATGACAAATGATCATATTTAAAACTGATTTACAGAGGAGACTTTGTTTTTATCTTTATAAACCAAGTAGTGGCTGATGTGAATACAATGACTAGCTTTAGGAAGTAAATAGTCAGACTTAACATAGAAGAAACAAACTATCATTAACAGCTAAAAGCATGATGTACTTTATCTTTCTATAATAAAGATTAATTTTCCAAAAAACCCTTCTGTTTTGGAAGTTTAGAAAATTCAAAAGAAAATCGGAGATAACTGGTTCTTCCAAGTGAATCGCCAATTTTGTGGCCAGCAACAACCCCCCTTATTATTTATTTTTATTACTAATACTAAATAAGTGGGGACCCTTCTCTAAAAAAATAAAAAAATAAATTAGCACTTATATTCCCTTTTTGAATAAATCTTTCTATCATAAACTTAGGAGAACACCCGCAAAAAATCCAAAAGGACTTAAGTTTTATGATAAGTTCAAACAAAATCGTTCTCTCAATAGTAAAGCATCGCATCGCAAAAAGGTAATGGATGACACCATATAAGCAAACTACTAAGATTGCAAAATCGTGATGTGAGATCGCACACTGAAGAAGCTCATCGCGCATCACAGTTTTCATATGCCTCAAGTATCGCTTAAGGTAAAATACTTCAACCCGGTGATATGCGATATCGCATCTCGCAAATCGCATCTCGCAGAAACATGTGGTGATAGAGGATTGTTAAACACAACAGATTAGCGATATTGCGATCTACAATATTGCGAAGCAAATCACAAAATCGCTTTATCGCAGATTTGCAGGGCTCATCATTCAAAAAAAGTTTTTTTTATAATCCGATGCCAAGTTATGCGCATTAATGTTAATTTAATGAGTTAGTTGATGATCATTAATGAGATAAGGTTTGGATCTGATTGAAAGGTCATTTCACGTAGGGTGGTATATTTTATATGATTTCGGCATTAAAAGCTTTCCCGTCACCTTATTTCTTATCATTACTCTTTCCTTATTTGTAAATTGCAGGAGCAGAAAGGAGAAAGGTATACATAGCAGTGTTCAGAGTATAATGGGAAAGAAGGGAAAAGCTCCAATTTCTGAAGAAAAAGAAATGATGCCCTTATACACATACACCACTTGTAATAGATAAGTTGGCATAACTACTTGGGAAGGCATGTACAGTCTACTCGAAGAAAAAAATCCCAGAGTAATGGAGGTTAAAGCAACTGCAGACTCACGCGGGTCATCTGAGGCGTCGATTACAGAACTTGCATGTTCATTCTTGCACCGGATAACGGCGAGACCCAAGATTCTTCCATACATGGACATGGTCAAATGGGTACTGGATAGTGCTAACATAACAGATAGACAATTTAAGACTCAGAGCCAAGAAATCATTGGGCCATTCACTCCACAAAATTTAAGGTTTATATATCCTCTAACAAAAATGTGCACGAAGCGAAAACTATCACCAGGGAAGACTGGATCGAGAAATGGAGGCAGTTTCTGATGTGAGATTAGCACTTAATCATGCATCATTGGGAAAAAACCCTTGAGAAGGAAAGCCTTTGATCACTCAGCCACCTGTAAGCTCGAAAAATTGTAGGAAAAAGTGCTAAAGGATAAAGGCAAAACCCGAGCTCTAAAAAATAATGGTATTTATCAGGGATATCCTTAAGTGGTATGTAAATTTCTGATCATTTGATTTAACATCTACAGACAAGCTATAGATAAAAGGATGAGGAAAGAGCAGAATCCATCAAGAAGCTAACCAAGTTGAATTGTGATTCTTACTAGCAGTACTTGGTTAAACCACACAGCCAATGCATGACTCTCAAATGCCTTATTAACTCTGCCAAGAAGATAGCGCCAACACTTTCCGATTCTATTTTTGTAGGGAAACTAAAATTGGAGGTCGGCTAACCAACTCTCCTCAAGTCGATGCTGAATGCTTCCAACCACAGAGAATAGATACATAGATAGTTAATTTCCAGATTCAGTTTTAGTTTTAGTTTTGATTTATTTTTGCTTTAGATGAGGACGGTCATTTAAACCTCCTCCTATATTTTTGTAATAGACTATTTTTAGGATTTAGCTAGTAGTATTTCAACCCCTCTCATCCATTTAGAGAAAGGTCCTGAAATTTATAAAAAACATTTCCTTAGAACATGCACTTCTGCACCCTCAGAGGAGGTTTTGATGAATGAATGAAACAGGTCTTGAAATTTGTCAAAAACGTTTCCTCAGAGCATGCACTTCTCTACCCTCGGAGGAGGTTTTGATGAATGAATGGAACAAGATTTATTGATATCTATGTTTAATGTCTGCTACTAAAATGCACTTTTGCACTCTTAGTAGATGTTGAATTAGGAAGAGATAAATCATTATTACTGAAGCTCATGAGTAGAACTTGTTACAAATGGTACTTTTATCTCTTAATGATTTATGCTTATGTGTTAAGGTGATATTTATTTTCAGTTATTTATATATGAATGCCTGAATGTTTGAGTTATCATTTGGCACTTCTATACAATGATGACTATTCTATTTATGCTTAATGTATGAATGACTTATTATGCGATATGTTTCTCACAATTGTTTCGGCGAACTTTTTATACGAAACGGTTCATTTTTATTGAATTCGTTTCTCATAGCAATTGAATGATCTTTATTACCAATTGCTGTTAGAAATTATTTTAGATCGCATAACTGAAAGGTTAAATCCTGGGTGACTTTTAGAGTTAGATATTTCTATTCATTAGAATACAATTACATATTGTTAAATTAGATTTAGAATTAAAGCATTTTACTTAGGAATTATTAGAAAGGAACTATCAATTCTCATCGCACACACACAAATTGGGAAACTGGTCCCATTATCCCCAGTCGGACCCACCATCCCAAATGGAAAATGAGTTGCTTTCAAGGTCCGGACCAGGTGGGTATCCCCCTTGTTGTAGACCCGATTTTCAGGGCTTCAACAGTACCCTAGAGAACTGACCACTAATCAAGGCAACCAGTTTACATCCAACATGATTAAAGACTTGTTAAGCCAGCACAAGATCAATCATAGAAAATCCACTCCTTATCACCAATAAGCTAATGGGCAAGTGGAGGTGACCAATAGAGTGTTGGAGGGCATTCTAACCAAAGTGGTTAGCAGCAGCAGAAAGGATTGGGAAGATAGATTAGTTGAGGCCACCTGGGCCTACAATACCACCTAGAAGACCACCACTAGATTCACACCCTACAAGTTGGTCTATGAGAAGAAGGCCCTGTTGTCCATTGAATTTTAGTACAATACATTGAGGATGGCAGCCCAACTAGATCTAGATCTCAACAGTGAACAAAAACAGAGATTGATCCAACTGAATAGGTTAGATGAGTTTGGAATGCAGGCCCTCTTGAACACAGAGGTGACTCAAATTTAGAGGAATATATGGCACGACGAGAACATCAAGGATAAACAATTTCAAGAAGGTCATTGGGCTCTGTTATATGATTCCAGATACAAAGATTTTAAGGGCAGGTTAAGGACTAGATGGTTAGGGATTTATTTCATAGAGAAATGTCATGATAATGGTTCAGTGTTGATTAGAACCATTGATGCAGAGGCTATTCCTTTACTTGTTAATGGGCACAAATTGAAGGTCTACAGGAAGCCATTGTCAAAGAAAGAGTTCATTGATGGCATCAGAAAGAATGTGATGGTGGTGGAGCAAGTCTCAGCTTTTACCTCATCAAGTCATTGATAAAGAAAAAAAAAAAGAAAAAAAAGAAAAAATAAGCAGACTCAGGTGAAAACCTCCATGAGGCACTTGAGTCCCACTGTTGGGTTGAAAACCTCTTGAGGCAGTCCAATTGCATCAAAAAAAGAAAAAGAGATAAAAGATCTCTAGGTGGAAACCTCTTTTGAGGCGCTGAGGGCAAGCTGCTAGGATAAAAACCTGTTGGAGGAAGACTAGTTGCTTTCAAAAAGAGAAAAAAAAAGATAAAAAAACTCTCAAATATTGTTTCAGGTTAGCAGGGGGAGGATTAGAGAAACAAGAAAGGATCAAAAGGGACCTGTATAGTTATGTTTTCATTTCTCCATTCCACATCCTTCATCATTCCATCATTCCCTTCATTTTTCTTACTCATCTAACTCAATTTGCAAGGGTTCTGTGTTTTCTATAGGATTCCCTGTAAACCTCTGGGTTTCCTTGAAAACCTACAGGATCATCCTGTAGGAATTACAGTGGCTTGGGAATCCCAAAGAAAGTAACTGTAGAGAAAGGGTATGACCTTCTCATGTCAAAAAAATAAATTTCTACCTCACCATCTCATCACCATTCCTCTTTCCACCATGATCACCCCCGCATTCATCCAATAAGGTCAGTTTTAAAAAAAATTACATTTAAAAATAAATAAATAAATAAATAAAACACAGAGAAAAGAGGATGAAGACAGCGAATAAGGGGACAACGCCTGATGCTCTACCTCTCATTCACCAATCACTAGACCCCTTCTCTACCAATTCCAACCATCCTTATTCTCTAGAAGTGAAGAAATGATTAAAAATTTGAGGGAGAGGAAGCTACAGGACATCCTGCAGCAGCCTATCCCACAAAACAAAAAACACAGGTTGCAGTTAGCTTCAGCATGGATATCCAGAGGTCAAAGAAGCTCCTCCAGATCTTATTAGTAGCATCAAGATCATCCGCATCAACACCCAGTACCTGCACATCAAGGGAAAATATCAGAGGACAATAAAAAAAAAAGAGAAACACATGCAGCAAATACACAACAAGGACTTCATTCTTCAACAAACAACGTCAAGGCATCATTACCACAAGTAAGTATCTCGCTTCCACTCTCTCGTTAGCATAATATGATCAAACATGTAAAAGTTGTGAAAGAGTTGGTTTATAAGCAAAAGGTGGCTAGTTAACTTGGCCACCTTCGCTTAGTCAACGAGGAGAAGACAGTTAGTCCTTACACATGTGGCAGTAGTCAAGTCAAGGAAAAGGAGAGATGAAGTGGAAAGTGGTTAAGATACGTATGCCTGAAGTGGGAGTTGATTACAAGGTAAGGAGAATCATGATGTGGTAGTGGGACCAACAGTCCAAAAAAAGATATTCGTACCTCGGCTGTGAACACATCACCCCACTCAAATCACCCATATGAGGAAATAAACATTGATCCCCATGCATAGAGGCATTCACATTCTCAAGGCTACACACTAGAAAAGTTGCTCTCAGCCCTCAAACAGTCTACATGAAAGGAAGAATTCATTTTTTCCTGTGCATGAGCACCTACAAGATCCTACAGGAAATCATACAGGATCCTACAGGATACAAAACAACACCTATAGGATTGGCAGTGAGCAGTTTTAAAAGGGAAAAATAGAGGTTGGCTTCATCAAGCAGTGATAAGGAGGTAGGCTCTATACTTTCCCACATTTTCCAAGTGAAAAGAATATAGGAAAGCCTTCTATTTTATTGAAAAAGATTGCAGTCTAGGGGAATTGTATACACTGAATTTTCATTTAAAATTCCTCATTCATTAAATTTGGTATCAGACATATACAACCCTCCATCCATTAGAGAAAATGACAAGGGGATTTAATAAGAGGGAACCCATTAACACAGTTTGAATTCATGAGCACCCTCCTATGCTAGAGATATTCACAAGGCATAATTGGATGGGTTCCTTTGAAAAATTAAGGGGATATGATGATGAAGTAGTCAGATATTTTTCTCTCTCCCTCATTCCACTGATTAAGACACATGCCATTGTTGTGGTGAAAGGCCTCTCTATAGAACTCACCCCTGAAATCATAGGCAAAATCACCACACTTCGCTTAGGAGTACCTTGGAGAAAGGAGGATAATGGAAATAACCAAATTGCAAAGAAGAAATTCTTTTTAGAAGGAGAGGACGCCATGGAAGACAAAAATGGCGTTAGAAGAGAAAGGCTATCATATCCTTGGAATGAAATTAGGTACCACCTTATAAAATACATATCATGTGAAGGTAGGTACAGTTTGGTATATGGATACCATTTTAAACTTCTCCAAGGGTTGACGTTTGGAGCATACACACCTCATCAAAATAGATTCATCATACCCTACTTCCTTCTTCTATCAATGATAGATATGAGCATGATGGTACAGGAAGGAAACCATCAAAAACTAGCCCATCATGGGTTAATTAGACTTATCATAGAATATTCCCTCCAAAACCTTAGAATCCCTATCACATGGGAAACTTTCAGAGGCATGTAGACAAAGGAAGATATAAAATCCCTTGAATATGACAAGAGCCCCACTGCCAGTGAAAGGGATGAAGAAGAAACTGAAAAGGACGAAGAAGAAACAGAGAGGGGTGAAGAGGAAATAGATGAGGAAGAAGAGGAAGAAATGGAGAAGGAAAGTGGTGAAGAGATAGAAGAGGATGCAAAGGAGGAAACTGATGAATAGATTGAGGAACTAGAGGGAGAAGAAGAGGAGAAAGACAAGAGTGAAAAGGAAAATGGAAAAGGAGAGGTAGAAGACAAGGAAGAATCACTCAGGGTATCTCCAGAACCCACTGAGAAAGAGGCAGGAGATGCCCTCACTGCCATTAGTACCCCTATAAAAAAAAAATGGAAGAGATAGAGAAAAATTCCATTGTACTTTAGGACAAGAAAAAGTACAAGAATAAGGCAAGGAAAACCTGAAACTCCAACAAAAGTTCCTACTGTCATTGAAGAATCACCCAAACAATAGGAAAAGATAGCTCCTCTTATGAAAACACAAGGAGAAGGGTCATCAGCACAAGCCTCTTCCAAGTCTCCTATCACTTATCTTAGGAGGCTTGTAACTAGATCTGCCTCATCCAAAGGAAAAGGCCTCCTATAGGATACACAAAAGGACCTACAAGAAGAAGAGGCAATCCTATACGAAATTTTGCTAAATGTACAGGAAACCTAGAAATTGGACAAAGAATGGAGTATGCGGCAAGAAAAAAAGAAGGAGGATGCAGAGATGAGAGAGCCTCGTCCTCAACCTAACCTTGACTCCTACTACAGATTTATTGAAGGGGGTAGGATCATTCCAAATAAATTTTCCATCCCATTATTCTTTGAGCTTGGGAAAGAAAGGGCAAGAACACATAGATGGATGAAAATTGCCAAATCCAAAGGAGTGGAGGACATAGGCCACATGGAGGAAAAAGTCAAAGAGATGGGCAGAGAACTGAGCAGCCGAAGGAACAAAGAGGAAATGATGAAGCTTATTTGGAAGTAGAGAATGCATGGTTAAGGGGACAGCTACAAGAGAGATAGAATCAATTGGCATTGATGGCTAGTCTATCCTTCAAGGAAATCTAGTGCAAGATGCCAGCTAAGTCCTATGCATTATACCTTAAGGAATAGTGGTTGCGGTTCCAAATCAAGACTCTCGCACATAGAGGCACTATGCCATTCCAGAATTATAGACAATTCATTGATCTTTGTGACCAAAGCACATTGGAGGATAGGGCTAAGATGTTTGATTTCTACCTACATAGCTTAGCCTTGACAGATCTGAATGTGTGGGACCCTAATTCAAAACTAGGGGACTTACAATTGATGGCTTTAGCATTATGGATGAACCATGAGGAAGCAAGGGCTGCAAAAATGAAGAAAATAATGGCAAGAGAAGAAACAAAACCTCTCATGATAAGTGTTGAGTAGTCAAATCCAATGGTTGTCATCAGCACCCATAACTTGATTGCAAATGACCCTCAACTTGTACCTAGGTACCTTGCTACCCAAGAGCAAGAAATCACACACTTTGAGGATATGTTCAGGCTGTTAGGGGATGTTAGCATGCATGCTTGCCAAAGGAGATGGAACACTTTGCCCTATAGTTTGAAAATCAGAGAGTACCATTCTCCTCAAAGAATGAGAGAAGCACTGAAGAGGACACCCATGTACAATCAAGCTCTCCAAAGACTCAAATTCAATTGGATTGGCTTGAGACTCAGTCCAGCACCGCTCTTAGGAATGTTGGAAAGAAGGAAGGATGAGGAAGAAAGAAATTCATGGGAGGAGATAGAAATGAAGGCAGGATTTTATGCACAGGAAGAGGAAACTACAATAGAAGCATGGGACATCAAGGAGGCCACTAGAGCAATGAAAGACATGGATATAGATTGAGTTTCTCAGAGGATGACAAACACTTTCACTAGGGGGTGATGATGATCTTCATCATTGGGTAACTATATAGACCTTAATACACCTCCTAGGTTATTCAAATCAGCACTTCTCATAATTTATTACATATTTTGATTGTATTTTGTTTAATGAGATGAGTCAAAGTGAGATACTATGCCTAGTGGACTAATATGCATTGATTGCAGGTTTTTGAGAGGAAATCATGGAAATTTTGGCTAATTAAGGGTTGAAACTCGAATGAGACAAGGAGGAGAGGTTGTAGGAGGCAGTTCCTCCTCATTTACTCCTCACTCATTTGAATATTCCTCCATCAATCACACTAACTCAGAGTACAAGCAGCCAAGTCATGGAGATCAAAATGCAGTCGAGCAAGTGATAGTTAAAGAGCTAGTTTATCTAAAGTTTGGGAGACAAACCTCCCTAGATTTAAGGAATTCATTAGAGACTTCAGTGGTATAAATAGAGAGGCCTCGAGCCTCATTAGGATTCGAATTTTTTCTGCAAAAACAGTAGTTATTTTCAAGTTCAAGACTTGTGGAAGACATTGGTATGTAATTTTCTGTTTTGATAATGAGAATGAGCATTTCCTTGATCCATCACTAAGTTGACTCAGAGCGCTGAAGCTCTTGGGTTAGGGTCCAACCCTAGCAGAATTGTGTCTTCTTCTTGTATTTGTATGTTTAGTTGATTTCATAGTTGAATTGTGTTTAGAATTATTTCATTGCAAGTACTTGTAGATTTGATTAGTTTGCTTCCATTTATGCTTTACTTCAGAAGCAACTTAGAAGAGATAAAGGAACATCATAAAGCTTTCATTAGGTGGTTTTGGGCTAACTCCTTCCTTCAGGGATCATGGTTTGAGGAAAGAACTCTTATGCAGCCCCAAAAAGACTGAATTATACTTTCTCATGGAAGTTAGGGTTTTTTGTACTTAGGCTAGCATTTGATCAGTTTGCAAGAGTAGGATTTAGTTATCATTCTTCTATATTCAATCTTACATTAGATCTCATCAATGTTTCATATTATTCTGGAATTTTTCCTCATGCATGAAATAGGAAACTAGCTCATGATATTATGTTTTATTTAGTTAATTGAAATCCTTCTTGTTTACACTATTTATGGATAAATGCCAATGTTTGATGTAGTGCAGGAGTTTCAGAAGTATATAGAGACTGCATAGTTAGCAACCTCATTCCAACTTCATCCATCCATGGTCCTCACTTTCTTTCACTAAAACCATCACCAATCTCATCACTTCACAAGAATACTTCTCCAAGCTTGTTGAGCAAATCCAACCATCTCCCAACTCTAGTTTTGAGTTCTGAAGTGGTCCTAGGCACTCCCTTGCCTCATTGCATCCACCAACCACCTTCCCTTAGCCTTCCATCACCTTTAACATCCCTTCGTTTTCTCTCGGATGTATCCTGTACAAATACAGAGGATACTGTAGGAATTCAGGACATCTTGTAGAACACATTAGGACATCCTATAGGTTGATCTGTAATGGCCTATTTTGAGGCCGAATTGTGGAAAAATCCCCTAGGAAGCTAGAAAAGGACCCCTACTTGTCTCCAAATCCTTCTTACCATTCACCATCATCCCTAAGCCACCTGCCACATCACCAAAAGGAGTTAGCTTTCACACTTTCTCATTCAAAAGACACAAAGAAAAACAGAGTTATTTTATTCATTTACATGCACAACAGTAGAATGTTTGATGTTCCAATTTTCATACCTAGGATAGTAGGATTGCATACATTTTAACTTAGCATTCTTTTGAAGCAAAGCCTCTTAGCAGTTAGTTAGAAAAATGGTTTGTTTTAGCATTTCATTTCAGTCTTTTTCCTTACTACAGTAGACAAGCTTTCTCTTAGTGTAGATTTCTCTTTTTCTCATTGGTAATCAAGCTTCTTCTGAATCCATTGAAGTCTGGTTTGAAAAAGCTTAGTGGTCTATCGCCAGCTTAGCAGTGACAAAGATTAGACCCATCACCTTTACTTGTGTATACAACACTGTCACCTTCAAGTTTGTACGAAGCCCGGGTTGATAAAGTAAAGTTGGTAGCCCTAGGAGTTGCAGCATTCTTGCTGCAATATTGGTGCTCATCACCACCCAGTTCAACTAAATAATAATACCTTCATATTTTTCTAAATATTTTTATTTTTAAAATGAACAATTTATATTTGGAAAATAATATATTAATAAAAATATTTTTACAATATTAATATTCGAAACATTTATCCATGTAAGGGATTGTAGATTTCTGTGGTTAGGTTTTTTAGAATTTACACTCGGATATTCCACAGTTTCCATTTTTTCTCTGTCGACATTTCGAGTCTAGACCCAGACTCATCATCAGGACTTGATTTACAAAGGAGAGAGACAGAATAGATAAATAGGGTTTAGGGTTCAGCTGTCAAGTATGTGAGCCGACAGCCTACTAATTTGAATTAACTAGTTTTATAATATTTTTATAATTTCTGATATGAATAAACTAGTTTTATAATATTTTTATAATTTTTGATATATTAATGTTTATTAGAAAAAGATTTCTTATTTTTATTTTTATTTTTATTTTATTTATTTATTTATTCATTTTTATTTTTATTTTTATTTATACTTATATTATATTATTTATTTATTTATTTTTATTTTTTATTTTTATTTTTTTAATAATTTTGTTTATGTTTTAGTTTAATTTTTTAGTTACTAGGGAGGTTTATGTAGCATAAAATGTTTTTTATAGTTAGGATAATATTCATGTTATAATATTCCATAATTTTTATTTTATATTTATTGTTATTTTATTTTATTTATTTATTTTTTGAGTTAAATTGTTTATGCATTAAGCTTTTTATTGTATTATATTTAATAAAATAATTATTTACTCCTAATGATTTTGATTTAACTGATTGTATTTTTAAGGTGATTATGTTTATCTTATTCAATCCTTGCAAGTTTTTAATTACTCAGGAGGTTAATGAATTGTTAATGATGAGTTTCACAGCTTACTAGCTAGTCTATTATACAAAGCTATTGGTTAGGAGGGGAGCTGGCTAGATCAAAAGGCAGGAGGGAAGGAAGAGAAAGAGGGGGTCAATTTAATCCATGGGTGAGGAGTGAGGTCCAATTGCTACTAATTTCCAAGCCTCCATCCCTGTTGAGGTTGTGTGGGTGTTTTATGATCTCAAGAGCTTCTCTGACTTTATGCTTGTAATAGTGTTTTTCATTTGCAATGACTTTTGTGTTTTCAAGGCATATATGGTGGTTTGTCTTACCTACATGTTCCGCCAAGGCTGAGGAATGGGTTCTTTCCTTACGGATATCTGCACTATGCTCTTTTAGCCTGATACTGACTGATCTACCAGTTTCCCCGATATATTGTTCTCCACAGGAACAATTAATAATATAAACACCTTTTTGCTGGAGATGTTCTGGGTTGTCTTTAATAGATTTCATTCTTTGTCTAATAGTTGTCAAGGGTCAGACACAAACTCAACGCTAAAAAATAACAGAACACTAGTATGGACACCCAGCAGCAAACCGCGCAGCAATGAAACACTAGACAGCGATGTTGGGACCAGAGACGATGGAGAACCGGGTAGAAATGAAACCTTGGACAACGAAGTAATCTCATTCAACTCCAACCAATATTTGGGCGTAAATATTCATAACATCAACAACAGTAATGAGGTAAGCTTAAATAACATTAACTCAATCAACATAGATTATAAATTAAATAAAAACAATAAAACTAGTAATGAGGGTGAGGATAACAAATGTAACATAAAAAACAGAGGTAAACACAATAATATTAATAGATTAGATAATAATAAAAAGAAAACAAATAGTGTATCTGAAAACCACAATAACCCAATTAACAAGAAAGTTATAAATATTTCTTCTTATGAGCTTAAAAAAGAAGAAATTGAAGTCCTAGACAAAGGGCTCAATTTTGCCTTAGCTCCTAAACAAATCCCAAATGAAGAAATTATCTGTAGCCTGGAGGAAGGAATCAAGACGCTCAAGGAGGAAGACAAAGAACTTGTTAGACAAGAATGTGCAGTTATCCTTAGGAAAGCAAGACCTCCTAAAAAGAATCTAAACCAAGAACAACTCAGAGCCCTAAAAAACCTAAGAAATAACAATGACATTGTCATTCTAAAAGCGGACAAGGGAGGTGCCACTGTTGTAATGAATCATGAAGATTACATAAACAAAATGAAAGACCACTTATACAACAGTGGTAGCTACAAAAAATTGGAAAAGAACCCCATCTCGAAAATCACAAGACTGGTCAAAAAAGCTATAAAAGAAACCAATCTAGATGAAAAACTGAAAAGACACCTTACTCCTGACAGTGAAATTACACCTCGTATTTATGGAGCCCCCAAAATTCACAAAACAGATGTCCCCTTGAGACCTATAGTCAATACTATAGGATCACCCACTTACGAATTAGCAAAATATGTCACTATGAAATTAGCTCCGCTAGTTGGTAAGACCAGTTCTTACATAAAAGATTCCTACCAATATGTTGAATTCATTAAAAATGCTAAGATAGATCCGGGTGATAAAATCGTCAGTTTTGATGTTGTCCAGTTGTTCACTAAAATTCCCTTAGATGAAGCAGTTCAAGTAGTAAAAGAGGTAGCAGACCCGCAAACTGCAAGATTAGCTGAAATCTGTCTGCGATCCACCTTCTTCACCTTCCAAGGGGAGATTTTTGAGCAAACATCAGGAGTGGCTATGGGATCACCCCTTTCACCTATTGTAGCCAACCTCTACATGGAAAAGTTTGAAAAGAAGGCGCTTGACACCTACCCTTTAAAACCTAAATTTTGGATCAGGTTTGTGGATGACACCAGTGTGGATTGGCCCCATGGAGAAGATGAGCTTAAAAACTTTTTAAACCATCTCAATAGCATTTCCAATGACATCAAATTTACTATGGAAACTGAAGAGAATAATTGCATCTCTTTCCTGGACATCCTCCTCATTAGAAACAAGGATGGTTCTATAGGTCACAAAGTGTTCAGGAAAAAGGCGCATACTGATAACTATCTCCACGCGGATTCCCACCACCACCCAGCCCAAAAAATGGGAGTTCTTCAAACCCTCTTCACTAGAGCTTGTAGAATTTCTGATGAAAGCCACACCGAGGAAGAAATCACGTACTTGAAAAGAGCTTTTTCAAAACTTGGATACAATAATAAAGATATCTTCAGAGCCTTTCAAAAAGCCAAATCTAGAAACAATAAAAAAAAAACCAACGATTCCTCAAGCACTAACGCCTACCTTCCATATATTCATGGTGTAACTGACAAACATGCCAAAATTCTCTTAAAAAATAATATCAAAACCTCATTCAAACCCTTGACAACTATTAGAAAAAGAATGAAATATGTTAAAGACAACCGAGAACATCTCCAACAAAAAGGTGTTTATATTATTAACTGTTCCTATGGAGAACAATATATCGGGGAAACTGGTAGATCAGTTAGTATCAGGCTAAAAGAGCATACTGCAGATATCCGTAAGGAAAGAACCCGTTCCTCAGCATTGGCGGAACATGTAGGTAAGACAAACCACCATATATGCCTTGAAAACACAAAAGTCATTGCAAATGAAAAACACTATTACAAGCATAAAGTCAGAGAAGCTCTTGAGATCATAAAACACGCACACAACCTCAACAGGGATGGAGGCTTGGAAATTACTAGAAATTGGACCTCACTGCTCACCCATGGATTAAACTGACCCCCTCTTTCTCTTCCTTCCCTCCTGCCTTTTGATCTAGTCAACTCCCCTCCTAACCAATAGCTTTGTATAATAGACTAGTTAATAAGATATGAAACTCATCATTAACAATTCATTAACCTCCCGAGTAATTAAAAACTTGCAAGGATTGAATAAGATAAACGTAATCACCTTAAAAATACAATCAGTTAAATCAAAATCATTAAGAGTAAATAATTATTTTATTAAATAAAATATAATAAAAAGCTTAATGCATAAACAATTTAACTCAAAAAATAAATAAATAAAATAAAATAATAATAAATATAAAATAAAAATTATGGAATATTAAAACATGAATATTATCCTAACTATAAAAAACTTTTTATACTACATAAACCTCCCTAGTAACTAAAAAATTAAACTAATAAACAAAATTATTAAAAAAAAATTAAAAAATAAATAAATAATAAATAAATAATAAAAATAAAAATAGAAATAAAAATGAATAAATAAATAAATAAAATAAAAATAAAAATAAAAATAAGAAATCTGTGTATAATAAACATTAATATATAAAAAATTATAAAAATATTATAAAACTAATTTATTCATATCAGAAATTATAAAAATATTATAAAACTAGTTAATTCAAATTAGTAGGTTGTCGGCTCACCTACTTGACAGCTGAACCCTAAACCCTATTTATCTATTCTGTCTCTCTCCTTTCTAAATCAAGTCCTGATGATGAGTCTGGGTCTAGACTCGAAACGTCGACAAAGCAAAAATGGAAACTGTGGAATATCCGAGTGTAAATTTATCCATATATTTTTGTTTAAGTGATCTTTCTTATATATTTTTGTTTAAATCATGTTTCTTATAAAGGTTAATGTAAGTATTTTCCTACATACATAGTTTACCATTAGGTATGAGGATTCTAATTCATAGCATGTATACTTTGAACAAATGGTCAAATTATAGTGAATTGTCTATTTATACAATATCTATTTATAGCATGTTTATTTTTAATGGTTGTTCTATTTATAATAGGTCCATATTTATTAAGGCGTTCTTGTTTTTAATGGTTTGTCGATTTATAATAGGTACATATTTAGCACTGAAGTCATGCATGCATGGCTAGCTAGCTTCATTTGTGACTTGTTAATGGACACTAAGAGAATAATTATTCTTGGTTTTACATGTGACATAATGAACCACAACCAAGTGTGTATTCCTCTCTCCGAGAGGGTATAATAAATGTACTAAAGCCATTCATTGTAATACAATTTTAATCACTTTCTCATTAATTAGTTTTCTTTTGTTTCAAGATTTTCATTACGATTTTTGTTTCATTTTTCTACTAGATTCTTGTGTGCAAGTGATTCATTAATATTATAGGTATCATAACATATGGGAAACTTCGAAGGAGAAGCATACCATTTCATTGTAGGTGATAATGGATTGATTCAGAGACAATCAGTCTAAGAACGTTTGACACATAAGAAGACAACTTCGCATCTTTTATACAACAACTCAAGAAATGTTAAATAGACAAGGAAGAGGAGCGAATAATCATCTCTACTCCCTTGATGTTGGTTGTTGTGTACCTTAACCTTATCTCCTCATTTTGTACTCTAAGGTAAGAATTGGGAAAGATTGCAAAATTCCTCCTACTGATGTATTCATCAAATCAGTCATACAAAAGAAATATAACCTCGTAAACATTTACACTCTTAGGAATTTCAAAGAATATGTGCTTGCAATACACGAAATTAGCAAGACTAATAATAAAACAGGTATATGGTACTTGATCAAGAAATAAAACTCAAATAAACTGAGGATTCATCTAACCATAATGAAGGAAAACTAAGGAAGGAGATATCCAATTCCAATGATTGCAACAAACAATATGATGCAAAAATTTCCTACAGTAAAAAGATTGTTAATATTACATCACAAGCTCTTCAAAAAAAATATTTTGAAGATTTCTTTCCAAAATATGTGAAGAAAAATATTGGAGATAATCCACTGGAAGATCTATGTAAATGCCACTCATTTGTTTCCATTTCTTCCTCACTTAATAGATGGATTTTAGGTTCCAAAGCCTCAAATCAAATAACTACTTCAAAAGATACTTTCTCCTCAAAATGTTGCATTTACCTTCGCATTTTAATGGGAGATGACAATCATATGAAAGTATGTGGACAGGGAAGAGTATATATTCATAATGGATGTTTCCATAATATCTTCAATGATCCAAAGCTGTCCTTAAATATACTCTCAATATATCACATCACAAGAACCTTCATTGAGTAGAATATTGTAGGTTTGCAATCTCTTGTTGGTGGAGGACATAGTTGCATTATAGCTGAAATATCATGCATTATTTTTTGAGAAAGGTTTTCTTCTTTCTTATTCTTCCCCTATTTAAATAAAATTTATAAGAGCTTGTGATGCAGGGTACCCCTGCACATACCCATAGTATGCAATCAAATGCATAAGTTCAACTGTCCCATAAGTTTTACTCTTCTATGGAGTCAAAACTTCAAAGCATAAATGGTTAAGCCCTTTATAAACAGTTCCTTTGTAACAAAACCCAATCACCCCACCTTAAACCCACATCGCAACCCAAAATTCACATATATAATACCTTTTCCCCGTTAAAACGTTGGTTCATATGTATAAACCACACAACCCATGTATCAGCGCTTAATTCTTTTTTAAGCCAACTACAAAGGAAATCCTGCAAAAACATTGTTTTCCTCCTTTTGTACAACCTCCGCACAGAACGCGAGGTTCTACCTTATCACTGATCGCTACCCGCCCTACCGTAGGTCTTTGATGCATATATATATATATATATATATATATATATATATATATATATATATATATATATATATATATATATATATATATATATATATATATATATATATATATATATATATATATATATATATATATATATATATATATATATATATATGACTCACCAATCCTTCGACTCCGATCTCTGCATTTACATGGAATTACAAAGGAATCCGCCCACAAATGCATAGGCCGGACCTCAAATACTATTCGCCCGCATATATAAATATATCAGGTCTGCCTTAAGTCGCTCCACTCCTCCGAGAGTCGAACTCCGCTTGGCCCGATCGCCGATCTCTGATTTATCGGCGATCGCTATATCGGCGTCCCAATACCCTGCCTTCGGCACATCAACACCCCGATATGCGATCAATCCTCCACCGTCGATCCCCTTTTTGATCCAACGACTCTCATTTCATCGCAATGTCGTAATCGACTGATCCACCCATAAAGACTCTGCCAATGCGATCAATCTCGACCGTTGATCTTATAGATCTAATGGTCACTGAGTCTTCTCGAAACTGTTTCCTCTAGTCTTGATCCCACTTATTCTCAATGAACTCTGCGTTAAACGACTCTCGGCCATATTCTGTCTTCAATGATGATTTCTTATATAATTTCTCTGGGAAGGCTTTGGATAATTGACTGAGTATAAAAACGCTCAAACACTGCTAAGGAACCAAGATTAATCATGCTATTTCAATACTGCTATTCGTAATTTCATGCATAAAATAGAGAAGAAGGCTTAGGTTCTTCCGCAGGCATACACACAGAGAAAAGAAAAGGATCCCAATACAAATGGCCTATTAACACATGCACTGAAACATTTATTCAATATAACACTATTTTCAGAGTCTCGCCCTCTGGCTTGACAACAACAATAACAAACCCTGTTTCAGTTGAAATCCTCGCTCTCTCCTTTCTGCTTCTCTTGCTAATCTATCCAACCTCTCTCTCCTACTCTAGCTAACCAACCCCTGAATTATACAAGGAAATCACAATTTATACAAAGAATGGATTCATGACCCAATTCTAGTTCAGAACCAAAAATCTCTCACCTTCTCCTAAAAAGTCTCTTCAGTTCCACTCTTTTCTAAACAACCACTAAATCAAGCTTTCAGTTTCCTCATTTTCTATTTAAACCAATTAAATCTAACAGTTTGGCCTGATCTCCACACAGGGAGAATCAATCAGCCACTATGCCCCTTTTCTCATATTTTACAATAAATAAACACTCTCACATATTTAAATAAAAATTAATTAAACTCTTGCCTTCCAACCCCTTGCTAGTCACAACATGTGATCATGCTATCACATTGCTGACTAGGCCTGAATGCTCCTGCATCAGACTCCCAAAGTTGAAAGTTTCCATGGACTCCTGTTCATGAGTCTTTCTACTTCCTCTGTTGTAAACTTCATCAGAATTCGTTACCCAACTAGTTACCTGATCCTTTTCATCTGCAAGTGTATTTTCTACCTCCTTTGTTTCTCGTGGTTGCCAAACTTTGTGTTGTGGATGTCTTTTTGCTCTGCATTCATAAGCATCTCCTTTGCATAATATTTTGGTGCTAATACTCTGCATAAACACCTCCTCAATCAACATAAATCTCTTCTTCTCTATCCACTGCTGTCATGTCATTATACCAATAGAATTGATCTCTATCTTCATGTATTTTCTCTTGTCATGTACCTGAATATTCCTTTTAACTTCTGAGTCGATCTTCAGCATCTCCTTTTGGCTATAAACCAATTTCTTTATGCTGTTCTGTATATCCTTCAATCTTCCCTTGATTTGTTGACTTTGACAATTCCTTATACTCATTATCTTTGTAGTTTTCATCATCCATCTATCAAATAGCTTAAGTAGAGTCCTTCCAATCTCAAAAGAAGATTGGGCATTGTTTAATACAAGAACATATAGCCTTTCAACTATATATTGTCCTCTGGCTGCAAATATTTTAATTATTGAGCTTTGTTCAATTTCCTCCATTCTCCTATCAAACTTAGTTGAACTATTCACCCAATTTTCCAATTGCATCCTCAATATAAACTCTCAACATTTAAGTCTTCTTTGTATTAAGAGCAAAATCTGTCTGTGGACTGTACTTCCACATCTCCTGAAATCTTCTTCCTCTTCGGCAATAACTAGTTTAAGAGCTATGCCAACTCTCCTTCCTCTATTCCAAGTTTCTAAGTTAACTCGTTGCTTACTCTCATCTTCTTGTTTCCATAAATAAAACTGACCTTCTGCAGCTCCAAAATTTACATCTTCCTTCATATTTATTAGTGCAAACATATCTCCAAGAGAAGTTTGTCCTCCATCCTAAAAACCACATTCAACAATTAATAATTCATAGTCAGAAAATATATTACATTTTCTATCTCTGTCTTTGTTAATTCTGCTCCATAAGTTTTCTGATTTGTCATCCTCTTGATGTATATATGACATGTCAAACTTGTCACATTGTCTTGTCTTGAAAAAATCTTCTTTGTCTTCACTTTGTTCTGAATGTTGTCTAAGTTCTGAATTCTGTTCTCTGCTCTTCTCCTTGGCCTTTCTTCCTTTCACACTCCTTTTCATTCTTCCTGTTCCTTCCTTACAAATCTGTAAGCTGCTAAGTTGTCTTTTCCATTCCTCCTTAGTTTCAATAAAAATCTGCCAATCTCTGAGTTTAGAACCTAAAGTTCTATTTGTTTCCATACAAGAAACAAAATCACCATATACCATAGGTTTCCCATTCCACTGTTGAGTCCCTTTCACAATAGTGAAAATTACTGTCATCACCATGAATATCACCTTCCACTGTTCCCCTGGGTTGCTCACTTTACTCTTTTGGCAATTTGTACAAATATCATTGTCTTCAATTTCTAGCTGTGCATCAATGTCCACCAACCTCTCTTTTTGTTCATGTTTATCCTCTTTTCCTTTCTTCTTCATTACCTTGAATGGATTAACTGTACCTCCTTCGGTTAAATTTTCTTTACAAACCTTGGTTCTATCATCTTCCATAATACACTCTTTAGTAAGAGTTCTCTCCATTAATGATCCATTATGTCCTTTCAAGATAATTTCTTGTCCATTAACTATCAATAAAGGTTCATAATTTTTGAATAAAAATTGAAGAGATAATTCCATTACCTCAAGTGTTTGTACTGTATCTACACTCCTATTTGCCCCTTCCATAAGATCATCTTCATACCTCTTTCGTACTTCTCCTTTTGTAAACTGCAACTCCCTTTTGTCTTCAGACTGTCTGCCATCTTTCTGCCAAGTCTTACTCGATGCATCATCGTCATATTCTTTAGTAGTATTTAACATTTGTCATCTCCAATGTCCTTGAACACAAGGTGAATCAAGAATTGTTCTATTACTTCCATTTCTTCTAACAACTTCATTTCTTCAGCAACTTGCATAAACATACCTTCTAAATGTTGTTCATCAATTGCGTACATACACAAATCATTAGTTTCAAAAATTCGAGGCTCCTTTTTCTTCGATGTTTCAAACATCACATATCTCTGCTGATTTGAACTTGTCCAATAGTTTAGGAAATCATCAATGATTCCTTCCTCAATAAGGTAAACCTCTTGCTTGTGTCTACAATAGCTATCTTCCATCTCTAACTCAGATGCTTTGAGTTCTTCTCTTAATTTGATATACTTTCTCCTCTTTACCTGTTTTTGCAACAGTTTCCACTTTATCTTCTCCATTTTCATAGTCCAACCACATCTTCGGTTTCCTTCACCTTTTTCTAGCACCACTATCATGTTATCCATAATTATCTTCAGTTCTGTAATTTCTCTATCAAATACCTCTTGACTCATCTTCTCTCCTTTGCCTTGTTCCTTAGCATCCTCCTTTCCTCTGTTGTGGCTTCTGTCTGAACCCCTACTATGACTATCAGTAGTCATTTCCTTGTTATCTCTCTGAGCCTCTCACTCACTATGAGTTGCACTAAGCCTCTGTGACAACAAGTCCTTCCTATTGTCACTTATCTCACCAATCCCTTCTCTGGACTTGGTCTTTTGGCAAGCACTGATTCTCTATCTCTGGAACCTCTTGAGAATTCTCTTCTGCTCTCCTTAGGCTTGTATCTTCAACTCACCTTCTCTTGAGAACACTTTAACTGTTCTCCTTGTCCAACTTTCAGCTGGAATATTTAGGTTCACTGCCACTAACACAACTCCTCTCTTTCATCACACAGTTTGCTACTGTGTGTTGCTGCTACCACTCTCTTCCCTTTATAAAAACAATTCAAATGAGCTAATCATCAAAATACCACTCATACCTGCCGATTTGTCTCTTTGTCTTTCACTGGCTGGACAATACACATGCTACTTTTCCCTTCACTTTCTGCACCTCAATCCTTTTTTCAACTGAGTTTCTATTCTTATTGAATACATCCATATTCACTTCCTTTCCATACAATAGTTTTGCTGCAATTTCATTGCCTTCATTCACCTACACATACCATTAAAGCTTCAAAACTTACCAGATCATTTTTTATCCTAGCTTCCTCAAACCCTTTTTCCACGGTCTCTCTTAAATAACCAACTGAAGTCTTCATTGCCTGTAACATGTCAGAATTCTTTTGTGCATGACTCCTTGCACTCTCCCTCTGTGTCAGATCCATTACAACACCAGTTTTATATGTTGGGAAATAAAATTCAGTTCCTCAATCAGTCTCCACAGAGCATTAGTCTTGCTCTGATACCAAAAATGACGTAGGGTACCCCTGCACATACCCACAGTATGCAATCAAATGCATAAGTTCAACTGTCCCAGGAGTTTTACTCTTCTATGGAGTCAAAACTTCAAAGAATAAATGGTTAAGCCCTTTATAAATAGTTCCTTTATAACGGAACCCAATCACCCCGCCTTAAACCCTCTATTGGCACTTAAACCCACATCGCAACCCAAAATTCACATATATAATACCTTTTCCCCCTTAAAACGTTGGTTCATATGTATAAAACACACAAACCACGTATCGGCGCTTAATTCCTTTTTAACCCAACTACAAAGGAAATCCCGCAAAAACATTGTTTTCTACCTTTTGTACAACCTCTGCACAGAACCCGAGGTTGTACCTTATCGCTGATCACTATCGGCCCTACCACAGGTCTTTGATACATATATATATGACTCACCAATCCTCTAACTCCGATCTCTACATTTACATGGAATTACAAAGGAATCCACCCACAAATGCGTAGGCCGGACCTCAAATACTATTCGCCCACATATATAAATATATCGGGTCCACCTTAAGTCGCTCCACTCCTCCAATAGCTGAACTCCAGTTGGCCTGATCGCCGATCTCTGATTTATCGACGATTGTTATATCCTGATACCCTACCCTCGACACATCAACGCCCCGATATGCAAACAATCCTCCACTGTTGATCCCCTTTTTGATCCAATGGCTCTCATTTCATTGCAATGTCGTAATCGACCATTCCACCCATAAAGACTCCGCCAATACGATCAATCTCGACCATTGATCTTATAGATCTAATGGTCACTGAGTCTTCTCGAAACCGTTTCCTCTAGTCTTAATCCCACTTATTCTCAATGAACTCTGCATTAAGCGACTCTTGGCCATATTCTGCCTTCAATGATGATTTATCACATAATTTCTCCAGGAAGGCTTTGGATAATTGACTGAGTATAAAAATGCTCAAACACTACTAAGGAACCAAGATTAATCATGCTATTTCAATATTGCTATTCGTAATTTCATGCATAAAACAAAGAAGAAGGCTTAGGTTCTTCCGCAGGCATACACACAGAGAAAAGCAAAGGATCCCAATACAAATGGCCTATTAACACATGCACTGAAACATTTATTCAATATAACACTATTTTCAGAGTCTCGCCCTCTTGCTTGACAACAACAATAAAAAACCCTGTTTCAGTTGAAATCCTCGCTCTCTCCTTTTTGCTTCTCTTGCTAATCTATCCAGCCTCTCTCTCCTAATATAGCTAACCAACCCCTGAATTATACAAGGAAATCACAATTTATACAAAGAATGGATTCATGACCCAATTTTGGTTCAGAACCAGAAATCTCTCACCTTCTCCTAAAAAGTCTCTTCAGTTCCACTCTTTTCTAAACAACCACTAAATCAAGCTTTCAGTTTCCTCATTTTCTATTTAAACCAATTAAATCTAACAGTTTGGCCTGATCTCCACACAGGGAGAATCAATCAGCCACTATGCCCCTTCTCTCATATTTTACAATAAATAAACACTCTCACATACTTAAATAAAAATTAATTAACTCTTTCCTTCCAACCCCTTGCTAGTCACAACATGTGAACATGCTATCACATTGCTGACTAGGTCTGCATGCACCTGCATCAACTTGTGTTTCATATTTATCTTGAAAATACATATCTAACATGATTATATATTGTTAGGACCCATTTATTGTACACACTACACTTTTTCTTATGTGGGAGTATTGAACTACATGCTCATTTTCGCCTTATATTAAAGGATTTCTATTTGTAGCACATATATTTATGTCATGTGGTATATTTATAACATGTGCATTTCATAGAGGGTATATTTAAAAGAAGTTTATTTTTAAACACTTTAGTAATGAAGTCGTGTTATGCATAGATAACGCCTTTGAAAATCCCATGACTCCTTTTTGGTCTAAGCAAAAGAGTTGCCTAGGTTGGATGGTCCTTCATGAGACTTTCCAGTTGGAAAAATTATGACTTCCTTTTCAAATGTCTCAATATGTTAAATCCTCTAGGTTCCAAAGTTTACTTTGTAGTTGTCCATTCATTTCTTATTGCTGCTTTCCCATCTAGTATTTCCACTTTAATTTCTATCTTTGATGTTCTAGTTTCCCATACCTACTTGGTTGTTTCCCTATGATTATGTTGGTGTCATCTTCCACAACTATACATACTTATTTACATATTACTTCCTTGTACCCTTCTTGTTGTACCAACATCCATATTCCATGGACATTTCCATCTTGAAAATGTCTGATGGTCTTAATTATCACTTCATCTTTCATCATCTACTCCAAAATGGTCAAAACACTTGGCTTCCTTCTCCACCACTGTATTTTCAGAAATAATTTATTCTCTTCTTCACTTGGTTGTCCTTTGTCATCACCTTAGGCTACAATATCCTTCTTACATGTAGTATTTATTTTAGTTGAAAACTGATTTTGTTCATTCTACCATTTCCTTGGTACTTGTATCCATAATTTTTGTTGCTAAACCAAAATTTCTGGTTCTAGCAATAATTTCACCATCTCAGTTTTTGTAACAACATTTTCTCTGCAAAACTCTTCAAGCCAATATTTAAACCTTTGGATTGGTCATCCAATATCTAAACAACATGGTATAAAATGATATTCATTTCCCCTAACTTCTAATCTATCTTATTCAACTAAAAACTCCTCTCGTAGCTACTCCATTATGGATGCATTTCATAATTGTTCAAGACCACTTCCTTGATGGAATTTGAGGTGTAATTTTGTGTCTTCTCTTACTTGAACAGAAATTTGGTTTTGTTCTTCATCCTTCTCATTACTGATAAGTTCCATGGTCACTTCTAAGGATTGTTTGTAGGTTCATATTGGCTCCAATCTACCTTGTTTTTGTCTTTGGGGCTTTACCTCATCCTTTCTTGAGGATTGTCCAACATTTGTTAGAATCCCTTTCTCTTGGTTTCCTTGGAGAAAAATCATTTTACACTCATCCTCCTAAATGATTTGTCCATCCTTGGGTAATACAACCCCTACATACACATAAACTTTATTAAAATTTAAAATGTTAAGCCTTCTAGCCTCTTTTGTTGTCCTCTTTAGAAATTCCTCCTCCTAGTGACTTTTATGGGAAAATGTTGCCTCATTTTCCTTTATGAAATATTTTGAACTTTGTGTTCCTTCCATGTGTTGGCAAGTTACTTTTTCATTTTCTTCACTTCTTATAAACGTTATAGATAATTATCCCTTTTGTTCATTTATGAGACTCACATCCATACACAAAATATGATATTTAAAATTATAAGGCTCTCTAGCCTCATTTTCCCTTAGACCTCCATACAAATCTGAATTCTCTTCTAGATTGAATATTTTCTCACGTTCTTCCTTTTTCTAGAGGGTTACAGACCCTTTTCCCAATGCATGCTAGTCAAATTTCTCAACTATATTTTTTTTCCACCTCGAGTTTATTGAGCTAGATGCACATCTTAAAATCAATTATCTTTCCCTATAGGGAATTAAATTCCTCATACAAATCAACAAAAAATACTTCAAGTAGAGTTTATTTTCATCCTCTATCAGTCATTCTTCTCCCTCAAATTATGCCTACATTTCTTCTAGTAACTTGATTTCTTAGTAATGTTCCATGTGCACATCATTTTAAATTTGTGCAACATCTATGTCGTACAATTGCAGAGATGCTCCTCTTGGAAAACTATTGTTGCATATGTATCCTAAAGTAAACTCCATATTCTCCCGTTCATTTACAACAATTTTTAATTACTATGTTCCTTAACATCCTCCACGACCCGCACATGAAAAAAACTCATTAGTTTAAAAAACATGAGGCTCTTGAGCCTCTGCTGATGCTCCTAGCATCGTTCCTTGATCTAGACATTGTACATAGTCCATTAGACGTTTTTTAGCCTATTTTTCTTCATCCTCATCATCATCTTCACTCCCTTTTCTGATATCTTTTGAGGGTTTCTATTTTCCCTCACAATCATTGTTCTCATTTACTACCATGGCTATCATTGATGACTGTTTGCAACATTCCTTCCCTACTTAGATTTGGATTTGAGAGACATTTATTGCAACATATTCTCTCTCTTCAACATCCTATCCATGCCTTTGGTCTGCATTCACATAAAGTTTTCCCGCTTTAAAGACAAATCACCATCTAGCCACCTCAATTATTTTTTCTACCAACTCTCCTTGGTGACCTTCCATGAGGCCTTCATCCAATGTGTGACTGACATCTTCTAATTGCATATTCCTCTATTTCTTTGAACAGTCCATGTAAACCATGATACTTTTAGCAAGTTTCACCTCAACATCTTTCCCATTTCTAAGTATTGTGCCTTGATTAGGTCCAAAATGGTAAACTTCCCTCTCGAGCTTAATTGTTATGATCTGTTCTCATTTCAACTATGTAATCAACAGGCGTTTCATCTTCTTCGAGAAATTTTTTGATTTAGGAATTATTGTTTTAAAACTCCTCTACCTAACAAGAAATTTCAGTCGCTTTCTCAGGTTCCATCTTTGCCTCTATTATTCTCTTTTTAGCATCATCTTCACCACATTGAGCCTCTCTTTTAGCTCAGTTATATCCCTATCAATTTCTTCTTGGCTCCTACCACTAACATTGTCATTCTTATCTCTCTTGCTATAACTTCTCTTAAAACCTTGTCTCTGCACATCAATAGCCATATTATTTTCTCCCTTCTTGTGAGCCTATACTTGCCCATGATGATATGGATCTTGGGGGCTAACATCAAGGAGTCAAGAATGATGATAGAGGAGGAGAGAAAAAATACAGATCTGACATGAAGCTAATCACAAAAACACTGATGAATCTACAAGAATTGAAATACATGATAGAAGTATGAGGAGAGAGAGAGACAGAATTGGAGAAGAAGAAGAAAACCATTAAGAAGAGCCATTATATGTAATGAGGCCAGTTTTGGGACTTCTCCTTCTCAATCTTTAGTCTCTTCCTATTACCTCCTTATGAGATGTCTTGTTGATATATTCAACATTGGTTAGGGCTGAACGCATAAATTAGATATCAATTAAGTTCCATTTTGCATAAAAATATGATTTTATGACTTATACATAAAAAATACGTTTTAAGAACCCTTAAGATTTGGATTAATCCTCCCCCCTTAGAGAATTATGGTCCCCATCATTCAAAATGCTAAATAAAAAAGAGGGAACCCATTATATTCAATATACCATCATGATTACAATATGCCATGAGCCAATGAAGGGAAGGGTTTTGTGTTGTTAACCCATAACTGTGGGTTTGTGGATGACCCATAACCATCATGATTAAAATGTGCTAATTTTCAATGAAGACAAGGGTTTTGTGTTCTGTATAGAGAGCTTGTACTAAAGTTGTCGTGGTTGCACTAACCTATGGTTCACCTTTAGAGTGAATTGTGGAAATGACAAACTTGGAAGCATGAGAGAATACCTTATTACTATTTTGCTAAGATCAATGAAATCGTAGTAGCTCGAGCTACCTTTGGTATCATGTAGATTTGATCCCCTAGAGTAACAATGAGACTATAGGGTTGAGACTCATAAACAACATAATTTTTCCACATATAAGGTTTTCCTAAAATAAAATCACAAACTTGAAGTGGGGAACATCACACAATACCTTGTGTGTGAAGGTCTTGATGTTGTAGGACAAACAACACTACTAGGTGACACAAATGTCTCTTCCATGGTTCAACTAATGAGTGGATTATGGTTGGGGGTGTGCAACTATTGGAAGCTTCAATATCTTGACAAACTCAGCCAAGATCATGTTCTTCTCGGCTCCTTAATATAAGGCCCCAACATTTTGATAACATGATGAGTTCAGACAAGCCCTTGTAACAATTCTTCTCCGTCACTTGTTACTAAATACCTCACCCACTTCTCCTAAGCCTGCACTATTGGTATTACTTTGACTCCCTCCTTTGGAACCTCTTGAACACTCCTTTCTCTTCTCTAGCTTCTGCACTCCTACACAATCCTTGAGAACCTATCTTGTAGTCTTGTCTGGAGGACTTCCAAGCTCAATTGGATCACTTTTTTACTTTTGTAGCCTCCTTCCTAAAAGGGTCCTTTTCCACACACTTCAATAAAAATATTGGTTCCCTTCTATTGTCTTCATTGATGTAGTCAACATCTCCTATTATACTGCTACCTACAAGAGGTAATATGTTGTGAAAAAATTAACAACTTAACAAACGAGTGGCCTGCGAGTTTCCCAACTATTTCCAAACTCTAGTACTTTGTTGGAAATCTCTTCCTCGATATTTTATTCTAAATTTTTTCCTTCATGAAAGTCTTATTGACTCATTCTATATGGTCTCTTGGGATGAGTTCTCCTGCTTCCTTAATGAACAATATTCCATGTTTTTTTTCTTTAATCTTATGTACCTCTATATTTTTCTTGTCCCCTCAATTTTCTTGAAAATTCACTATTTATGTGTAGCTTTCTCTACTCTAACAACTCGTGCACACCTTCTTAATTTTAAAAGTGTCATTGTTGTGGCTTTGATACCACTTGACATAGCGAGAGGACACATATTCCTTTCTCTAGTCCTGAACTTCCTAGCCCTTGTCACCAAATATAATAATATGTGAAAACCCCAAATTAAACCCCCACATAGTGATTTTCATATTAATCGGTCAAAAACTAGTTAGGGGTTGAGGGATGACCTACCATTTGTTTTCACAGCAAGCATAACTAGCAATCGATGAGCCAATTGGGCCCTGTTGAGGTGAGGGTTGAGATTTTTTTTCACTAATCGAAAATACGCCAAGGCTTGACTTCTTTGAGATTTGAATGGGTGTAACCAAGTTTGGGGCTAGTTTCCATTTATGCCTCCTTCGAAATTTAGCTTGAGCAAACTCAATTCCAACTACTCCTTTTTATGGGTCCGCTTTGTTCAGTTGTGGGATTTCAAACAATTAACGAGTTTAATAAAAACAAAATACCACACCTATCCTAATATTAAACCATTAATATATATTCATACAAAAACATGGGGAAGCGATGGATCTTCAAATACATTTATTAACTCGGATTGGGTATAAAAAAAAACTACACAAAATACACATAAAACCTTTTAAGTATCTTGACATATCAAAATGGAAAAGTAAATTACAATGGGAATGGTTTCTCCACACATTTTTTTTTTTTAATCTTTGTACTCTTTCTGAGTTACCCTCCCCAACAGTTGTAGGATTTCTCTACCAACAACCTCTTTCGGACATCTACTCAATCTTGATCAGACAAATACAAATGCGAACAAAGGAAATAATCTAAAAGGATATAATGCACATTGTCAATTACTCAGAACCACCTATACAAAGGAACTTCAATGAATCACCTCTCCTCTCCATCTACCATAGCTCTTTTCTCCTCTATGTTGGAAGGAACCTCTTACAAAATCCTCTATATCAAATAAAAAAACACAAAATATCTTGACAATATTTCCATGTGAGACACTTGCCCCAGTAATTTCAAATTTCCTAATTCCTAAGCTTGACATATGTCATTATCTACAAAGAACCACTAGGCCATAAAGAACCAACTCACCCAAAATATCCTAAAACTCCAATAATTGCTTATTTTTCTAAGTTCAAGGCACTTGGATTTTACATAAAATTTGCTAATTTCTATTTTTTTTTTAAATAAATTTGAGGGAAAATAAAGGTCCCCTAGAAAATCCATGACCCCCACTTTGGTATAAACAAAATAATTTCATAGGGTGGATATGCTTGCATCATGATAGGATGTACAAATTGGGATCTAAGAGTTCATGTTATCGGGAGGTGGAAGTTAAGAGATTCATCAAGAGTTTAATAAGTAATCATGGTTACCTATAATTGTGCAGAAACCAATTGTGATTGGAGCTCCAATACTTTATTATGGAGATGATTGATTACTCCTACGGAACGAAGGAGGATGTCAAACACTTTCCCTCGCCTTGTACATAATTCTTCTTACAACGTCATCTCTCTTTTCATCCACAAGATCTTATAACACCATAATGCATCACGACACCATTAATCGATCACACAGAGCTTTTGCAAAATACAAGGGTTCTAAGATTAGTGCAATCAGATAAAATCGAATGAAGACAAGATTAATTTTTATTTTTAAACACATCTCGATGGCATAAGGATACTATTAATGTAAACAAGTGTTTGTCCTTCGAAATTTTCGTCCTCTTTATTGTTTTTTTTTCTTTCAGAAGAAAAAAATGCTACCCCTTTATATTAATATAAAAAATATAGTACATATACAGTTTATCACTTCTTTCTTTACAATCCATATTCACATATTATCTAAAGCTAAAAAATATCTGCTCTAAATATCTCATTATCCATCTTTTTGTCTACTGTTCAGATAGTGCTTTACATATACCCCAAAAATGTATACATAGTCCTTGTAGTATGCTTCAAAATCCAAAATCTTCTATGAGTAATTAATGTTGCCTGCATTAACCATGATACCTTGTTCAAATATAGAAAAAAAACTTACAAGGTTCCCTTGCAATACCTCTCTTGGATATAATGTCTTATGTCCTTTTTGTCTCCTTGTATATATTTTCAAAGTGAATGTTATGGAAAGAGCATATCAGATTCCTGATGTGCTTCATACAGCTGGAAAGGATGGGTGGACTAAATCGGCTCTAATCAATTTACCCATTCTATGATGCTTTTTGCATCTCCAAATATCTGAGTATTTTCCAATCAAAGCCATTTTTCATATATTAGAACTCCTCATAATGCGATTATCTCTGCTTTTTTGTTTGTGCCCTGTCCACCTTCCGACCAAAAATGGAAAAATCTGCCTGGCTCAGTAATAATGCATGCACCACAACCACACTGCCTCCTAGAGCATGCATCGTCATAAAAGCCCACTGGAAAACTTGCCAAATATATTTGAGTATTCATTTTCTATGGTTGTTCCTATGTTTTGATGGACCAATTTCGCTAAAGTATGCCATAGTCTTAATGACATATTCCCAAACCACCACTCCTTTTTGTTCAAAAATAATTTGATTATGGTTGCCCCAGATGGAGTAGAAGATGTAAAATGGGAGTGTCTTGTAGCTCCTGTGGGATTTAAACCAAAAGCGTAAGCATGAATGTATCATCTGATAAAGTCCCAGAGGAGAAATGCATAAATATTCCAAGACCCCATCCAATAGTGCTTTAGCAAATTGGCAGTGGAGAAAAAAATGTATAGTGTCCTCCAATCCCCTCATACACAGAAGACAGATGTCGGGGATTGTATATCCACATCTCTGTAGGTTGCTCCATGTAAAAATATGGTCATGTAATGTCAACCAACTAAAACATTTAATTTTGTATAGAAGATCCAATTTCCAAACGACCTGGAGCCATTTTAGCATATTGTTATCCCTATCTTTTCTACACAGACTTTTGTATATGTCTTTGACTGTAGGAAGGCCATTTTTAAGAGAGCATACTCATGTGAAAAGGTCATATTGATCACTGATATTGATACCAGCATTATGAAGATTAGAGGTATATGTTTCCCATTTAATAAGATATGCTTCAGGCATCCTTAAATCCACTGCCCTGGTCCAGGTTTGTTGAGCTAGATATATATATATATATATATATATATAGATATATATATATATATATATATATATATGAAATGTTGAAGGATCTCCTTGAGAGAGTGAATATCTTTTCCATGTATGAAGTTAAGAATATGAAGAGATAACGAGTGGTTCCCAGTCATACCATTAATAGCATCTAAACCAATCTTAATCTTTGTGCCAGCACGAACCTCCTAGCTAATGAATCCTAGAAGCGTTTGTAATATTTTCATCATCCTATTCGAGAATTAGGATAGACTTGATCTCTTCCTTTCCCCATTGCAAACCCATGTAGTAAATTTTTTCTCATACATGTATTTGTCCTTAATAATAAGAGGCCAAATACTGATCCCAGACATAGCCCTCCATAAATTTTTATAACCAATTCCTGGTTGAAGGTAGTTGGACCAATAATCCCCCATCCTCCATCTTCAATTAGTCTAGGAATAGCAGCCCAATGAACCAGATGAAACTTCTTCGAGAGTGGTGTCCCTGCCCATAGAAAGCGACCCATAATAAATTGAATCTTGTTAATAGTCTCACTCAACAGTAGGAACAAATGCATCCAGTATATCAAGATATTCTAGAGCACCGACTTCAACATGATCATCTTGCCCACCATCAACAACCATATGTGTTTCCCACAATTCAACTTCTTTTGGAACCTCTCAATCAACATGTCCGAATATTTGTTGCAATATATGTTCAGTTTTAGCTTGAACTCCAGGTATATTAATCCTTCATTTAAATGGATGGTTGCAACTCCAAACAACCCACTAATTTCTTTGACCACTGCATCCTCACTTCCATCATGAACCAGAATTGATTTTGAACTATTCATATATAGTCATGTTACTTCTCCATGGGACTTGATGATACCATGAATATTAGTCCATTCGTCTATAGTTTCTTCCCTACATAATAAGAGATCATCAACAAACATTAAATGTGTAACAATTTTAAGTGTGGATACCCTTACTCTGGTTATATGACTTATGTTCCTAGCTTCCCTCATTTTTCTACTTAAACAATCTATCACCAAGAGGAAAAGTAGAGGGGATAGAGCACAACTCTACCTCAGTCCTTTGTGTGCAATGAAAAATTGAGTTGGTAGCCCATTTATAATGACTGTAAAATCTGTAATCTTAAACTTAACACATACTATAATCCATACAATATTCAATGGAAACATACCTGATTGGATCAATATCAACTTAAGAAATTCCCAATCAAAAAATCATAAGCCTTAATCAGATCCACCTTGAAGAGACATGAATGTTGTTTCCATGTTTTCATACACTGAAGCATCTCCGGTGCGATGCCAATAGAATCCTAATATAAGCTAAAATTATTAACTCTATACAAAATAATTGTAGTCCTAATATGAGCTAAAATTATTAACTATTTACAAAATAATTGTAGTCAAATTGAATGATGGACTTGAATATTGAATAGTACGGGAGCCTTTTATTTTCTATAAAATAATTGCTTTAAGGAAATTCCTTGCCCGCTTCACCCGCATTTAAAAAACAGATTTATTATTGTATGTCGAAGCATTTTAATAGTATACATCGACGAAGATTTGCTATTCGTTATCTTTTTAATATGTAATTTAATGTTATTATTTTGTTAATTGTTCGTTTCATAAAGTTGGAGAATATAATTGTTATGACTTTTAATTATTATTTTTATTTTGATAAAATGTTGTGAGGTATATTGATGAGTTATCAATGCTTTTGGATTGGGAATATTTAGATTAATCCTTGATCTATTATAAATTTAGGTTCGGAGATAAAGACAATATAACACAAATACTTTAATCCAACCTACTAATTGGCTTTATTTATGTTAATTTTTAATATTATTTGAATGTAAATTATTAATAAATTATTTGAATTCACCATATAAATAATTAAACGGACAATATTAAATTTATTATGGAATTGGAGGAAAATGGATAACTAATATTTTTTTGACTTTTTTTCTCCAAAAGACAAGATAGAAAGTGAGTTCATAAAGTTTATCGTAAGAAAACTCACACAAAAAGATATATTCAAGTTGACTTCCACCACTATCCATTAGAAAAAATCTTACTCACACAGAAAGATATATTCAAGTTGACTTCCACCACTACCCATTAGAAAAAATTGGTGTTATAAGCACCCTTTCTATTACAGATAAGGGAATTTGTGACAATGATCACTTAAATAAAGAACTCGAACATGTTAATGAGGTATTCAAGGATCATATGTACAATAAAAATCTTATTAAAAATACTATAAAACTTTCTCTTATTAATAATAAGCAAAAAATAAGTGAGAAAGATTTCATCAAAACCAACATCCTTTATTGATAGTATAGCCAACATCCTTTATTGATAGTATAGCCAACATCCTTTACAAGGACCAAGTTGGTCGTAAAAGAAACAAATGTGTCTACTCAATACCTTTGGATGACTTAAACATCATGGTGTTGATATCATTCATGATAAATTGAAGAAATTTGCATTAGTTGACCACTCAAAAATGACCAAATATCACATTTTCTTAGAAAATGTCAAGATTATTACTTCTATTGATCATTATTCCCAAAGAAAAATTAGGGAGCCTTCGGAGATAGAAGAAAACTATAACAACATTAATCGTGATGATGAATGGAAACAGAGTAAACCTTGGTCCCCCATTATTAACCTCGTTATCACTAATCGATTTTAATTCTCTTCAATTAACTTCATTACTTCTTATCCAATTTAATTACATTAATTAAAACTATATCTCTTTAATTATATTAATTGTAGTAATACATTATTTTTCTACTTTTAATCACATCTTTCTCATTTTCGTAAAACTAATTTATATTTTTATTATTATTATTCTTTCCACGTCATTTTAAATATTATATTTATTATCTTAGTCATCCTAATATTCATTATAATGATAAATTATTATAACGATTAATATTTTAAACAATTAAATTATTAATATTAACCATTATAATGATTAATTATTATAATCATTATAACAATTATCCATTTTATTCATTATAATAATTAATATTACAATCATTAAATGATTTATATCATAATAACTTATTTTTTCTAATTATAATATTGTTTTATGTTTTAATTATTTAAAATTTATTAATTACATTACACTTTTTTTAATTATCCTTTTGAATTATTATAATATTCTTGGTCTTCATTTATTACTATTATTATTTTATATATATCTATCTATATATATTTCTCTTTCAACTTAAGAAGCTCTGGTATTAATCACTATTTATATGTACGAGATAAATAAATTCAAGATTCAAATTATGATAATTCTATTTTTAATCACATATTTTTCATTCTCATTAAATTAGTTTGCATTATTTTTATTATTATTTCTTTAATTACTTTATTTTATTTACTTTAATTTATATCATTATTATTATTTTCACATTATTTTAATCATTATATTTATTATATTAATGGTCTTAATATTTGGATATTATTCATTATAATGACGAATTATTATAATTATTGTAATAATTAACTATATAATGATTAATATCATAATCATTTCAGTGATTTATATTGATCAGTGTAATAATTAATTATTATAATAATTATCTATTCTTTTTATTATAATAATTAATATTACAATTATTTGAATTATTTCTATCTTAGTGATTTATTTATTTATAATATGGATTTATATTTTAATTATTAATTCATTAATTACATTGATTATTCTTTTGAATTATTATTTTATTTATTACATTAAATTATTATTATGTTTTCTAATTTATGATTAATAAGTTCTTATATTTATCTTTCTTTCCATTTAACTGAAATAACATTTTTTTATATTAAATATTATTTATTTACAGAATGATTAGTTAAATAAATCTAAGATTCTTCAAATAACTTCAAAGACTCCTCACTTTTATGATTATTTATATTCTTCAATTAAATATTATTTATTTACAGAATGATTAGTTAAATAAATCTAAGATTCTTCAAATAACTTCAAAGACTCCTCACTTTTATGATTATTTATCTGAGAAGAATATTTACATTTTAATATGGGTTTTTTTAAAATAGAAGAAATAAGTAACATTTTCATTAGCTAACTTCAAGTTCAAAGTATAAATATTTATTTTCACAAGAGGGTGTTTAAAACGCACGTTTTTTAACCATGTATGATTGTAACCATGTATGATTAAAAATATTATGAATGTTTTGGGAAATATGGTGTTTATATCTCGTATATTTTAGTAAATTCATAAAATATTTTTAATAGTAATAAATGATAAAGGATTTAAATGTATCTCTAAAAGAATTATGTTTTTTTGGATTTCTCATTTAATTAAAAACTAGTGCCAAGAATTCATAGGTTTATATCATGATTTTATATTGTCAAAAAATTAATTATTGATATCATTATTAATTATAAAAGCAATTAATATACGAGATAAATATATACATATTTAAAAGAATTTTTATCGATTGAAATAGAATAAATCAATAATAAGTAATAAGAGATCAATGCCACTTTGGGATATGGTGTTTCTTTCAATTATGTAAAGTAACAATTTCATGCTCATAATTATTTTTGAGAAAAAATTCAACTTTTTATGGTAAATATTATTAAAAAAAAATGTTTCATAGATATTCTATTGAGGTTAAATCCAAAACAAACATAGCTATCCAACCAAAATGTCATGTCCACATGTATCACATATTATGCTTTCCTTATTTTAGATAGAAAAAAAGACACATATGTTTTTTTTATAATTAATGATAATAATAATAGTTTAAAATGAATTCATAATTTAATTAGTTTTTATGTTTCTTTAATAATATTAATAATGTGAGATATATCATAGAGTAAATATATTAATTTCTATCTTATTTAATTAATAAGTTAATTTATATAATTTTATTAATTTAATCTATTATTAAATAGAAAATATATTAATTTATATAATTTTATTAATTTAATCTATTATTAAATAGAAAATATATAAAAAGATAATTTAAAAGCGTATGATTTCACAAGAACAAGTGTTGGAATGTGATGAAAAACATTGTCCCAAGGAATGGTCAATGTATAGTTTAGCTTGGTGGATAACAATTTGTTTAATGATCCCATGAATTCAATCGAACAAAAATAATTAAAAAAAAACAAAACCATAAAAAAATAATGCGTTTTCAATACTTTTGTAAAATAAAAAGATAATAGAAAATTCGAGGAAAGAATCTTGGTGAGAAGATGAGATTTTATGAATGGTAAATATAATTATTTGTAAAGTATTATATATTTATTATGTGAACATGTAGAAGTTGAGGTTGAAGTGTATGTGATGGGAGATTCTCTAACATATTAATAATTCATTAAAAAAGGGCAAGGTTACATTATCTCTCGAGTTTAGTAACAAAATTGAGAAAGAGAAATATGTCATAAATACGTTTATATATATAAAAAAATTAAAACGTCATTTTTATTAAAATATATTTTAATTTCAAACATCTTCAAAATAAATTAACCAAAATGTTAATGTAAATTTTTCATAATTCTTTGATCCTATAATCTCTTAAATTAAATAATAATATTCATTTTTGATATACATCTAAGTGATAGAAGTTAAATTAAGTGTCTAAATATATTAGAAGCTTAATCAATAGCAATTCATTATATTTTAGGAAGCTTTAGTTGTAAATATTTTGTTTATTTTGTTCTTAATATAGAGTTGACACATGGCATTTAGAGGATAATAACAAAAACAAATATATATTCATCATAAATAGAATACTTTAATTTTCATTTTAGGAAAATATTTTTAGTGCAAAAAAGTCTTATTGAAGAGAATCATGATAACATAATCACTTATTTTTTTATAAAAACAAAGTTAATATTATTTAATGGATTAAAATAACGGACTAAGCATCATGTGTTAAACAACAAATATCTTTTGGTTATACTGAAGAATGTGAACTTCCATTAGGAGTCCACGAGACTTTTGAATATGAATTCTTTAGTTAGATAAATGTTTTTATTTGTTTATCATTCAAATAATATACATTATATCATTTTATTTTATTTTATGTATATTGTAGAAATAGTATCAAACTCATGGGCTGATGGCCTTTGCGATGGGTGTTATCCAGAGTCTACCAGATATGCATCCTTTTAAGTTTGGAATTCGAGTGATTTTTTCTCTATCTGCACCCATTTATTCATGATTTGTATGTGCCATTGGCAGTAGCTTTCTCCTCACATGGATTTTCATTTGTATGTCTCTTTGCACTTAGGGATTTTTCCTACTTCTTTTTTAAACCTCGATGCTCCCCCTTAGATAGATTGTTTCAATTCTCGACATCTAGGAAACAATAGATTTTTCTCATAACCATCTCACCATGAGCTTCTACCTCATTACTAATTTGTCCTTACAGTTCATGATCAATCATCTCTCTTCATCTCCGCCTCCTTCGACTTATGGATGATGAGTTTGTTCTCCTGTTGTTATAGATCCTAGAAAGGTTGTAGGGACTCTTGAATTCACAATTGTTGAAGTATGGATATTCTTACTCATTTCTAAACTAGAAATGGGGGTACAACCAAAGCTTTATACATGTAGACATATGTCTCAACAAAAATATCTTCAAAAGGTCTCTACTTAGTGAACATGTGTCATAACACTTGCATTTGTGGGATATTATAGAATACTAGTAACCTTACTCCGTATTGATAACTGTATCCTAGACTTATTTTGTTATACTCCCTCCCAATGCATGCTTCTAACAAAATAATCCTTATTTTTAATATATATATCCCCTTTACTTAGCAAATACCCTTTTTCAGACCCACAAATACCAAAAATTCCTCCATGACACACATTCTCCCAACTCCAATACCTACAACATATTAAATCTATTTTTCACAATTCAAAAAACCCCTTTCTTAATGGATGTGGTGTGGTAATGTATTCTTCAATAATGTTAAGGCCGTATATTCAAATTATTCTTGATATTTCAAGACTATTAGATACACCAATGTATTCAAAGATAATTACTTTCCCAAAAGGTTGTGGTTGAAGATGAGGATGTATTTTAGAGTGTACGTATGTTGAAAGTTAATCACATGGTTTTCTTTCAATTTTCTACAAACATGCAAAGAATACTAAGTGACACACGCACACACACACACACACACACACACACACACACATATATATAGATAGATATATATATATATATATATATATATATATATCATTTTAAAGTTTCTGTAAATTTGTGTTGATTTGAATCTTCCATCCTTTTTATGTTTATTAAGCAAAGATGTTTCTGAATCTCAATATGTAGCTATGATTTCACTTCCTTATGTGACTCTAGTTCTATTTCCTTTAGTCATACAACCAAGAATGTTATTGAATGATTTTCCTTAACTAAAATGTTTGTGGTAGTTTCTATTGTTTGTTGCATGATATATCTTTTTTCACACATTAAAATTCATGTGGCTCATTTTTTACATGGTTATCATTCCATAAAAAAAGTATATTACGTATAGTAGGGATCACATATTGGATTTGGAGATTTCTAGCTATATGTTTAATTGAATATTTGTAGGTTTAATTTCTTTTCTTAGAAATCACTTCGATAATGATTGTATTTTCAATAGGAAATCATACCTGAGAGAATATTTGTATAATGCCTTTTTTAAAGATTTCTTTTTTCTTATTAAATCTAAGTTCGTTATATGTTGAATCCTTACCACCTGTAAATTTCAGATATTTTTTCATAAGTTTTTGTTTCCTTTATTCAATTGAATGTGTGTATTGTTGGTAGAACCATACAACCCCACATAGTTGGTGACATGGAGGATAATATTTTTTGGTCTGTCTTTATTCGTATTACATAAATATTTTTTTTCACCTTGTATATAATAGGGGGGAGCGATATAAGTGGTCAATAGTTGTTTTTGTATATTTGACACCGTATCGATCAAGAAAAAAATCCAAATCATATCAATGACCAGAGTCCACATCATGAGTTATTGAGAGCTAGAGTAATATTTGTATGAAAGTGATAGTCATAATTGTGATTTGGTTTATGGTCATCTTAAGATAACCAGTAATAAAATACTCAAAACTTTTTCCATAAATTATTTTTTAGTCATATTCAATCACCATTTGTGAGCACTTCTAGTTAGTAGAAAACAAAACTTCCATATAAATTGGAAAATATTCCAAGAACTATTGAGCCTTAGAGGTAATTTCTATCATTTGTGGTCATATTGAAACCACCATTTAGTGACATTCATCTTCCAATAACAATTTTTGAGCACATCAAATCAACAAAATATGTTGACATCCAACCATATTTCGAAATGTTCTAGATAGTACTGAGCATTAGAGATGAGTTCTGATGTTGGTGTTTAAAATTAAACCATCATCTAATATAAATCCTCAACTTATTCTACCCATTCGACTTGTGATATTCCTTAAACAATAAAATTCAAAGAGAACATCCAACCATTGATAATTTTCATCATCTCTTTGCCTGAATTCACAAGAACACCTTTGGGTTAAATGGGGGAACATTATACACCTAATTCATTTGGGTTATGTTGAAGGATATGAACTGGAATTAAGAGTCTGAGAGTGCAGATAAAAAAAAAACCTATAATTGTAAAGGAATTATGATTATCCTATTTCAACCTAATTTAAATGAAATTATTTTGGAAAAATAAGGTTTGTGTATGGCTAGAATGTCATGAAAAAATAGCTAAAAGCTAGCCAAATCAGGATCTATCATTAAAGAGTGGACTACCCTGTTATGACTAGGATTATTGGACATGATTGTTTGAATAAAAAAAACCAATATCTTAAATCATTTGACTTATTTTTAAAAAGGATTTTGACATGGAACCAAGAAATAACCTTCGGAATAGGTTAGAAGAGCTAAAATTCCCTCTTAAGTTGTGAGATACTGAAATAATATTTTCAAGAACATTATTTTCAAATTTAGAAAGACTAAAAGAATATAAAGAAATAAATTGTAATATAGGAACTAAGCAAGGCCATGTCATATACAATTCTCCTTTTAGCAAACACATTAAAAAGTTATAAATTTGTTTGGATGGAGCAGGTGTTATAACAAAACTCTCACTAGGATAGTCATGATAATTTTTCCATTCACTAATGGTATTATGGATATCGTCAAGAGTCCCTGTGGTCTTCAAAATAAACTAAAGTCCCTTAAGGCTTTCTTCTCTAGTATTGGTATTAAAATTAATAGTAATCATATGAAGGCTATAATATCTATATCTAAAAGCATCACTTACTTTGTTTTCATGCATGAAAACAACAAATTGGAACAAGTCACTTCATAAAAATATCTCATAATAAACCTTCATCACAAGATTAACTTGAACTATAGCTAAATGAATATAGATAACACCATTATGAATTGAATATTTATGTATAGCTACCACAAATCCATGTCAAATCTAGATCTATTAAGCCAAAAAATAAGAAAAACTTCTTTTGGGTGATATTGTTTCATAAGAGATTGGGTAGCTAGAGACGCTAAACCAAAATTTTAGTATTTTATCAATTCCATATTTGGTTTACATGGTAACAAGCTTTATATGAGATTCTTAGGGAAGCCAAGTGTCACGTTGTGAGTATTCACATATTCACCATATTTTTTATGGTTAGGGGGGTGATTCTTCATTCTTCATTCTCATTCATTGATGCTCATGTTTCCTGGAGAGAAAATGACAATTATATAGCTAAGAAACTTTACTAGTTGCCAATATGAGAAGACGAGTCATTTTATGATAATGTGAATATGCCCGAGTGCATTGATGCATTGGCATTTTGATTAATATTGTCCACAACTATCAGAAGTTGGAGGTTACATCATTGATATTTCCCCACTCTATCAGATTTTAGCACTACATTTTTGACACATGATCCCTTAGGATTGTCCACGACTATAAATATTTTGTAAATAACTAGGCATTTGAAGAATCAGAAACACCATATAGAAGATAAAGTCATATATTTTTCCTCCTATGTATTAACGAATGAATCTCTCTAATATAAATCAATGAACCATTGTGAAGCTAATCCTCAATAACACATGGAATTAGAGTTGAGCATTGTTCTTAACTCCATGATGCCTGGATGATAAGTTTTCGCTTCCCACAAATTCTGACTTTCAACTAGCACTGCTACAGTCCCACCCCTTTGCCTATGTGGCATGCATATCTTAGCATCCCAATGATTTTAGATGTTTAATTTAGAATAATTTCATATCTATTCATCATTCTCAAAATACCTTAATTCCCAAATTTTCACATAGTCTAAAAACCATAACACCACCTTTTCTATTTGAAGCTATAGTGGAGTCCTCCAATTATTTGATTCTATTCTCTAGCAAGGCAAGATTTTATATTGTTGTGCTCTACCTTCACACACTATATCCTCATAATTAAGTAGGGGAATTTAGAGGTAAAAAATATGCATCAAAATGAAATATATACTAACAAAATCAACACAAAAATAACCAACAATATTGAACATGATGATTTCATCCCAAAAGGTGAATATTTTTATGGGGAAAGGAAGAAAACGACTTTTCTTCTTTCTATTTTCATCTTATCTCCTTATATGTTTACAAAAATTACAATTCTGGGCACTTTTTGGATGTGGAAATAGATTCCACATTGAACAATAACTCATTATGTACATTTTTTGGTAGACCCAAATTCAAAAAATGTCAAATACATGACAAAAACATTTTTCTCGAAAGAAACTCATATTTGTCATGCTTTTTCAATTTTCTTGTTGTTGTTATGCTCAAGAATGCGGAATATACTTTCACATTCAATGAGTGGCTACATATGAAATTTGATTAGACCTATACAGAGCTAAATACAAAATTCAATAGAAAAAGCAATTTTCATTCTTTTCCTTTAAGAATTTAAAACTCTTATTTTATTATTTTTACAATTATTTTATCATTTTCCTTAGGAGGCCAATTTTAGACCTCAAATTTCCCCTAGTGGTCTCTTTCATTAACTTTGAGCTTTCAATGACCATGAAACTAATGTATTTTAGTAGGTATTGCAATATCTATGTCACTCTTTGATTAACATAAAAAAATATTTGTTTTAATGGTTTCATAAGATAAGTGAGATCAAGATGGATTTTGGGATTTATCTCAACAAAAATAAAATATTCAGTAAATTATGCTAATGCAGAATTGAATGGATATTTTTAACATACGTGCCTAGTTAATTGGTCAACAATTCATTAGGTTATGACTAGAAATGACCACTAAAGACAAAAGAGTATTCATGCAAAACTAATGATGAAGGCACAAGCCTCACAAATTGAGGATTTTCATTTCTTTTCAATACTTCATTATTAAAATTAAATATATTTTTTTGTCATAAAATAGTAAATGATATGCGAATGTGTTGATGCTCCATCTGCTAGTGGTGGTTAAAATTGTATTCACCACCAACACCCAAGTTGTATATATACCCTCATTGGCCACTAGGGAAGAATATAATAAAATACCTTCTCTTCTATATATTTTTCTTGAATTTGTTGTACATATTCCAAATTCCATACATTGATATTATGGGTATCTCTATCATTATAACTGGCATATATTTTTTTGCTATGAAAACAACACGTAATGGATCATAGAGATCGAAGACGTATTAATCTTTGATGACTCATGGGATGATATGTATGAATGATAAACCATAGAGAAGTTGAAGAAATGGTGCAATATAATGCTAGTGGATATACCAAGCTCACATCAACTAAATAAATTTCCATTTTGAGAAAAAAATACATGAAATCATATGCTTTGATTTTTGAGAAAGTAAGTCATGAGGTGAATGAATATATTATTCACATTAGTGATTCATATGGACCCTGAAAAAAAATTGA
This sequence comes from Pinus tabuliformis, assembly GCA_031772625.1. Classification (NCBI taxonomy): domain Eukaryota; kingdom Viridiplantae; phylum Streptophyta; class Pinopsida; order Pinales; family Pinaceae; genus Pinus; species Pinus tabuliformis. The sequence continues at coordinate 1,502,891,019 of CM062819.1, read as the reverse complement.
AGGATTTGTATGACTCCTATATATAAATGGAATTTTGGGTGAAAATGTAAATCTCGGTAACATTTTTCTTTTCTTTTTTTGACGTTTTCATTTTTTAGGTGTCCATAACCATTTTTATAGTTAGCAATCATTTTTCTCTAAATTTTTTTAGATATGAATGCATAGTATTACATGCAGTGTAAAATAGCATTTTATATTTTTTTATATAAGTATTAGTTATCCCAACATTTATTAACCATAAATCCTAATTCTAAAAAGCCTTTCCCATTTTTGCGTTTTCACCCCTTACGCAACCGCTAAAGAAAACATTCAATCTATAGCTAAAGGATGGTGATCCCATGATTTTATCCTTAAAAATAAAATAAATCATGCATGGCATAGATGCCACTAGAGTGAATATATACCTTCCTATCATTGCCTTGATTAAGGATATCTTCCATACATATTTCCAAAGCTTTGAATCCCCATAAGCTAGTGACCAAATAAAGTCTATTAGATTCCCTTCCTTAGTGGAAAAGGTTGAAAAATGTGAGAAATCCTTTAGAAATAATAAGATGATAACTCAACCTATTGGACAAACTCTATGCTTACTAAGAAAAGGAGCAAACAATCACCTGATTATGCTTGAGGAAATACTAGTAAAAGAGGACCTCAAAGAAAGAGTTCCAAACACATAGGGGTAGACACAATCAAGGATTGAGACCTAATATTCATTGTATCCATTATGTAAAAAATAAGCATGACGCAAAAAATCCATAATACATTTGGAGAAGATTAAAGACAAATAGTATTCGATAGAAGTAAAAAATAAGACCTCAAATCCACTGAATGCTAAATTAGCTAAATCTATTCATTACATTACTTATCATTGCAATGTTGGAGCAAATTAAAATATATTTCACAATTCATTAACTTCTTAGAGAGATGCATGGCTACATGACACAAGTGAAACATGATAAATGAAATTATGGATAGACTTAATGGAAGACTATAGATGGCATACTATACTTTATAGATAAATTATGTCTTGCAACATAGGAAACTGATACTCTAAGGATTAAATTTCTTGGATTCCTAAATTTTATTATGCAAGACCTATTGTATCTATTATAGCTATAAAGGAACTTTTTGTCCCTTCTACACATTTTATTATGAGGCCACTCATTCATATAGTTCATGGAAACATCGAGGTAGGAAAGGATTTTAACAAAATTGTTGTCATGACTGTAAGGGAGGATGAAATACTGTCAAAGTTGAAAGGGACAAATACTAATGCACACAATTTTACATATTTATCACATTATAATTAAGATACATTTCCATATACTCTTCTATGTCATGCTAGATTTGGGCATTAATTATGACTACCTTCAACTCTTGAAAAGGAATGGTATTTCTAATTTCCCTACTATTCCTAGGAAATATAGGAAGGTGATGTGTGTATCCTTAGAAGACATAGAAAACAACCCTTTCATGATTACCCTTCCAAAACATTCGTAACATTTGGACCAATGAATTTTTTTTTTGTGGCCCCATGCTTATTCTATATGATAATAAAAATTACTATATTATGTATTTTATGGATGATTACACTAGGATATGTTGGGTGTAATTGTTGAAAGATAAATATCATGATTTTGAAACTTTTAAAATTATCATATGCGAATTTAGAATGTGGCGCTATCACATATTGACTTTTGTCTTACTAATACTAGAGGTCAGTATACATTTAACGAAATTGGAAGCTATATGCACCAACATGGGATTTGACATCAAAATCATAATTCCATACAAGTTCCATTGGAATGGTGTATAATTTTGAGGGTCTTTGGTTCCAATTGATATACATTGATTCATATGGAAAAAAGAAAAGAAAATATTGAGGATTCAAAAGTGCATTTTCTTGGTATTCAATTGCCACCAAGGAATATTTTCTTTATGATGAAATAATCAGGAACCTTATTCTTTCCAGAGATGCATTTTTTATTGAATCTTCAACTACTGAAAAACTATTTAGTGGTAGCATGATAATCTAGATAAATTCGTTCATGTGAAGATGTCATGAATTTTATGATGATATTCCACATCTTGAATGGGCGATCACTATTTTTTATTAATCTCTTGAAACTAATTTTAATCTCCACACAAATGTTTGGCTACTGCATCATATCAGAAATATCCATTGGATGAGGTCATTTTGAGGATTGAAATGCTAAAAAATAATGGGAATGCATATTGGAGCAACATGGATCATCTTAGAAAGGTCCATTGAAGTGGATCATCAGAACACTCGAAAGTGTTTGTCTTAGTGAGGTTGGAAATATAACTACCAAAGGTTCCACCATAAAAAATGGAGGTGATTTAGATAATGTTGAATGAGGTGATGTCTAGATGATATGAGTGTTTCATATGATTGTAAATTTAATTTATCTACTAACTTTGAGTTGAATTCCTTTGAATAAGACTCTTATCATAATGAAAGGAAAGAAGTAATGGATAAGGATTATGATGCTCTCCTCAATGATTGGACATCAAATTCAATAGACACTTAATTTGGAACAATAGAAATTGGCTACAAGTGGGTCTACAAGAACAATTATAAAGCGTATGTATCATTTGACAAGAACAAATAAAGGATCATGACAAAATAATTTGCATGGAAACAAGTTATTTGTTATGTGGAGGCTTCCTCCACATAGAAAACTTGACCGCCATCCATAGCCTACTTTCCTATCTATCAGAGAATGTAGGATGGAAATTTAATCAAATGGATGTGAAATCTATGTCATTGAATGGAGACTTGAAAGAGAATGCATTCATGTCTCAGATGGAACATTTTGATGTAAATGGAAAAGAATATAAAATATGCAAACTCAGCAAGTCCTTATTTGAATTTAAAAAAGATCCACCAACCTAATACGAAAGGCTAATTGAGCATCTTCTGAAATTAAATTCAAAAACTTTGATATTAATGATGCAATTTGCTTGTAAATAAAGTTGGAAAAAATGTAATATATTATCTAGTGCTTATAGATTATTGTCAATCAATTCTATTTTTGTAAAATTTCATTAAATTAAATCATCAACTCGAGTTTATAAAATAATCCACTGGATTTAATTTATAATCAATTTATGAAAGAAAAAGAGCGTCTCATTTAACTACAAAAAGCAAAACAATTGTAAAATTAAGCAATCAATTTATGAAAGAAAAAGAGCGTCTCATTTAACTACAAAAAGCAAAACAATTGTAAAATTAAGCAAACAAGTGTAATAAAACAAAATAATGATTCTAAACGCTCATAAATCATTAACCTTCAAATATTTCTAGCTAAAAAGAATTTACATAGTTTCTATCACTTAATTTTAGTAAAGGTTTTGAAATTTAAATAAATAAATCTTTATTCGGTAAACATGTCCTTTGTATTTGTATTAATTTGCATTGCAATCATATAAATCATAAATTATAGAGAATGCAGAGAGAAAACTGAAAACCGCGTGAATTTCGAATAAGTAAATACTTCACAAAAAAATGAAAAGCAACACACTCACTTCTTAGGGAGCCCTTCTCTCTTGGTGGACGCTATTGGAGAAGACCTATAAAACTAAGCTTATAAAACCTTATAAAACTAAAGCACGGAATACATATAACGTTGTCACATTAATACTTGAACACCTAAAACTTTATATTAATAGCAATATGAGGATACAAAGTCTCAAGTCTCAAAATGATGTATATCCCTCTCAAGTTCATGGTATTGATATTTATACGCTTTGGAAAAGTATCTTTAGAGATCACTAACCCATGGACATATGAAATATTAATATCAAAACTGAAATATTAATGGACATATGAAACACATTTATTCTTCCACTTATGGAGAGCTTCATGACATCGATCCATGAAATTCTCTAATTAGATGCCATTATCCTTATATGGATATTTAACCATGAATCCAGTCTGCATACTCTGCCATCACATACTCTGCCACTACATATCTGCGATCACATACATTGACTACCACTTTGACTGTTCTAGACCTAACATGATATATGGATGAGATTCTAGAATTAATTTGCAATCACCTCCAACTCCTTTATCTAAATCTGGAATCTCCGTGACCATATGGGACTACAACTTTACTATAGAATTAATTAGTGGCTACATAATTTTTTTTGAATGGCTACAAAATGAATGATTCTATAATTTTTTTATTAAAATAAATTTTAGCTTATTTATAAAACAAGAAATGGAAATATGAAACAATGGAAAATTTACCTTAAATAATATTTTCTATACAAAAATGGAATGTAAGATGGCTTCTAACTATGGAGTTTTCAAAGAAATGAAGATAAAAGTAGTGATAAAAATATTCTTTTTCAAAGATTTGATAATTATCCATTTATAATAGAAAAAATAAATCAATATTAGATCCATAATTAAAGAATTAAAGGAATTATTTGAGAGGACATATTTTGGACATCTTCACTATCACATGGGTATTGAAGTAAATTTACATCTAGAATACATATTCATATCTCAAAGGAAGTATAATGAAGAATTGTTGAACAATTTTGGCATGTTTGAGTGTAACCCTCTTTCTAATCCAACATAAAAAAATTGAAGCTGACTCCCAAAAAAGGAAATGAATTTGATAATGAAACCAGGTATAGAGAAGATATGAGCAACTCTCATCTACCTTACCACCACTAAAGAAAATATTTCATTTGTTGTTGGGATTCTTTCGAAATTTATTCAAAAACCTTTTGAACTTACATTGGTCTACTGTAAAAATAGTTTTGGAATACTTGAATGCAAGTCAATACTTTGGAGTCAAGTATTCCATGGTGCATGAATTCAACCTAATAAGAAATTGCGATTCAAACATTGGTGTGGATAAGGAAAATACAATTTCAATGTCAGTCTATTGCATGAGTCTCAGATGAATAGCTATATCTAGAAGGTCACACAAATATTTAATTCCAACATATTCTAAAATAGAGGAAAAGTATGGGGTAATTGTAGAGGACACAAAGGGGATTGTGTGAATGAGAAAAATAGTGGATTTTTTTTAGCAATAACAAGTGAATTATATACCTCTTATGGTTGATAATGCTTATGCAACAAATTTTTCCAAAAACCTCATATTCCATGTTCAAACCAATCATATCAACATAGAGTTCCATCGAATTTGATATCATCTAGAGGCCAAGAGAGTTTGTGTAAAATCACTACCATCTTCTAAAAATCACTTGGAGAAGAAAAGTACAAGTTCATGTTGATGATTGGAACCCAAAAAGAATCCCTTGTCTTAAGAAGGGGAATATTGGAAACATAATCCACTGTGATTTCCTACAACAATAAATACTTTATAATAAAAATTTAAAACATTGGAAATTCCATAAAGAAAAAAATAATGAGTCATTTCTCTATATGATGCACACTAATTGAAATAAATAAATTTCAATGGAATTATTCCTTCATCTCATGGTAGAGAGTATTGGAATAACATAAAGGACTCAATTGTAGAGAAGACGATTCATTTTATTGGGATACATAGGATAAATAGGAAAGAGAGCAAGTAAGTTGAGATTGTTGTGTGATTGAATAAACAATTTTTATGTGTGAAATAAATTATTCCTAGGCAACCATTTTCATTTTTCGTGATATTAACTTGGGGTGACATGCTATTGAGATATATATTTAGAGTACTATGTTCTCTCTCATTGAATTGTGTTGTGTATATTTTTTAATGTTGTACATTGTGTAAGAAATAGGTTTTGTTGTTCATGTAAATATTATTCTGATGGTTTTGCATGAGTTATTTTCATTTGCATGCTTCTTCACATACATAAAATGACTAAGAGTTGAAAATAAATTCAAGAATCCATATTCTTAAGGTATCTTGTGATTTGGGTGAACGAGATTTCAAATGATCAAAGGAGAAACTTTGTGGAAATGTGGCCTAGCACAGAGTTGGGTGCATTACATTGTTGTATCAAAGATTTGGCTCCACCATAAAACCCTATATTGGTACATGCTAATACAAATTTGTTAAGATTTACATTTACGAAGTTTCATTTGTGCTAAAATTGGGTGGAAATAGTGATATTGAAAAGAATCCAAATATTCAAGATGGAATCTTATATGTAATTGTTGTAGGGTGTTGAATGCATTATTATCAAGAAAGAATCATCCATGTAGATCTTAAACCAAAGCTTTCATGGTTACCCTATATAAATGTTATTTCAAAATTTACATATGTTCATTAATGGAGAAAATCAGTTCTAATTTAGTTAAAAGTTTATAAGCTCTATCTATTTTGATTTTTTTTTTTTTGGTATACCTCGAAAACATGTTTATTTAGAAACTACTCAAAACAGGAAATTGTTTGAAGCAAACCAAAATGAAAATGTTTTCATAAAAGCACCCAAAAAAATTAAACGCATCGAAAGAAAAGTATAATTTCCATGTTCATCAAGAAAACGAGTGTTAAACTCTATTAAATGATATTTTAAAAAAATTATTAAAATGTCCTAAAACAATTTTAGTTGTTCCAAGGAGTGATATTTTTGAAGAATTTTCCAAAACAATCCAAAGAGTTTACTAAAATATATTTTAGATAAATTTCCAAATAAATGGTGAAAGAATTTCATGGAATCCAATAAAGAATGCTTTTTGGTAATTTTCCAAAATGCACCAAACGACATTTAGGAGTGTATTGAAAGAGTCTTTTTGATAATTTTCCTAAAATTGCAAAATTAATTTTGCGAGTGCATTGAAAGGGTTTCTCAAATATTTTTCCAAAGAAAACGGAAGAATTTCAAGGGATCTATCAAAAGAGTTCTCAAATATTTCTTTAAAATGCAGCATAAGAGTCCTAGAGAAATAGAGTAATAATTGATATATGGATTCCTTATATCATCGGGGGAGATAATGATATGGATAAATCAAGGCTTGACATGTGGAAATCAGTTCTATATTCATAAACATGTGACAAGATGTATCAACCACTATTAATGTGGAAAATATGATAGTGTAAAAAAAAAACCTATATACAAAATATTATTTATTTCATAAAATGCGTGGGATGAATACAAGTTAGGTGAAATTTTGTGGTCAATTCCATAGTTTCAAGGGACGTAACATTTCCAATGAGTGTCACTAACCAATTGTGCTTCAGTTTTTTAGAAAATGCAAATTTGTGGGATTTTATCGACGAGAAAATACTTTGTGACATAGTCTTGGTTATTGATAATTTGTTTATGGAATATTAAATATGTATACATAGATATGTTCAATTGTGATTTTGTTCAAATTCTAAGGGTTTATAAATAGAAGGAAAAAATAGATTAAAAATACACATTTTGGGTCAATTTTTGGAATTTTTTTAAAGGTTTTCGCAAAAAAAATTGATCTAATCAAAAAAAGGAAAATGTTATTGACGTAACTTTCTACCTTTCTATAAATCCATAAAGAATTGTTCTTAATGAAGTTCTCCTAGAAATGCCCTATTTCAGAGACACTCAATTTTTTTGAAATTTTTTGTTTGCGGAAAGTGTAAAAAGACCAATGTTCAGAAATTCATATTGATATAGAATTTTACTAGAGCATCAAATTTGCAATATCAAAGTTGAAAGTTATTTAGAATAAATAATAGTATATATTTGCAATAGAAAACTTTTGTTAGCTCCTGGTTAATTTTCTTCTCCGACTAGGAAAAAATAGTCTTTGGGAATAACTGTAGAGTGAAAAGTACCAGAATTGAGAGGAAATGACAAATTTTTTGAAGGATGTGACATTCACCTAGAAAGTAGAATGAGGCATGAGTAAGTAATTATAATTTAATTTAAAGTAGAATGTGTCAAAAGGATCAATATGTACTTTCTTGCATACGTATTAATCATGGGTTGAGATGAAGAACCTTTTGTAGCCTAGTTAATGAGAATTTTACAATATGCATAATTTCTAAAAAACAGTTTCTTATGCATTTCATAATATTATGAATGGAGGATAAGTAATTGATGCTCAAGAATTTCACATTAGAGATAAGGAAGAAGCACAAAGAGCCTATAGTCAAGAAAGACAAGTTAAAGGTGTAAACATTAATTTAGGTAATGAGTAAATAAAGTGTAATAACAAGTGCAATCACCAAAGATTGTAGATTCTATGAGGAGTCTGATGATATAAGTGTAGAGTTATTATGATAATAATGAAAAATCAATTAAAGGATAGAAGGAACAAAATAAAATATATACATAGTTATTGCAAAGTTTAAATCAACCTCAAAGAAAAATGAGGAAAGGATCAAGTTAAGTATATTAGGAAGAAAATGATCTTATGTAAGTAGGGATAATTAAAGAGGATATAAACACTCCATAAGTGATAGAAAACCTCAAGGACAACACTACTCAATAGTTCATCCAACTATAAATTTGTATGTATTTTAAGAGTTAAGGAGCAAGCAAAATTATCCCATATCAGGAATAAGAGTACAAGAAACTAACTTAAACTTTTTAAAGGAGATTTGAGGAAGCTTAATCCACCAACCTTTAATGGTGAAAATAAAATAGGAAATTATGCTAAAAAATAGTTTCTTAAGTAAAAAAAAATTGTTAGTCACTCATCGAATCTATAAGTCGGGATTACCATTTTTCGCTTACAAGGGAAAGCCTTTATTTGATATAATTAATTGAAGAAATTCAAAAACTCTGATGAAAAAATGATTCCTTGGAATCATTTCAAGAAATACTTTTATCTGTAATATCTTCCAAAATGTTACTCTTATAAGAAGAAGAAAGTGATACTTGAGCTCAAGTTGGGGAACACTAGCATAGAAGAATATTAAAAAAAGATTATGGAGTTGTTGACATATGTGGGCTTTACCAAGGAGGAGAAAGTGAAAAGTAAAAACTTTGTTAAGCGTACATTATTATTTTTACAAAAACAAAATTTAATTTGATGAATCTAAGACTCTAGAAGATAACATTTGAAAGTACAAGTACTTGTGTGAATAAAGAAGAGGAAAAGGGACTTATCACAAATTGTATTGGGAGGATAAAAAAATGACCCAAGGTCAAGTAAAAAAAAGAAGAGGTTGAAACCTCTTTTCAATAGAAATAGTCTTGATACAAAAAAGTGAAATAAGCCTACTCGGGGTGAATCGAAAATGATATATTTATTTGGAAAAATGGGAAGACCACCAATCAAACATTCAAGATATAAAGGTGATCACACAGAAAATCATTTCCCTTGTACAGATAAAAAATTGATGACACCACACAAAATTCAACAAGATATGGTAGTGGAAGACATGGGAAAAGGCATTCCTAGGGTAAATGTAGCCCTAGAGGATTGAAAAACAAAACATCAATCCCATACGATTAAGGTTGATGGTATGATTAAAAATATTCCTATTGCTATTTTAGTTTAATCAAGAGAAAATAATCATTACATTGATCCTAGATTAGTCGACATACTTAATTTAACAAAAAGTAAGCTTGAAAAATCATGGTTGTTTCAAGTAGCCACTGGGACCAAAAGAATGATCAATACGATTGCCTAAGGATTTATAACAAGTCTAAATGGGGTACATGAAAATTTCAATATGAATATTATATAGAAGGGATATTATGATATCCAAATTGGAACAAGTCTTTTGGATGAGAATCATGTTTTCCTATACTTTCATAACAAGAACTTCATTTGTCTTGATGAAGAAGTAATGAAACATGTGAAGAATTCCAATATCTCTTCTATAATGGTAATTTTATACTTATATCTAAATAGATGTTTGAATAACATATTTAGACGATATTTGTCACATGTGGAAGATCCAGATAATACCAAAGGGCTAAGTCTTAGTTATTTTTCATTGTTCCTAGAATTTGAGGATGTATTTAAAGAAATACTAGATATGTCTCCTAAAATGGAGATAGGGTTCACTATTGACCTAGTTCTGAGGACTACCATATATTATTGGCTCACAAATTGAGCACACTTGGATTAAAATAACTACGAATACATCTATAAGAGTTGTTGAAGAAATGGTATACATGCCTGAGTGCCTGACCTTAGAGATTATTTATTCTTTGCATCAAGGAGGGTGGAAAATTGATGTTATGTAATGACTTTATATTGTTAAATAAACAAACTATAAAAAATAAATACACTTTACCACAATTGATGACCTTTTCAATCAACTAAGAGAAATAAGGATTTCTAAAAATATAACCATGAAATTGATATATTACCAAGTGAGAATTAAGGAAAATAACATCATTAAGAAAACTTTTATAACTAGGTAGAGGAGTTATGAATTTTTATCGGTGCCATTTGGATTAACCAATGCAATGGCTATATTTATGCACAGTGGTTATATATTATCATGTTAATTTAGAAAGGGGGTTTTAAAATTTTAAGAATTAATGCCAACGTATTGTTGATATTAGGGTGTAGATGAAAGGTATTAGTTTGTTTATAGACATTGCGAGGCATAGAAAAGGGTATCTAGTAAATTAGGGTTTCTTTAATTATAAATGCAAATTGGGAGGGGGGTTGAATAGAGGGATTTCAAGACGAGTTTAACAATATATAGTGAAATTAGGGTATACTTTAATATCCTATAAATGCATTTGTAATTTCATAGGTTCAAAAAGAAAAGGACACGTTCCTTTATATGATCAACAAAATGCATAGTCAAAATTTATATAGAAAAGTTTTTAATTTTCTCTTGGGTGGCATACCTAAATATTCTAAGCAGAAGGAAGGAAATGAACATTGCTTAACATCAGTTTTTCAAATTCTAGGAGAACATGAACTATATTCAAAGATGAGAAATTGCTATTTTTATAAAGAGAATCTTGAATTCTTGGGATATCATTTTAGAGGAAGACGTAATAATGGATGTAGATAAGACCAAATCCATCGAAGGATGGCAAGCACCAAAGAATGTTCTAGAAGTTAGATATTTTATGGAATCTGCTAGATACTATAGGAATTTTTAGTAGGTCTTTCAAGGATTCCTCAACCTATCACTTCTTTATAGAAGAGAGAAACCAATTTTAAATGGTGAATATAATGTGAAGACAATTTTCAATAATTGAGATAATTAAATACCAATGTACCTAATTTGTGTGTTTCAACTTCAAATGAAAATTTTGCGGTATGCATTAATGGATGCAAATATGGCTTGGCGGAGTCCTTACTCATATGAAGCATGTCAAGTTATGTGTCTACAAGTGTTGAATAAAACGAAAGGAAAATATTCTAAACATGATGCAGATCTTGCTAACATAGTACATGGATTAATGATGTGTAGGCATTACGTAATGATGATGAAATTTGGAATGAAAATTTACCATAGTGGTTTGAAGTATTTTTTTGAGAGAAAAAAATTAAATGCTAGATAAGCAATATGGCTAAATTTTTAACCAAATATGAAATTTTAATCAATGATACCAAATGTAACATCCCCCAACCCTCTATTGTTTTTTTCTAGCCTCTATTTAGGTATATTCTATCTCTTATATCATCGTTAACCTATAACTAAAATTTCTCCCTTTTTCTAACGAAATTTCTAGACAATCATATGCATAACTAAATCCATACTTAATGCAAGAAAAATATTTACAAAAAGTACCTAGGATGATTACTTTCCTTAAATTAAAATTTAGATAGATTTCAATGAAACATTGTAGTGGAAATAAATAAAGAAAAAATACTAATATTTTATATTGTGCCCAGCTGGATGTATACCTACAACATTCCACCCAACAATAGACCACAACATTTATTTTCTCTCAATAGTGGGTAACCCTTCAGCTATGGTTTCAACTCCATGGACACCAGCTTTCCTAAACTCTATTACATGCACAATATTAGGAACCGACCAAGATACCAAACCCATGTATGTCTAACCATATGGTTCACACCCCTCATCAGGCATTTCTATGATGGCCAAGCATTTTTCTGTAATTATTCAAATCCAGGAGTTCTCATTCCCTTATGAGTCTTCTAGGTACACTGACAGGTCCTCACACATCTAATGTAGAAAACTTGACAACCTCCAACTAGTATGGTCACACTACCCATCATCTTGCAACGAAGAGGTGCACACCCTTCTCTGCACCTATAGTCCCTCGGGTTGTTCCACCACCCTATAGGGCATTAGAAGGAAATGTTCGAGAGTCTTAAAACCTATAGGATTTCCACTTCTCTAATGGTTATTCCATATAAATTTAAGGTTCCCATCCCTAATTGTCTACATCCCTCCCTGCTAATTGAATGAATGTTGAATGAATGAATCCTCACATTTCCAACATCGCTCTTTTTGTATGCATTCCTTTTTGTGACACATGGAACTCTCCCTAGCCACTTTATACACCTTTATTATATGCATTTTATCTTCATGAATGGTTAATAAATCATATGTGCCCCTTTTATCACAGATGGAGTTTCAAACCCATCAAAATTATTTTTGTCTTACTAGATTGCAACCATTATATATTTTTATTAACAAGCATCTTCTATCATTTTTAAAATTCCAAGCCTTCTTGTCTCAAAGCACATATATAACTATAAACATGTGTTCCTGGGCATACCAACCCCAAAACAAAAACACACATGTACATGAGAATAACAAATCTAACAATAAATCCTTAGTTCACTAGCTTAATTGGCATGTTCTAGCTCACTAGCCTAAGTTTTTCATATACATGGTATTTGTATTGCAAGGAAAAAGTTGTGGTATTAAATTCTCCTCCCTATCATTTAGTCGTTGTCCAAAATGTATTATATATACACTTATACAACACGTTTATGGAGAAATATGACGGTAATGTTCCCTCATTACATCCTCATGTTCCCATGTAGCATCTTCAAGCTTGAAATGAGTCCACTACACCCTTCCTAAGATGATGGCTCAATTTTGGAGCATCGTGAACTTCTCATATAAAAACATTATGAGTGTGGATAGATTTTGGCACTGTAGTACTATATGAAATTGAGCTAGTTCTTTGTACACTTTCAAAAGGTCTATATTATCCAGCTATCAACTTCACACAACTTCCCAACCTCAAGGAACTTTTTTATGTCTTCACCCATATGAAGAAATGATCACTAATTTAACATTCCCTCTTTGACTCCTTCTTATCTACATAACTCTTTTCACTATCCTGGGCTTTATTGTGTTCTCCTCCATTTCCTAGAGCAAGCTTCGACCAAAAATAACGTGAACTAAATTATCACAACTTACTAGTTTGTTGCATTTCCTTCCATACAAGGATTTAAATAACCTCATATTCAAAGACGCTTCATACCTGTTGACGGTGTTGGATCCGCCAACATGTAAGGGGATCTCCCCAGTAAGAAGTCCGAATTAGACCTCAGACCGTTTGGTGTAGGACTCCCAGCAGTGGGTTGTATGGTAATGCCTTGACCGCGATTTCGCATAGAGGCAGGTAAGATTTCCCTGTTGTCAACAAGGGTGTGACAGCTGCAGTAAGTCAAGGAAGGCGCATAAGAGGTTCTAACACATTGAGGGTGAGGTGACTATGCCCCTTGGAAACCTGTAATAGTATGCGGCTTGGAAGGGAACACACGAGCGAAGATGCATCACAAGCTAGAAATCAAGTTAGTCAGCAATCCAAAGTGATGGTTAAACCAACAAAACATTTCAGAAAGATTCATACATACTTATACAGAATAGTCCATACATGCATGTGTAAGAAAACAATACATATATCATTTAGAGTAAACCAGATAGCATAGAATACAATACAACATATGCATGAAACGTGTTGGCTCTTGTTATATTAAGAAGTGTAAGTTCCAGTCATAAAATACATCCATGTCCAACCACTAGTTCCAATAGTGGAACGTTACAACCACAACCTCCTACTCCTCTAAAGAGATGTACTAGCTCTGCGCAGTGGAGAATCCAAGGCTCGTTACAAGACTGTCCAAGCTTTCTTTAAGATACTCCTATTGAATCTTGGCTGACCAAAAGCCTCTACAATGTGTTATGAGGTTCTATTTATAGCAAAGGGTGGGGTGACCCTTGACATTCCCCTTTGTGACAATTCGTCTACCCTCATGACTCTTCGTCTACTCTATGACTGTTACATCCAACTATTGACACTTGAACTTCCACTTGACACGAAGTTACACTACAATGCACATGTGCTCATGTGAGACAAAATGGCTTGAACAAGCCATGCAAGACATCACTAACACTTGGTCCATTGTGGTGAGACCAACTCTTTGACATGCTTGTGATGGTGAAGGTTGTGAGTTAATGCCAAGCTTGGTCATCCATGATGGTGTGCATGCACCCCATTGTGACATCTTGCTCAAGTGAACTCTTGCCTCTTTTGCATTCGGGTGCATTGGTGTGGCTCCTTCATCCACGTCCTCTGCTAGCATGCGCATGGTATTCTTGGTGCAACCAAATCGACAACACACTGATGCATAGTGTCCGTGCTAATCTTCCAAAGTGTGTCGGTGGTCCTGCACATCAACTGTCAACTACATGCTTAGCTCCAGTCGGACTTTCCTCTTTTCTTTGCCTTGGTGAATGTGTTGAATGGGTTGGATTGCATGCGTGTGCACAATGACATGCATTGTTCTAAATCCCTTTTATGCGATCAACAAAACTTATCACCATGTCTGCTGCATGCCAATTGTTGGGATGGATGTATAACTTGTACATGCACAGTTTCATCTGTGATTGCATGTTGCACCCCCTATTGTTCCTATTTGTCTTGCAACTCATTCGCTTTTCTATGCAGGTCATGTTCTTCCTTGAGTTGCTACTTCAGCACATGAAACTCCTTCTTTGTTCCATTCTTTGTCTTTGCACAATCGCGTCGTCACCTCATAGCCTAAGTCTCCAAAGTTGCTTTCATCATCAATGGATCTACTTGAGCTTGCAACTTTGTTCCGCCTCTGTTTTATCAACAACCTTCCTCTTGCATTCGTTGCATCTAGTATGTTTCCTTCAGCAGCCATTCATGATGTTGCTTGTTGTGATGTTGCTGCCGTCATATCTTGATGTCCTTGCCTATGAACAACTTGATGTCTTTGTGAGTAGGCAAGATCATATACACTTGATCAACTACATCCCCAAGTGTGCGATGAACGATGTCTTCGACTTTCTCTCTTGGAAACCATTGTACCTATGCTGCTGAGAGGCAGATGAACACCTATGATACCTAGAGACATGGAAACACTCATGGAAAGCAATCTGTCAGTCGAAAACCAAAATGAACTTGAGAACTGACTTGCAACATACCTGTGTGACTGATCATGAAGGTTGTACAATTTCGGCCGAGAGGTCAGGAGACTGAGTGCCAAAACTGTGCAAGGCATAGTCTGAGCTATTGGGAGGCTGATTGACTGCTGGAACTACGCAATGCACAGTCCATTTTGGCTATTGACTGCTCGAATTATGCAATGCGCAATCTCAGTTGGCAATGGTTGTAGGCTCAATGACTGCATTGCGCAATTCTCTAGGCTAGTAGTCACTGTCCCTCAGATTTGCATAAAGCAAGACTGGAGAAGAACTCATGGGTAAAAATGCACATTTCTGGAGAGGAAGATAGAGCCTTCCCTCCTAGGATTGTGCAATGCTATCTTGGTGAGGCAGAGTCCGGGTCGAGGCTGCCTATATTAGCCGACGGGCAATCGAACGCGAATGTGAAAGTGAATGCATAGAGATACTAGGTGTAATCATAAGAGAATGATCGTGCATGAAAATGGTGAATGATAGATTCAGAAAATAGAACAACATGCATGTGAGTGAGGTGAGTCACCGAATCAGTGACCGTTCGTGAAAAACATTTTCATGCATGCGACTCCAGTGAGATGTTAATGAAAACTGAAACAATTCTTGTAAAATCTGTTAAGTATCAAAATGACAGAAAGCACTCAGTGAAATCAAGCAGACAACATTCATACGAAGCAAAACATAAAAAGCACTAGAAATGCAACACAAGACATGGAAAGCGAGCTTACCCCACAAAAACAGAACTGAATGTGCCGATAGGTCATAGGTGCGAGGTGGGATATCAAAGATGCAAGGTTAATCTGAGGAATGAGCTCTGTAGCATTTGATTGATGAATTTTGATAAAATCAAGGTTGTGACGCACATGCCACAAATCTAGGGAAAGCGACACTTGGTGGGAGGTTTATGAAATGATCCTTGCATGTAACCTCCAACTGCCAAAAATAGATCCCTGAAATAAGGGATGCCTTTGCATGTTGCCTTGACAGAAGCAACCCATGCATGCAAGTCTGTTTTTCTCGGTCCTGGAGGGAACCGGTCAACTCAGCTGCACATGCAAGACACTGCTCTACTGCTGGGAGAAAATGCGCATTTCTAACTGGGAGTTGGGTTGGTTGCTCAAAAGATTTGCACAATTTTTGGGTAGAGCAGCTGACTGCTGCCTAGATTTGTACAAATTCTAGGTTGAGCAGCCCAGCTATGAATAATTGTGCAATTTTATGGGTGAAGGTTTCTCAACATAATTGCACAATTTTGGGGCCCAGTAAGCTGCCAGTCATGATTGCACAATTTCTGGAAGGAAGGCAGGTTTCCCTCCAGATTTGCGTAAATTCTTGATGGAGCTACTCAGCCTGCTACTCGACCAAGTCTGGATGAACAACCTGTGAGGGGAATGCATCAAGGTTTGGTTGATAGGTTGTCCTTTTGCAAGAAAATCACTGGAGCTTTTGTACTTGACAAAGCAAGACATGCTATTGCGAAAGGTTAGTAGGGAGGCTCCAAAATGAAGCTAAGGAAAAATTTTGGAGGGTGGTTGTAGTTGCTACAACACTTGGCGACACACTGGTAGAACTCCAGCTCTCTGAATGGACCTTGTTTGTGAAAAACAAGTCTAACACCTTCGAAAGTATTGTTCAATTCTCAGTTCATCTTGGTTTCCACACTTTCTTGATTGTAAGATGTAGCATCTACCACACTCTTGGTCGATTGACACACATTCAAAGCCAAGTCAACACAGTTGTTTTGATTGGGACTGAGGGGTATATTGGTGCACAAGCAGTATAGTCGTCAGAGTCTTAGTTTCATCTCTAGTGTTGCTTTGCTGCTAGCAGGCCTGAACAGTTCCCCGGCGGAGTCACATAGGAACACAAGCATGGCTCTGCTACCAGCGAGCCTGGCCAGTACCCCGACGGAGTTAGTTGGATCACCTCTCAACACAGGAAGCCTTTCTCTTCTTTTTCCTTATTCATTTTTCATTTTTTCAAACTTTTTTGACTTTTTCATTTTTTAATTCTTCATCTTCATAGCTGTGCATAACACTTATTCATTTCAGAGGTGGAAGAGGGATCCTGACTTATTGAGAGTAGAAGAGGTTTTTCTTGTAGAGAAGTAGTTTATTATACCTCTGACGTGCCTGTTAAGGTTTTCCCCCTCACCTTACTCTACTTGACTGAGCTGACAAGGATTAACCCAAAAACAACTGACTAGAGTAGGTGATACTAGTGAGCACGCAAGCATTGTGTTTTCACCAAGGTTCACTTCGAACAATACGTATTTTCCATTGATGTATCATGGACTAAAGACAACAAGTTCTTACATAAGAGAGCAGACAATAGATAACCAAATGTTGATAGTTGTACAAGTCCTCTCGTACTTTACCCAGCTTGTTTCAAGAGTCATACATGGTTTCATGTGAAACTAACCTATGAACAAAATAAGAAAACAAACAACAAAGAAAAGTAGAAGTAGAAGAAAAAGTGAAAGAAAATTGAGTAAGCAAAAAGGCAAGCAAGGGAACAAACCAACGAAGAAAGTAAGCAAACAAGAATGCAAGCAAACAGACTGAAAGAAAACATTACTCCTACTCCTAAGCTAATGGTGCATGGGTCATATCACGTGAAGTGATACTTCCAATGCAGCCACCAGCGCATTGGTTGACCCATGTTGGTGAAGGCATGGTTCATGAACAAGACAATTATGTGAACCAGCAAACAAGAAAGATATAACAGTGAAGACAAACACACTCTGAGTTTACAAGCGACCACAGAACAAAGATGAGTGAAAGCACATGACATGCACTCTGTGGAGATGCCATGGTGTTGTGCTACACTGCATGGAGATGTTGAGTGTATGCATTCTATTTACTGTGACATGCAAGAAAATGTGAGAAAGGTAGACCACTTACGTTGTGCATGTGTGCTTGCTGTGTAAGATTCCTCCAACGCATGAGCGATAGGATTGTGTAGTTTGAGTGGAGGAAGTGAAATCTGGGTGCTTGGTTGATCTTCAATGCAAAGCAGAGAGTGATGAGGAGCCTTGAGTGTTTCCAAAATTTCCTGACCAGAAGTGAAACCAACCTCATGACAACGAGGGCCTGACATAACCATCAGCCCGGGCTGGAGTGCCTCGACAATCTGTGGGGTTTCGAATTTGTAAACAGATACATCATTGTAGGTCAGTGTCCTAGATAGATTAACAACAATTGAATCAACATCATGATCAGATGAAGAAGAAGAGAGATCACAATAGCAAAGATCAAAAAATTCAGGATGTTTGGCGGCATCCTCATGATTTGAAAAATTAGGCAGAGGGGTAGATGGGAAGCAAAGATGTTCACCCTCTATTTTTTCAGGAGAGATAGATGACATATTTGATGGATTTTCTAAGGAAGATGTGTCTTGTTTGCATTGTAATGACATACTGACATCCGATGTGTCCTGTGAATGATCGGAAGTAGAAACATTCGAAATGGGTTTTCATAGGGGAAATAAATAGTGGCAGAATCACAAGGGATGTCAGGATGAAGAAAATGAGGCGTAGTTGGAAAGGATTCATCTTTCACCATGGGTTCTTCATTAGATTCCCACACACACTCATCATGAATAATGGCATAAGTTGGGTGCATAACAACAACTCCATCGACAACTTGGTTCTTGTTCACAATAGTTGAGGAGTCCGGAATGGAAGAACACAAGCCAGTACAATATGGAGGATCAACATAATGTGAGGATGGAGGTCGAGGGAATGAATCCACATGACAACCAATAGGTTTGCAAGCAAAATATGCACAGATATCAAGAGCAGGTGGGGTGGGAGGATGTGATAGTTCAAAAGAGGTGTGTGCATGATCTCCCACATCACTCCGCAGTGGTGGAGATGTTTGATGAGGTGAAGGCGGACAATCACTTGTGACAACAACTATGCTTTCCTGTAATTATGCAACTCCATCACCGAAGTGTACTGAGAGGGGTTCAGATATTCACATACGTGAAGAAGATACTCAAATCTTCCATCAAGAAATTCCCAATCAATATCATCTTCAGGGAATCGGTATGCAAGATTACAAAATCATGTGTAAAATTGATCAACGGCTTCATCGGGTTCTTTTCATAATTCCATAATTTCTTTGTTGAGTGCTTTACGATCAAAGTGATTGAAAGCATGGTCTATCTCTACAACCAAATGAGCAAGAGAATGAATATATTTTTCGGGCAGCATGGCACACCAGTGTAATGGGTGCCCTTGAAGCATGTAGATGAACAACATGAAACTCATGTATTCTTCAAATAATCCATGTCTTTCACATGAGCCTACAATGCTGACTATGTGCCTAAGCAAGGCTATGTGGCCTCCACCATCATATGTTTTATGAGACAAGTTTTCTGAGAGCATTTATGAGATAATGAAGTCGTTTGTATAAGAGATGGACTCCAGAAGAGCAACTTAGTAGTTAGTCATGATAGATATGTAGAGATTCAAAATAGATGTGAGGACTCAGCATGTCATTTGGCCCTCCTTCTAGAGCCAAAATGTTGATGGTGTTGGACCCGCCAACATGTAAGGGGATCTCCCTGGTAAGAAGTCCCAATTAGACCTCAGGCCATTTCATGTAGGAGTCCCAGCAATGGGTTGTATGGTAACGCCTTGACCGCAATTTCGCATAGAGGCAAGTAAGATGTCCCTATTGGTAGCAAGGGTGTGACACCTGCAGTAAGTCAGGGAAAGTGCATGAGAGGTTCTAACACACTGAGGGTGAGGTGAGTGCGCCCCTTGGAAGGCTGTAATAGTATGTGGCTTGGAAGGGAACACATGAGTGAAGATGCATCACAAGTTGGAAAGAAAGTTAGCGAGCAATCCAAAGTGATGGTTAAACCAACAACACATTTCAGAAAGATTGATACATACTTATACAAAATAGTCCATACATGAATGCATAAGCAAACAATACATATATCATTTAGAGTAAACCAGATAGCATAGAATACAATACAACATATCCATGAAACATGTTGGCTCTTGTTATATGAAGAAGTGTAAGTTCCAGTCATAAAATACATCCATGTCCAACCACTAGTTCCAATAGTGGAATGTTACAACCACAAACGCCTACTCCTCCAAAGAGATGTACTAGCTCTGCACAGTGGAGAAGCCAAGGCTCATTACAATATTGTCCATGCTTTCTCTAAGATACTCCTATTGAGGCTTGGATGACCAAAAGCCTCTACAATGAGTTATGAGGTTCCATTTATAGAAAAGAGTGGAGTGACACTTTACATTCCCCTTTGTGACAGCTCATCTACCGTCATGACTCTTCATGTACTCTATGACTGTTACATCCAACTATTGTCACTTGAAATTCCACATGACACGACGTTACATTACAATGCACATGTGCTCATGTGAGACAAAATGGTTTGAACAATCCATCCAAGAAATCACTGACACTTGGTCCATCGTGGTGAGACCAACTCTTTGACATGCTTCTGATGGTGAAGGTTGTGAGATGATGCCAAGCTTGGTCGTCTGTCATGTTGTGCATGCACTGCATGGTGACATCTTTTTGAAGCAAAATCTGTCCTCCCATGCATCCAGGTGCATTGGTGTGGCTCCTTAATCCAACTCGTTTGCTAGCATGCACATGGTCTTCTTGGGGCAATCGAACCAGCAACACATTGATGTATAATTTCTATGCTAATCTTCCAGTGTGTGCTGGTGGTCATGCACATAAACTCTCAACTACATGCTCAACTCCAGTCGGACTTGCTTCTTGTCTTCGCCTTGGTGAGTGTGATGAATGGGTTGGATCACATGCGTGCACACAATGACATGCATGCTGTTGAACCCCTTGCATGCGATCAACAACACTGCTCACCATGTCTTCTTCGTGCAAGGTGTTGGGATGGATCTATAACTTGTATGGGCGTTGTTTCATCTGTGAGTGCATGTTGCACCCCGAGTTGTTCCTGTTCCTGCTGCAACTCATTCACTTGTCTGTACAGCTCATGTTCTTCCTTGAGTTGGTAGTTCAGCACATGCAACTCCTTCTCTGTTCCATTCTTTTTCTTCGCACCATCACCTCATAGCCTGAGTCTCCAAAGTTTCTTTCATCATCAGTGGATCTTCTTGAGCTTCCAACTTTGTTCCTTCTCTCTGTTTTCAACAACCTTCCTCTTGCATTCATTGCATCCGGTATGTTGCCTTCAGCTTTTTTTCATGATGTTGCTCGTTGTGATGATGTTTCCATCATATCTTGATGTCCTCGTCTACAAACAACTTGATGTATTCATGAGTAGGCAATCTCATAAACACTTGATCGTCTTCATCCACAAGTGTGCTATGAATGGTGTCTTCGACACTGCTCTTCTGGAACCCATTGTACCTGTGCTGCTAAGAGGTAGATGAACATCTATGATACCTGGAGACATGGCATAACTCATGGAAAGAAATCTGTCAGTCGAAAACCAAAATGAACTTGAGAATTGACTTGCAACATACCTATGTGATTGATAATGAAGTTCGTGTAATGTCGGCTGGGAGGTCGATTGACTGATTGCCAAAACTATGCAAGGAATAGTCTGGGATCTTGGGAGGCTGATTGAATGCTAGAACTGTGTAATGCACAGTCCAGTCTAGCTGTTGATTATTGGAATTGTGCAATGCATAATCTCAGTTGGTAATGGTTACAGGCTTAGTGACTGCATTGCGCAATTCTCATGGCCAATAGTCACTGTCCCTCAGATTTGTGCAAAGCAAGCTTGGAGAACAAGTCCTTTGCAGAAATGCACACTTCTAGAGAGGAAGACAGAGCCTTCCCTCCTAGGATTGCGCAATGCTGCCTTGGTGAGGCAGAGTCCAGGCCGAGGCTACCCAGACTCACCAATGGGTAACTGAATGCGAATGTGAGAGAAAATGCATGGCGATACTGAGTGTAAGCACAAGAGAATGATCGTGCATGCAAACGGTGAATGACAGATTGATAAAATGGAACAAAATGCATGTGAGTAAGGCGAGTCGCCGAATCGACGACTGTTTGTGAAAAATAGTTTCATGCATGTGACAATAGTGAGATGTTAATGAAAATCGAAATGGTGCTTGTACAAGCTACTATGTATCAAAACAATGACAAGGACTCACTAAAATCAAGCAGACAACATTCATACGAAGCGAAACACAAAAAGCACCAAAAATGCAACGCGAGACATGGAAAGCAGGCTTACCCCAAAACAACTGAGCTGAATGTGCCGACAGCTCCTAGATGCAATGTGGGATGTCAAAGTTTCAAGGTTGATGTGAGGATTGATCTTTGCAATGTCCGGTTGATGAGTTTTGATAAAATCAAGGTTGTGATGCGCATGCCACAAATCTAAGGAAAGCGACACTTGATGGGAGGTTTCTGAAATGATCCTTGCATGTAACCTCCAACTGCCAAAAATACATCCCTGAAACAAAGGAGGCCTTTGCATGTTGCCTTGGGATAAGAATCCCATGCATGCAAGTCTATTTTTTCTCGGTCCTGGAGGGAACCGGTCAACTAAGTTGCACATGCAAGAGGTTGCTCTACTATTGGGAGAAAATGTGCATTTCTGGCTAGGAGCTGGGCTAGTTGTTGAAAGGATTTGGGAAATTTTTGGGCAGAGTAGCTGACTACTGCCCAAATTTGCGTAAATTTTAGGCTGAGTAGCCCATTTGGGAAGGATTGCACAATTTTATAGGTGAAGATTGCTCAGTAGAATTAAGCAATTTTGGGGCCCTGCAAGCTGCTAGTCAAGATTGCGCAATTTATGGAGGGAAGACTAGTTTCCCTCCAGATTTGTGCAAACTCTTGAAGAAGTTGCTCAGCTTGCTGCTCGACCAAGTCTGAATGAACAACCTATGAGGGGAATGCATGAAGGTTTTTTTGACAGGTTTCCTTTCTGCAAGAAAATCACTGGAGCTTGTGTACTTGACGAAGCAAGACATGCTGCTATGAAAGGTTGGTAGGGAGGCTCCAAAACGAAGCTAAGGAAAAATTTTTGAGGTTGGTTGTGGCCACTACAACAATACCCTATATTATAAGAAATCTCCACCACATGCAAATATTCCTCCCATTTAAATGGTTTTTACATCACATACATCCTCAATATGTCTTTGATAATTTAATTAACTCTTTCCATTTTAGCATTTGAATATGGTTGGTATGTTGTGCTAAAATTAAAATTAGTTTTGAATTTCTGAAATAAACATGTTGAAATATTATACGCAAACTTCATATATATGTCTCAAATAATTGCCTTAGGTACACCATGTAGCTAAGAAATTTCCCTCATATAAATCTCAACAACACTAAATTCCTCATGTGATGACTTCCTCCGAATAAAGTTGTTAACCTTAGTGAGTTTATCCACTACAACCATGATGGAATCATGTTTCCTCACTATTATAGGAAGAATTATAATGGAACTGGTGGAAAAAAATTCCCATTTCCACTCAAGAATTTGTATTGGTTATAGCAACCATATTAGGTTCCTATACTAAGTTTTTACCTTTTGGAATTCCAAGAACTTTGTTGTGTAATTAGTCGCTTCTTTCATCATACTTGGTCAAAATTTATATTTCGTGACTACTCGGATTGTCTTTTGCTACCTTGGGTGCCCATCATAAGTTCTCCTATGCATCTCACTCAGCACTAAAGTTTTCATCTCACGAGAATTCAACTCTTAAATAATATATTAATATAAATGAATGCATTTTATTCTATTCCTTAATCCCTATATTTGGGTTGCACTTTGCTTAGTTGTAGCCTTCTTTTTGTTTCCATGTATTTCTAATCTTAATTTCCTACCTCTAAAATTATGATTTTTAAATTATATTTATATTTTATTATGGTGGTAGCATGTATTTCATGCACCATTATATTGAGTACGTCAATCACTTTATTCTCATTACCCTTATATACTTAATTTATAATCATAATCTGCCAAAAATATAACCATCTAATTTCTTTGGAGTTTAATTGTAGTTGTCCAATTAAATGCTTCAACCCATTGTGGTGAAATCACAATTAAAACCTCTTTCCCATGAGGTGATGTGCCCACATCATCAAGACATGTATAATGGAATCCGTCTCCAAATCATGAGTGGCATAGTTCCTTTCACATATCACATGTCCATTTCACATGAGAACTCCTCTAAGTCCTTCCTTACATGAATCTATTCATATAAGTAAACCTTCACTTGGAATAACTCTCCTCAATATAGGTGCATTTTTTAAAAACCTATTACAATGTTGAAAGGCCTGTTCACATTTATGGTACCATTCAAACTTTATTCCATTCTTTTCCAAAAAATTAATAGGATGGGATGTATTTGAGAACCCTCCAATAAATATTTTGTGATATCTTTCTAAGCCAATGAAATACCTTACCTCTATCAGATGTTTCGGTTGTATC
Organism: Pinus tabuliformis; assembly: GCA_031772625.1. Lineage (NCBI taxonomy): Eukaryota > Viridiplantae > Streptophyta > Pinopsida > Pinales > Pinaceae > Pinus > Pinus tabuliformis. Next base: position 1,502,866,309 of record CM062819.1, on the reverse strand, counting down.
CACTGCTTTATTTCCTTAACCTTCTCTCAATCTGTTGCTATCCCTTCCTATGAAATGAGGTGTCCAAAATAACTACTTTTTCTCTTATACAATGATCACTTATCTTGGGATATAAATGATGCCCTTTGAGTACAAGTATTACCATGCTTAAATGTTTTTCACGTTCTTCCTCAGATTTGTAATATATAAGGTTATAATCCAAAGAAAAAATAACAAACTTATCTCAATAGTTTCATAAGGCACCATTCATCAGGCACGTGAAAACACTTGGTGCATCAGATAACCTGTATGACACCACTACGAACTCAAAATTCAGATATTGCGTTTTAAATGTTATCCTACTAATGTCCTCTTCATTAGTCCTTACCTGACGATACCCTAACCTTTGATCAACTTTAGAAAATACCTTTCCTACCCTAAGATAGTCAATAAAGTCATATATTTTGGGAAAGGGGTACTTATTCTTCATTATGATATTTTCTATTGATGAATGTTGATGCAAAATCTCAATGTACCATCGTTCTTCTTAACATATAAGAATGGGGCACCCCATGGTAATACACTTGGGCATATGTACCCTTTCCTTAAAATTTTCTCTATATGCATTTGTAATTCTTTCAATTTTGGTGTGCTCATATCATATGGTCTTCTAGACACTAGTGCAAATCCTAGTACCAAGTCTATAGAGAAGTCAATGTCTCTTTTAGGAGGACACCTTGGAATTTTGGCAAGCACATATTGAAAATACTCAAGTAATGAGTGCTATACTAGCCTTGGCACTTGATTGTAAGTGATATCCTCCATGTGGGATGCATAAATTTGGTACCCTTTTATAAAATTCATTTTCAAATGGATAGTTTTTATTTTTCTAGTAGAAATTGGCCTTTGCATTTCCTACACCTACATTTGTTTCCCTTCTTAATCTACGCAAGCAAATACTTTTTTGTAACATTGTAATATCCCATGATGCTTTTCCATCCAATCCATTCAATTTATGAAACCATATGATCCCAATGGTATTATTTTTAAATATATATTTTGTCTAATTGATTCATATCGATGGAATGTTCCTTCACTAGTTCGATTATTGTTCATGTAGCCCCTATAACTAATTGAAATAATCAAGGCTCACTATGCTTAGGATAAATATAGCTTTGTCTAGATCCAACATTAATTAAAATGGAAATAGGATAATTATTTAACTTACCTTCCACATATAGCATGTCTTCCTTATGCTCTATCTACCTTCTCTCCAATGTTACATAAATTTTGTGCATGCCTGCACCCATGACCTCCACTAGATCATCTCCCTAAATCTGATGTATACTCCTCACTTTTCATTCTTTGTGTCAGTAGTATGTATACATGTGCTCTCCATCACAACCCCAACACCTAATAAGATGAAATATTGCTACCTTACTCATTGAAGTAGCCCCAATTAGCTTTGTATGAGCTCGTTGTGGTTTTTTTCCCAACAATAATTTTTTAAGGATGAGGGTTTGAACCATTTCTTCCTTTGTTCAATCTTGCTTATTTTCCTATCATCCCAAGTGTTGAAATATGTTATCAGTTATGGCAACATTTTTATGGAAAAAAAATGTTCATTATAGTAAATAGGTGGCATAGGTATCAAAGAAGGTCTCAAGGAGTAGACTTAAGGCATAGCACAACAGTAGAAAAGTGTGGAGGATTTGGAGCCGATTTTGGAGTAGAATATAATCTCAAGATCAGATGGAAACCACTCAGATGGATAGATCTCTGAAATATCTTTCCAACAGTATATGGAAGTCCTTAAAAGGCCTCCTAGATCAAAAGATAGAGTGAGTCAAATTTGGTGACCCCAAGTCATAAGATTATAGAATTAGAAGAAGTTTGGAGGAGCCTTGGTGCATAGCCGATTTTGGAAAATTGCCAAAGTATAGCAGAATATCTGGCAGAGGATCTATTCTAAGCTCCGAATAGAGGTGGAAGAAAAAACAAGAGTGGGAACCATTCTTATTTCCCACGGACAGAGCCAAATGACTCCATCTCGATGATGGTACCTTGGTGGATCCACCCTAGAGATTTCAAATGTGGCACAAGTGAGAAGTGTAAAGATGCATTGAGTGAGTGGAACCCACTTGGTAGTGCTATCCTGGAATTTTTTTTAGGGTGCACATGGCTAAGCACCGAGAGGAAAGCACCAAGTTACATGGCGGCTTCCCAATGGCACTAGAGACAACCCTGTGGATGGCCTTTGTGGTCATGGGAGGTGGTTTCCAACAGAGTCGAGCACGTATATAAACAATGGAGATCCACACTAGGATCACTCCACCTAAAGCCAGAAACCACATAAGAGTGGATTCAAGGGAAGACTTATTGAACCCGGTGGTTTTTCGACTTAACGAAGGAATTCAATGCAAAACAAGGCCTTGAGGATTGTTTCTGTCTCGTCACTAGCAGTAACAAGTGGCAATGTATTATTGGCTCGCAGGAAATGAAATCGATTGATGATGTCAGCATGATGTGGCCAAATTAGAGTAGGACATGTGGTGACATTTTTGGCATTTTCAAGTGCCTAAATGGCCCATTTCCAAGTCACACATGTCACCTGTCATAGGCCAACACGTAGCATAGGTGGTGTCATCCTGGTGGATACAACCCAAAATATTTAAGTAGGTGCATGAGAGGTGTTTCCGGGAAGCAAGTGCTGGGACACATTGGCAGTTGATAGGTTGGCACTGATAGTAGCGACATCCAATTAAAAAGGTGTCAGAATGACCTGCAGGATAGTTCATCCTATAGGATTTACTCCAGTGGGATTGTTAAATTAACTTAGCTGAAGCATTAGGTAGCAGGCACTGAGACATAGAGGCAAAGAAAAAACCAATTACAAAGGGCTTTGGGTGGTCCCCATAAACACATTAACTCAGAGGTATGACACCGACAGCTAAATTATGGTGCACACAAATAAAATTTTGGGATAGCAGGGGCTATGGGCTCAGCTCTCACATAGGGTCCCATACAAGAGTTGGAGAATTTGGGGCATGGTATATAAAGAGTTGTGAAGGTTCTTGGAGTGCTAGGCACCATGTCCTTAGTCACTTTGTGTAGAAGCATGACCAATGGTGCAGAGCTATTAATAGAGTGAGTTGACTCGCGTAGGCCTTCACAGGGTTGAGCTCCCCATATCTTAGCTGATTGTCATAAAGACCGGTTTGTTAAGAAATGGCAACAAGAAATTCCAGTTTAATTTTTCCTTGAAATAAACTGAGAATTAATATCGAATTTTATTCTCATATCAACTTGTAAATAGTTAATTAAGTTTAATTAAATTAATTAGCTTAGGAATTTCGAGTTGGAATTCTTTCTGTGGTCATGTATATGCTCTCCCTAAGTTTTTGGGGTCTAGTATGAGTTTAAATTGATTTGGAAATTAGATCACTTAGTTTACTGAGTTAAGCTCAATTAAATTAGTTCTAAATTGTTTTGGAACCAATAGAGCACTAACAATTAGTTTGTGCACTAATGCATCCACTAGTGCTACTCCAATTAACTGAAGATTCCCTCATGAGAAACTCATGCATGTCAGTTCATAGAAAGAGCTAGTTGAGACTAGAGTTCAGGGACAGTGTACTACCAGTGATATTATTTACTGGAGTGTAAACATCATGCATGCATCAGATATTGATCCTATGTTTGGATTGATCCTAGGAATAACACAAGAGATTAGGGCTTGGAGAGATGCAGAATTGGCTAAGTGTTGGCGAAGAGCTTGCTTCTGAGCTGAGAGAGTTGAGAATACTTGTGCAGAATTGTTCTAGTGAGAACAAGGTTTCTATCTTCACTCATATTTCTGATTTATGCAATACAGATAGTAGGGATTTGAGCAATGGCTTTCCCCAGATACATCTTGTGTTATGTGCCATTGATTTATCTTCTTCTTGTTCATATTTTTTTAATCCATCTATTGGCTTCTGCTGGTTGAAAGTAGAAGTAGATTCTTGTCCTATGCTTTAGTACATTGCATGAGCTTGTGAATCTACAAGATTTTCTACATGGTATCGAAGTTGATGACAATATAGAAGAGGAGATTTCGAAGTTTTGAGTTTTGGGTTATAGGTGAAATTCGAATTTACAATACATACTTCAGGATCGGCAGATGACGTTCTAAAGTTTGTGGCTCGAGTATGCCTTGGAAAGAAGCTTGAATTTTATAGCTTGGAGGGATAGAATGGAGGTTGTGCTAGAGGATAATTGCTTCAAGGAATTTGTTGAGCAACAAATTCGTAAGACAACAAGATCATATGCATAAAATTTGGCCTAATGGAACAATTGTATAGCAAAGGCTAAGGCAAGTCTCCATGTAAAGGAAAATCCATATGCTATGCGGCAAACAATGATGGACTTGTATCAAAAAAATCAAAATGGAGAAAGGAAACACTATTTGAAAATACTTAATCAAGTTCACTCAGTGTTGTGATGAACTTGGAAGTGTTGGAATCACGATTGCCGAGGATGATATGTTGAGTCTTGTTGTTCTAGGACTCCTAAAGAGTTGGCATAGTTATCAGGACTATGTCACTGGTTGGGAGAAGTTGCCAAATTGGGAATAAATGTGGTCAGATTTGATGCAGGAGGAGATAAGGAGGAACATCAGGGATGGCTCTTCATCAAAGATGGATGATGAAGAAAATTGTGCCTTAGCAATTAAGGTGAAGAAGGGGAAAGGGAAATCTTCCCAATAAAAATCAAATTCTTATCATGGAGGTAAGAAGAAAGACATGAGGAAAGTTAAGTGATTTCATTGTCATGAGCTGGGCCATTTTTCTACAAATTGTCCACTCAAGAAGTCCAAAATTAAGTCCTCAGGAGAAGCGATGGGTGAGGCTTTGGCCTGTCAATTCAAATTGGACTTTTCACTCATTTCATGCATGGTGTCATCAATGATGGGAAGTGTATTGTACTTAGACAATGGAGCTTCATTCCACATGACTGGAGACAAAGAGTTATTCAGTGACTTGGAGGAGAAATATCTCCAGATACATATCGAGATGGGTGACGATGGAAAGTATAATATTACTGGATTGGGCATGATTACTTTTCAGAGGGAGCATGTGGCTCCACTCACCTTGAAGAATGTTTTGTATGTTCCCAGGCTGAAGAAGAACTTGGTATCCATTTCCATGCTTTAGGATAGAGGCTATGATGTGATCTTGTTGAAAGGAAAGGCGTTCCTTCAACACATAGCCATAGGTCAAGTCAAGAAGATAGGGATTTGGGTGAAGAATCTATATAAGCTGGACATATAGGAGTGTGCTTCTTTGATCACAAAAGAAGAAATGGTGTAGAGGCGAGATGTTGGTGAGATGTGGCATAGGTGATTGGGGTACTTGCATCATGGGGCTTTGAATATATTGTAGCAGATCCCTATTGGTCTTCACAAAGGTACGCTTGAGCAAGTTAGTACATGAAAGGGTGTACTTTGGGAAAATACACCATGTCTTCCTTCCACGATAGAGATAGTCGAGCAGAGGCTCTTCTAGAGCAAGTTCATTAAGATGTGTGTGGACCATTCTCGACAACATCCATGGCCAAACACAGGTATTATATTATATTTTTTGATGATTATTCTCATAAATGGTGGATATTTTTCATGCAGAAAAAGGATCAATCTTTCACAAAGTTTTGTGAGTTTAAAGAATTGGTGGAGAAAGAGTCGTGAAAGAAGGTTAAAGCTCTACAGAGTGATAACAGTGGTGAGTATGTCTCAAATGATTTTAAGAAATTCTATGCAACAGAAGGGATTAAATGAGAGTTGATGAAAGCCCATAACCCTCAGCAGAATGGGGTGAACGAAAGCAAGAATAGAGGCATAGTAGGGGCCGAAAGGGCGATGTTGCATGTTCAATACCTACCACTACACTTGTGGGATGAGGCGTGCAACATAATGGTTTATGTTCAGAACTGTAGCCCAAATCAGATACTTGAGATGAAGACACCAGAGGAGGCTTATTCTGATAAGAGGCTAGATGTTGGTCACTTCAGGATTTTTGGGTCATTAGTATATTTCCATGTGACCAAATATACACAGAAGAACCTTGAGTTGACAACAAAGTTGGGGATATTTGTGGGTTACACTGATACACCTCACAATTATCTAGTCTACTTGCCAACCAGCAGGAGGATAGTGGTTTGTAGGGATGTGAGATTCAATGAGGAGAAGGCCATCTGAGTTTCCCTTGAGAGGGAGCTTGAGCGAAATGCATGTAGGTTTTAACCCTGTACAGAAATTACCTGCATACGAATTCTAAAAATAGAAAATAAACAATGACGAGAGTATAAAACAACAAATAGATATACACAGAGATTTTCCCCTAGATCCCAAAACTAGGACTACCAGATTGATTTTTCATTATGTTCCTTGCAATGTTACAATAGATATATATACATGTCGAAGCATTCGTAAACCCCAATCCATTAAACCTGGATTAGAACATAATCGTATTTCCCTTGACCGGATCTACAAAATACCATGGATAGTAAACCATCATGCCCAAAACCATGTGTGAAATCTGTTAGTGCCTAAATCTACCTCAGGCTGAAGGAAGGCAGGTCTAGGGTAACATCAAACCATGCTTAACTTGGTAGCTAGCCCTACCAGGTCGGGAGAGGGCTCTCTCCTTGTCAATCTCAATTAGAATATGGCAACTAGGGCTTGAGATGACTGAAATGAATGTTGATTTTAGGCTAGATATAGTAGATTAGGGTTTCTGGTTTTGATTTTAGGTTTTGGTTGTTGGATCAATTGGAGAAGGCAGATTGGATCTGGGAAATCAACTCAGGGATACAGTCATGTCCTGTGGGGTAGGGTAGACAAGAGCTTATGTACTAGAAAAGGATCAAGATGGTAGATTAATACTGCTGAGGAGTTGAGGAGGGAATAAGAAGCTATGAATCCTCTTCAAACAGTGAAAACATTGAAAACTAAATGCAATCCTAAGACAAAGCAATGTAAATCTAGTGTATTTTGTCTATTCACTTTGATTCATTTAGTGTAGAAGAAAGAAAGAGATGTGGATACATATAAATCATTAGAAAAACTCATTACAAAGAAGAAACAATACACAAACTCACTGTCATAAGAATCCCACAAAAATAACTGTGAAACCTGGTTTTATTCCTTGCCAAACTGCTGATACAAATGTTCAGTGAGTCCAACACTTCTGCCAAAGTCCAACCTTTACAAACGAATCAAAAAGTACATTATATAGGAAAGGAAACTACTCAAGCTAGCTATTAGGGTAAAATCCATGAGAAAAGGGGTGGTTTCAACCATATCTAAACTAAGAACAAGAATATAGGCAGTGGAACAATTTGCCTCTAAAACCAAGGAAACCAATTCATTCAGTTCAAAACCACCTTTGACTTGATGAATCTACCCTATTAAGTGCTTTACATCCATAATTACATCAAGTTACATCATTACCATGCTAATTTCTCCAAGAGAGCAAGAAAAAGTCAACTGTAGAGAAAACTAGGCGAAATCTGGAAAATAAGGGAAAACTAACAAAATTCATCCTATGCGCAACGCCACTGATCCTATGCGTAACGCTTTTTCTAGGCCAATTTTGGAATGCTTCCCAGAGTCCAAATTAGGTACAGGATAGCTCGTTGGAAAGCCTGATGTATCTACTTTCTGGAACAACTTGAATTTCTAAATTTGGAGTCCATTTTCCCATCCAAAAATTGATTCTCCCAAGACTGCTTCCTGTGTGGCAAAAAAGTGGCAGAGAGGGCACTTTTTTGGTGTTTTTTGCCGTTTTGGAGACCTAGAACTTGTCCAAAATTCTCAGCCATTTCTGAGCTTCCATATTTTTCCATGCTGATTTCAAAAATATAAACTTTTTTCCAAATGGATGCCCCCAACAAAAGCACAGTGCCACCTACTAAAAAAACTTGTTTTTTACATTAAAAATTTCAAAATTGACAAAAAATTCTCCAAATTTCTTGAAATTTCGCATGATTAACCCTTTTTAAGTACTTTGATGAGCCAGTGATGCTTCAGCCAAGATCTTGAGTTTATATTGCTCTATTTTTCTCCTCAAAGCTCTTTTTAGCTTGTCCTTTAGCCTCTTCACCCTTGTTTTGCAAATCTTGTTCCAGGCCAGGTAGTGATAGGCCATATGGCGTAACATTTTCTTCTCTTTGTTGGCTTTCTCAAGCATCTTCTCTAGGTGAATGTTCACCCTCTCCAACCATGATTCTCGGTCAGCTTCAGTTTCTTGCTTAAGGGAGGTCATCTTGATCTTTATTTTCTTTGCCACTTGCCTATTTTCTCTAATCATTTATAGCTCCATAATAGCTTTCTTATCTTCCAGTTGCTTATTTTCCTACTCAAGATAGTTGATGATCCATTTGGCCCTCTCAAGGTTAAGTGATAAGGCTTGTATTTCAACCTCCTTCTCTTTGATAATCATGTTTTTGAGTCTTGAGATTTGAGAGCCCAAATCAGTTACATCCTCGTCAATCAAAACAAAATCCCTGTCTTACCCTTCAGTAGGGCCCACCTCATGCATCCTTTGCTTCCCTTTGTCTTTTCTCTTTGATTGTTGGCCAATCTATATAGTTGGAGAAGAAGGCAAAGCCCCTATAACCCCCGGTGAATATAACATTTTCATGTGGTCTGGTGAAGAAAACGAGACCCCTTCCACCTTTGGTGGAGATAGTACTCGCCTGGTAGCAGCAAAAAGCCTCCTGGTGCCTCTCTCATAGGTGACAAACACCAGCACACTTGTAGTTTCAGTCTCATGAACACCTGGCTATCCTGATGGCCCCCCTTCCTATTGAGGCATTGATGGAATCACCTAAGGGCCTTTGAAAATCTCATGGGCAAATAAAGGTACCCAGGGTATGTACAACAAGCTTAGCTGATGCAAAACAAAAATTTTAATCAGTGAGAAGTGGTAAATGTTGTTAAATTGTTGAGGAAAAGGTTTCCTTTGCACATAGAGAGCCATCTTCTCAATATTCCTACATATAAAGTATTGGAGGTTCATCATCCTTACTCTTGTGAAATGCATCAACAATCTGACATGATATGTATATAGGCGAGAAAACCTTCCTTCGTAGGTGAAATACTTGATTATGAGTTTCATGAGAGGAGCATAAGTGTTCTGCAAGTATTTGAAAGGAAAATCCCTGCTGATTTGCCAGTGATACCCAGCCTTAATGTAAGGCTCATAATATTCTCTGCCTACATGCTACCCCTTATTCCACTGTTCACCTACATTAGGGATGCCTATTGCTACTGAAATGGTGTCAGGTTTCAAGGTGAAAGAGACACCAGCAAGGTTCACCTGACCATTGTGGAGATGAAGAACAAACAACCTAGCAAGCTCATGATGAAATTTCACCCTCTCTACCATTTCAAAAAACTGATAAAAAGACTAGTGTTTAAAGCTAGTTACAGCAAGAGGGCAAGCAAGTAATTCTGTAAGAGTAGTGGGTTCCTCCCGGATGATCTTTCCTCCTTTGTGTGGCTTTCTTGGTACATGAGCTTCTCTGGAAGAGTCATTGAGAGTTTCCTCCTCCCTCTCATAATCTGAATCTGTCTCCATGCTTAGGAATTTGAAGTGAAAGAAGATGAGTATGAAGAGATTTTGAAATATGAGGTAAGCAATGTGTATAAAGAAGTGAATGCTAGGAGGAAGGGTTTCTTTTGGGAAATGAGGGGTGAATGGTATTATGAATGTGGAATGAGGGGTTTGATAATGGAGTGGATGTAGTGAAGGAATAGGATGTGAGAGTTAGGGTTTGGGAATAGGGTATAGGGCTAGGGTTTGGTAAATGGGAGTGGGGTTTGGGGAGTGAATTTTGATGATTTAGGGAGAGGGAATGGGATTTGACAAGCTCAATATGGATGGAGTGAGAAAGAAGAGCAAATGACTTTAAAAACTTGCAAGTGAGGATTTAGCAACTAGCTAGGGTTTGTGTTAACCATTTAGCTAGGGTTTTCTCTTCAAGAAAACCAAACACATCCAAGGCACCAAACATAACTTTCCTGAGCAAGGAGGAGTGTTTTACTTACTTGGAACAGGCATAAATTTATTTTTTAGGAAGTTTGGAACTGTTTTGAAGTGATTCTGGCTCTTGTAACAGGTGCGCAGTGCCAAGGAACAGGTGCGCAATGCACTTTCTATGTGCAGCGCCAGACCAATTTTCTATAGAAAAACTGCAACAGGTGCACAGCGCCAAGGCCCAGGTGCGCAGCGCCAGCAAGATGACTGGATTTTTCCCCTGTTTTTCCTTCCTTCTTCAAAAAACGTGATTTTCTCCCTTTGGCTCATTCAATTGCAACAATGAAGACTTAAAACACATGAATTGGCTTTTATATCCCTCTCATTTAATTTTTCACTAACCAAGACCCACTTTTCTAATGTTTTGCCAGCTTTTTCAAAAATGCTCTTTTCACTTACATTCTGACTTTTCCCTTTTTGCAGGTGGAATTATACATTGATTTTTTGTAATGGTAGGAGTTTGACTTTGTTACCAGGTCACCAGGAACAACTATTGAATACTTATTACATATAGAAACATTTAAATTACATGAAATTTTTACAATAATGGAAAAACATTGTTTTCACCCCAAAATAGAGTTTTGAGGTAAAAAGGATTTATTGAACATGATAGAAGTAAATTTATGATTTTATGAACTTATTTACCCTCCTCATGTGCCTGCTGACCTTTTTATTCAAATTTGGATGACCATGATGACAAACCCTATGACCTAGTAATACTAAACCCTAAAACTGATTTTTATAAATGAAAAGAAATAGGATGATAGTAAATGACTAAAAAATGCATGAACAGGTCAGCAGGTGAATGTCATGAGGGAAATTGACATGAGACCACTACCATCATTTGATCCATTACCTAATGGAATGTAGTTGATCGGATGAGACACCTAATATGTGTGCAAAAGAAGAATTTGATCACTGATGGAAGTGTGAAGACACTGACACTAACATTGGCTCCAATGGGGATGGTAGCTCCTGAGAGGTGCCAAGAACCACATATCTCTAGAAAGGCAGATAAGTGCCTTCATCCATTGGGAAATATGGAGTCAATAGCTTCGGAATACCAAAACAAAAACCTTGACTCAAGACTCAGAACTAAACTGACTCGACTATGACTAACGCACCAACTGACACAACATAATCAAAAACTGAAGCCAAACATTTAGCTTTATAGCCTTCACTTCGGGCCCCAATCTAAATGAATGGTGACAGTGTAAACTTTGCAATGAAAGAAATAAAATGGTATGTACAATGACAAAATGAGATGGCAGAAAACTTCTTAGAGATAGTACCGTTTCAGAAGCCGACCATTTACTGGTCCTCCTGGACAATCTTCCCCGTTCATTTCTTTGAGTAGAAAAGCATTTTGACCTCTATATGTAGCAATTCTGTATGGTCCCTTCCACAGGTTCTCGAACTTGCCATGCTTGCCTTTATCCTCGTTTCTACCATCCCATCGTAACACTATGTCTTCAATCTGAAATTTTTCCGCCTTTTCCTTCCGATCATAAATCTTTCTAATTCTCTCCTGCAGCCTGAAGGTATTCTGAAAAACTTCGTCTCTCGTCTGCTGTAAATGGATCATTTGTCTTATTCTCCACTGAAAATGATTTTCCTCGCTGTCAGCTTCTTGTAGAAGTTTAATAGCTGGGACTGTGAGAGATGTCGGGAATACCGTGTCAATACCATATACAATCTCAAATGGAGACATTCCTATTGACTTATTTTGGCTTACTTTATTAGCCCATAGTGCATTAACCAATTTTTTGTGCCAACTCTTCTTATTGGTTTCCAACAACTTTTTAATGATGTTGACCAATGATTTGTTTGAAGATTTAGCCAATCTGTTACCTTGCAGATAATATGCAATAGAATGTCCTAAGGTAATTTTGTATTTGCTGCAAAATTCAATCATCTTTTTGGACTTGAATGAGACTGCGTTATCTGTAATAATTTTGTTAGGACAACCAAAACGTGACAAAATATTTGTTTCAAGAAATTGAATTATTACCGAGTCTGTGGCCTACCGAGTGGGGATTTCCTCAATCCACTTTGTGAAATAATTTGTCGCTGTTAAGATCCACTTGTGCTGAGCTGAAGATGTGGGATGAATCTCTCCAATAAAATCTAGGCCCCATTGCCGAAACGGTGCACTAATTTTTACTGGCTTGAGAGGTAGAGGCTGCAACTTTCTTCTTCCCTGAAAAATCTGGCATTCATGACAGCTTGTGACAGTTTTATAAACATCAGCAAACAAGGTAGGCCAGTAGTACCCTGCTCTCAAAATTTTGTTAGCTGTCATCTTCCAAAATAAGTGACCTCCACAATCTCCCTTATGAAAATCACTCATGGCCTGTTGGGCTTCATCTTCTGTTAAGCAATTCAGCAAAATACCTTCAGGATCCTTCCAATAAAGTGCATTGTTCAAAATACAAAATCTAGCAGCCTTAAGTTTTAGAGTTCTACCTTTATTTTTAGCCATCCCCGGTGGTGGTGAAAGGTGCTAAAGCACGTATACAATATCTGAATACCAAGGAGAATGGAGAAAAATTTCAGATACCTGAATCAGCGAACTATCTTCATCTTCTTCAGACATAGCTGCAATCAAATTTATGTCCAATGCATGTAGATTGGACTCGGCCATTAACATTGCTAGACCCTACCCCTTGATTAACTTTGTTGGCTTTATCTTCAAGTCATATTCTTGCAATGCTATGATCCATTTGCCTTGCCTTCTTCCAGATCTGTTTGTACCAAAACATCTTTAACTGTTGCGTTAGGGACGTAAGAAAGGATATGAGAGTGCAGAATATATACCCGGAAATCTTTCAAATCTTTCACCAAGGAAAGAGCTTGCTTCTCAATGATGTTATATTTCAAGGTTGCATCTCTTATTGTCCTACTGAAAAAGGCAATTGGTTTTTCTAGCTGATATCTTTTTTGCATTAGAACTACTGCCATAGTATGTTCAGAAGCGAATGAAAATAATATAAAATCCTGTGAATAGTCCAGACTGATCAAAATCGGGACTGAATAAAGATCCAACTTTACCAGGTTAAAAGACTTCATAGCTTCATCAGTCCACATGATCACACTATCCTTCTTCAACATATTAGTGATTTCCCTCAAGTGTTCAACTAGATTAGGCACAAAACGACATAAGAAGTTCATCTTATCGTTAAATTCTTGGATCTCTTTCTTATTATGAGGAAAATCTATCTTCTGTATAGCTTCCACCCTAGAAGGATCGATGTGGATTCCTTCCTTTGATATTATGTTACTGAGAAGATTCCCCTCATCCATGGAAAACAAGCTCTTTTTGGGATTGAGTGATATTCCATATTTTCTGCAGCGCTGAAAAACAATTTTTAGATGATAAAGATGCTCTTCATCTGAATTTGAAAATACAGTCAAATCATCAATATACACTACTAAAAACACATATTTTTCATTCGCGAAGGCAATGTTTATGGCACGCTGAAATGTTGCTCCAACATTCATTAAACTGAATGACATCTTGGCATAGTGGAATGTCCCCTAAGGAGTGGTGAATGCTGTCTTGTCCCTGTCATCTTCATGAACCAAAATTTGATTGTAGCCGGAATATCCATCAAGCAGCGACATACGAGATTCTCCAACTACTCTCTGAAGAATGTGGTCCATTTTCGGCAGGGGTAGTTATCTTTTAATGACACTTTATTCAAATTTCTGAGATCTATGCACAATCTGATGTCACCTATCTTTTTCCTCACAGGAACTAGATTGGAGATCCAATCTGAAAATCTGATCGGAACGGTTATACCAGCCGTGTACAATCGATTTACCTCTTTTTCTATTGATGGCAGCAACTTCGGATTTATCCTTCTCAGCTTTTGGCGAAACGGCTTCTGATTTGGCTTAATAGGAATTATATGCTGAATTATACTTTTGTCGTACTCCTTTAAATCTATATAGTCCCAGTAAAATAAATCAGAAAATGAAGACAATAAACTAATGTATTTAGCTTTTACCTGAGGAGTTAATGCCTTTGACAACTTCACCATCTTTAGATTCTCTGCTGTTCCAATATTTACATCTTCAACACCCTTCTCGGTCGACACTAAGCTTAGCTTTCGGGCTACATCATCTTGATCAAATAATTCCTCTAAAGGTATCAAGCCTTTAGGGATGACATTACCTTTCAACTGTAAGACTTCCATCTGATTTACCTCTATTTCTAGTTCACCATCATCTTGCTTAGCATCTATAGAAGTATCTTTATATTGGGCTTCATTTTGAAGAAAATCATCAATTTCTTTGTCATCTTGAAACACCTGCCAGTATCTTATATTATCAGGCACTGCTGGGCGATGCTTCACATGAATTTCAAACTTATTGTTTGAATTCATTGGGATCTTTAAGTTACTTGTAGCTGTAGCCAGAGAATCTGCAATAACATTTTGTGTACGAGGGACACATGTCAAAGTATAATCTGGAAATAACCTCATAATATCTAAAACTACATTACGGTAAGCCCTCATTCACAGATGTTTGGCTTGGTATTCACCCTTGACTTGTTTGATTACTAATTCTGAGTCGCCATAAACTGAAATTCTCTTTGCATTCAACTTCTTAAGTATCTTCAACCCTGTAATCAGTGCCTCATACTCGGGTTCGTTGTTGGAACAATCAAAAGCCAATTTATATGAACAAATTTTGACATTGCTTGGGACTTTATTTGGTAGAAAAACAGGGCTATGTACCCAAATCCCAATTCCTACACCATCCTTACCTACTGCTCTGTCGAAATCCATACTCCATAAACCGGCTTCTTCCTCCAAGTGCTGGAATTCTATCTGCTCTTCTACCTTTGGCTGTTGTCCATCAATTTTCTGCTATTGGCAGAACGTAGACTGCTCAGCAGTACTTTCAAGCTTTTGTCTCTCTTGATTAAGTACTGCCCTGAAATTTTCTGTTATCTTTGGAACATCTTCCACTTCAACTAGTTGACTATTTACATCATTAAAACCACTATCTAAATAAAGAACAAATGATTCTAAATCTGTATGTGCATAGTTAATTGGATGATTCAAAAGTTTCTCCCTGCTTGTGATCATATACTTCATCTTCTTCTCTCTATATAATTTTCTCGGCTAACCAAACATGGGAATAGTGGCATAGGAGAAATATAATTGCAATGTCCCTTTCAATTTTGCACCCCACGACCTAGATAAAAGCATGTCAAATCTAGGGGGAATGTTGGCCACAAGTACATCCATGAGAACATTCTTTGCTGGAATCTGATCTAAAGTCACAACCAAATCCTTAATGAGACCAATACATCTAACCCTACCAGAATCAAAGGAATAAAGATCATGGTATTTACGAGTGATGTCCAAACCCAATTTTTCCATAATTGCCTTTGGCATTAGATTGTGAGATGCTCCTGAATCAAACATGGTGTTGTGTAAGACATATTCATGCAATCTAAGGCTGATGTAAAACGGGGCTACTTCACTATCCTTAGATTGGCCTTCTAATGCTGGACCAAAAATAAGCTCGGGTTGGTCATCTTCCACATTAACCATATCAGACAGGGGATCTACATTCAAAATCTTTGACACTTGACTCTTATAACTGCTATTCTTCATTAATTCAGTCAGAGGTATCGACACTTTTGACTTAGCAATCTCATTCTCTAAGCTAAAGGCTGTTGTTTTATCTACCTCTTTGACCAGAGAATCCTTCTTTTCAGACTTCTCCTTTGATATACTTGGCTGATTTGACTTCTGATTTGTAGATTGTACGTTGCTGGAAGTAGGTTCTGCTGGCTCCTTTCCTTTTTCCTGAACATTTGGAGAATCATTCTTAGGTTGTGCTACTTCCTTTCACTTTTGAACCAGATTGATGGGTACATCCTTGCTCGTGAGTGAATATTGTCTTTGTTGTGCTGTCAGTGCATTCATATATCCCCTCTGATATTCATTTGATTCTTCTTCCAGGACTGTTTCATTGGCTAGTATAAAATCCTTATCTTTCTGTACAGCTGGGATCTCTGAATACTCCTCATCCTCTGTGGTGTAGATAGGCAAACCATCTGCTGTAAAAAATTGATTTTCCTCTCGTATTGGATTCTCATCATCGTCTGACTCCGGGCCATGCACATAGTTCTTCCGTAGAGGTGTTTTGACTTGCTATTGTTCTTAATGATCTTGCGCTCTTTGCTCCCACTGTTTAATCCTGAACTGTGGCTGTTGCTGACCACGGAAATTTGGATTTCTGATTGGTGTCTCGGGCTTATCTGCAATTGTGAATCTATCAAACATTTTCTCAATTTTACGAAGCAAATGATCCGAGGAAGAAGCTTCTTCCTTTATGGTCACTTTCTTCTCGGTCTTCGTCCTAGCTCTCTTAGCTAGCAGATTTGCTTCCACACTCACTGCAATTTTCTGCATATCCTCCAATGTAGCAGGATCTCATTCTCTCAATTGGTATGCCATGTCGGGATCAAAACCATCAGGGAATTTTATCAAAGCCAGCCCCATCGGTGGCTTGATATCAGCTGGAATAACATTATAGACAGTATTGAATCTTACACAGTAATCCTGAACACTTTCACCAGCATTCCTCTTTATATTTTCATACTCGGAAAGAATTTGGAGTGGATTTTTCTTTACCTCCCAACGATCCAGAAATTGTCTATGAAGAACTGACAATGTATTGATAGTCCCCGTGGGAAGTGCTCTGAACCACTTTCGAACCTCGCCTCCAAAACTTTGCACAAATAATCGCATGGTCACATTCTCTTCATCTATCTCATGAAGATCAAAGAAGTCATTCATCCTGTCAACATGCTGTTGTGCTGTGATACCTTGAGTAGCATCAAACAATGGTATCTTACTTTGGTAATCAGCAGGCATAGCATCCAAGTTCTGTGGAAAAACGAGAGGTGCATATCTGGCGTCCATTACACGAGGTGGATTGGAAATTGGCCTTGGGGAAGCAGAAGGATTTATAACAACAATGACAGTCGATGTCATGGCTGTATGAGGTGTTGAAGGAGGAGAAGAGATGGTAGATATTTGAGGTGTTGAAGGAGGAGAAGAAATGGCAGATTTCTGATCAGATATGGTGGGTTGAATGGGAACGGTGGGGATAAAGGGAGGTTCAGTATGAATTTCAGAACTAGATAAGACAGCAAATGAACCAAGAGTAGCAGATGCTGATTCTAGGAGCTCGAGAATATTGGTAGCCACAATAGATGTTTGAAGTGAATTCAAAATATATGCATCAATTGATCTATTTGCCCTTTCAGTTTCAAGGTATTGGACAAACTGTGGATTTAAAACGGTATCACCAATCACACTTTCAGATTTAGTTTCAAACAAAGATAAATCAAAGTGTTCATCAAAAGGGAGATCTTCAAGATATTGAAATACGACTAGGCATGAATGAGATCTGAAAACCGGTCTTCGGCTCAATGAACTTTCTTGCCTAAGTATTCTTGGAATGAGATTAGGATTTTCAAACATGGGAGGACAATCACGATCAGGATTGGCCTTGGTGTATCTTCTTGAAGCCATTGTGTTTAATTTTTTCCCAAAATTCAAATGGACATTACAATCTTTTCAGCCTAATGAATTCTAAACCTATCATCCAAAAGTCTAGAATTGTTTTTAAAGTATTGGGGTAATATTTTTCAGTTCTTCCCTAGTATGGTCACCACTATGTTAGTGCCTAAATCTACCTCAGGCTGAAGGAAGGCAGGTCTAGGGTAACATCAAACCACGCTTAACCTGGTAGCTAGCCCTACCAGGTCGGGAGAGGGCTCTCTCCTTGTCAATCTCAATTAGAATATGGAAACTAGGGCTTGAGATGACTGAAATGAATGCTGATTTTAGGCTAGGTATAGTAGATTAGGGTTTCTGGTTTTGATTTTAGGTTTTGGTTGTTGGATCAATTGGAGAAGGCAGATTGGATCCGGGAAATCAACTCAGGGATACAGTCATGTCCTGTGGGGCAGGGTAGACAAGAGCTTATGTACTAGCAAAGGATTGAGATGGTAGAGTAAGACTGCTGAGGAGTTGAGGAGGGCACAAGAAACTATGAATCCTCTTCAAACAGTGAAAACATTGAAAACTAAATGCAATCCCAAGACAAAGCACTGTAAATCTAGTGTATTTTGTCTATTCACCTTGATTCATTTAGTTTAGAATAAAGATAGAGATGTGGATACATATAAAAAATTATAAAAAATCATTACAAAGAAGAAACAATACATAAATTCATTGTCACAAGAATCCCACAAAAATAGCTGTGAAACCTGGTTTTATTCCTTGCCAAATTGTTGATACGAATGTTCAGTGAGTCCAACACTTCTGCCAAAGTTCAACCTTTACAAATGAATCAAAAAGTACATGCTATAGGCAAGGAAACTACTCAAGCTAGCTATCAGGGTCCAATCCATGAGAAAAGGGGTGGTTTCAACCATATCTAAACTAAGAATAGGAATATAGGCAGTGGAATCGTTTGCCTTTAAAACCAAGGAAACCAATTCATTCAGTTCAAAACCACCTTTGACTTGATGAATCTACCCTATTAAGTGTTTTACATCCATAATTACATCAATTTACATCATTACCATGCTAATTTCTCCAAGAGAGCAAGAAAAAGTCAATTGTAGAGAAAAGTAGGCAAAACCTGGAAAATCATCCTATGCACAGCGCCACTGATCCTATGCGCAACGCTTTTTCTAGGCCAATTTTGGAAGGCTTCCCGGAGTCCAAATCAGGTGCAGGATAGCTCGTTGGAAAGCGTGATGAGTCTATTTTTTGGAACAACTTGAATTTCTGAATTTGGAGTCAATTTGTCCCTCCAAAAATTGATTCTCCTAAGATTGCTTCCTGTGTGGCAAAAAAGTGGCAGAGAGGGCACTTTTTGGGTGTTTTTTGCCCTTTTGGAGACCTAGAACTTGTCCAAAATTCTCAGCCATTTCTGAGCTTCCATATTTTTCCATGCTGATTTCAAAAATATAAACTTTTTTACAAATGGATGCCCCCAACAAAAGCGCAGTGCCACCTACTGAAAAAACCTATTTTTTACATTAAAAATTTCAAAAATGACAAAAATTTCTCCAAATTTCTTGAAATTTGGCATGATTGACCCTTGTTAAGTGCTTTGATGAGACAATGATGCTTCAACCAAGATATTGAGTTTATCTTGCTCTTTTTTTCTCCTCAAAGCTCTTTTTAGCTTGTCCTTTAGCCTCTTCACCCTTGTTTTGCAAATCTTGTTCTGGGCTAGGTAGTGATAGGCCATATGGTGCAACATTTTATTCTCTTTGTTGGCTTTCTCAAGCATATTCTCCAGGTGAATGTTCGCCCTCTCCAATCATGATTCTCAATCAGCTTCAATTTCTTGCTCAAGGGAGGTCATCTTGATCTTTATTTTCGTTGCCACTTGCTTATTTTCTCTAATCATTTGCAGCTCCATAATAGCTTGCTTATCTTCCAGTTGCTTGTTTTCCTACTCAAGATAGTTGATGATCCATTTGGCCCTCTCAAGGTTAAGTGATAAGGCTTGTATTTCAACCTCCTTCTCTTTGATAATCATGTCTTTGAGTCTTGAGCTTTGAGAGCCCAAATCAGTGACATCGTCCTCAATCAAAACAAAATCTCTGTCTTGCCCTTCAGTAGGGCCCACCTCATACATCCTTTGCTGCCCTCTGTCTTTGCTCTTTGACTACTAGCCAACCTGTATAGCTGGAGAAGAAGGAAAAGCCCCTTTCACCCCCAGTGAAGATAACATTTGCCTGTTGTCTAGTGAAGAAAACGAGACCCCTTCCACCTTTGGTGGAGATAGTACTCACTTGGCAGCAACAAAAAGCCTCCTGGTGCCTCTCGCATAGGTGAAAAACACCGGCACACCTATAGTTTCAGTCTCATGAACACCTGGCTGTCCTGATGGACCCCCTTCTTGTTGAGGCATCAATGGAATCACCTGAGGGCCTTTGAAAATCTCATGGGCAATAAAGGTATCCCAGGGTATGTTCAACAAGCTTAGCTGATGCAAAACAACAATTTTAATCAGTGAAAAGTGGTAAATGATGTTAAATTGTTGAGGAAAAGGTTTCCTTTGCACATAGAGAGCCATCTTCTCAATATGCCTGCATATAAAGTATTGGAGGTTCATCATCCTTACTCTTGTGAAATGCATCAACAATCTGACATGATATGTATATAGGCAGGAAAACCTTCATTCACAAGTGAAATACTTGATGATGAGTTTCATGAGACGAGCATAAGTGTTTTGCAAGTATTTGAAAGGAAAAACCCTGCTGATTTTCCTATGGTACCCAACCTTAATGTAAGGCTCATAATATTCTCTGCCCACATGCTGCCCCTTATTCCACTATTCACCTACATTAGGGATGCCTCTTGCTGCTGAAATGGTGTTAGGTGTCAAGGTGAAAGAGACACCAGCAAGGTTCACTTGGCCATTATGGAGATGAAGAACAAACAACCTAGCAAGCTCATGATGTAATTTCATCCTCTCTACCATTTCACAAAACTGATAACAAGACTGGTGTTTAAAGCTAGTTACAACAAGAGGGCAAGCAAGTAATTCTATAAGAGTAGTGGGCTCCTCCCGGATGATCCTTCCTCCTTTGTGTGGCTTTCTTGGTACATGAGCTTCTCTGGAAGAATCACTGAGAGTTTCCTGCCCCCTCTCATAATCTGAATTTGTCTCCATGCTTATGAATTTGAAGTAAAAGCAGATGAGTATGAAGAGATTTTGAAATATGAGGTAAGCAGTTTGTATAAGGAAGTGAATGCTAGGAGGAAGGGTTTCTTTTGGGAAATGAGGGGTGAATGGTATTATGAATGTGGAACGAGGGGTTTGATAATGGAGTGGATGTAGTGAAGGAATAGGATGTGAGAGTTAGGGTTTGGGAATAGGGTATAGGGCTAGGGTTTGGTAAGTGGGAGTGGGGTTTGGGGAGTGAATTTTTATGATTTAGGGAGAGGAAATGGTATTTGACAAGCTCAATATGAATGGAGTGAGAAATAAGAGCCAAAGACTTTAAAAACTTGCAAGTGAGGATTTAGCAAATAGGTAGGGTTTTCTCTTCAAGAAAACCAAACACATCCAAGGCACGAAACATAACTTTCCTGAGCAAGGAGGAGTGTTTTACTTGGAACAGGCATAAATTTATTTTTTAGGAAGTTTAGAACTGTTTTGAAGTGATTTTGGCTCTTGTAACAAGTGCTTAGTGCCAAGGAATAGGTTCACAATGCTCTTTCTATGCGCAACACCAGACCAATTTTCTATAGAAAAATTGCAACAGGTGTGCAGCGCCAAGGCCCAGGTGCACAGCGCGAGCAAGATGACTGGATTTTTCCCCTGTTTTTCCTTCCTTCTTCCAAAAACATGATTTTCTCCCTTTGGCTCATTCAATTGCAACAATGAAGACTTAAAACACATGAATTGGCTTTTATATCCCTCTCATTTAATTTTTCACTAACCAAGACCCACTTTTCTAATGTTTTGCTAGCTTTTTAAAAAATGCTCTTTTCACTTACATTCTGACTTTTGCCTTTTTGCAGGTGGACTTATACATTGATTTTTTGTAATGGCAGGAGTTTGACTTTGTTACCAGGTCACCAGGAACAGCTATTGAATACTTATTACATATAGAAACATTTAAATTACATGAAATTTTTACAATAATGGAAAAACTCTGTTTTCACCTCAAAACAGAGTTTTGAGGTAAAAAAGATTTATTGAACATGACAGAAGTAAATTTATGATTTTATGAACTTATTTACCCTCCTCATGTGCCTGCTGACCTTTTTATTCAAATTTGGATGACCATGATGACAAACCCTAAGACCTAGTGAGACTAAACCCTAAAACTGATTTTTATAAATGAAATGAAACAGGATGACAGTAAATGACTAAAAAAAATATGTGAACAGGTTAGCAGGTGAATTTCATGAGGGAAATTGACATGAGACCACTACCATCAGTTGATCCATGACCTAATGGAATGCAGATGATCAGATGAGACACCTAATATGCATGCAAAAGAGCAATTTGATCACTGATGGATGTGTGAAGACACTAACACTAACAAAATCTATGCACAAAACCATAGGTATGTTCGCCCACCTAATATAGGGTCCAAAACAAATTTCCCGAGGTGCTGCCTTGGACCTTGCGCAGGGTGGCTACCACCCCCCCTGCATATCCCCCCATAAGGGGGGTAGCCACCCCCCTTGTGATCCCCCGATAGCACCTGGCACAACGTACAGGGGTTTCTATCACCCCCTACACATGAGCTATTCATGGAAAGAATATAAGACAACCCAACATTCTCCCACTTGTATTTTCTTTCCACAGGGAGCCACAAGAGAGATTAGTCATTGATCTAGCCCTGCAACGCCCATTATTTCTCTACATTAATAGAACTTTTCAGTGCTCACAAAATTTGTTAATGCATCTTTAGTATTCTTCAAAGTGTCCACCTTTACCAACATCACCTTTTTGTCCTCAACCATATCCCTCACAAAGTGATATTGAACATCAATTTTCTTTGTCTTTGAATGATAAGCAGGGTTCTTTACCAAAAAAATTGCACTTTGGTTGTTGCAGTCTATCATTATAGCTCATTTTACTAATCCCATACTTGAACACAATATCTGCACCCAAATTTCTTCCTTGCTTGGATGGGTGGTTGCCATGTATTCTACCTATCTAGTTGAAAGTGCCACTACATATTCTCTCTTGCTCATCCAACTAACTGCACCTCCAAATAGGTGAAGCACATACCCACTTGTAGATCTTCTCTGATCCATATCTCCAGCCCAATCTGCATTAACAAAGCCATGAATGTCCAAAACTCTTTCCAATCCTAGTCTTCCTTCATAGCACAAACCATAATCACTAGTGCCACACAAATACCTGAAAACCCGCTTCACTCCTGTCTAATGCTCCTTCCCTGGTTTTGACCTAAAATTGCTCAATACTCCCACTACATGTGAAATGTCTCGTCTAGTACATACCATTGAATACATCAAGCTACCGACTGTGCTTTCATATGGAACACGTGACATGTCCTCTTCCTCTTCTTGTGTCTTGGGACACTGTTTAGTAGATAACTTTACACCTACAAGAATAGGAACCTTCACTGGTTTACTATCTTGCATATTAAAGCTTTGCACGTGGGCTAGTCATGGAAAGAATATAACACAACCCAACAATGCAGATGAGGAGTTTTTATCTCCTAAGGTTGAGAAGCCTCAGATTGATGTGGAGAAGCCACATGCAGAGGATGCGGGAGAGGAGACATCCACTCAGGGAGAGTCTTCCAGATAGGGAAGAAAGCGCACCAGAGAAGCTAACATATTGTTGGATGATGCACGCGAGAATGTGGGAGCACCCACTTCTCAGTGCATGTAGAGGAGGTCACCTGAGAGGTACACTGGATACATGGCTCTTATGGTCAAATGTGATGTGACAAAACCATCTTCCTTTAAGGAAGCAGTGTCGTATCTGGTTTGGGTTGATGCCATTGTAGAGGGGTATGAATCCATACTTCGTTATAGTGTTTGGGATGTGGTCCCGAGACTCGAGAACAAGTCATTGGTCAACTCCCATTGGCTTTACAAGATAAAGAAAGCTACAGATGGTAGTGTGGGGAAGCATAAGGTTAGATTTGTGGCCTATGGCTTTTCACAGGTAGAGGGGATTGACTATAATGAGACCTTTTCTCCTGTTGCAAGGTAATCGTCAATTAGATCTATAGTGACACTATAAACACATATGGGTTGGAAGATACATGAGATCGATGTGAAGACAACCTTACTTAATGGAATAATTGAGGAAGAGGTGTACATAGAGACACCTAAAGGTTTTGAGACCTTTCACCATGAGTCGTATGTGTGCCGGCTTAAGAGAGCATTGTATGGGCTGAAGCAAGTACCCCATGCTTGGTACACCAGGATAGATAGCTACTTCATTAGGTTTGGCTTCACGAAGAGTGAAGCAGATGCAAACTTGTACCACATAGTGGTGGAAGGTAAATTGTTGATCATGGTACTTTATGTTGATGATCTCATATGGACATGTGATGATGAGTTGATCAAGTCTTGCAAGAAGGACCTTGTAAGAGAGTTTGAGATGAAGGACATGGGGCTCATGCATTGCTTTCGTGGCATAGAGGTATGGCAAGCATATGGGAAGTTTCTTGTCTTAGGGAAAGTATTCCAACAAGATACTTAGGCGATTTTGCATGGAGAGAAGCAAACCCATGGAGACTCCTCTAGCAGGTAACTGGAGGAAGGAGGATGCTACTTCATGGGAAGTAGTGGAAGCTACTCTTTATGTTGTGTTGTGTTATATTCTTTCCATGACTAGCTCAACTAGTGAAATGGGGGGTGGAGCCCCCCCTTCGTTGCACCGACTACATAGTGGGGGCATCACAAGGGGTTTGAGGGGACGGTTAGCACCCCTCTATGGGGTCCAGGGCAGTGCCCTGGGGAAATTTTTTTTGGACCCTATATTAGGTTGGGCGGACCTACCTATGGTTTTGTGCATGGTTTTCAAATATGGTTTTGGACGCGATGGTTCTCGGTCCATGGTATTGGATGCTTCAGCATGTATAAAATGTATTGTAACATTTAAAGGAATATAATGAAAAATCAATCTGGTAGTCCCTATTTTGTGATCTAGGGGAAAATCTTTTTGTATATGTGTTTTATGTGTTATGCTCTCGCATTGTTTATTTTTTGTGTTTTAGAATTTGTATGTAGGTAATTTCTGTATGGGGTTAAAACCTACATTTGGTGTCAGAGCTATTTTGGCTTCAAGGGGATGCCTTTGTTGCTGAGGGGTTTTGCTTGGGCCTGTGGTAGACCCTATTCAGTGGGAGATCTGCGAGATTGATTCTAATGGTGAAAGAAGATGGCGAGTAGTGGAAAGATAGAGATCGAGAAATTTAATGCTCAGAGTTTTGAGTTGTTGAAACTCAAGATGGAGGATCTATTGGTGGATAAAGATCAATGGATTGAAGTAGATCTGGGTACTAAACCAACGGGAGTGTTCTATGAAGAATGGAAGAAGTTGGATCGAAAGGCAAAGAGTACAATACGATTGTGTGTCTCAGATTCAGTATTGTTGAATGTATCAAGGGAAGTTATAGCTAAGGCTTTGTGGGACAAGTTAGGGACTTTGTACCAATCTAAGTCTCTTGTGAATAAACTATTATTATGGAAAAAGTTGTATAACCTGAGGATGAAAGATGGAGACTTGGTGACAGAGCATCTGAACTCATTTAATACTATGGTAAGTCAGTTATTATCTATTGATATTAAAATTTTAGATGAAGATAAGTGCATCAGTTTGTTGTGTTCTCTACCAGATTCATGGGATAGTCTGGTTATTGCAATAGGTAGCAATGCAACTGCCTTGAAATTTGATGAAATTGTCTCATCCTTGCTGATAAAGGAGATGAGACGGAAAAATATGGAGAGCCAGAATGGTGATTCCTTGTCTATATGAGGATGGTCCCAGAACAGAAACTAAAATAAGTCATCGAGTGGGAGATCTAAATCTAGAGGGAGATCTAAATCTCCAGGAAAACTTGTAAATGTGGTTTGTTGGAAATGCGGAAAGGAAGGGCACTACAAAAGGGACTGTAAATCTAAAGCTCCTGACAAAGGAAAAGTATTTGATGATGCTCCTTCTGTAGAGGTGAAAACCACCTCAGATGAAGGTGGGGATGTGTACTTGGCTTCTTCAAGTACACATGTAGATCATGAGGCATGATTGATTGACTTAGGTGCACCCTTTCACTTCACTCCCCATAGAGAGTGGTTCTGCGAGAATGAGAAATATGATGGTGATGATTTCTTCTTAGGGGATTATAGGAAGGCTAGAATCATTGGTCGCAGAAAAGTAAAGTTGAAGTTGCAAG
Source organism: Pinus tabuliformis (assembly GCA_031772625.1). Classification (NCBI taxonomy): domain Eukaryota; kingdom Viridiplantae; phylum Streptophyta; class Pinopsida; order Pinales; family Pinaceae; genus Pinus; species Pinus tabuliformis. The sequence continues at coordinate 1,502,840,296 of CM062819.1, read as the reverse complement.
GTGGAAGGGTTAGAACACTTCCGGGTGTTCTTCATATTCCTACATTGGCCAGAAATTTGATTTCTATAAGCAAGTTGGATGACGCAGGTGTAAAAATAGTGTTCGAGAAGGATACCTGCAAGATGGTTCAGGGAGCACTGGTATTGATGCGGGGAGTTTGGATTGGAACTCTATACAAGCTGCAAGGTAGCACTGTTGTTGATGGGTGCAACAGTTCTATGGTTCCTGAAAGTGGAGCAGAAAATCTAGTGGTCTCTGGAGAGAAGACCATGTTGTGGCATCAAAGGCTTGGACATATTGGACAAAAGGGCATTCAAATACTTCATGGTAAAGGTATGGTAGAAGGTATGAGTAATATCTCTCTGGATTTTGATTTCTGTGAAAATTGTGTATATGGGAATCAGAATCGGGTGAGTTTCCCCTCTCGTGGTAAGAGGTTGAAACATATATTAGAACTTGTGCACAATGATGTGTTTGGACCTGTGAAGGTTCCATCACTTGGTAAGTATGTGTACTATGTATCACTTATAGATGAGTTCTCAAGGAATACATGGATATATTTCCTTAAGAAGAAATGTGAAGTCTTTGATAGGTTTAAATAATTTAAGGCTCTGGTGGAAAACTAGATAGAGAAGAAGATAAAGGTGTTGAGGTCAGATAACGGTGGAGAGTTTTGCAGCAAGGAATTTGAAGAATTCTGTAAGAAGTGTGGTATAGCACGGTAGAAGACTACTCCATAAGCACCTGAGCAAAATGGAGTTGCAGAAAGAATGAACAAGACGTTGATGGAAAGGGTAAGAAGCATGCTCAGTGGTGTCGGGTTAGGATAGGAATTCTGGGCAGAGGCGGTGGAGACAACATGTTACCTGGTCAATAGATCACCTTCATTAGTGTTGGAGGATAAGACTCCACAAGAGGTATGGACTGGTAAGAAACACTCTCTTTCACATCTGAGCGTATCTGTATGTGATGCATATGTACATGTTCCAAAGGAGAAAAGAACCAAGTTGGATAGTAAATTTGAAAAGTGCATCTTTATTGGGTATAAGGATGGTTTAAAGGGTTATAAGCTTTGGAACCCATTAACAAGGAAGGTTGTGTATAGTCAAGATGTGGTGTTCAGAGAGGTGAAAGATGTTATTAAAAATGAATTCCAAGCAAAGGAACCTGAGAAGATAGAGTTTGAGCTTATGGAGGAAGAATCATACTCTACAACAAAGGAGGAATCATAAGATGAAGAGCCACAAACTCTGGGTGTGAGAAGATCAGTTCGAGAAAGAAGGTAGCCAGAAAGGTATAGTCCATCTGCTTTCTATTCAAATTTTTCTTTATCTATTACTAATGATGATCAAAGAAATTTGAAGGAAGCAGTAGATTCAGAGCATGGAAAACTCTGGAAAGAGGCCATGGTTGATGAAATGGCAGCTTTGCACAAAAATGAGGGTTGGGATCTAGTGGAGTTGTTGGCTGGACAGAAACCCATTGGCATCAAATGGGTGTTCAAGAAGAAGACAAACATAGAAGGAAAGGTGGAGAAATACTGTTTTGGAGAATTTGGTATCTACGGATAAATACTAATTCCCTAGATAAGTATCCATATTTTGAACAATAGTTTAAAGTATTTTAGTCTTTTCCTATAAGAAATAGATAAGATGAGAAGATGAGAATACCTACTTGTAGTTCCGCTTTCCTCTCGTCTCCTTTGTATCGATCCTATCATTCCTTCCCGTACTTAATATGCTTGAGAAGTACTTTATTGAATAGAAGAAGGAACTAGAACCACTGTGTCTAATTCAAAGTCATTCCTCCAGCTTGGATCCCATCCACATCACATCAAAAGCATGACAAACTTGTAGCATTACAATACTTGCTTCAAAGTTAATTCTCATAGCAACATTATCTCTTTACAATTCAACATAATTCATCCCCTGATCACTTAGATGAGTGGTCAATTTATATGGAGATTAAGGAGGTTGTTTCATAAATGGTGGTATTGAATATCCTTCCATACTTAGAATTAGTTCCATTGAGGAAGGGATGAGGGGATAGGATGCATCTTAACTCATTCCTCATCCATTTTCGAGCTCATAGGAGTTGATAAGTAGGGGAACCTTCTAGATGAATCCAAAAGATAAGAATATTCACCAAACTCTATGTGAATTTCGCTCAAACTCGCTGAGCACAGGTGAAAGGAAGCCTAAGAGCTTTGCAAAGCACCTGGCATGGACTTAGTTACTCTACAATGAACCCTGACATGGGCCTACCCGCACTGGTACCTCTAGAGGCCATTTCTCGATGTCTTCAAGTCATGAAACTGTCTCGGAAGGAGGCATTCAAAGGGGTGACTTGTTTAGGGCATGTAGCAATTGAAATTAGGGTTTGATGAGCCCTAAAACATTGATCTGGATGATGGGAGTGATGTGCCCAAATGGATCTGTAACAGCTGCCCCCTAAAGTATGAAGTCAAAAAAATGTCAATGTTGAATGAAATGCTTTACGATGTCATGAGGAGGTATCGAAGTAGAAGGTGACCTGCATCAATTACAATACATATATCCTAATTTTTTATTTTTACATGAATTGTTGAGGGAAGGCATACCCATGCTCAGCTTATAAACATTCATTACATGTACATAAACAGTCATCTACAGATATAGACCCATGATTGGAATGATTATCAATGTAAATCCATCATACCTATGATTTAGTACTCCTGAAATCGTAGCCCAGATGGATGAAACTAGATCTAGGGTCTTCTATCTCGTTCAATCGTTCACTCAAGTACAAGTCTAACCATGTGAATATGTGAGTTGAAGTCGAACATGGGAAGACACCATATGATTACCAGCTAACGATGTAAGTTGTTAACATATGCGAGAGAAATCACCGATAATGATAATGATCCTCAAGGTAGTACAGTACATTCTGCACAGTGTGAATGGATGATTTGATGTCGAACACCATACAGATTCTTTCGGTCAAAGGCCATTGATGTTAACTTATCGCTTGAAGCGAGAAACTTGCCATTGATGCATGCAAGCCTCAAGGTACTGGAAGGGTGTTTCTAAGTGAACTTCTTGGATAATTTGCTGATGTCGACAAGAAACGACTCATCACAGGAGGACCTTGATGTTCCCACATCAATGACATGAAACGAGTGTAATGATTTTGGAGATGGAATTTGATTGACGACACAAGGTTCAGGAATGGCGGTCATGAAAATGAAAGTTTATGGTATTGCAAAGGATGAAATTTGACTGAATGACTTCTCTTGAACATATCGGCGACACTAAAATGAATTGGTAGCATTGACCCAAAACAAAGTGATGGATGGTATGATAAACCAACGGTGTGATAACCATCAAGCTAATAACGTAACCCAAATAGTCACGGTGATGGAGTGAAAGTGTCATGTTCAAGAGCGACCTGCTACCATAAAGTGGTTTTCCCCCTTCTCCCATTTTACCCAGTCATTGCTGACCAGTACCTCTTTATTTTTATCATGCTTGAGGAGGATAACATATGCTTGTTGTATAATTCCACCCTTTGGGTGAATCCATCACTATGTGATGTTTTAACGAGTCTAGTGAAGGTGAAACTCGGTCTTGTCTAGATGGACAAGTTTGTCGCTATTTGATGTTTTAATGAGTTTAACGACAAAGATAACTCGGTCCTTTTCATGTTTAGAGAGTTTTTAAAGGGACAAAAAGAAAACTCCACAAGTTATTTTTCATAAATTAAAATCTCAAGCTCAAAAAAGCGTAAAATAATACAATAGAGATATCGTTTCCAATCTGTTAATGAGCTGGAAAGGACAAGTGCTCGGTAATATTTTCATGTTTAGAGAGTCTGAAAAGAGCTTATAGAGCACTCCACTTTGAGGAACAAGTGGTGTCTAGGATAGCAACTAGTTCCAGTGATGTTGGAACTTCTCAAAACATGTTGATTTATGTGAAGAGGCTAGCTAATAAGACCACTCATTGCAATTGTTCCTCAAAAAGTGTAAAACAACCAAGTGAAAGCGTATGGTTGCCCAAAGGGATGCTGGCGATGGGATGAAAACAACCAAGGCTCATTCGACAAAAGAGGCTGATAGAATGGCAATCACAAGGGTTAAAAATCGAAATGGGTTCATTTTTACACAAGCTTGAACCATAGGGAACTATGCTTGGGTTCAGTTTCATGTTTACACAAGCTTGAAACGAAAAAGTATGCTTGGATTCAATTTCATTTTTACACAAGATTAAAACGAAGAACTATGCTTGAGTTCAGTTTCATTTTTACATAAGCTTGAAATGAGGAACTATGCTTGAGATTAGTTTACATGCCCCCGGCATGATGAAAGGGAGAGTCTCCTGTAACCAGATGGAAGTCGCTGTGGTGAAGCATGACGGCTATCCAACACCTTTTTGGTCTCATCCAGATAGGGACAAAGGTGAATGGGGTGATTCCCTTCACATAACCTATAGGGAAACTTAACTTTAGCACTAGGTGCATGCCCCCCAAGCTTCATTACATTCATCTAAGTAGACTACTCGTGGCTATTAGGTTGATGGAATGAAGGTTCATTTACGAGATCAAGTGAATGACTTGACTGGGATTTTACGATACCTAATCAAAGACTCGAATTGGAACTTTTCTCCAGGGGACCTTGTTTCATTTTTTAATGAGATTGACACAAGACAAGGAACTCTGCTCAGATTCCTTGTTTCATTTTTTAACGAGCTTGACACAAGACAAGGAACTATGCTCATACTCCTTGTTTCATTTTTTAAAGAGGTTGACACAAGACAAGGAACTATCCTCATATCCTTGGTTTCATTTTTTAGCGAGGTTCACACAAGACCAAGAACTATCCTCATACTCCTTGTTTCATTTTTTAACAAGGTTGACAAAAGACAAGGAACTATCCTCATATCCTTGGTTTCATTTTTTAGCGATGTTGACACAGACCAGGAACTATCCTCATGTACCAGTTTCATTTTTTAATGAGGTTGACACAATCAAAGAACTATCCTCATATCCTTAGTTTCATTTTTTAACGAGGTTGACACAAGACAAGGAACTATCCTCATGGGAGCTGTTTCATTTTTTAATGAGGTTGACACAGTAAAAGAACAATCCTCATACCCTTGTTTCATTTTTTAATGAGCTTGACACAAGACAAGGAACTATCCTCATATCCTTGGTTTCACTTTTTAACGAGGTTGACACAGGACAAGGAACTATCCTCAGACTCCTTGTTTCATTTTTTAACGAGGTTGACACAAGACCAGGAACTATCCTCATATCCTTGATCACAACTCATTAGAGGTCATGACTTCAAAGAGGTTCTCATCAGATGGGAGAACAATGCACTGGAAGGAGAGATCTAGTTCTAATGCCCCCAGTACATAATGTACAACATCACATAATTGATCGTCCGTTGATGTAGGCATGGAATGGATTGCCACATAATTAACTCGTGGCGGGGATGATACCATTGGTAAAAAATGACCATTTAGGGAAGATGGTTGACTAGAAGCCATATTTGGACCGGGAAATGAAATTTGGTCAACGGTGATAATTCTGCCTTCATGCGGGTAACAAATCACTCGAAAAGAGTGTTGAAACAATGGCTCCCATGTCATAAACATAGTCGTGCCCAAGAAGTAAATTTTAATCTAAAGGGCCTGGGACTACCATCACATTTAGATAAATGATTTCTCCTTCGAAAGTAATAGGAAATTGAGGAAGGATCCCTAATGGTTAACTGGCTCCTCTGTTAAAAGCCAACAGATTCTGGGTAATAGGCACAAGTGGTGGTGAACTGAGCGCTTTACAAGCAGTTGAGGAAAGGATACTCACTGATGCACCTTAATGTATAATAGTGCTTGGTACAATCATCTTACAAACCTATACTATGATCTGGAAAAGCACATAAGAAGGAAGACAGAATCCTACCAGTCGATTCCAATCGAAGGATGTGACTAGACTACTTGGAGGGGGTACCTTAGAAACGGGAGTATTAACCCCTTGAGTTATGAGAGTGGGACAAGTTTCCTTCTGTGTTGATGGAACGGGAGGATTTCCCCCAAGCTCATTGGAATCTGAAGAAACAAAAAGAACTTGAGTGGTATCATATTCACTCTCTTCGGGAAAGGTACGATTAACTGAAGGTGAAATTGAGTCAAATTTTTCCTTGACCTATTGATTTGGGTCGGGTATAGACTCATAGGATTCACTTTCAGAGAGAGTGGGTTTGATTGACGGTTGATTTGAGTCATTCAATTCATCAACTAGTGAAGGATAAAGGAAGAGTCTCCTATAACTAGATGGAATTCTTTGCGGTGAAGTAGGACGGTTCTCCAACACAGTTTTGGCTTCATCCAGATAGGGATAAAGGTGAATGGGGTGATTCCCTTCACATAACCTACAGGGAAACTTGATTTTTCCCTTATTGCTATGAACTTTACTACCTCTAGTTGATGGTGTGTCACCAGCATGATCTCCAGAAGTTGATGAAACAGGATGATGTGAACGAGAAGACCATTATTCTAAGATCTGACGAATATCAAGACAATTTCGAAGAAGATGGCCTCCCACACAAAGTATGCATGGATATCGAACTTTGTGAGGCTTTATAGACAGTTTCTCATCAGATATTGCATTCAAAGCAATGGTTGCTTGGTTGTCCCTCTACTGAATTTGCTTCTTCTTCTTCTTCTTCCCTTTCTTCTTATTCTTAGCCACCTAGTTACTAGTACCAATACTTTCACCAGGCGAAGAGGAGGAAGGGGAGGAAGAAATGACCGAGGAAGAAGGAAAAGGGTCAACTTTAGGATCAACTAGAGGTTGATTTTGTCCAGTTGGAGGTGTACTTAATTACGGAGAAATCACGACATTTTGAACCAAGGAGGTTGAAAACAACCATACTGGCAAAATAATGGTAAATCCTAGAAGGGACAATGTAGTCATATATGGAGCACCAATATTTCCAAAAGGAGGAAAAGGACTAGGATTCCCATCATAAGGAATTCCTTGATCGGTGGACTCCGGATTTGTCCCCATATGTTTAAACCTAAGATCAACTAAGGAGTGAGCATGGAGGATGTTATCTGTGGTCAATTAATTTTAGTCTAATCAAAGTACCATAACAAAACAAAAAGGGATAATCCCTTTTCATGTTTAGAGAGTTTGAAAAGGGACAAAAAGAAAACCCCACAAGTTCTTTTTCGTAGATTTGTCTCTCAAGCCCGAAAAAGCATAGAACAATATGACAGAGAACCTATTGACCATGTTCGATCAACATATTCCTTTTCCATAGTTAATCTATCTCAGGCCGAAAAATGGTTAAACTTATACTGAGTAGATGTTGTTTCCAATCCATTAACGAGCTGAAAAGGACAAGCGCTCGACAATGCTTTCATGTTTAGAGAGTCTGAAAAGAGCTGAAAGAGGACTCCGCTTTGAGGAATGAGTGGTGTCTAGGATAGCAACTGGTTCTAGTGATGTTGGAACTTCTCAAAACATGTTGATTTATGTGAAGAGGCTGGCTAATAAGACCACTCATTGCAATTGTTCCTCAAAAAGGGTAAAACAACCAAGTGAAAGCGTATGATTGGCCAAGGAGATAGTGATGATTGAAGGAGAAAAACCAAGGATCATCTGGCAGAAGAAGCTGATAGAATGGAAATCACGAGAGTTAAAATGGAAATGGGTTCATTTTTACACAAGATTGAACCATAGGAAACTATGCTTGGATTCAGTTTGATGTTTACACTAGATTGAAATGAAAAACTATGCTTCGATTCAGTTTCATTTTTACACAAGCTTAAAACGAAGAACTATGCTTGAATTCAGTTTCATTTTTACACAAGCTTGAAATGAAGAACTATGCTTGAGATTAGTTTACATGCCCCTAGCATGATGAAAGGGAGAGTCTCCTATAACCAGATGGAAGTCGATGCAGTGAAGTAGGATGGTTATCCAACACCTTTTGGCTTCGTCCAGATAGGGACAAAGGTGAATGGGGTGATTCCCTTCATATAACCTATAGGGAAACTTAACTTTACCACTAGGTGCATGCCCCCCAAGATTCATTACATTCACCTAAGTATACTATTCTTGGCTATCAGGTGGAGGGGATGAAGGTTCTTTGACAATATCAAGTGAAAGACTTGACTGGGATTTTACGAGATCTAATCAAAGACTCGACTTGGAACTTGGGACCTTGTTTCATTTTTTAATGAGCTTGACACAAGACAAGGAACTTTGCTTAGATTCCTTGTTTCATTTTTTAACGAGGTGACACAAGACAAGGAACTATCCTCATACTCCTTGTTTCATTTTTTAACGAGGTTGACACAAGACCAGGAACTATCCCCATATCCTTGGTTTCATTTTTTAACGAGGTTTCCACAAGACTAGGAACTATCCTCATATCCTTGGTCACGACCCATAAGAGGTCATGAGTTCCAAGAGGTTCTCATCAGATGGGAGAACAATGCTATGGAAGGAGAGATCTGGTTCTAATGCCCCCAATACATAATGTATAACATCACAGAATTGATCATCCATTGATGTAGGCATCAAACGGGTTGCCACATAATTAACCCATGGCGGGGAAGACACCATTGGTACAAAAGGATCACTTAGGGAAGATGGTTGACTAGAAGCCATATTTGGACTGGGAAATGAAAGGTGGTCAATGATGATAATTTTGCCTTCATGCGGGAAAAACATCACTCGAAAGAGTGTTGAAACAATAACTCCCATGTTATAAACATAGTCGCACCCAAGAAGTAAATTGTAATCTAAAGGGCCTAGGACTACCATCACATTCAGATAAATGATTTTTCCTCCGAAAGTAATAGGCAATTGAGGAAGGATCCCTAATGGTTGATTGGTTCCTATGTTAAAAGCTAACAGATTCTGGGTAAGAGGCACAAGCAGTGATGAACTGAGCGCTTGCCAAGTAGTGGAGGAAAGGATATTCACAGTTGAACCTTCATCTATAATAGTGATAGATACAATCATATTACAAACTTGTACTATGATCTGGAAAGGTACATAAGAAGGAAGACGAAATCCTGCTAGTTGATTCCAATCAAAGGAAGTGACTAGACTACTTGGAGGGGGTACTGTAAGAACAGGAGAATTACCCCCTTAAGTTACGAGAATGGGAGGATTTTCCTCCTCTATTGATGGGACAGGAGGGTTGCACCCAAACTCCTTGGAATTTGAAGAAATGAAAAGAACCTGAGTGGCATCATATTCACACTCTACGGGAAAGGTATGACTAACTAAAGGTGAAATCGGGTCAATTGTTTCCTTGACCTGTTGATTTGGGTCAGGTATAGACTCATAGGATTCGATTTCAGAAAGAGGGGGTTCGACCGATGGTTGATTTTGGTCAGTCAATTTATCAACTAGTGAGGGATTAAGGGAGAGTTTCCTATAACCAGATGGAAGTCACAGTGGAGAAGCAGGATGGTTATCCAAAACTTTTTTGGCTTCGTCTAGATAGGGACAAAGGTGAATGGGGTGATTCCCTTCACATAACCTACAGGGAAACTTAACTCTACCCTTCTTTCCATGAACTTTACTACAACTAGTTGATGGTGTGTCACTAGTATGATCTCCAAAAGTTGATGACACAGGATGATGTGAATGAGAAGGCCTTCTTCTAAGATCTAAGGAATATCAGGACAATTTCGAAGAAGATGGTCTCTTGTACAAAGTTTGCCCCCCTACTTGGTTTCCCCCCTGCTGAATTTTCTTCTTCTTCTTCTTCTTCCTGTCACACTAAAAAATGTCACCATGGCTATTTACAGTTAGTATGGCTCTATCAACAGTCATGCTATCCTCCTGGGCAAGTCTTATACCTCTGCTCTTCATGTCAAACTCCAAAAAAAGAGAGAAAGTCTTTGTAAATGTGTTTATCTCTGGGTATGCAGATTCTCTCGGCCTTACCTGCGTATACGCACCTAATGTTCACAAAAGTTGCGTACTTGTACACTCTGTATGTAAAGGGACAGGTGCGTACCCCTGTAAAGGTCAAAAGGCGCGAGTTTCATCTTTAAAAAGTTACTTGTGGTCATTTCTAGAGCATTCTAGAAGGTTGTTCGACATGTATTGAGCGCCTCCAGATGGTTCATGTACCCCTATGAAAGAGGAACTTATCCCATCAAGAGAGGAGCTATCCCATCCAAAGAGGGGATTATCCCATTGATGGTGGACCTGATTAACTTCCTCTTGAGCACTATAAATACAGGCATTGGGCCAGAAGGAGGGGAGGTTGAAAGCTAAACATTTCTAAGGGTAGATGCTGCAGGAATTAGGACTCCCATTTAGAAGCTTGTGAGGAGAGATTCCCATCCTTTCTTGTTTCATTTGGAAGTGGGTGAGCTTTGTCAAAGTAAAGGAGAACTCTTAATGGACCCTGGGAGGGACTTGCACAACACCAAGGCTCAGGTTGTAATTGTTTCTTTTGTTTCCTATTAATGCAAATGAGTCCATTCTTCTCAATAACTTGTTATTTATGAGTTGTTTCATGTACTCCTTGGTCTATATGTTAAATATGTTTTATTTTATGCGATTATCAAGTGCTATTTAATCGTTTGATTGTTAGTGAATGCAGGTTTCGAAGTGAAGGAGGAGCTCATCCGGATCAGCGAGACTGGACTACTACAGCAGCGTTGGACTACAGGTAGGATCTAAACACTTTATTTCTTGTATGGTAAATGCATGTTTAGAGAAGGATTGCTCTTGTTTGTCTTGTTTGTCACTAGAGAGTCTTAGACTCCTAGGGAGGTTGGTTGTGTCCGCACTATCGACTCTTTCCGCCTGACAAAATGGCGACTCCGCTGGGGACTCCATTGATGTGAAAGTTGTTTCCTTTGTATGCAACTTTGATCTGAGAAAAGTCATTTATTTTCTGGTTTTTGGCTGTGTGACTTTGTATTTGGGTGGGCTAGCTTAGGGTTAAATTAGATTTAGTTTTTCTTGGTCTTTTCAGTAGTACGCACCCTCTGAGTATTGCACAGTGCGTACTTCTACGCACTGTTGCTGTGTGCACAGAGCGGGCCCGCACCTGGCTTAACGGGTTGCCTGCGTACCCTGCTAAAAATCAAGAAATTTCCATTTTTTTTACATTTTTCCTCTTAGATTTTGCTTTTTCTTAGTTTTTACTGCCCAGATCCATTAGTCTCCTGTCAAAGATTTTCACCTGAACTTGTTTCGATAGCATTGAGTGTTTTAGTGGATTTCATAGAAGTTTAAGCCCTAGGGTTTGATTTTTGAGTAGGTCCTGTAGTGACTTTGGCGGTAGAAGTTGTCAAGCCTTAGATCTCTCTGGTTTTGTCAGCCTTCTTAGGAGTCGGACCTGTCATAAAAGTCTACCTGTGAGAGTGACTTACCTTTGAGTTGTCTCTTTGGCAAATTTCGAAGTGCTTGTTGATTGAGTATTGAATTCCATTTTACAAAAAGAACAAAAAGATTTGAGTTTTGTTTTGACTGGTTTTTTGATTCTGCATTAGCTGGTCCTTGGCTTGATTGTGGTCAAGTAAAACAACCTAGAATCATCCTTGTAGGCTTTTTCCTCGTTAGGTTTGCTTTAGAGTAAATTTCCTTTTGATTTGCTTGTGAGTCAATTTTTCATACATTTTATAGATTTTGAGATTGTTTTTTGTTAAAATAGATTTATATGCTTAATTAAATAAGGAAAATACAAAAACATCTCCTTTGAAAAGTTTTGTTTCAAGTAGCTTTTGGAGTATTTTGAAAGAGAAAGAATTTTTCGTGCACGTAATGAGTGGTCATGTTTGTATGCTTGGAAAGATAAAGAGTTTTATTTCTCTGATTTTTGTTGCCAAGAGAGTTGTTTTTATATAAATTTGCATTCTCTAAACTTTCTTAGCTAAGAATTTCATTGAAAAAGAAAAGTAGTGTAAATCATCCTAAGTGCATCGTTGTAGTGGTTTGAGTCGAGTCTACACACCATTGGTTTCATTTCCGCTACCTTTTGTCTTTAAAGAAAACCATAAAAAATTAACGCTTAAAGTAAAATCAACATAGTAACTTTTTCTTTTACTAGGGCTCTGAAGCACCAATATAGATCAGGCTAGTGTCTTGGAGTAGGAGAGTAATTAACTCTCCAAGACAGCAAAACCAAACAAGTAGCTTATCTTGTGGTAGGATAAATCCAACTGTTGCATTTATACTCTGGGAAAGCTCCTCTTAAAGGAGAAGCACGAGCTCGTGTCCGAACCAGTGAGGGGATCAATCCTCCCTCGTTGGGAACGACGCCAGACATGCACGTATTACAAACGGTAAACCTCGGATTAACCATTGTCGAGGAGCCATGGGTCACTTATCGGTAAACCTTGGATTGTTGTCAAGGAGCCGGTAAGGGGATTGAGCTTGATACTCTGCCCTTGCGTGCTGTCGGAGTTTAGACTGTTCCCCCAGGTGTATTTGCCGCTGTCGGTAACCTTAGTGGCCATAATCTTAGGATTCTACCCAAGGTGACGGTGGAGGGAAGATCCCACTGTACCTGGAGCAGACGTCGGCTAGACTCACTTGGATTTTCCGGGGGGTTCACTTCACTCGAGACGGTTAAAGTGGAGGAACTTGTGCCGGTCTATTCATTAAGCAGGTTGCCGGGGTAACTGTTCCACCCTCCACTTCTGTACTGAATTCGGCGATGTTGGGTTTCATCTCCAACTAGTGTTTTCGGTCTGGAAGGCTACTGTTTGTGTATGGTTTGACGCCCTAGATTCTTTAGGCGTGTGATTCAAATTTGTTTGGTTCTTTAGCGACTTTAGGTGGTTTGATTTGAGATTTTACTTTGTTTTCGTGTGTAGTAGTTAAAAGTTTTTAGCTGTGGCGGAATTACCGAGACAGTCCCGTAGACTTCGGGGCAAGTCACCTGAGATTGTTACCGGAACTGATTTGTTGAGGAAACTCCGTAGATCGCGGGGTGGACCTCCTGAAGACGTCCCGGGCAGTACGAAGGATTGAAGGTCCTTGTAACTCCTCCTAGTGGCAGTAGAGTAGGTTCACCTGAAGAAGGAGAATCTTCCTTGGTAGTCCATCCAGATTACCAAAGTCTAGAGACAGGTTATAATCCCGAAGCTGTTACAGTTTCTGAGCTTGCTGGTAGTTTTTCATCTACTAGTGATATAGGTGAAGAACCTGAAATATCTGAACCTGTTACTCCAACTTCTAGTGTTCCAGATTCACCAAGAGTAGAACGAGTTATCACCGAAAATCTTCCTACTGGTTTGATTGCTATTGAAGAACTTGCTCCAGAGGAAGAAATAGGCGTCTCTAACCTTGAAGATCAACTTACTATTGATCTAAGGGAGCGTGAATCTATCTTTTACAGTCCTCCTAGAAGTACTACTTGGTACCTTTCGTTAACTAATTATTTAGACAACTCAGGGATAGGTTTTTCTCCACCTCGTACTCCTTTTCCACCTGGAGGTATTTATACTCCTGTAAATATGTCTGGTCAGTCGTCCGTGTTCACTCAATCTTCTGAATCTTTCTTACACGGCGGTCCTTCTGTTCCCACCGGGTATCAGTCACTTTCTGGTACCTTTGCGGGGGCATCTCCTCAACCCGTTGATCATGGGTTATTAGCTGGAAACAATGGTAATAGACCGTTGGGTGTAGGGGACATTTACATGATGTCAGGATCAGTTCCCGTTTCTCAACCTCAAGGTGGCCAATTACCGCCTGGGGGGCAGCCTCAATTAACGCCTGGGGGGCAACCTCAAGGTACACAAATTGTGTCTGGGGGGCAACCTCAAGGCCAGTATGTACCTATGGTACAATACATGCCTCAAGGTCAACCCCAGCCTCAATATGTACCCCAGGGTCAACCTCAGTATCAATATCAACCTCAAGGGTATCAACCTCAAGGGTATCAACCTCAAGGTCAAGGTCAACCCCAGTATCAGTATTTACCCCAAGGTTATCAACCTCAAGGTCAATACTCGAGTCAAGGTTATCAACCACCTCAAGGTCAGTCATATGTTCAAGGTATGGGAACTGTACCTTTCAATTATCAATCCTATCCTCAATCCGGTTATGGATCTCAGTATCCTCAACCTGTTACGGGTCAATACCCCGGAATGATAGTGTGGGATCCATCACAAGGTCAACAGGTGTTGCAGCCAAGTATACAGTTGTTACCTCAAGCTGGACAACCCGTAGTTTCTGGTCCACCCCAGCAACCGCAACCTGTCCAGTCAAATGTTCAAACTTCTGTAACTTCGGTAGTTACTCAGCCGCCAATTGCACCTAGTACTCCATCTCAAACGGCTGCTGCAACTACCGCAACATCTGCCGCACTTACTTCTGGAGTATCGACAGCTCCTGTTTCTACTGTCTCTGTAACCACTCCTCAGACATCTTTACCGTTGTCTGGATCTACGATTCAAACCACGGTCCAGATGCCTGTAGGTCAGCCTGGTATAAGTACGGTTGTCACTACTCAACCTCAATTTGTTCATCAACCGTACCAGGGACAGTACCAATATGGGCAAGCTGTCCAGCAGCCGGTTTACCAGTATCAACCGTATCCTGGGTACACTTATCAACAACCTCAACAACCCCAGTACGGTCCGGTTAATCCTGGTTTTCCAGGAGGATATAATATCCCTAATGCGATCCTGTTCCTAGTTATCCTGGATATCCTCCTCCTGGGGCTGGTCTTGTGACCCAGAGTTTTAGAGATCCTAACCGGCAATTACCGTTTATCGCAACTTTGGATTTACCAGACTTGACGCGCCTAACGAACGATCCAATTCAATATCTTCCGTTCTGGCCGCCAATGCCAAATAAGTTGCCCAGTGATATACCCAAGTTCGAAGGTAAGTCTGGAGAGGATCCGTCCAATCATGTGATGACTTACCACCTCTGGTGTGCTTCAAATTCTATCTCGGATGATTCGATCCGCTTACGTCTTTTCCAGCGTACACTCATTGGTCTCGCGGCCAAGTGGTACATTGAGTTACCACGGGCCTCTTTTTACAATTTTAGCCAGTTAGCTACCTCGTTCTTAACTCACTTTCAGTTGCCGGTCAGATACGATAACGGCACGGAGTTATTAACTTCACTAAAACAATCGACGTCCACGTATATTTCTGATCACATTCATGAGTGGAGACGTCGAAGAAGGTTAGTGAAAGTTTTTATTCCGGACCAAATCTTAGCTGAATGGTTTGTTAAATCATTATTACCGAAGATTACTGAAGATGTAGCTAAGGCCGGAGTAGTTACTGAGGAGCAAGTCATTGCTCAGGCGCAGTACCTTGACTTAGTTTATACTCAGTCGGGTACGTTACACGAGAAGATCCCAGATCTTCCAAAATCGAATCAAATCGCTGCTGCTCCTTCGGGATCTCATGCCGCTGATGGTATGATTGGTACGGTGAACACAAAGAGCAAGAAGAAGTCTTCCAAGAATTCTACTACTCCTATAATCACCTTGCCTGATTCCCCGACAGGAGAGTCTTCTCCTGAACTTTCCGCCGATATTCACGCTGTAGAGTCATCTACGGCCAAATCAAAAAACGGTGGAAAGAAGAAAGGAAAGAAGAAGGCTAAAGCAGACAAGGCTCCGAAGGAGAAAACAGAAAAGTCGGAAACCAATGACGAAAAGCGCAAACCTCGATATCCTTGTCTTATTTGTGAAGAGGATCATTTTACAAGAGATTGCCCTCATCGGGCCGAGGTTGTGAAAATAGTCAAAGGTTCTCCCACTCCTGCTGTGTTGAAAGATCCATTTCCAAAGCAGGAGAGTAAGATGATAGGTTCTTCCTCGACTGCCAGTGAAGAACCCATTTTGATGATGTCTCATGTGAGGATTGCGACTCGGTCGCAAGATTATGGTAGTAAGAATCCTGTTGATGGTAAGGAAGCAGAATCTTCTCATTCTAATCCATCAACCTCAGCTCCTGGTTCCGATCCACTACAGATCGAAAAACCTAACCCGGACTTAGTAATCAAACCGCCCGCCAAGGGTGTACTTCGAAGGTCTGCTTTCAATCCACATGCGAGAGCGGCCCAGAATTACAACATTGTTGAGGACTTAGCTGTTTCACCCTCAGCAATGTCGGCTTTAGAAGTGCTGCAATCATGCCCAGCACAACGAAAATTACTTTTGTCGGCTATCGGAGCTGTTGATGTTCAGGACCCGAATCTGATAATCTTCGATCTAGAAAATAGTACACCGCGCCTACCCCATCAAATGGCTTTCCAAATTCCAGTGATAGTCAAAAACAGGCCTATTCATCGGACTGTAATTGATGAGGGAGCTTCTACGTGTATTATGTCGATTCAGTGTTGGAGATCGCTTGGTTCTCCTTCGCTGAACCAATCCCCGACCATCCTTAAGGCCTTTGATGGCCGTGGGTTCCGTCCGTTTGGTATTCTACAGGAATTGCCTATAGGGGTAGAAGGTAAAACCGTTAGTCTGGATGTGGAGGTGGTTGATGCCCCTCTAGACTACAACCTTCTTTTGGGTCGAAGTTGGTCATATGCTATGACAGCGGTCGTTTCATCGGTCTTCAGAGTAATAAAGTTTCCACATAACGGTAAGATCGTGACAATTGATCAGCTGACATACTTTTCATCCGACCCAGCCTCTTCAGAGAGTATCCAGCATGTCGGTAAGACGACAATCCCTTATAGGGACGTTGGCGTAGGTTTAGTTAAAGATTCCGGTTTACTGGGAACTTTTCCTTTCCCTCCAATCAACGCAGACCCTTCATTTGCATCAATTCATATGATTACATCAGACACCATTATTTACGACGATCCTTGGATTGTCCCATCTGAATCTGAGATAGACTCATTCGGTGATGCTATGCCTTTGAGTCCATATGAAATTGCTTATGAAGCCGTCATGTCTTTTACCGACTCGCGTTCAACCCAAATCGACCAAATGAATGTGGTCAGTGAGGAATCACTTTTCACATCAACCTCAGAACGGATAGCGTTTCCCGAAGTCGTGTCATCTGACGAACAACTTCGCGAAATCCTAAGTGTAGACGATCTACCATGGGAAGATCTCCATCATAGATCTTCGTTTTTACCTGAGGATGATGCTTTTGAAAATGATTTTTCATCTATTTTTACCGCTGAATATGTCAAAGACGCTCAGAATCCAACGAAACATTCTGATTCAGAGTTGAATTTAGGGAATATTTCTCGCACTATTCCCATTGACATTTCAGTGAAGCCCGGAATTGAGGAAAACATTCATATAGGTGCCTCATGTACAGAAGATGAAATTCAAACTTACAAGGCCCTATTCCAAGAATTCCGCGATGTGTTTGCCTGGTCTTACGAGGAAATGCCAGGAATCGATCCTGCCATTGTTGTTCATGAAATAAAGACCTACCCGGACGCTAAACCCGTCCGGCAACGGTTGCGTCAGATTCACCCTCGAAAAGCGGCTGCGATTAAAGCAGAAGTCGAAAAGCTGTTGAAAGCAGGTTTCATTTATCCAATCCCGTTAACGGATTGGGTATCGAATATTGTTCCGGTTAACAAGAAACAAGGAACAATAAGAATCTGTATCGACTATAGGGATATAAATCGAGCTTGTCCAAAAGACAACTATCCTACGCCTTATATCGATCAAATAATTGATGATTGTGCCGGAAGTGAAATGTTTTCCTTTATGGATGGTTTTTCGGGCTATAATCAAATCAATATTCTACCTGCCGATCAACCAAAAACGGCATTCATTTGTCCATGGGGGACATTTGCTTACTGCAAATTACCTTTTGGGCTTAAGAATGCCGGAGCCACTTTTCAACGGGCGATGTCTTATGCATTTCATGACATCAAGCACATTGTGCAACCGTACCTCGATGATTTGCCTGCTCATTCTTTACATCGAGCTGATCACCTTGTCCACTTACGAGCAATCTTTATGAGGTGTAGGCATTATCGTATTCGGTTGAATCCCCACAAGTGTGTTTTCTGTATAGAAGCGGGTCGATTGCTGGGATTTGTTGTTTCAAAAGCCGGCATTCGCGTCGATCCCTCGAAGGTCGAAGCTATCATCAAATTGCCTCCTCCTTCGAGTTTGCGCCAACTCCAAAGTTTGCAAGGGAAAGCAAACTTTTTACGCCGATTCATTCCAAACTACGCCGAGGTCACTAAGGGTTTTACACGGTTGTTGAAACAGAACGCTCAATTCTTTTGGGACGAGATTGCCCAACAATCTTTTGATGCACTTAAACACGCGTTGACCCATGCACCGTTGTTGCATCCTCCCAACTACAACCAGGACTACTTCTTATACCTCGCAGCTTCGCATTCCACTATTGGAATGGTGTTAGTCCAAGAAGATGAATTCGGAACGGAACATGTGATATATTATCTTAGTAGGACATTAAACCCCACTGAGCTAAAATATTCGCATGTGGAGAAATTGGCCCTGGCAGCCGTTCAAGCTGTCCAGCGTTTTCGTCACTACATTCTTCTCCGTAAAACTACAGTTATTTCGGATTGCAACCCTATGATTTATATTTTGACTAAACAACTGCTAGGGGGCAAGTACTCTAAATGGATCGTTATCCTGCAAGAGTTCGACTTGGAGTTCGAGAAGTCCAAGTCTAAGAAATCCTTAGTTTTTGCGGAATTGATGTGTGATTTCCCGCGTGCTGACACAGAAACTGTGGCAGAGGAGTCCATTGCGGACGAATCTTTGTTTCTTATCAGTACTTTAGATCCGTGGTATGGGGATATAATCATCTATCTCCAAACCCAAACCTTTCGGCCTGAAGCTTCAAAGTCGGAACGTCGAAAAATTCGGTTTCAATCCCAGCAATACAGAATTATTGGAGATACACTTTATCGCCGGGGGCAGACTTAGTTTTTCGACGTTGTTTAACTCACGAAGAGGCTGAGAGGGTTTTGAATGATTGTCACTCTGGAGCATGTGGCGGTCATATGTCTGGGTATGCCACAGCTCAGAAGGTGTTGCGTGCTGGCTATTTCTGGCCGTCCATGTTTAAAGATTGTATCATTGCGGTCCGAAAATGCCACAACTGTCAAGTGTTTGATCGCAAGATGCGCGCACCACCTGCTCCTCTCCATCCTATAATTGCCGTTGGTCCTTTCGCCAAATGGGGTATCGATTTTATTACTTGTAACCCTCACTCGGCCGGGGGGCATGCGTATATCATCCTCGCGGTTGATTATTTTACTAAATGGGCCGAGGCGATGCCTACATTCGACGCAAGCGGCAAAACAGCTGCAGTTTTCGTATTCAATCACATTATAACTAGGTTTGGTGTCCCGCAAGCAATCATCACTGACCATGGGAGCCATTTTCGAAACATCATGATGACTGAGCTTACAAGCCAGCTTGGTTTGCGCCACGATAGCTCTACTCCTTATTATCCGCAAGCCAACGGTTTGGTTGAGTCTATCAACAAAGTTCTGGTTATCATGATCCGACGAATCATTGGTATTCATCGGTCGAATTGGCACAACATGTTATTTTCAGCGCTATGGGCATACCGAACTTCAGTGAAAACTTCAACAGGGTTCACTCCTTTCCAGCTAGTTTATGGCTTGGAAGCTGTGTTACCCATTGAATGCGAAATCCCATCACTTCAAATGGCTGTCGAATTACTCCCAGCTACTTCCGAAGAGGAGAAACGTTTATTATACTTAGCTCAATTAGATGAGACTCGACGTGACGCTGCATTGGCAATCGAGACTCACGCGAAGCGAATGAAAGCTCAGTATGATAGAAATGTGACCCCTCGAAGTTTTTCGGAGGGAGACCTAGTGCTATTATATGATCAAGCTAACGATAAGCTAGGTGCTGGAAAATTCGTTCCTATGTGGCATGGACCCTACATTGTAAAGCGAAAGCTAGCAAAAGGGGCCTATGAGCTGGTAGATTTTGATGGGGACTCTTTGGGTAAACCCAGAAATGGACTTTACCTAAAGAGGTATTATGCTTAAATGATGGGTATGGAGAATTTTTAGTTAGGTTAGGTTTTCTTTCTAGCTAGTATGTTTGTTAGTTTAGATAGTGTGCTTAGCTTAGAAAGTGTGTTTTTCGTCGTTATTCTGGCTTATCTTGGTTTTACTCTTGATATTGCAGATGTCGACGCCTCTCCAAACGTACATTGGATTTGCCGATGGTGCTTGTCGTAGTACACGGAATATCTCTTCCGCAGCTTGGGTTATCTATTCGCCCTCTGACGAGTTAGTTTCTATGCATGGGGTGAGCCTCGGTCAAACAACGAACAACATTGCAGAATACAGTGCAGTGGTTGAATTATTGTCTGAATCTATTTCATTTGGAATTCGACGTTTGATAGTGAGGTTAGATTCTGAACTCGTTGTATTACAGCTTAATAGAGTATATGCCATTAGAAATCCTGTGTTATTAAGGTTGTTTTTGAGAGTGCGTCTCTTGGAACGTGAATTTGATTACATTGAATATCAGCATATTCCAAGGTCTTTAAATACATTAGCAGATGCAATTGCTTCTCGAATGTTGGACAGACATTTGCGATAATCATGCAAGTAAATTTAAAAACATTTCATCACATATGTTAAACAAGATAAGCCGGTAATAATGATATATATATAGATAGGAGTGTGTCAAAAATATACATCGTCTTCGATCATAGGTTGAAAAACACCTTATGATCGGCAAAAATGATAAGTACAAAAAACCAAAAATGTCATATGTGTCTACAAAAGTGACTAGCCAATCACTGGTGGTGCTCTCTATACGAGACCACTGCCCGCGCTACCCTACACAGGAACCTCCTGAAAGGTCCTGGGACTGCGACCACATAGCGCTGAAGTCGAATAGGAATGTCATCTATGGTGGTCTCTGGTATATCCGCCGTCAGACGCTCTAGATCCTGTTCCAACTCGGCTAAGGTCTCTGCGGCCGCATCCTGTGGGGCTGGTGCTGGTACAGCTGGTACTCTTCTCTCAAAAGCCCGGAGATTGGCTGGACGCCGTGGACCTACATCTGCATTTTGAAAATTTGCCACTGTCAGTTTTGAGACGATATATATAAAAAACAAAAAAAAATATATAAATTAAAAACTTGTGAAAAATGAAGTACCTCTGTCATCCCACTGTTCTCCCTGTGGAAGAACCATGTCCGGATCATTCCGAAAATCCATTCCGGCATAGGGAAAATCCTGAATAGCAAAGACCTGGCCCTCTAGCCAGTGAAAGTAACCATCAGGAAATCGAACAACTGTCGCGCCCTCATCAGGATGCCGGGCCATTACCGCAACCCATCTCGTCAACTTAGGCTCCCGAGGAGCCCCAACTGGAACAGTAAGATGCTGGGGGATCAGCATTGGAACTCTCTCTAGGGCAAAGCTCACAACTAAAGGCCCATATCCAAAGGTCTTCAATCGTCCGGTCTTTGCCCTAGTCAGTTGGCCCTTCATATTGGCCAACACAGCATCGCACCAGTTGAAAATGGTGCCTTGGTAGCAATCTATCGCCATCCGCATTTGGGACCCGGTGGCATTGTGCAAGGCGGCTGCGCCGCAAAGTCTGGTAACAGTAAAGGCTATCACCATAAGTTCAGGTCGGGATATGTATTTGATTTCTATCCCCTTCTCCTGGTTTTGATTGTTGCACCACTCTAGCCGGAGGCTAGCAAGGGATTGGCCACCCGGCCTAGTCCCGGACAGAGTCAGTTGCTCGCCCCTATTAGGCAAGCCAGTGAGAAAATATATGTCAGAGGGCTCTATCTCGAGCTGGTTCTCTCCGATGTAGAAGCATTGATCCTGAATGTTCCACCTTTCAACCAGCCACTCAAGGAATGCCACCTGGCCCCTCATGCCAGGTATGGCCCAGTATTTATACAGACCGCATGCTTTTAACGCATCAATAGAAGGTTGATGATTTATTGCGGCCAAATCAACGTCCTCGTGTTCTCTTTCTCTCCAATCTAGCATGGTGATTGCCCTACACACCAAAAAACAATAGTTAGAATTCATTAAATAAAATTTGGTTGGTTGAAATTGGAGTTTGGGGTTTCAAAGTGCGTGTTTCACGGGGTACGCACCCCGCGTTCAGGACACAGAGCGGCGGTACGCAGCTGGTCTGAAGGCGGGCTGCGTACCCCGACCTTTTCCCTATATACGAAAAAGGTCGGGGTACGCAGGTCGCCCATGGGGCACCTGCGTACCCCGAGAAACATATCCTAAAACCCTAAACCCCCTAAAAAATCAAACTAAAACTTGAAATGAAATTCTAAACGGATGAAATTGAAGAGGAGGATGTTGTGGAATACCTGAAAGAGACGGCGCTCGATTCTGACGGTCGGATTCTCCGCAATGTCCACGGGAAGTTTCTTGCCAAAAGCCCTTTTCTCAACCTCAACAGTAAAATGGTAAAAATGACATGGTAAAAAGTCTTTTTATAGGTTTTTTGGATGAATGAATGCTAAGTTTGTTTATTTTTCACCATGAAAGGATATTTTTCAATGTATTTTTGCCTATCTTAAACAGGTATGAGTAATGTGTTGTTTTTGTGCAGGACAAAAGGATTTAGAGGGAAAATTGTCATTTTTCACGAACCAAAACATCAGAGTCATCTTTTAAGCCCTTTTCTGACTCCTAAAATATGAAAAGATTGCCGAGCGTTTCTTTTACACTCGTTAAAACGGAATTAAAAGACGGTCCCCTTATAGCCCTTTTCTGACCGTAAAAACAGGAAAAGATTGCCGGGTTTTTGTCGTTTCAAACTCGATACTGGAAATAAAACGACGTGTCCTTGATCGCTTTTTACTTTTCAGGTCAGTGACACTAATCATGAAAGTACTCCTTGGTCGCAAGATCAAGCGGTTCTCCCAGGTATTATTTTATACTTTTTCGGGCTTGGGGGACACAAATTTACGAAAAAGTTCAATCTGGAGTCTTCTTAAGTTTTTCAGACTCTCTAAAATTGAAAAACGCCGAGTTTCTCCTATACTGGGCTCGTTAAAATTTCACAGTAAAGGACCTGTTCAATTACAAACAGGAACGAACCACTCCTTCCTAGGGTTCGAATCAAAACTAGGTTGGACTCATCCGAAGGATGAGCTTATAATCAAGCATATGTTATCCTCCTCAAGCTTGTAAAAAATAAAGAGGTACTTGCCAGAAATGGTGGGGGAAAAGAGAGAAGAATGAGCCTATTTGTTATCCTTTGTCTCAGAAGAAACCTTATTACCACTCTTGAACACGACACTTTTCATTCACCTGGGTTGGGAAATCCTTTACCTCACAGTTGATCAAACCACATTGAAAGTCTTCAGCCGGGTTCGGGGATTAACTTTGAGTCATTCGTTACCAAGCCATCTGTTGTGTCGTTATGTGTTCAAGAGGTCTGCAAATAAAACTTTCATCTGCAAAATACTTGTCATCCATTTGACCATCCCTGAGTCAGTCCTTACAGCAACATTTTCTTCAACTTGAACAATGATTTCGTGTTGTGGGCTTGCCTGCAACGGGTCGCTTTCTATCGACATCAGCACATTATCTAGAGAGATGACTTAGAAATCGTCAGTACCTTGAAGTCTGCATGCATCAATGGCAGGTTTCTCGCCTTTGACGTCAGTTTACATCATTGACTTTCGATCGAAGGATTCCGTGAAATGTTCGACATCAACTCATTCATTCACATCTCATGGATTGTACTGGGTACTTTGAGAACCATTGACATTACTGGTGGTCTCTCTCACACTTGTTAACAGTTTACATCATCGACTGGTAATCAAGTGGTTTCTACCATGTTCGACATCAACTCATTTATTCGCATGGCTAGAATCGTACCAATTCGGGAAGTAGAAATGAAGACCCTGGATCTAGTTCCCACCATCCAGGCTGCGAGGAGTTTTGTATTCATTATATAGTAGACCAATTATAAACAGATGGCTGCGTCCATACTGTGTCTACGAAAGTCTATGATTATGATGTACTGCAAGATCATTCCTGTATCAGAATAGTTAGTCTTCTAGTTAAAGTTTTGATCTGAGTATGGGAATGCCTACCTCAGCGATGATATAATCTTATACATGTATTTTGTGTTGAAAATTGCAGGTTCTGACCAGGCTCTCCACGAGATAATCCTTGAAATGATAAAGCGCTTCACCCTTCCTAGATAATACAAAACCCTAATCTACTACAGGCTTCGCACTTTAGGGGGCAATCTGTTACACTAAAAAATGTCACCATGGCTATTTACAGTTAGTATGGCTCTATCAACAGTCATGCTATCCTCTTGGGCAAGTCTTATGCCTCTGCTCTCCATGTCAAACTCCAAAAAAGAGAGAAAGTCTTTGTAAATGTGTTTATCTCTGGGTACGCAGATTCTCTCGGCCTTACCTGCGTATACGCACCTAATGTTCACAAAAGCTGCGTACTTGTACGCTCTGTATGTAAAGGGACAGGTGCGTACCCCTGTAAAGGTCAAAAGGCGCGAGTTTCATCTTTAAAAAGTTACTTGTGGTCATTTCTAGAGCATTCTAGAAGGTTGTTCGACGTGTATTGAGCGCCTCCAGATGGTTCATGTACCCCTATGAAAGAGGAACTTATCCCATCAAGAGAGGAGCTATCCCATCCAAAGAGGGGATTATCCCATTGATGGTGGACCTGATTAACTTCCTCTTGAGCACTATAAATACAGGCATTGGGCTAGAAGGAGGGGAGGTTGAAAGCTAAACATTTCTAAGGGTAGATGCTGCAGGAATTAGGACTCCCATTTAGAAGCTTGTGAGGAGAGATTCCCATCCTTTCTTGTTTCATTTGGAAGTGGGTGAGCTTTGTCAAAGTAAAGGAGAACTCTTAATGGACCCTGGGAGGGACTTGCACAACACCAAGGCTCAGGTTGTAATTGTTCCTTTTGTTTCCTATTAATGCAAATGAGTCCATTCTTCTCAATAACTTGTTATTTATGAGTTGTTTCATGTACTCCTTGGTCTATATGTTAAATATGTTTTATTTTATGAGATTATCAAGTGCTATTTAATCGTTTGATTGTTAGTGAATGCAGGTTTCGAAGTGAAGGAGGAGCTCATCCGGATCAGCGAGACTAGACTACTACAGCAGCGTTGGACTACAGGTAGTATCTAAACACTTGATTTCTTGTATGGTAAATGCATGTTTAGAGAAGGATTGCTCTTGTTTGTCTTGTTTGTCACTAGAGAGTCTTAGACTCCTAGGGAGGTTGGTTGTGTCCGCACTATCGACTCTTTCCGCCTGACAAAATGGCGACTCCGCTGGGGACTCCATTGATGTGAAAGTTTTTTCCTTTGTATGCAACTTTGATCTGAGAAAAGTCATTTATTTTCTGGTTTTTGGCTGTGTGACTTTGTATTTGGGTGGGCTAGCTTAGGGTTAAATTAGATTTAGTTTTTCTTGGTCTTTTCAGTAGTACGCACCCTCTGAGTATTGCACAGTGCATACTTCTACGCACTGTTGCTATGTGCACAGAGCGGGCCCGCACCTGGCTTAACAGGTTGCCTGCGTACCCTGCTAAAAATCAAGAAATTTCCATTTTTTTTACATTTTTCCTCTTAGATTTTGCTTTTTCTTAGTTTTTACTGCCCAGATCCATTAGTCTCATGTCAAAGATTTTCACCTGAACTTGTTTCGATAGCATTAAGTGTTTTAGTGGATTTCATAGAAGTTTAAGCCCTAGGGTTTGATTTTTGAGTAGGTCCTGTAGTGACTTTGGCGGTAGAAGTTGTCAAGCCTTAGATCTTTCTGGTTTTGTCAGCCTTCTTAGGAGTCGGACCTGTCATAAAAGTCTACCTGTGAGAGCGACTTACCTTTGAGTTGTCTCTTTGGCGAATTTCGAAGTGCTTGTTGATTGAGTATTGAATTCCATTCTACAAAAAGAACAAAAAGATTTGAGTTTTGTTTTGACTGGTTTTTTGATTCTGCATTAGCTGGTCCTTGGCTTGATTGTGGTCAAGTAAAACAACCTAGAATCATCCTTGTAGGCTTTTGCCTCGTTAGGTTTGCTTTAGAGTAAATTTCCTTTTGATTTGCTTGTGAGTCAATTTTTCATACATTTTATAGATTTTGAGATTGTTTTTTGTTAAAATAGATTTATATGTTTAATTAAATAAGGAAAATACAAAAACATCTCCTTTGAAAAGTTTTGTTTCAAGTATCTTTTGGAGTATTTTGAAAGAGAAAGAATTTTTCGTGCATGTAATGAGTGGTCATGTTTGTATGCTTGGAAAGATAAAGAGTTTTATTTCTCTGATTTTCGTTGCCAAGAGAGTTGTTTTTATATAAATTTGCATTCTCTAAACTTTCTTAGCTAAGAATTTCATTGAAAAAGAAAAGTAGTGTAAATCATCGTAAGTGCATCGTTGTAGTGGTTTGAGTCGAGTCTACACACCATTGGTTTCATTTCCGCTACCTTTTGTCTTTAAAGAAAACCATAAAAAATTAACGCTTAAAGTAAAATCAACATAGTAACTTTTTCTTTTACTAGGGCTCTGAAGCACCAATATAGATCAGGCTAGTGTCTTGGAGTAGGAGAGTAATTAACTCTCCAAGACAGCAAAACCAAACAAGTAGCTTATCTTGTGGTAGGATAAATCCAACTGTTGCATTTATACTCTGGGAAAGCTCCTCTTAAAAGAGAAGCACGAGCTCGTGTCCGAACCAGTGAGGGGATCAATCCTCCCTCGTTGGGAACGACGCCAGACACGCACGTATTACAAACGGTAAACCTCGGATTAACCATTGTCGAGGAGCCAGGGGTCACTTATCGGTAAACCTTGGATTGTTGTCAAGGAGCCGGTAAGGGGATTGAGCTTGATACTCTGCCCTTGCGTGCTGTCGGAGTTTAGACTGTTCCCCCAGGTGTATTTGCCGCTGTCGGTAACCTTAGTGGCCATAATCTTAGGATTCTACCCAAGGTGACGGTGGAGGGAAGATCCCACTGTACCTGGAGCAGACGTTGGCTAGACTCACTTGGATTTTCCGGGGGGTTCACTTCACTCGAGACGGTTAAAGTGGAGGAACTTGTGCCGGTCTATTCATTAAGCAGGTTGCCGGGGTAACTGTTCCACCCTCCACTTCTGTACTGAATTCGGCAATGTTGGGTTTCATCTCCAACTAGTGTTTTCGGTCTGGAAGGCTACTGTTTGTGTATGGTTTGACGCCCTAGATTCTTTAGGCGTGTGATTCAAATTTGTTTGGTTCTTTAGCGACTTTAGGTGGATTGATTTGAGATTTTACTTTGTTTTCGTGTGTAGTAGTTAAAAGTTTTTAGCTGTGGCGGAATTACTGAGACAGTCCGACTTCGGGGCAAGTCACCTGAGATTGTTACCGGAACTGATTTGTTGAGGAAACTCCGTAGATCGCGGGGTGGACCTGCTGAAGACGTCCCGGGGTAGTACGAAGGATTGAAGGTCCTTGTAACTCCTCCTAGTGGCAGTAGAGTTGGATCACCTGAAGAAGGAGAGTCTTCCTTGGTAGTCCATCTAGATTACCAAAGTCTAGAGACAGGTTATAATCCCGAAGCTGTTACAGTTTCCGAGCTTGCTGGTAGTTTTTCATCTACTAGTGATTTAGGTGAGGAACCTGAAATATCTGAGCCTGTTACTCCAACTTCTAGTGTTCCAGATTCACCAAGAGTAGAACGAATTATCACCGAAAATCTTCCTACTGGTTTGATTGCTATTGAAGAACTTGCTCCAGAGGAAGAAATAGGTGTCTCTAACCTTGAAGTGCTATTTAATCGTTTGATTGTTAGTGAATGCAGGTTTCGAAGTGAAGGAGGAGCTCATCCGGATCAGCGAGACTGGACTACTACAGCAGCGTTGGACTATAGGTAGGATCTAAACACTTGATTTCTTGTATGGTAAATGCATGTTTAGAGAAGGATTGCTCTTGTTTGTCTTGTTTGTCACTAGAGAGTCTTAGACTCCTAGGGAGGTTGGTTGTGTCCGCACTATCGACTCTTTCCGCCTGACACTTCCCATTCTTCTTCTTCTTAGCCACTTGGTTACTAGTACCAATACATTCACTAGGAGAAGAGGATGAAGGGGAGGAAGAAACAACCGAGGAAGAAGGCAAAGGGTCAACTTTAGGATCAACTGGAGGTTTATTTTGTCCAGTTGGAGGAGTACTCGATTGCAGAGAAATCACGATATTTTGAACCAAGGAGGTTGAAAACAACCATACTGGTAAGCCAATGGTAAATCTCGGTTGGGATAATGTAGCCATATAAGGAGCACCAATATTTCTGAAAGGAGGAAAAGGACTAGGATTCCCATCAAAAGGAATTCCTTGATCAGTGGACTTCAGATTTGTCGCCATATGTTTCAACCTAAGATGAACTAAGGAGTGAGTGTGGAGGATGTTATCCACGGTCAATTAATTTTATTTTAATCAAAGTAACATAACAAAACAAAAGAAGGATAATCTAGGAAAAAGGTTTACAAAGCAACTATGAACTTCAGAATACCTCTCGACAAATGGAGAAGGACGGGCAGGCAATCTTCCCGAATGTTGTGTTTGGTGTGTCACAGTGTACAAGGTGACCGACTCAGTTACCTAAGGATGGATAGAAACCTAGTTTTGTCCTCCCATAGATACCAGAAAGTATGTGGAGGCCCAATCCGTATAAGTATTGTCTAATGCAAAAACGCAGAGTGAGAGCATTCCCATATACCTTACGTACTATAACACCGCCCTATATTACCCAAGGTACGTGGGCGAGCAACAATATACTCATGTACGTGGACTGAGGTATCACACTCAGGACGTATTGTAGACAAGTTAGCGAAAACTGCTTTTTTTTATGACGCCGGAACATGTCTCTGGCCTAGAACCACTAAATTTTTTTCGTTAGGTGACAATGCTCCATTAGGTAAATTCAGATAAATTTTAAGCTGATCTTCTTTATAATTTTCCTTTCAAGGTTCGCCATGTGATGTATGTTTGCAATTCCTAAAATGCAACTAATATGATAAGCATTCTTCTCATTCAATTGAGCAATGAAAACCTTAGCTAGTAGGGATAGAGCAATCAAATCTTTGTCAAAGAGGAAAGAGCACATCTAATGGAATTTCCCTAGCTATTCCTTTCAATCATTCACAAACTACAATATGAACAATGAAAGTTTTTCTTTTCGAATCCCTTAATGTTGTGATGAACAAAAGGAAACTAATGCACATACAATCAATCAATCTTTAACAAAAACTAAGGCTTTACGACAGTCCTGTTTCGAAGGAAAAGAAGATTTTTACGACACTTTCTTTCGAACAAAGATTAATCAACTATATTCTAACTTTGACTATAAATTGATAATGGCAAAGAAAACACTTAAGAAACATTAATAAATTAAGTGAAAGTAGGGCTAGCAAAGGAGATAGAAACTTGTTCTCTGAGTCATGACATTCATTGATCAATCATCAAACAAGCAAACAGAGAAAAGTTGGCAAAAACTCATTCCAAAGGTGGGAAGCTGACCCCGGGAGGATCAACGCAACCTTGAATGGGAGACAGTGTGCTTCTGAGCACTGTCCCTAAGCCAAGGGTGCTCGGCGGCACACTATGTCCCTCACAAGCCTGCACTTGTGATAGTGAGCCATTTCAAAAGGAAATTTGACACAGTTTTGACCAAAAATTCAATGCAAAAGTGCTGAAATACAATCAATGAACACAAGTAGGGTCTACCAGAATGTCCGAGGAGGTGGATAAGCTACTAGGAAAGGTGATCTTCCCCAGTGGAGTTGCTAATTTGTTTTGGATAATTTTCTATCTACAAATAAATACTAATTCCCTAGATAAGTAGCCATATCTAGAACAACAGTTTAAAGTATTTTAGCATTTTCCTATAAGTAGTAGATAAAATGAGAAGATGAGAAGACCTACTTGTAGTTCCGATTTCCTCTTGTCTCCTTTGTATTGATCCTGTCACTCCTTCCCATAATTAATATGCTTGAGAAGTACTTTATTGAATAGAAGAAGAATTACAACCATTGCATCTAATTCAAAGTCATTCCTCTAGCTTGGATCCCATCCACATCACATCAAAAGCATGACAAACTTGTAGCATTACAATACTTGCTTCAAAGCCAATTCTCATAGCAACATTGCCTCCTTAAAATTCAACATAATCCATCCACTGATCACTTAGATGAGTGGTCAATTTATAGGGAGATGAAGGAGGTTTTGTCATAAACGGTGGTATTGAATGGCCTTCCATACTTAGAATTAGTTCCATGGAGGAAGTGATGAGAGGATAGGATGCATCTTAACTCATTCCTCATCCATTTTCGAGCTCATAGGAGCCGATAAGTGAGGGAAACTTCTAGGTGACTCCAAAATATAAGAATATTCCCCAAACCCTTTGTGAATTTTGCTCAAACTCGCTCAGTGCAGGTGAAAGGAAGCCTAAGTGATCTACAGAGCACCCTGGCATGGACTTAACTGCTCTGGTGCACAGCCTTACATGGGCCTACCTGCGCTGGTCCCTCTAGAGGCCATTTCTGGACGTCTTCATGTCATGAAACTGTCTAGGAATGAGGCATTCAAAGGGGTGACTTGTTTAGGGCATGTAGCAATTGAAATTGGGGTTTGATGAGCCCTAAAACACTGATCTGGATGACGGGATTGATGTGCCCAAATAGATCTGTAACAAATACAAAGCTCAGTTGCAAAAGGTTATTCCCAGGTGCCGCGTATTGATTTTGGTGATATTTTCTCTCCTGTTGCCAAGGTAGCTTCTATTAGATTACTTTTATCTATTGCTGCTGCTTTTGATTTTAAGGTAGAACATATGGATGTGAAGACAACAATTCTTCATGGGGATCTATAAGTGGAGATCTACATGAAGCAACCTGAAGGTTTTGCAGTGAAGGGTAAGAAAGAACTGGTATGCAAGTTAAAGAAGTCCCTGTATGGGTTAAAACAGTCACCAAGGATGTGATATCAGAAATTTGATACATTTATACGGGGACTTGGCTTCACGTAGAAGCAAAGCAGATCACTGTGTGTATTTTAAATTAATTGGTGACTATGTTATTTATCTAGTCTTGTATGTGGATGATATGTTGCTGGTTGGAAATGACAAAGAAATTATCTAGGATTTGAAGACCCAGTTGTCCTCCAAATTCGACATGAGAGATCTTGGTGCTGCAAACTATATTTTGGGCATGGAAATTAAAAGAGATCAGGCAAAGAGGAAGCTCTGGTTAAACGAAAGGAAGTATGTCGAGACAATACTGTAGAGGTTTAATATGCAGGATAGTAAACCGATGAAGGTTCCTATTCCTGTAGGTGTAAAGTTATCTGTTGAAGAGTGTCCCAAGACACAAGAAGAGGAAGAGGGCATGTCCCGTGTTCCATATGCAAGTGCAGTTGGTAGCCTGATGTATGCAATGGTATGTTCTAGACGAGACATTGCACATGCAGTGGGAGTATTGAGCAGGTTTATGTCAAAACCAAGGAAGGAGCACTAGACAATAGTGATGCGGGTTTTCAGGTATTTTCGTGGCACTAGTGATTATGGTTTGTGCTACCAAGGAAGACCAGGATTGGATAGAGTTTTGGACATTTGTGGCTTTGTTGATGCAGACTGGGCTAGATATCTAGATTAGAGAATATTTACAAGTGGGTATGTGTTTAACATATTTAGAGGTGCAGTCAGTTGGATGAGTAAGAAACAATCTGTAGTGGCATTATCAACTACAGAGGCAGAATACATGGCAGCCACTCATGCAAGCAAGGAAGCAGTTTCATTGTAGAGATTGCGTTCAAGTATGGGGTTAGTACAGGGAGCTATAAGGCTAGACTGTGATATCCAAAGTGCAATTTTCTTGGCAAAGAACCCTGCTTATGATTCAAAGACAAAGCACATTGATGTTCAATATCACTTTGTGAGGGATATGATAGAAGACAAAAAGGTGTTGCTGATAAAGGTGGACACTTTGAAGAATAATACAGATGCATTGACAAAATCTGTGAGCTCAGAAAAGTTCTCTTGGTGTAGAGAAACAATGGGAATTACAGGGCTCGATAAATGACTAAGCTCTCCTTTGGCCCCCTGTGGAAAGAAAACAACAAGTGGGAGAATGTTGGGTTGTGTTATATTCTTTCCACAACTAGCTCTCCTAGTTAACAGGGGGGTTAGAGAGGGCGCAGAGGCCCTCCTTCGTTGCACCAACTGCACATCGAGGGGGTCACAGGGGGGTTTGAGTGGGGCGGACCTACCTATGGTTTTGTACATGGTTTTCGCACATGGTTTTGAATGCGATGGTTTTCCGTCCATTGTATTGGATGCTTCGATATGTATAAATATGTATTATAACGTTGAAAGGAATATAATGAAAAATCAAGCTTGGTAGTCCGGGTTTTGGGATCCAGGGGAAAATCTTGGTGTATATGTATTTTATGTGTTATGGTCTTGCATTGTTTATTTTTTGTGTTTTAGAATTCGTATGTAGGTAATTTCTGTATGGGGTTGAAACCTACATTTTACAGGTAGCTTTTGGGTTCGCTCATGTACTTGGTGAACACATGACCAGATGTGTGTTATGATGTTGGCTTGATGGGCCCTAACCCAGGTTCAACATTAGTCAGCCAAGCAAATCCCTATAGTGCTACTAGCCCTTTCGGCACCAGTCCGTGGAAAGTGGATCAAAGTCTAACCCGAAGCAGTATGAGAGGGTGCAGGAACCAAGTTTCCACACCATGAGATGGTTGTGATGTATGTTTTTTACCATAAACCCTTCCTTCGCATAGGTCGATAAGCCTTTAGGGCTTATCGATGTACTTTCTCTTCTGTCTTTCAAAACCTCCACGAAGGTATGCGATCGTCCTTCACGCAACCTTAACCAATGACTTAGGCACTTACGCGCTTTTGTTACTATGTTATTGTATAATTTCCCGAATTATCTTAAGTCTTCACCAATTTTACCATGTAATTAAGATTATATTCATGTAAACATATACCCTTATTTTCATTCATATAATAGATATAAACGTATATATTCGTGCATCAAATTAGCATTATAACATAAACCCAGAACTTAATATAACATAATTGCATGCAATTAGTAGAAGTAAAATACACAGTAATTTCAGAATAGTTCTCTTTATTGATGATTCGAACTTCCACTACAGACTATAACTGCAAACTTCTACCCTAGGCCTCTGCACGCTTAGCTGCAAAGCCTCTTCCTACGATAAGACTCTTGCTCTTAGCTTGTTACAGACTCATCAATGACTCAAACTTACTTAGAATTGTCTTGAACTACTATCTTAGACTCCTATAAGACTTCCTTTTTATACAATCCCATTGTCCACGGACCAAGGGTGGATCTCATCAAGCCGACACAAAATATCTAAACTAAGGAAGGAAACCCGTTTTGACTCTTGACATTTTCACGCTCCGTGACCATAAAATGTGGAGACTTTAACTTCATTTATACAAAATTCGGGCTTTCTGCCCCAAAACATAGGCTTTTAGCCCCAAAAATGGCTCTTAGGGGAACTCGTTCCCAACAGGCCCCCAACACAAACATGGTGACTCACCCTCGAGTCACTCTGTTGGCATGGAGATCTTGTCACAAATACCTCCCAGCTCAACTTGTACAATTGCTACCTTGGTGGTGCACCACGTTGTTGCCCGCTTCATCTCCTCGACCAACTGCTCTGTCGGTAGCCCTGCACCATCTGACTAAATCTTCTATAGAGTCTCCTACAAACTAGCCAACTTGCCTTCAATAATGGCCGTGATAAAATAGGCCTCGTCCAACCAAGGCTTTAAGCAATTCTTCAGCACTTCTTCCTTGTTTTGAGTTGCATCTACCTGCTCTTTCAAAGCCTTAGCCTCCTGCAACTTTGCTAGCCTCTGTGTGATGGCGATAGTGTGCACTATTTTTCAAGGATCCTGTGTACGTAGCATCCCTGCAGCTTCTGAGGTGCCGGGCACTAAACTAGTTCATGCTGTGCTAGTCTGTACCTGTGATGCGTGGATCTGGAGCTTGCGTAGACTCGTCTAAATAGCACACAAAGCCTACTGTTGCTACTACTCAAACTACTGTGGCAGTTCTATGCACCGTATCTCTGATGTCATTAAGTCTTGCTCTATTAGGGTGATCGGGTCTAGAGATGTCTTGCTAGCCTTGGACTTCCTCTGTGGCCCTAATTTATCTGGATCTCGGTTGCACTTGATGCAGAATAGAGTCATCTCCAGGTCCGCTCCTACCTGCTTCGTCTGTTCATCCTCTTCTTCTGTCTTCGAGGAGGGTGACTTCTGACTCCGGTCAGAGCCACACTCCTCTTCCTCCACTTGCTCCTTTGTCTGCTTTATGGTAGCGCGCTCTACCTGGGCCTTGTCCTTAGTGTCCTTTCGTCTCTTTGGGGCCAACTGTTCCATTTTCAGCTTGGCCTCTTCCTTTTTTTGTTGCGCGGAAGACTTGATAGATCCCGTTGTCAAGTCCGAGGCAGTGCGTCAATATGTCGGCCAACAGTCGAGGACCACTGTAATCGCGTCATCTCTGGCCCAGTATGGAAGGTCATGCCACTTCTGTTCAGGGTCCTTTTGCAGACGTATTCAGACATGGTGGAAGTCGGCCTTGAATTCCACATACTCCTTTAGCTTATCAAAATTTGTTGGTGACAGCCACGGCTTGCGATTGATGGCCATATGGATGCTCATCTCCATCAAGATCTAGAAGATCTTGCTATCCTTGATCTGTTGAGGATCCTTCGTAGCCCACAGTGCAGCAAACTTCGTTGCCTCTGGTAGGTCTGATGGTACCGGAGGGAACTGGCTATCTTCGGGTAATTTCCATGCAACCGACTCTATGGAAAGCAATAGCCATGCATAGTGGAATATCTTACTATGATCTTGTGCCTTGCGGAAGTTCATGAGGAGCTCACCGTAGAGATAGCGCGCCTAGTTAAATTAAACTCCCACCGCACACTGTGATACTAAGGCTATGACTAGTGCCAGCACTTCATCGGCGCGACACGTTCACATGATCTTTCCCACCAAGATCTGTGTCGCTAATTTTATTGTGGGTTCAGAGATACTTGTGATGGTGTACCTGCACGACTTCTTTACTAGCTTGAATTTTCCCTTCATTTCCTTAGCGAGGACATGGTCACCGACCTGTTCGCCAAATGCCATGGCTGGGTATTCTCCTGAGTGCAGCAACTGCGTGATCCTATAGATCAGCATGTCTATGATGGGTATCGTCTCCTATAGCCACAAACACCCATCGTGAACCAAGCACAGTCACTGCTTTATCATGATCATCGTGATGGATGCACAATTGTAATGCAGCACCCATAACAGGTATAGCAGACCTGCCTTGTCCACAACTTTCAGCCACTTCCTCGGCTCCGAAATGGTCACTCCATTGTTTTTGTGGAAGACACGATGCATAAGTTGGTCTGTCGCTAAATGAGGGAAACGCTACGTGTCAGCTAAGTCTCAGTCTTCCAATTTTAGAAGGGGGACACGCCCTAAGTGCAGTCCCTCAAAGATAATTTGGTCTAGCAGTAGGGGTGTGTGTAGGGTGACCTTACTCTCATCAATATCCTTTGGCACCTTCGTTTTTCCCCTGCATAGAGGAATGTACTCAGGTAGCTTAGAAATGGGGTCAGGTCCCTCAATCTCAACATCCTCCATTTCCATTACAATATCCTCATCATCCATGGGGATTTATTCGACCTCTTCTTTCGACTCTAGATCAACCACCTTTCCCTTTTCCTGCGCGGTGGACTTATCGTTATGTGGGTACTTTCTAAGTGATGCAGACATCGGCTGTAGTGTCGCAGCCTACTTACGTTTCTTGCTCTTCGGACCCTCCTTGATCGGGGTAGGTCTCAGCCTAGGTGACTGTGGTTACTTAGGTACTTTAGTTGGTACTTTCGTAGTTGCAACCTCGAGGGCAGCTCCCTCTGTTGCCATGGCCACCTCTAGAATAGCTCCTTCGGCTATCATCTCTTGAACGCTCATGGTTGCTGTGGGACCTGGTCCTAGCATAATCTCAAGGATGATCTTGCGGTTGGATTCTAGAAATCATTCAAACACTGGGAAATCAAGCAGTTCTTCAAAGAATGCGCAGTTCATGCACATTAGATAGTACAACTCAAAATCTCTCAAAATGAAAAGTGTTTTCCATTGGGCAACCATCTATAATTTATAGACATTTTCGTATTCAAATCCAACCATTCCCCCAAAAATCGGTTCCTTAATGCTAGATTGGTGGCAAATTTTTAAAGATATTGCCCATAAATTCCCACTTAAACATCACCCCCCGCTCCATTTGGCTATTTTTTAATCGTCAAATCATGAAAAGTGACTTTAACGATCACTTTTAAGCTATCCTACGTGGTTTTTCCTTTGGTAGCATAGCTGCCTGCGCACTTCTGCGGGCTCTGTGACATTTCTTCATTCTGTGCAGTTCCCCAATTGTGCAGCTCTCTGACCCGGGCAGTGTAGTTTATAGTCCTGCGATTCCTTTCAGCTTCCTGGAGCACTAAGACTGTGCTCCCCTCATATAGTCACCTAGCTGGATCACCGGTGTATGCCCTCAATTGACTACCATTCACCTTCCCTGGGAAGGTTTCTCCATTCAATTTTACCAACTGAACTGCTCGACTATCGGTAATCTCCTTGATGACATACATCCCCAGCTAGTGCATCCTAAATTTCGCTAGAAATTTTTCAAACTTGTTGTCATACAACAAAACTAGATCATTTATCTTGAAGGTGCGCAATTTGATGTGCCGATCGTGCCATGCCTTTTCGTGCTCCTTTTGAACCTGTTGATGAAATCCAGCTATAAATTTGTCCTCCTCAAGTTTTGTTAGCTGTCTGAGCCTCTCTTCCAGGGCTTTGTGATCGACCATTCCTATGAATGCTGCTATGTGCAGACTAGGTACAATGTATTCCATTGGCATCACAGCTTCTATGCCATACATGAGTCTAAAAGGCGTTTATCAAGTTAGCTTCTCGCAAGTCGTTCTGTAAGCCCATAGCACCACTGGTACGTGCACATCCCAGTCATTTCTCTGAGCATTGCAAACCTTTTTCAGCATGCTCTCTAGTATCTTATTGAATGCTTCCACCATCCCATTAGCCTGTGGATGATAAGGCATACTTTTCTGATGATACACTTGAAATTTCTCTATCAAAGCACTAATTTTTTCATTAAGAAAGTGTGTACCTCGATCGCTCATCAAAATCTTTGGACACCCAAATCTCAACAGGACATTCTCAAAAATAAAGTTTGCTGCTGTTAGGCCTATATAGTCCTTCATAGGCTGTGCCTCTGCCCATATGGTCAAATACTCGGTTGTGGTGATGACGTATCGTGCACCTGTCTTCTTTCTTAGGTGTTGATTTGGCCCCATAAAGTGAATCGACCACATCTCTAATGGGTGTAACATCACTTACAGATTTAGAGGCAGCTCATCTCTCTTTGATGCTTGCCCCATCCTTTCACATGCATCGCATGCCCTACAATACGCTTTCGAATACTTATGTAGGGTCGGCCACCACAACCCAGCGCATAGAATCTTCTACGCTGTTGCTTCTCCTGCATAATGTCCTCCCTCAGCTCCTCCATGAGCCTCAGTGAGGATGCTGCTTCATTCAAAGTCAGGCACATAACGTCGCAATATTTCATCTGATCCCATTTTATACAAGTTCCTTGCAATGATAGTAAAGTCTGCTGCGTGCACCACTAATTCCTTCTTTTGCTGACTTGCATACCCTTCTAGAGTTGCTCCTATCATCAGGAAGTGTATGATATCTTAAAAGTGACTATTCGTGATGTGCACTGCAAAGAGATGCACGTCAGACAAACCTTCCTCTAAATTAGTAGGCTCTTCTCCCGTTTCAATGCATGAAAGATGATCTGGCCCTGCATTCAATCGTCCAGGTTTCACAGTGACTTAAAAATCATATTCCTAGAACAACAACAACCACCTACATATTCCCTCTCCTAACACAGGCTTGTTGACCAGGTACTTCAACACGGAATGATCTGTATACATCTTAAAGTGTCCGCCTAATAAATAGTGCTTGAACTTTTGGAGCGCGTACACCATAGCTAATCCTTCGCGTTCTTTCGTGGAATAATTTTTCTCCACTTTAGATGGCTTCCTACTTGCGAACGCTATAGGATGATCCAGTTCCCCCCTCACCGACTTGTGTCAGTACTACCCCCAGCGCAATACATGATGCGTCCACACGCACATGAAATTCCTTCTTCCAATCCGGGAAGACCAGGATCGGTGCGGTGACTGTTTTCTTTTTCAGCACATCCAAGCACTTCTGGAATTCATCATTCCAACAGAACATGACATCCTTCTTCAACATTTTTTCCATAGGCACGGTGATTTGGGCATAGCTCTTGATAAAATTTCTATAGTACCTAATATTCCCCAGTGTTGTGCGTAGTTGTTTCACACTCCTTGGCGCCTCCAATTTAATTATCACCATGATCTTCGCGGGGTCTACCATCAATCCATGTCTACATACCACATGAACCAACAAGATTCCAAAGGGGACAAAAAATAAACATTTCCTTAGATTGAGCATGATCTGATATCTCCTACATGTATCTAACATCAAGCGCAGACTTGCCACATGGCTCTTGACCAATCCAAACACTGTCCAATCATCGAATTATACTTCCAGAAATCCTTGGATGAATTCCTTGAATGTTGCAATGAATATGGCTAAAAAAATCATTGGCACATTCTTCAACCCAAAAGGAATTACAATGTACTGGAAACATTCCCATTCAGTCATGAAGGTAATCTTGCTTCTATCCTCAGGTGCAATTTTGATTTGATGGTACCCAGAGAACCCATCAGTGAAAGAGTATGCTTCTTAGCCACATACATTGTCCAATACCTCATCAGTGAACAGAGTCGGGAAAGGATCATGCACACAAGCATAATTCAATTTTATGAGATCTACGCATATCCTTATTTCATCCTTCTTCTTCTTTTCCTATACTACCATTGGGCTTACCCAATCAGATTCATATACTGGTTCAATAATGCCTGCTACGAGCATCTTATCCAACTCTAAGCAGACCTTCTCCTTACACTTCAGATTGAGATGGTAAGGCATTTTCTTAACCGGCTTCACGCCGGGTTTTAACGTGATATTCATAATGCCCAGGTCCCCTATTATCCCCTTTAGGTCTGAAAATTTTGTAGGGAACAAATCCTGGTATTCGCGGAGCAATTCAGTGACCTTATCTACTGTTGCGTCATCCCAATAGTCTCCAATATTTTCAAATTTTGGCTCTGCCTTGGTGCCAATGTTTACTTATCTAGTTTTGAGCAGCACGGTTATCTCTGGATTTTCTATCTGCGGTCCTTCATCTTCGCGATGACCTTCAATTTCTGGAATATTAATCTTTCTTGGATCCTCGTCCTCTTCTTCAACGATCACGTTATAGCATTCTTGTGCATGGCTCAACTCAGTGGCCCAATGAGGTTGAATCAAATCTATGGGGTCCTGCGGTATCATAAAGATCACTGCTTTAACCTCTTGCAGAGCTTCGTCAATAAAGTCAAACCCATCTTCAAAGTTTGTTAAAATTGGCAACCAGGGAAAAACTTCATGTGGGTCATCTTATTCATGGCTAATAATATTTTTATTAGACTCCTCTCGTCGAGAGGTGTAGGATTGATATAAAGATCATCCAATTCCGATAAGTATTCATGGAGATATGAATTTATTTTGATTATGGAATTATTATCAAGCCGACCTACAACTCATGTAGGCTTAGAAGCCCAACAGTCACATCTATTCACCCACCAACGTTGTGTATAAATATAAGAGGACTTTTCCTCATTTAGACTCACTAATCTCATCAAATCTCTCTCTCTACTGCGCAGATATGAGTCTCTTCTCTACTGCGCTGAAATGGGTCTCTCTCTCTCACACATGTGAAGCCGGAAGCTGTTGAATTTGAAGCTGCAACTGTAGAAGTAAAGATTGAATTGCGTGGCCTAGAAGATCTCCTCTTTGGAACTGTGCTATAGGATCATCTGAACCTCCTTTGAAAGCCGCAACTTTTGGTGGTGGAATGAAGTCAATCCGACGAACGGTTTGCAAGATATCGACTGCCCTAGTTTGAAACCGGACACTGCTGAAACTGAAGCTGCAACTGCAGAAGTAAAGATTGACTTGCGTGGCCTAGAAGATCTCCTCATCTGAACTGCGCTGTAGGTTCATCTGAACCTCCTCTGGAAGCCGAAATGGTGGTGGAATGAAGTCAATCCGACTGTCGGTTTGTGAGATATGGTCTGCCCTAGTTTGATAATGAAGCTGCTAATGCTGATGCTACTGATCTAGGGTTTGCTAC
The DNA here is from genome assembly GCA_031772625.1 of Pinus tabuliformis. Classification (NCBI taxonomy): domain Eukaryota; kingdom Viridiplantae; phylum Streptophyta; class Pinopsida; order Pinales; family Pinaceae; genus Pinus; species Pinus tabuliformis. The sequence continues at coordinate 1,502,799,927 of CM062819.1, read as the reverse complement.
TGCTGATATGAATCAGATTTATTGTACTATTTCTCTCTGCTGAATTATTGAAGATAAAAGAAGATTTGATCAAAGGGTTTCCCCACACATTGTGGGGTTTGTCCCTGGCTAGCTGCCACATCTTGTGTCTCTTGTCTTGGCTTGTTTTCTGTCGATTGTTTAATGTTCTATCTGCACTTTACTTTATGTACATGTGATTGCTAATCGGTGGAATATAATAAGAAAAAGAAGTAAATTGTTATAAGCATAGAACATACCATAACTTAACATGGTATTAGAGCTAAGGTGAAGACAAAGCCCGAGCAAGAGCAAGAGCAATCATTGAAGAGAAGATTGGCAAGGCTATCCTAAAAGAACTATGGGGTCCTCAACACTCTTTCCTGCCGAAGACAAGCTCCGTGAGAAAGCTAACTATCACGGATGGAAGATGTCTATTGATCTAACCCTTGAAGATCAAGGAGTGCTGGACCATGTAAGAGGCAATATTGTTGAGCCTTCATCAAATGCATCTACTGCTGCCTGGAACAAATGGAAAAATGGAGAAGTCAAAACAAAGAAGATCATCCGGGACTCTATCAACAAGCGCTTGGTGGCCTACATCTCTGATCTAGACACCTCCAAGGAAATCTATGATAGACTGGTGAGTTTATTTAAAGTTAATGATGCAAATCAAGTTTTGTTTCTTAGAAATAAGTTGAGGGAAATCAAGAAGGGTAAAGATGAAAGTATGCAAGCATACTTCTTAAGAATCATCGAGATCAAGAACGATCTCCTATCTATTGGGGAAACCATTACTGACAGAGAAATGGCACTCACAACTCTCGGAGGATTACCATCTGAATGGTATGTATTCAGGACTACTCTTCTGAACAATAATGTAATTCCTAGTTTTGAGGAATTAATGGATAGATGCATTCAAGAACAAACAAGGGTAGAAGAGCAAGAAATGCCCTTGCCTAAAGGTCCTCCTGCTGCTTTTTCTTCTCATGCTAAGAAAAGAAATAATTCTAGGTCTAAATCAAAAAGAAAGGCTGGATTTAAGGGTGGAATAAAAGGACGATGTTTCATTTGCAATAAAGCAGGTCACTATGCAAGGGAATGCCCTGATAGAAAGGACTCTCACCGTGACGATGATCAAAATCCCTCTCATGGTAATCGAAGGAATGGAAAATTCAACAACAAAGGAAAAAGGAATGCGGGAAATCAAAGAAGAGGACAGATGACCATTCTCGAAAGACCTAGATATACTTCTTGAAAAAGAAGGATGAAGTGTTCCCTTGGTTCCGACACTTCAAAGCCCTAATCGAGAATCAAACCGAAAAGAAGAAGAACTAACAATGGGACTGAATATGAATCTAATGAGTTCCATGATTTTTGTAAAGAGGCTGGCATCAAGAGGGAGACTACTACACCATATACTCCTGAACAAAATGGTTTGGCAGAAAGGAAGAACCGCACAATTATGGAAGCTGTCCGGGACATGCTAGATGATCAAAGTCTTCCTAAGTTTCTATGGGATGAAGCTGCAAACACTGCCGTATATGTACAAAATCGATGCCCTCATCAAGCATTGGGTTCCAAGACTCCTGAAGAAAAATTCACCGGTAAGAAACCTGATGTTTTTGATTTTAAAATTTTTGGAAGCCCTGTATACTTTCATGTGCCAAAAGAGAAAAGAAATAAATTGGGAGCATCTGGAAAGAAGGGAATTTTCATGGGCTATGGTGAAAATACTAAAGGCTATAGAATCTATGTAGCCGGTCAAAGGGAAGTCATAATTAGTCATGATGTCACCTTTCACGAAGATATGGCTCTCAGCAAGGTGATCAATCTTCTGACTTTGAGGAGCTCTCAAGAAGCCGACACCAGGGAACCGAAAGAAAAGGATGATGAATCAATGCCTGATGTAGAAGAACCCATGGATCCGATTGATCCTCCTCCATATGAGCCTTCCTCTTCTAGGAAGAGGCCTTCATGGCTTAAGGGGTTACTTGATGATGCTGAAGGACATGCTGCACCCTGAGGAACCTTTCGTGAAAGTAAGAAACCCATAGGTATCAAGGATACCTGACCATCATGAGCACGATCATACAAAATGAGCCTTCGTCATTCTCAGATGCCGTCAAGCATCAAGTATGGAAGGATGCTATGACCGAAGAATATGAGTCTATCATTAAGAATGATGTTTGGGAAGTAGTTCCTAGACCCCAGGACAAGACTGTTGTTACTTCCAAATGGCTTTACAAGATAAATCATGCAACAGATGGAAGCACGGAAAAGTATAAGGCTCGTTTTGTTGCTCGAGGTTTCTCCCAAAAGGAAGGTATAGACTATGATGAGATATTTGCACCTGTTGCCAGATATACGACCATCCGCTCGATCATAGCCCTTGCCGCTTCACAAGGTTGGAACCTACATCAGATGGATGTCAAGACTGCGTTCTTTCATGGCTTGATCAAGGAAGAGGTCTACGTGGAGCAACCCGAAGGATTTGAGATTTATGATCGAAAATCTCATGTATGCAGGTTGAAGAAAGCTCTCTATGGGCTGAAGCAAGCACCCCGAGCATGGTATGAGACGATCGATAACTACTTGATGAAGCTGGAATTCACTAGGAGTGAAGCCGATCCTAACCTTTACTTTAAGGTTGAAGATGACAGGCCTCTCATACTGGTGTTGTATGTGGATGACCTCCTTCTAACAGGTGCAGACCCTCTCATTCACAAATGTAAGAGGGAGCTGGCCTCTGAATTTGAAATGAAGGACCAAGGACTTGAAGTGTGGCAGAAGCCAAGGGAAATTTTCCTATCTCAAGAAAAATATGTGGTAAATATATTGGAAAGATTCGGTATGATGGACTGCAAGCTTGTGACTACCTCGAGGAACTTAACTTTTAGAAGTTATATGGTAGTGATGTCGGACCAGACTTGGGAAATGCCTCTGAGTTTCAAAAACTCATTCGCATTGTTGTTCTTGGTGAACCTCCGTCCGAACATATGTTTTGCAGTTAGCATTGTGAGCTCATATTTGGTTGAGCCTCACTGGATTGATGCCAGGAATCTTATGAGATGTCTTCAGGACACAATCTCTCATGGATTAAGATACACTACCGGAGATGTGAGACTACATGGATAGACTGATGTTGATTGGGCAAGCAGTGTGGTGGACCGTAAGAGCACTTCCGGGTACTGTTTCATCTTGGGATCTGCTTCGATATCCTGGATGAGCAGGAAGCAGAAGTCGGTGGCTTTGAGCACTGCTGAAGCAGGATATATTGTTGCTAGCATAACCTCGTGTGAGGCAGTCTGGTTGCGAAAGCTCTTCAGTGAGCTGTTTGGATTTACATTGGATACCACTTTGATTCTCTGTAACAACTAGAGGTGGGATTCGATTATTGAGGAATCCTGTATTCGTCAATTGCTCCAGCAGATAGACATCATCTGGGATATGGTAAGTCGATGAGCAAGGAAGCTCCATCACATTAAGATGATGTACAGGTTGATACACCTTGTCAAAGCCCCGAGGAAAGATCTAATATGTGATTTTCCCAAACGACTTGGAGTCGGCAAGAAACCCTTGTACAAGGGTCCTGCATGTTGCATACATTGAGCTATGATAGCTCTTAGGGCTTGCGGTTCCTACTGGAGCAACATATGACCACAGGGTGACTCACCCTCCCCTTGTGGTGCACACTGGAACAAAATGATTCGCTCTCTTGTGGGACAAGATGATTCGCTCTCTTGTGGAACAGGATGATTCGCTCTCCTGTGTAGGAGGATGATTAGTTCTCCTGTGAGGCCTGGATTGATGTGTTCTCCATGGAAATTGTAGCAGGATTGATGTGTTCTCCTGTGAGGCCTGGATTGATGTGTTCTCCATGGCAATTGTAGCAGGATTGATGTGTTCTCCTGTGAGGACAGGATTTATTAGTTCTCCTGTCGAGGCATCCTACCCATGCAGTCTTGGACTCATGGGAAGTACCTCTCATCTAATCAATGAGCAGGGAAATGAAGCTAGGGACCATAGTAGTACCGATGGACGCATCGTTGTAACTACCGTACTCCCTACGCTAGGATGACCTCCATTGATCTGGGATCAATCATACTGGTCTGGGACCATTGGTAGGAGTTGTACCATACTATGACGCTGACTTCAGGTCGGTTGAGACTGGTCTGGGATCAATGGTACATACTCTGAGACTGACTTTGAGTCAGTGGAGGATGATATTGGTCTGGGACCATTGGAGTTGTACTTACTATGACACTGACTTCGGGTCGGTTGAGACTGGTCTGGGATCAGTTGTACATACTCTGAGACTGACTTTGAGTCAGTGGAGGATGATATTGGTCTAGGACCATTGGAGTTGTACTCATTATGACGCTAACTTTGGGTTGGTTGAGACTGGTCTGGGACCAGTGGAACATACTCTGAGACTGCCTTTGAGTTAGTATGATACATCCTCGATCATTTCTTCTTCTTCATAATTCGGACAAAAGCAGAGTAGAACAGAACAATGCAAGAGCAGAGCAGAACAGAACAAAACAGTACAGATCAGTGCAGGGCAGAACAAGACAAAGCAGAACAGGAAAAATAGAACAGAGCAGGGCAACGGTCAGGCTGTACAAGGCAGTGCATTTGATGGATGAATAGTAACGACTGATAGACAGATTGCAGATGAAGTTCTCCATGGTTGAGAGGGAGTGTTAAAATTGGAAACCAGGGAAAAACTTCATGTGGGTCATCTTATTCATGGCTAATAATATTTTTATTAGATTCCTCTCATCGAGAGGTGTAGGATTGATATAAAGATCATCCAATTCCGATAAGTATTCATGGAGATATGAATTTATTTTGATTATGGAATTATTATCAAGCCGACCTACAACTCATGTAGGCTTAGAAGCCCAACAGTCGCATCTATTCACCCACCAAAGTTGTGTATAAATATAAGAGGACTTTTCCTCATTTAGACTCACTCATCTCATCACATCTCTCTCTCTCTACTGTGCAGATATGAGTCTCTTCTCTACTACGCTGAAAATGGGTCTCTCTCTCTCACACATGTGAAGCCGGAAGCTGTTGAATTTGAAGTTGCAACTGCAGAAGTAAAGATTGACTTGCATGGCCTAGAATATCTCCTCTTTGGAATTGCGTTGTAGGTTTATCTGAACCTCCTTTGAAAGCCACAACTTTTGGTGGTGGAATGAAGTCAATCCGACGAATGGTTTGCAAGATATCGACTGCCCTAGTTTGAAATCGGACACTGCTGAAACTGAAGCTACAACTGCAGAAGTAAAGATTGACTTGCGTGGCCTAGAAGATCTCCTCATCTGAACTATGCTGTAGGTTCATCTGAACCTCCTCTGGAAGCCGAAACTTTTGGTGGTGGAATGAAGTCAATCCGATCGTCGGTTTGTGAGATATGGTCTGCCCTAGTTTGATAATGAAGCTGCTAATGCTGATGCTACTGATCTAGGGTTTGCTACTGCTGATATGAATCAGATTTATTGTACTATTTCTCTCTGCTGAATTATTGAAGATAAAAGAAGATTTGATCAAAGGGTTTCCCCACACATTGTGGGGTTTGTCCCTGGCTAGCCGCCACATCTTGTGTCTCTTGTCTTGGCTTGTTTTCTATCGATCGTTTAATGTTCTATCTGCACTTTACTTTATGTACATGTGATTGCTAATCGGTGGAATATAATAAGAAAAAGAAGTAAATTGTTATAAGCATAGAACATACCATAACTTAACAAAGTTGAACGTCATTATGAGCCCCTGGCACAAAATATTCCATTTTTCAGTGCCATGGTGGAGCTCTGTCTCCAAGTACCAATTCATCAGTATCACATCTTGGGTATGACAGAACAGATGCACCCATTTAGGCTGAGGCTCCGCTCCATAATATTTAGTCCATTTGGCCAAGTGATCGTGCGGATCATTCCTCCAATCATACCTCTCTGTCATCCATACTTCTGGCTGTCCAAAGCGTATTCTCATCATCCTCCTATATTCGTGCCAGTTATTGAAACTATCCTTGTACATACCCCACCATCTCGCGAGCGTAGTACGCAGCGCCTAATCCAAGGCTTGGAAGTGATGCTTCTCTGGGACATCCCTTTCAAATGTATCCAAAAACATATCCACATTATTCAAACCATGATAAGACCGCAGATTCCTTACCTCCGATGACACACAGTGTAGCGATTTAGTCATCATATTACAACGCAACGTGGATGCTTCACGTAATCGGTTCTGCCAGTGCTCTAATTCTTCATCTGAGTCTAATGTGCAGGAACTTTCACAGTCCCATGCAATATGGCCATCCACTGTTGGATTCACCCAATCTTGATCTCACGCTGTTATATTATATATATGGTCCAAATCATCATCACTTTCATAATCATGGACTGGTTCAGAATAGCGTGGTCCTTCTGCAGGATCCAGGGGTACTACTACGTGACGTGATTTCTTTTCAAAAATCATCTTTTGCTTCTTCAGGTTAATCACCCCATTCCTGTCAGTAGCCCAATCAATCCCAATGATCTGCTAATCACCCTATGAGTGACCTCAGTTAATATTTATTGAATAAAGGTATTATAGACTCATGTGCTTGTGTGTGTCCATGTTATTTAGGCAACGGATCGATCAGATTGCAAATACACAAACATTTGAACTGGAAAAACAGTAGAGCAATATAGTAAGCAAATACAAGAACATAAGAAATTAATAAGAAGTTCACCCTATCCTCCACGGCTATGTCTCCGGTCCAGATCTCAGTGGTGGCGTTGTTTTATTGTGACTTAAGCAGAGAAATACAATGCAAGAGCTCAATGTGAGTCTCCTGAAACAGAAACTTACTTGGCAGGGTGTTTCTTGGATGCCCCAAGCCACTAGAGTACACAAAATCTTTTCCTTACCAACTCTGTGACCTTTTGGTCTACAATGGAGAGAGCCCAATGTGGTGCTCAGTCTGGACAAATCCTCTTTGGGATGGCTTGAATCTCTCAAGCTCTCTGGTGCTCGATGCTGCCTTTGGTTAGCTCGGCCCTCTGTTTTCCATTCTACTTTTTCTTCACTGTCTTCTTTTCTTCTCTGTCCTCTATCTTCGGTTCTTCCTCTCCTATGTCTTATGTTCTCTGTTCATGGCTTTAAGGCCATTCAAGCTCATGGCTGTTCAGTTCCTCTTCCACCTCCGTCGGATTGCCTACTATAGCTGTGCTTGGAGTTCCCTATTCGGTGTCATCATCAGGCTCACAGGGAGTGGCCACATGTCCTCCTGTAAACTGCGCCAGCCTGCTTCGTCGGTTCAATTCTTCGGTTACATTATGGAATGATTCTTCCTCCACCATGGCGGTCAAAGCAGACCTCAAATTCTTCTGAATCGCAGCTTATTCCTTCGTTAAATCTGGTCTTGCCATCGGGCGCGATGTCAACCTTCTAATCTAGATCCCCCAGATTCAACGCCATCCGCTCATTTCACGCAGTTGACTTGCTCGACTGTTAGCGCGCGTTGAGCGGCAATTTTCTCTCTCCTATGCTTGCCACGCATCGGCAGCTGAGTGGAATCACTCCGATTTCACCAAAACTGCTTACTGCCCAAGGAGCCCCCCATCAATACCACTAGTTTTTCGGAGCATGGGTCCCTCCTTGTCCTTTAGCCTTTTTTCCTTTTGTCCCACAGTCTTCCCAGCTCCCCATGTGATCGAGCACTCAAGGCTTCTCCATTTTGAGGGGCATCAAAAACTCCCTTTGTTTCCCGATCCGGGCCTCCCAGGGGCTAATTTCGCCTCCCGCGTAGTCTCCATGGGCCTCGGTCAATGCATTTTAACCAAGGTCCTCGGTGCTCCACGCTGGCTGCCAACTAACACTGGTTCCGAGGTGTTTTTGATCGCTGTTCTGAATTATTTGATGTCTGTCCTGACCTGGTACAACCATGGTTCTTTTGATTATTCTTCATGGATCCAATTCGGATCACGGCCTTCCCACTAAAAAGCTTTTGGACCACCAAAAGTTGGTTTTCAAGCATCGACTAAGTGAGGGTATTGTTTTCTCACTTGCCCAATCTCAATCCACTTTGCACTGCTTGGCTTTGAACCTCTGAGCCCAATCCTGAGGTACTCCACAACTCCCCTGCGTGTCATCCTCATCTTCCTGTCCAGCACTGTGCCTTCCTGCAATTCTATTATGAAACCAGCTCAAGAAAAGATAGAAAAGATAGATCAACGCCTTAGAATTCAGCCTCTTCGAGGGGGCAACCTCCTTTACATTACATAAATGAACAATTCTTGGATGATTCAAATGACAAAACCTCCTTTCTATATATAGGAGTCTAAGGAGTCACAATATAATCCAGCCGACCTAACAATAATAATATAAAGCCACAAAAATAACAATAGAGGGATTCTATGGGGCACAGAAATAACATGGGGGTAATAGGGGCACAACAATATAAATAAGGGGTATAACTACAATAGTAATGGGGTAATCACTAGTATTATAGGGACCCAACATGCCCCTCTCCTTCAAAAAAGTGTTGTCCTCAACGCTTGAGTAGTTCTGGATACTTCTGCATAAAATTCTCATCCTCCCATGTGGAATCTTCAGCGGATAAGTTCTTCCACTTGATAAGATACTCTGAAATTGATCGATTTCGTAGCTGTCGAGTTCTTGTTTCTGTGACTGCTTCCGGTTCCAATATAATTTTTCCTTCCTCGTCAAGTTCTGGCAATATTGTTTGAACTGGGAGCTTGTCACCTATAACCTTCTTTAAACATGAAACATGGAAAACTGGGTGCAATCGAGAAGCTGCAGGAAGCTCCAATTTGTATGCCATAGTACCAATCTTTTGCAACACCTTGTACGGACCATAATACTTTGGTGATAATTTATTATCCTTCTTAGCTTGCTTTAGGGACATTTGCTTATATGGTTGTAGCCGTAGGAATACCCAATCACCTACATCAAAACTTCTTTCACTGCGATGTTGATCTGCCTGTTGTTTCATTCTATTTTGTGCCAACACGAGGTTATCCTTTAAGAGTTGGAGGACTTGTTGTTGATGTTCGATGTGATGTTCCACTGCCTGAACCTTAGAATTTTCTCTTAAATATGATGTGATGGATGGTGGTTGATACCCATAAAGTGCCATAAATGGGGTCATTTTTGTTGCTGTATGGAAGGAAGTGTTATACCACCATTCAGCCAGAGGCAACCATTTGACCCATTGTGTCTGTTTATCAGATACAAAGCAACGAAGATATCCTTCCAAACATTTGTTTACTATCTCAGTTTGCCCATCAGATTGAGGATGATAAGATGAGCTATGAGCTAACTGAGTACCAAGACAAGAAAATAATTCTGTCCAAAAATTTCCAGTGAAAATGGGATCTCTGTCACTTACAATAATCTTTGGGTTTCCATGTAGCTTTTGAATTGTTTCCATAAATGCAGTAGAAACTGTACTGGCTTTAAATGGATGTGATAATGCACAAAAGTGTGCATACTTGGTAAGTCTGTCAACTACCACCATGATGACACTCTTTCCCTCAGACTTGGGTAAACCTGTGATAAAATCCATTGAAACCTCCTCCCAACGTTGGCTTGGAATGGATAAAGGTTGTAATAGACCCGGTGTCTTAATTGTTTCAACTTTATTTTGTTGGCAAACCAAACATTCCGCCACAAACTTTTGAATATCTGATTTAAGGCCATCCCAAAAAAATTCCTTCTTAACCCTGTGGTAAGTTTTTAAAAATCCTGAGTGCCCTCCTAAGGGAGAAGTGTGCAATTCCATAAGAATCTTTTGTTTTAGCTGGGAATTCTTACAGAGGTATAAGCGATCTTTGTACCATAACGAATCATTTTTCCAGCTAAATGTATCAGACGTACTGGAATCTTGTTGTAGCTTTCGAATAAGTGCCCACACTTCTTCGTCATTCTTCCATTCCTCCCTTGCTTCGTTTATCCAATCTGGTTGGATAATAGAAATGGCGCACAACAATGCTTCCACATCCTCATCCTTTCTTGAGAGTGCATCTGCCACCACATTTTGCTTCCCTTTTTTGTAGATGATTTCAAAGTCATAACCCAACATCTTTGTGACCCACTTTTGTTGCTCTTCAGAGGATAATCTTTGTTCTAAAAAGTATTTAAGGCTATCATGATCCGTTTTTACCTTGAAGTGTCTTCCCATTAGGTAGGGTCGCCATTTCTTAAGTGCATGGAGTATTGCCAACATTTCCTTCTCATAAATAGCTTTGCTTAAAAACTTTCCCTTGATTGGACGACTTTCAAAAGCAATGGGTCTTTCATCTTGCATTAGAACAGCACCAATTCCATTTCCTGAAGCATCACATTCCACAATAAAGGTTTTTGTGAAGTCCGGTGTAGCTAAGACCGGTGCTTGGCACATTGCCTCTTTAAGATGTTCAAAGGCCTTTGTTGCTTCCGGAGTCCATGAAAATGCATCTTTCTTCAATAATGTTGTTAGAGGTGCTGCTATTCTCCCATAATTCTTAACAAACTTGCGATAATACCCTGTCAACCCAAGAAATCCTCGCAGATGCTTTATGGATGTGGGGATTTTCCATTCCTTAATGGCTTTAATTTTGCTAGGGTCTACCTTAACTCCTTCATGAGATACAATATGACCCAAATATTCCACCTCCTGGACTCCAAAGAAACATTTGGATCTTTTTGCATATAATTGTTTCTCCTCCAATAGTTGTAGCACCTTGTCAACATGTTCAACATGATCCTTCCAAGACTTGCTGTAGATTAGTATATCATCAAAAAATACTAACACAAATTTTCTAAGGAATGGTTTGAAAATTGAATTCATCAAACCTTGAAATGTTGAAGGTGCATTGGTAAGGCCAAAAGGCATGACCAAAAATTCATAATGACCCTCATGAGTTCTAAATGCCGTTTTCGGAATGTCTTCAATCTTCATTCTGATTTGATGATATCCTGAACGAAGATCCAACTTGGTGAAGTAAATTGATCCATGCAATTCATCCAGTAATTCATCAATGACAGGAATGGGGAACTTATCTTTAATAGTGAGCTTGTTGAGCTCCCTATAATCCGGACACATGCGCCATGATCCATCCTTCTTGTGCACCAATACTACTGGAGCAGAGAAAGAACTTTGACTCGGTTGAATTATACCAGCCTCTAGCATTTCTGCAACCATACGTTCAATTTCACTTTTTTGGACATAGGGATATCTGTACGGCCTGATGTTTGGAGGAACACTTCCTGGAATCAGATGAATAGCATGATCATGATCACGCATAGGTGGGAGACCTTTGGGAGTCTCAAATACCTTGGAATGATTGTCCAGGACTTTTTGGAGATCTGGAGAAATAGATGATTCCAATGTGGAAACATCTAGCGAACATAATTGTGCAATTACACCTCTTTGCTCCTTTTTTAGAAGCTTTGTCATACCATTAGAGCTGATTATCTTTCCTGGTTTCCCTGCAATACCCCTTAATTCAACTTCCTTTCCTTCCGTAGAAAATTTGATGAAAAGTTCTTGAAAATTAAAAGCTATTGTACCCAAGGATTGTAGCCATTGGACTCCTAGTACAACATCAGCACCTCCCATTGGAATGGAAAGCATTGGGCTAGTCAATACATATTCTCCCATGGATAGCTTGATATTATGGCACTTTCCAGAGCAATTTATTGTTCCTCCATTTGCAATCATCACTTGACACTCTGGTGCTGGATATAGGAAGCAATTCAATTCTTTTGCTACCCTACAATGAATAAAATTGTGGGTGCTTCCTGAATCAATCAACACTATTACCTTTTTCTTCTTGATTTGTCCTTCTATCTTGATGGTTTGAGGAGTGGTAATTCCCGCCAATGCATTACAAGATATGGTCGGATTTATTTGTTCTTCATCTAGGCTTTGTTCCTGGAGTATATCTTCTTCTTTTGACCTTTCTTGCTCCTTTTCTTCTTCCTCTTCACAATCTATGTAGAATAATTTCTTCTCAGCACACTTATGACCTTTAGTGTATTTGCTATCACAACTGTAACAAAGCCCTTTTGCTCTTTTTTCTTCCAATTGTTGTGGTGTCAACCTTATAGGTTGTGGAAGACTAGGGGCAACAACACTTCCGTCTTTATAGTTGTGAGTGGTATGCTTCCTGGTTGCCATAATTTTGCTTTCCATTTTTCTTGCTAACCTGAATGCCTTCTCTAATGAATCAGGTTCCCAAAGGCGAACATCATGTTGGATATTATCCTTTAAAGACCCTATGAACACATCAATCCTATGCTCCTCTGGAATATCTTTTACCCTTATGTTCAATTTTTGGAACTCCTCAATGTGCTCCATTATTGAACCCTTTTGTTTGAGACTTATCAATTGGCTAAAAAAAGTGTTGCTTTTTGTATCCTCATAATGTGCTATCAATTCTTCCGTAAAAATTGCCCAAGTGATAAATTGTTTACGAGAGCAAAGCCATTGATACCATACAAACTGATTTGGTTCCAAATATACAGTTGCCATACGTACCTTTTGTGTGTTTTGCACATTATTGAGATCGAAGAATTGCTCCATCTGTAATATCCATGTGGCGGGATCCTTGCCATCAAACTTCCTCATATCGATTTTTGGAATATGGTGAGTCTTCGATCCAACATTAGAGTCTATGGAATCATGATTAACATTTCTTTTGTTCTCATCATGAGTTTCCTTTAGTACCCTTTCACCATTAGTGACTATTTCTTGTAGCAACTTATTCATATTTATCTTCAATTCATCCATGTCTATCTTCAAATCTATCTTCAAATCATCCATCTTAGCTTCCACGTCAATCATCTTAGCTTCTACGCCTTTCTTTGAACAATCCATCTTAGCTTCTACACCTTTCTTTAAACCATCCATCTTAGCTTCTACATCTTTCTTTAAACCATCCATCTTAGATTCTGTTCCTTTTTGTGCAAGGGACAATTGTTGCACTTGGTCTTGTAATTTTGATATATCATGTTGCATTTCTTCCTCTTCTTCATGAGTCATGCTAGAGCTTTCAGGTTCCTTACTAGGTGTTTGCATTTTCTTTCCTCGGGGCATCAGTTACCGATAATAATGCTCTACTATGCCCTTTGAATTCCTTCAAAATAAATTTTCAAAACAAGCTTAAGCAAAAATTTAAGAAAATCTACACACCTTTTTTCACTTTGTAGGAGCTCGATATTGCCTCTGATGTATCTCTGTACTTTCCAATCATCTAGTTCTGAATTTGTGACCTGTAGTAGCCCTCTGTGTCCTCTTTCCAATGCCACAAGTCTGACCCAAATTGGATTCTCCAAGGAAGAGTTATGTGAAATCTCCCACAGTGACTTTCTTATAGACTAGTTCAGTAGAGCGAACTTGTACGACGTGCCACGAGTCACTGTTTCTACCTTTGGATCTGAAACATGCATACAAGAAACTATAGTCCGTTCTCTTTCTGTACCTTTTTATGAAATTTCAATCTGATCCTCAAAGAGAAAGTTATGACGATTTTCCCCAGGTCACCTGTTTTGAATGTAATTCAGGAGTCTGCAAAAAGACCAACTTCCTCAGATCATATCTCCGAATATATCACGCGAAAAGCTCTGAAATTCGGACCCAAGGTTCAGCGCCAATTCTTCTCAAATGGGTTTTTTTTGTGACTTCTGAAACGTCACAGAAAAAAAGTTATAGTGAAAATTCCACGATGACTTGTTTGGAGCAGCGAAACCCTAGAATCCAAAGCTCTGATACCAAATGTTATGAAACCAGCTCAAGAAAAGATAGAAAAGATAGATCAACGCCTTAGAATTCAGCCTCTTCGAGGGGAAACCTCCTTTACATTACATAAATGAACAATTCTTTGATGCTTCAAATGACAAAACCTCCTTTCTATATATAGGAGTCTAAGGAGTCACAATATAATCCAGCCGACCTAACAATAATAATATAAAGCCACAAAAATAACAATAGAGGGATTCCATGGGGCACAAAAATAACAACATGGCGGTAATAGGGGCACAACAATATAAATAAGGGGTATAACTAGAATAGTAATGGGGTAATCACTAGTATTATAGGGACCCAACAAATTCATTAAGATATTCAGGTAGCAGGTCATTGATAGAAGGCAATTGACTCTGCTCTTCATGGTCGTCAATCATTGAAGGTTTAAACAATCTCAAGCAATCTACATTTACGACTGAGTATATATGCATGTAAGCTGGTAGATCAAGGCAAAAATCATTTTCACCAATCTTCTAAAGTATATTGAAGGGTCCATACCTGATAGGCTTTAGCTTTTTACCTTCACCTTGTATCCTGTCCTTACTGATATATAGGCAGACCTGGTCACCAACCTGAAAACTATGCTCCATCCGATGCTTGTCATGCCTAGCCTTGTACTTGGCTTGGCTCTTTTCAAGCTGTTCCTGTACTACCCTGTGGATCTCCTGGATCTATTCAATGAACCTAGTTGCCCTGTCCACATCACTGTGTCCATCAACCATGGTATCTTTACCAAAGACAAAATCCAAAGGAGACCTTGGTGTGAAACCAAAACAGGTCTCAAAAGGAGATCTTTGTGTAGAAGAATGTTTTTCTCTATTGTAAGCATGTTGCACATAAAAAAAATGTTCATCCCAAAGCTTAGGATGTTTACTACAATATTCTCTCAGTAATTGGATCATTGTCCTGTTAACTACTTCTATTTGGCCATCAGTTTGTGGATGAAAATCTATGCTTTTCTTTAATTTGGTGTCCATCAGTTACCACAGACTTGACCAAAACTTCCCCACAAATCAAGTGTCTCGATCAGATACAATAGAAGTTGGTAATCCAAAATGAACCCATACATGTTCAAAGAACAATTTTGCAGTCTGTTCAACTATAATATGTTTATTACAAGGTATCAAAATACACATTTTGCTGAACCTATCCACAACAACATATAGATAATCATGACCTTTCCTAGATTTATCCAGTCCTCCAACAAAATCCATGGAAACACTTTCTCAAGGGTGAGAAGGTATTGGTAAAGGAGTGTACAAGCCTAGTTTTCTGTTACTGGGCTTGCTTTTAGCACACATAGCACACCCTCTTATATATCTAGAAACTGTCTCATTCATTTTTGGCCAATAACAAAATCTTTGCAGCTGTGCAACAGTTTTACTTACCCCAAAGTGACCTGATATTAGAGAAGTGTGTGCTTCCCTAATTATATTTACTCTCTCAGTTTGTGGAATGCAGAGTTTCCCACAATGATATAAGAGTCAGTCCTTCACATGATAATCCAATTCTTCTACTCTTTTGCCTTGACTCAAAGTTGCATATACATCTTTAAAGTCCATATCTTGAGCATATTGTTCAATGTAGCTTTCATGTAGTACAGAATTATGCTTAAGTATGGTAGATGCATTTATAATGGGTCTAGATAACATGTCTGCAACTTTGTTATGTATGCCCTTTTTATATCTGATGACTAAATGAAACTGTTGTAGAAAACCCATCCATTTGTAGTGTCTTGATTGCTGCAACTTAGTTTGGGAGTGTAGATATTGAAGTGGTTGATGATCAGTATGTATTACTATCTCTTTGCCCATTAAGTAATGTTTCCACTTTTTCACACTCTGAACTAATGCATACAACTCTTTATCATATGTAGGATAGTTAACTGCTGCAGGATTAAAAGTCTCAGAATGATAGCATATGGGTTAACCATACTGTGTCAACATTGCTTCCATGACATGGTCACTGGCATCAGTTTGGATCTCAAATGGTCTTTGCAGATCAGGCAGTGCTAGTACAGGTGTTGTACTAATCTTTTCTTTCAAGGTGTCAAAGGATTTCTAATCTTTTCCTCCCCACTAAAACACCTTGTTCAATCCCGTTAAAGCATGTAAGGGAGCTGCAATTGAGGAAAAGTTAGAAATGAACTTCCTCCAATATTGTGCTGCTCCTAAGAAGCTTCTCACTTCTGTAGCAGACTTGGGTTTAGGCCAGTTTACAATGACTGCCACTTTAGAGGGATCTATTTTCAATTCACCACCCCCTACTATATGACCCAAGTAATTTAGAGATGTTTTTCCAAATTCACATTTTGAGAGTTTAACATAAAGTTTTTCTCTTTTCAAAACATCTAGTGTCTGCTTAACATGCTTTAAGTGTTCTTCCCACATTTTACTAAAAATCAGAATGTCATCCAGGTACACAATAAAAGGTCTGAGTACATCATTCATTAATCTCATGAAAGCATCAGGAGCATTAGCTAAGCCAAAAGGCATAACCAACCATTCATACACTCCTTGCTTTGTTTTGAAAGAATTCTTCCATGCATCTTGCTCTGCAACCCTGACTTGATGGTATCCATTGTGCAAGTCTAGCTTGGTGAAATAAACAAATTCTTTTAATTGATCTAAAAGATCATCTATGCGAGGAAGGGGATAACGATTTTTTATTGTTATCTTATTCAGTGCTCAGTAATCAATACACATTCTCCACGAGCCATCTTTCTTTCTCACCAAAATGATTGGTGACCCACATGGTGATGTGCTAGGCCTGATGAATCCTTTCTCAAGCAACTCCTACACCTGCTTCTTGATTTCAGCATTCTTTAAAGAAGACAACCTGTACAATCCAATGTTAGGCAATGGAACATCTTGCTGCAAAATAATATCATGTACTATTCCCTTTTTGGGTGGCAGACCTTTAGGTTCTTTAAATAAGACATCATACTCTGAAACAACCTTTTCTATATCAGCTTGTTGTTCAGCATTACAACCCTCAAATACATTGGTTTTATCAGGTTTATTTTCCTTTACAACCATCAATAAGAATTGTTTGCATGAATTTATCATTCTTTTCATCTGCCCTGAGTTTATGAGAGTATAATTATTCTTGAGCTTATGAGCTCTTACAAAGTATTCGATTCCATCTTTAACAAGTAGATACTTGTTCTCAGTGCTATAGAAAATATCCTTTCTATCATACAAGTAAGGACTTCCTAAAACAACTCCACATATATCCAAAGGAATTATGTCTAACTCCACCTCATCTACAAATGTTGACCCAAAAGAAAACTTGAGTTTGCATTGTCTAGTCACTTGTAGTTGTGCTTTATCATTCAACCATCCTGACGGGTATGGTTACTTATGAGGTGTAGTTGCTAATCCCAATTTCTTTACAATTGCTTTAGAAATCAAATTTACTTGTGAGCCACTATCAAACAAAGTATCAAGCTTTTGATGTTTGGAAATAATTCAAATATGGAAAAGCTCATGTCTTTTTCTCTCATTTTCTTCATCAATAACAGATTGAGCAGAATTACTAGTAGATGCCTCAGAATTCTTACCTTTTATACCTGTGGCTACAATAGTTGTTTCATCTCTCGAGTCTGACACCAAATCTTTCTAAATAGCTACAGCAATCTTCTTCTTCTTGCCCTCAGACTTCTTAGGCCTCAGCTCTGGATGCAGAATCCAACAATGCTCATCATCATGCCCATCCTTTTTACAGTGAGTGCATAAAGCTTTTCTTTTCTATGCAGTGTTTGCCTTCCTTGCTTTCCACTTCTGCTTTCTTTTGTCCTTGCTCTTGCTTGTAGTGGGTTGGGATGGTCCCCCAACTTCTGGATTTCCATTCTTTCCTCTAGCTTCTAGACAAGTACCTTCTACAGATACCTCATCTATACTAGTGGGATTAAACATGGGGATAGTATGCCTCATGTAGCTGTGTAGACCACCAATGTACTTCAAAAGAGTCTATGGTGAGTCTAATGAGATCCCTAGAATCAATGCTCTCTTTATAAATTCTTAAGTATACCCTTGCACACTTTTCCCTTTCAACTGCCGAAGAGTTTGCGAACTCATCATGGCTTGTTGCATGTAGGCCAATGGATAGAATTGCTTCTTGATTGCAGAAACAAAGTCACTCCAGATAGAGATAGTCTTACCATGTCTTTTCATATCAGCTTGGGTTCTGCCTTCCCACCAAACCAAGGCAATGCCTCCTAAGCATAGGCTTTCTAGCTGAATCTTGCTCTTGTCCAAGTCTATGTTCTGTACACTGCAATACACATCAATTTGTCTAATCCAATTGTCCAGCTTTTCAGCATGTAGCTCTCCATCATATATAGGAAAGTCAAATTTAACATCTAGCTTCATCAAAGATGCTTTCTTATCATGCACAAGGCTATTAGGAGGTGTGAGAAAGCTTTCCTATTTCCCTTTTCCTTTTAAGTGGTCATGGGAATGAGACTCATCTTCTTCTTATCTTGTTTAGAACCCGAGGAATCTTGATCCTTATGCTTTCTAAAGTCCTTATACATTTCTTCTACTATAGAATTTATAGCTAGGAAACTTTCTAGCAATTGAGGGTTTGGCCCCATAGAACCTTCCTCTGACATTGTCTTCCGAGGATAGACTCTCCCAATTTTAGGATTAGTTTCGAACAACTCTCCTTCTCCTAATTTAAGCTTTGATCTAGTGAGCATTCAACAACTAAACCAACACAAGTTTGTCTAACCTTACAACCTAAAGCTCTGATACCACTTGATCTGATAATCACCCTATGAGTGACCTCAGTTAAAGATTTATTGAATAAAGGTATTACAAACTCATGTGCTGGTGTGTGTCCATGTTATTTAGGCAACGGATCGATCAGATTACAAATACGCAGACATTTGAACTGGAAAAATAGCAGAGAAATATAGTAAGAAAATACAAGAACACAAGAAATTAATAAGGTGTTCACCCTATCCTCCAATGCTATGTCTCCGGTCCAGCTCTCAGTGGTCACCTTGTTTTATTATGTCTTAAGTAGAGAAATACAATGCAAGAGCTCAATGTTAGTGTTCTGAAATGGAAATTTACTTAGCAGGGTGGTTCTTGGATGCCCCAAGCCACTAGAGAACACAGACTCTTTTCCTTACCAACTCTGTGACCTTCTAGTCTACAATGGAGAGAGCCCAATGTGGTGCTCAGTCCAGACAGATCCTCTCTGGGATGGCTTGAATCTCTCAAGCTCTCTGGTGCTCGATGCTACCTTTGGTCAGCTCGGCCCTCTATCTTCCGTTCTGCTTTTGCTTCACTGTCTTCTTTTCTTCTCTGTCTTCTGTCTTCGATTCTTCCTCTCCTATGTCTTCTTTTCTCTGGTCATGGCTTTAAGGCCATTCGAGCTCGTGGCTGTTCAGTTCCTCTTCCACCTCTGTCAGATTGCCTACTGTAGCTGCGCTTGGAGTTCCCTGTTCGGCGTCATCATCAAGCTCACAAGGAGTGGCCACATGTCCTCCTGTAAACTGCCCCAACCTACTTTGTCGGTTCAATTCTTCGGTTATGTCGTGGAATGAGTCTTCCTCCACCGTGTCAATCAAAGCGGACCTCAAATTCTTCTGAATTGCGGCTTATTCCCTCGTTAAATATGGTCTTGCCATAGAGTTCGATGTCAACCGTCCGATTTGGATCCCCCAGTTCCAACGCCATCCACTAATTTCGCGCGGTTGACTTGGTCGACCATTAGCACATGATGACCGGCAGTTTTTTCTCTCGTCCACCTGCCATGTGTCGGCCGCTAAGTGGAATCACTCCGATTTCACCAAAATTGCTTACCACCCAAGGAGCCCCCGATCAATACCGTCGGTTTTTCGGAGCACGGGTCCCACCTTGTCCTTTAGCCTTTTTTCCTTTTGTCCCACGATCTTCCTGACTCCCCATGTGACCAAGCGCTCGGGGCTTCTCCATTTTGAGGGGCGTCAAAAACTCCCTCTGTTTCCCAATCTGGGTCTCTCAGGGAATAATTTCGCCTCCTGCGTAGTCTCCATGGGCCTCGGTCACAGCGCTTTCGTCGCTCCACGCTGGCTGCCAACTCCCACTAGTTCCGAGGTTTTTTTTATTGTTGTTCTGAATTCTTTGATTTCTGTCTTGACCTGGTACAACCATGGTTCTTTTGATTATTCTTCATGGATCCAATTCGAATCACCCAAGGAGCGCAGGGTAGGGGTTGTCGTCATCCATAATTTCTATTACTTCAAATTCATTCAATGATCTCATGCCTTCAATATGTACAGTCACTCCCTGCAGTCATCCCATGGGGATGACCTTCTGCTGATTTTCCATCCTTAACTGAATTGGAGACCACTGCAGCGCAGGTCTCCCCATCCGCTCCCATGTCTGCTTAGGAAAAACATTCGCGTCAAAACCTAGGTCCAGAATAAAATGATACATTTCATATTGTCCTATATGCGTGGAGAGTTTCATCTCACGTCCTGTCCTTGCCTTATTCTTACCAATATTTCTTACTATGCACCGTTCACTAGGAGCAGTTTCTTTCACAATGCACCTATTTATCAATTCCTGTAATCCCTTTATAGCCTTGCTATCATGCAGCAGCTTCATGAAGGTCTTTAAGAAGGTAGTAAGCATAGAAGGATCCTTTTCTTCAGTGGGATTATCCTAGCTTTCTGAGGTAGAGGCCTCAACGAAGCTTTTCTTTGCTTCCATAAACGTTTCGCGTGCACATTCCAGATCCAATTCAACCTTCTTCTTAGGAGCTTTGCAGACTCACGTACTCTCTTCAAGATATTTCCTCTTATCTTCGTCGGTTGTAACTCTGCTTCACAGTACTATATTCACGTTCGCGTCCTCTTCGCGAGGCTCAAGCCTCATCATCTGCAGGTTCTATGTTGGTTCCGGAGGCTGTGCCCCCTTCTCACTTATCCTTGTTAGTAGCACAGGACAATCTTCAGTCTCGTGGTCTAACTGAGTAGAGTATTGACATGACAGTCGTGTCAGGTTAGTACATTCTCATGCGTAGTGTCCTGGTCCTCCACAATTATAACAAATCACCTATCCTCGACCTTTGCCAGGTCCTCCTCTGCCTTGGCCTCATCCACACCCTTAAACGCCTGTTCGCACTACCCCAGCGCCTTGATCAGGAGGCCATGCTTCTGCCTGAACTCTATAGGTGGGTGTTTTTTCCATCATCAACTCATAACTATGACAATTGCGCTCATCGTTACCCACTAATTGATAGAAGTTGCAGAAACGTTGTTGCAGTGTTTGTACAAACTTCTGCAGCAAGTGGCAATTTTCAGTCACATGTTTCCCTACTACCTGACATATAGCACACCATAGTGTAGGCCCTGTGCTTGAATCGGCTTGAGCTTCCAACCTCAGAGGTATCAATCCTCTTGCTGCGACATAATTCGCAAAGATCGGGTAGTGGTCCTTGTCATGCCCCTGACCTTTGTATTTCAGGCACCATACCTCTTCGCGCACCTCTAGCCAAATTGTCTTATCATTCTTCAGACTCTGCATTTCTAGGAAATGTTTCTGCAACTATGCATGAATTTGTTGAACCCCCAGATTCAGATCCTGCATCAGTGTTTCATGCTGTCTCATTGCAATTTCCAAAGCTTCTGCCTGGGTGTTTCAGGGAAAACTAGTGTCGATTCAAACTGCTAATCCCACTAAGATGGGTAACTATCTTAGAAATAAACAATCAAAGCCTTTCGAGAGTTCCTTTAAGTGTGATAGATTAGAGGGAAGAAAAGAGGACCAACCTGGATCTCTCGCTTGGATCCTTGCTTGATTTCTCTCTCCTTTTATAGAATTTACCACCCCTCTCCTACTTGTCCCACTTCAAAGAGTACCTGTAGAGTGAAAGTAAAAAAAAACCATCAAATCATCTCCATCTAAATAATCATAAACAATGCAGAATCAGAAACACATTGACCATACAATTGCATTCATAAACAATAAGATTCATAAACACGTGATTATATGGAGGAAAACTCAAAGAACTTTATTAATAGTGAAAGAGAGGATTACAACCCAGTTGTCTGATCTAGCATCATCCTCCCAGTGTAGAAGCCCTCTTCAACTCATGTATAAGCAAATCACCCAACAATGCAATGTCTCTTCTCATAGATAAACCAATAGAACTTCCTTACAAAATACAAAATTCTAGCCTCCAGATCTCTTAGATGAGGGATCCATTTATAGATGTCTTGCAAGGGTGTGAGTTAGCTCTGGGTTTTTTATTAGTGTCATTCCACTGATAGTTCTTGGTTCCACTTGGAGATTTCATTGATCTCTTACTCATCCCTGGATGAATTCAGAGAGGCAAGTGTCACAGGAGAAGTTTCTGGGAGATTCCATGGTCATCCACTTAGCAAACTGTCTCTGCCATTTGTCTATTCTCGCTCATCGCACCCCAAAGAAGGCCATTTTAGTATGCATCACACCTAGCTAGTGTGGCAGCCAGTATGCATCGCACTTTGACCATGGAGCAGTCAGTATGGTCCAGTTTTGGCTAGTTTTGAGTAGTTTTCAGGTGGAACTTCTGGGAAATGATGTAATTAGTTGACCATGATCCTTTAGGGTATGAAACAACACTTTTAGGGACTAAAGAGCCCTTAGTTTATGGACATATGAGTTTTGGGTTGTAGTGCCCAAATATGTCTATAACACTGGGTTGCAATCTTTTGCTGTGATAGCGCAACCCTTAGGTGAGGCAGGAGCGAGGCCACAAACCATTCGTGGTGCTTCCCATTTGTCAAATTCATATTAGCTTCATGGATCATGCACTTCAATATTTGGTCAAGCTTCCAGGGTGTCTCACTAGCTTTCATTGTGATATCCTTGAATCCCACAATGGATTGCACTTTAGAGTTAGGTCTACTGAATTCCTTATTCAACGTAGTCTAGATATCTGTCTACAAGGACGTTGGGCTACCAGTGCAGTACTTAATGTACCACATTAGTGCATGGTCTTGCAAGGCACTAACCAACGTCGCTTTCTTCATTTGATCATCTGTGATACCTTGGGCTTCCCATACAGACTTCGCGACGAACCAAAACTGGTCCGAGTTTTCATTCCCTAGGCCCTTAAACACCAGTAGCTTTATTGAATTCGCCATACTGAATGTTGGTGGAGGTGGTGGTGGTGTGGGCGATGGTGTAAGTGGTGGAGGTGAAGATGGAGGTAGTGCGGGTGGATGTGGTATTCGCGGGAACCCCTGTCTTATTAGGTGAATGACTCTCTGAAGAGAGACCTGTGTTGTTTCTTCGTCGTCACTTAGAGGAGGTTCAATCAATAGGCTATACTCAGGACATTTTCTTCCTCTCTCCCTGAAATTCCTTCCACTTCACGTAGCCTCAAACATCAAGGTAACTACATAACCTACTTTTCACACAAGAGCATCTTAATCCAAGTATTTAATGATTTCAAATACTTACCTTGTGGCCCCTTGAAGAAGCAGTGCTCTACTTCACTGTAACTGACCGAAGTATCGACTGCTAACTCTGTCACAAATCCTCCTATGATACGATCAAGCCAATGATTGAAAGCGCGCCCAATCTTATCTTCAGATGCTTCCAATCTTCGTAGCAACTCTGGTGTCCAGATAATTGGACCGTCAAGCCTCCACCTCCCTTGGCTACCCGCTAACTTCATGATCCACTCGTATAATTCAACTGGGAAGGAACAGAAGAAGATCCCATGTATCTCTGTGTCCAGATATCTATGCAAGCACTCCTCCTTTGTCTGTCGTGGGTTCCTATTTTCTTGTGCCATGAATTCGTGGATCTTTCTATCCAACCAATCTTCAATCTCTTTCTTTGTTGGATTCTAGTGTTGTAACATCACACATCTCTCATGCACATCCTGGTCTCGGCAACAGAACAATTTGTTGGCTTTATGGGCCCTGACCCAGGTTCGGCATTAGTCAACTAAGAAAAACCCTACACTACTTGCCATTTTGGCATCAGTCCACAAAGCGTGGACCAAAGTCTCGCCCGAAGTAGTATGGGGAGATACAAGAACCAAGATTCTGCACCCTGACATGGTTGTGATATCATTTTTATACCTTAAACCCTTCCTTCACGCAGGTCGATAAGCCTTTAGGGCTTATCAATTTACTTTCTCTTCCGTCATTCAGAACCTCCGCGAAGGTATAGATCATCCTTCACGCAACCTTGACCAACGACTCAGACACTTACGTGCCTTTGTTACTCCGTTATTGTATATTTTGCCGAATTATCTTAGGTGTTTGCCAATTTTGCGATGCAATTAAGATTATCTTCACGTAAACGTATATCCTTATTTGCATTCATATAACAGATAGAAATGTATATATTCGCGCATCAAATTAGCATTATAACATAAACCCGGAACTTAATATGACATAATTGCATGCAATTAGTAGAAGTAAAATACATAGTAATTTCAGAATACTTCTCTTTATTAATGGTTCGAAATTCCTGTACAGACTCTGACTGCCCTACGTACACAGTTGCAGGGGTCCACACACTCAGTTGTGGACTTCTTCCCTAGGCATCTACACACTCAGCTACAGAGCCTCTTCTTATGCTAAAACTCTTGCTCTTAGTTTGTTACAAACTCATCAATGACTCAAACTTACTTAGAACTTTCCTGAACTACTATCTTAGACTCCTCTAAGACTTTCTTTTTATACAATCCCATGGTCCGCAGAACAATGGTGGATCTCATCAAGCCGACAAAAGCTATGTAAACTAAGGGCGGAAACCCTTTTTGATTCTTGACATCTTCATGCTCCGCGACCACAAAATGTGGAGACTTTACCTTCCTTTACACAAAATTCAGGTTTTTTGCCCCAAACTTAGGCTTTTAGCCCCAAAAATGGATCTTAGGGGAACTCGTTCCAAAAATATGCATTTAAATAGCTTAGTTAAGCAATGGTTAGGCCTACCAAGTTGTATTGGAAGGCGACAAAGCATGTGTTGAGATACCTCAAGGGCTCTTCTTAGTATGGATTATGGTATAGAAGGAGAGAGGGAGTGAAGCTTCAAGGCTTCACTGATGCATATTGGTCAGGGAGTCCAACCGACAAGAAGAGAACATTAGGAGGGATCTTATCTTCAGATGCTTCCAATGATTGAAAGCACGCCCAATCTTATCTTCAGATGCTTCCAATCTTCGTAGCAACTCTGGTGTCCAGATAATTGGACCGTCAAGCCTCCACCTCCCTTGGCTACCCGCTAACTTCATGATCCACTCGTATAATTCAACTAGGAAGGAACAGAAGAAGATCCCATGTATCTCTGTGTCCAGATATCTATGCAAGCACTCCTCCTTTGTCAGTCGTGGGTTCCTATTTTCTTGTGCCATGAATTCGTGGATCTTTCTATCCAACCAATCTTCAATCTCTTTCTTTGTTGGATTCTAGTGTTGCAACATCACACATCTCTCATGGACATCCTGGTCTCAGCAACGGAACAATTTGTTGGCTTTATGGGCCCTGACCCAGGTTCGGCATTAGTCAACTAAGAAAAACCCTACACTACTTGCCATTTTGGCATCAGTCCACAAAGCGTGGACCAAAGTCTCACCCGAAGTAGTATGGGGAGATACAAGAACCAAGTTTCTGCACCCTGACATGGTTGTGATATCATTTTTATACCTTAAACCCTTCCTTCACACAGGTCGATAAGCCTTTAGGGCTTATCAATTTACTTTCTCTTCCGTCATTCAGAACCTCCGCGAAGGTATAGATCATCCTTCACGCAACCTTGACCAACGACTCAGACACTTACGTGCCTTTGTTACTCCGTTATTGTATATTTTGCCGAATTATCTTAGGTGTTTGCCAATTTTGCGATGCAATTAAGATTATCTTCACGTAAACATATATCCTTATTTGCATTCATATAACAGATAGAAATGTATATATTCGCGCATCAAATTAGCATTATAACATAAACCCGGAACTTAATATGACATAATCGCATGCAATTAGTAGAAGTAAAATACATAGTAATTTCAGAATACTTCTCTTTATTTATGGTTCGAAATTCCTGTACAGACTCTGACTGCCCTACGTACACAGTTGCAGGGGTCCACGCACTCAGTTGTGGACTTCTACCCTAGGCATCTACACACTCAGCTACAGAGCCTCTTCCTACGCTAAAACTCTTGCTCTTAGTTTGTTACAAACTCATCAATGACTCAAACTTACTTAGAACTTTCCTGAACTACTATCTTAGACTCCTCTAAGGCTTTCTTTTTATACAATCCCATGGTCCGCAGACCAATGGTGGATCTCATCAAGCCGACAAAAACAATGTAAACTAAGGGCAGAAACCCTTTTTGATTCTTGACATCTTCATGCTCCGCGACCACAAAATGTGGAGACTTTACCTTCCTTTACACAAAATTCAGGTTTTTTGCCCCAAAACTTAGGCTTTTAGCCCCAAAAATGGATCTTAGGGGAACTCGTTCCAAAAATATGCATTTAAATAGCTTAGTTAAGCGATGGTTAGGCCTACCAAGTTGTATTGGAAGGCGACAAAGCATGTGTTGAGATACCTCAAGGGCTCTTCTCAGTATGGATTATGGTATAGAAGGAGAGAGGGAGTGAAGCTTCAAGGCTTCACTGATGCATATTGGTCAGGGAGTCCATCCGACAAGAAGAGAACATTAGGAGGGATCTTTAGTACTCAGTCAACATATTGGGTTAGTGACAATTTCTTGGTACATAAAGAAACACAGATCAATTGCACTCAGTTTGGTAGAGGCAGAGTACATGGCTATGAGTCAGACAACATGTGAGGCCATCTGGATGAGGAAGACCATGGTTGGCTTTTTTGGTTAGTGGATGGATCCAACTATGATTTACTGTGATAATCATAGTTGTCTCAAACTATCTGAAAATCTAGTTTTTCATGATCGGTCCAAGCATATTGGTATTTGATATAATCATCTCAGAGATTGTGTATTGAGGCGGATTTTGTTGTTAGAGTAAATTCCCATGGAGGAGAAATATGTTGACATTTTGACAAAGGAATTGTGAAGAGGTAAATTTGTGTTTCACAGAGACAGGATCAGGGTAGCTGATAATCCCCTTCTTGTTGAGAGGGAGTCTTGAGAAATGGCAACAAGAAATTCCATTTTAATTTGTCCTTGAATTAAACTGAGAATTAAAATCAAATGATATTCTCATAGCAACTTGTAAATGGTTAATTAAGTTTAATTAACTTAATTAGCTTAACAATTTTGAGTTGGAAGTATTTATGTAGTCATGTAAATGTTCTCCCTAAGTTTTAGGGGTCCAGTATGAGTTTAAATTCAGTTGGAAATTAGATCACTCAGTTTACTGTGTTAAGATCAGTTAAATTAGTTCTAAATTGTTTTTGGAACTAATATAGGACTAACAATCAGTTGGTGTACTAATGCATCCACTAGTGCTACTCCAGTTAATTGAAGATCCCCTCGTGAGAAACTCATGCATGTAAGTTCAGAGAAAGACCCGGTTGAGACTAGAGTGCAGGGACAGTGTACTCAGTGGTATTATTTACTAGACTGTAAATATCATGCATGCATCAAAGATTAATCATATGTTTGGATTGTGCACTTTTGGAAGCATGAATTCCCTTTAAATACATGATATTCATCCTAGGAATAATGCAAGAGATTAGGGGATTGGAGTGTTGAAAAATTGGCTAAGTGTTGGCCAAGAGCTTTCTTGTGAGGTGAGAGATTTGAGCATACTTGTGTGGAATTTTTCTAGTGAGAACAAGATTTGTATCTTCACTTATATTTCCGATATATGAAATACAGATAGTGGGGTTTTGAGCAGTGGAATTCTCTAGACACATAGTTTTTTATGTGCCATTGATTTATCTTCTTCTTGTTCATATTGTTTTCATCGATCTATTGGCTTCTGCTAGTTGAAAGTAGAAGTAGATTCTTGTCCTATCCTTCAGTACATTGCATGAGCTTGTGAATCTATAGGATTTTCTACATCGTTCTATGGTGGAAAAATAGGTAAAGGAGTAGAGAAAAGTGGCAGAACTATCAGTTTGGTAGCGAAATAGGCAGTCAAGCGATAGTTAACTATAGACAAAAATAGAAAACCACAACTAAGACCTGTTCAAAAGGCCAGAATGGAAAATTTAGCAGAAAAACTCAGTTTAACTTACAAAGGATGGTTGTTGAGGTCACATAACTTGGATAACCTATCTAGAAGACTAAGATCAATAGGAAAAAGGACAAAATAAGGAAGCATGCATCAATCAAATAAAATAAATAGAAGCCAAAAATAGCAAGTGAAATTCTTTATAAGCACATTTGATCAAGAAGAATACACGCAATTTTTTTTTGAGACACATCTTTTGGTGTAGCAAGGTGTTGTTATGGTGAAGGTGAATTTTGAGTGATGATTGAGATATAATTGGTTTTTGATAGAAGGAATTCATTGATCCTAGTGTGAAAGTCGATGAAAGATAGAACAGTGAGTGTCTAAAGAAACTCGTAGCTTTCTAGTTAGGGGTTGGTGCTCCTTCTAGTGGGTGTTGGAGAATAGATGGGATTGTAGCTCCATTCAATTGTAGCTAATAAATTAGGGAGTTGTAGCTTACTATTGGTGGTAGCTAGGGAAATGGTAACAACAAGTTATGGCTTTCCCTATGAATGAATTGAAGAGAATTTTTGAAAGTTACTTGATCTTTTGTGTTCCATTTTGATTGTTGACATTAATCTATGTTATGGTTATTTAAGTTATTGTTGAAGTATTTAATGATGCGCAGAAAGTAAAACAAATTTTTATTTTGGTTAATTTCCTACACTACTGATTCACCCAACCCCCCTTAGTAGTGTCCTCGTTTCCAACAATTGGTTTCTGAGTCGATTACCTCAAATTAAGCTAAAAATTGGAAGAAAGATCAAGGACCATGAAAAACCAGGAAGGAGGTTTTACCAATAAGGAACCTATGTTAAATGAAATAAAGTATGTGTTTTTGAAAGTGAGGACGAGGTCCTAAATTCAATCACTTGGAGCTAATGTATGGAATGATATGGAAGAAGAATATAAAATACATCCACCAGTGGTTACCAAAGTTAAAAAAATGGAGTTCACATGCAATTATAAAATAGTGCATGCCTTTCTTGCTGGCCTACTTGAATCAAAACATGTCAAGGTGATGGAATGCACATCTGCAAAAGCAATGTGGGGCAAGATGAGCAACTACTGTGAAGGAGACATCAAGGTAAAGAAAGATAAACTCCAAGGTTTTAGGACCCAATTTGAATCATTGAGCATGCATGATGATTAATATATTGAACATTATTTTATCAGAGTTGATGAAGTTGTGAACACCATAAGAGGGCTGGATGAGAACATAGATTAAGATGTGGTAGTTTAAAAAGTGGTAATATCTCTTCCTAATAGGTTTAATCCCAGGGTGTCAAACATTGAATACATGGCCAATCTAGGCACTCTCACATGAAATCAACTCCTAGGAATACACACTTCCTATGGGATGAGGATTTCGAAAGGGAAGTCTGCAGTCAAAGAATCAACCTTGAAAGCATAAAATAAGTGCAAGGATGAACATGATGACTTATGATATGAATCAAATGAAGAAGAATATAAATTTTTGAAGAAGCTCAAGCGAGGATCAGGCAAGTATAAAGGTATGTTTCCCTTTAATTATTTTAATTGTGGAAACGCTAGTCATTATGAATTAAAGTGTCCTGAAAAGAAGAAGAAAGACAATGATATTAAAGAAAAATTCAAGAAGGTTAAGAAGGATAGGAATAAGGCCAAGAAGAAAGGTTTATATGTTCAAGAAGAGAACTCCTCTAAAAGTGAGCCCAACCAATCCTTAGATGAGGACAAAGATGATGATAGATCTAAATAATTCATGCTTATGGCCATAGAAAATTTGCAATTCGAGGCTATTTCTGATGATGATGAAGGAGAAGTTGATCTTGAAGGAGAACTGGTAAGTGCAATTGAGGAGATAGAGAGGGTAAGAAATAAAAACAAAACCATGAAATAATATTTGATAAAAGAAAAGGTTGAGGTTGTAGAGCCATTACTCCTACAAATAGAAGAAGGTAAGAAAATACAAGATTCCTTGAACCATCAGTTGAATGAAAAGGCTCAAATATATGAGAAGCTAGAGTTGTTGAAGAAGGAGTTGGAGAAGGCTAAAACATAACTCAATTTCAATTAGAAATTTGGAAAAGGGATTGAATATTTGAATGAGATATTGGAAGCACAATGAGCCTACTCAAATAGAACTGGTGTAGGCTGTGAAGTTGAGTCGACTGAAGCAGTTGAATTAAAAGTTAAAAAGGAATTACCTTTGTTTTAACAAAATAAAGGACTGCAAAACTGCAAGAGACAATTTCTCAGCAAAAGAAAAATCAATAGAATCGAAAGACTAATGCTTCCCAAGTAAATTGAGCTAGCCAAAAGTCAGCTCAACGAAGAAGGAAGCCTTATAGGTACAATGATATTTTCCCAATGTATTGTTTCACTTGCACTAATTATGGCCATAAAGCAGTAAACTATAGAGTTAATCTCTCCTACAGACAACTTATATCCAAGAGAAGCATTCAATAGAGAAGAAGGAGAACTAGGTATAATAAATATTTTTCTACCTGGAATTATCAAGTGCAATGTTTTAAATCCCAAAATTATAGTAGTTAATTGCAGGATTAAAGAAAATAATACAAAGCTAGTAATTGAGAAAATTGGACAGAAGCCTAAAGTCTGGAAGGAAAAAGAAAAAATAGAGCAATGTGATATTGCTTTGTATGCTCACAGTGGTGGGAGCCATTAGTATGTGGACACTAATTGTTCAAACCACATGATAGTAGATAGAAAGAAGTTCCTAATTTGGAAGCCAATTAACAAAGGTAATGTGACTTTTGGAAACAATGCTCCAGGAAAATAATTGCAAAAGGAGTGCTCAGTGTAAAATGGATCCTGCCCATTTTATGAACTCTTGTGACTATTTCTTCACATTGCCACACCTCTACGCTGGAGGTATGGTTGCATGTGCTCCCTCTTTTCACTTGGCTCGACATTTCCTCATACTTGAGGTTTGTGCTTGAGTGGATGTCTCCACTTAGCCTCCTCTCTACTTCTCCAATTGTGGTTGCTCCACAACTTGTTCAGGCTGCTTCTGAGGCTACTTCTGAGGCAACATATTGAGAAGTCATTCATGATCCCTCTCAACCACCATGTCTCATACATTTGCCTTGATTCTCAAGGCTTTGTGTGCATCTTGTACCTCAAGTGAATACAGGTTGTTGACTCGCACACCGATCTATTTCACATGTCCCATGGTGATGTGTCTAAGGAAAGCATTTTCTTTGCTAAAAATCACGTCGTAGCCATGGTCTTCCAATACTTCGACAAAAACAAGATTCTTGTTTAGTCATGGAACATACATCACATCTGTGAGTCTAAGTGGGGAGCTAGACTCCTTCTGAAAAGTAATAGCACTGATGTTGATCGCGTTATTCCTCCCATCATATCCAAACTCTATGTTCTTCTTGAGGTCTTTCTGTTGGCATTATGAGACAAGTGTTGTCCTTGATGGCAAATCACACAGATGATAAATTATAGTGCAACAAAGTTATTTTCAAGTTCACACACTTTCATGCAGAGAAACGTTTCTTTCATATGGTGAAAAGTTCATGCACTTTCATGCAGAGAAAAGTTTCTTTCATGTAGAGAAAAGTTCACGCACTTTCATGCAGAGAAAAGTTTCTTTCATGTAGAGAAAAGTTCACGCACTTTCATGGAGAGAAAAGTTTCTTTCATGTAGAGAAAAGATCACGCACTTTCATGATTGGTTCATGGTATTAGTCCGATAGTTTTGGATCCTATGGTTTTGGTCCGTGGTATTGCATCCAAAAGTGTTGATCCCAAGTATTGGGTCCATGGTATTGAATTGTTATGGTTTTTGGTCCGTGGTATTATGAAAGGCCTAAGGCTATAAAAAGGAAAGGAGATCATTTGGCTACACACTCATGGGTTGAATATCTTAAGGTGAGCTAGATATGAAATACTTGTGATCGGTTGGTGAGTGATAGCTAGATCTAAGTGATAGCTAGATCTGAATGGGTCGAGATCTTCATGGCGCATGATCAGATCTGTAGATCTGATAGTCTGGGGTCTGCTTGAAGACTGAAAAACTATCTATACCCGCAGGACCATAGGTACGACGCAGTGCAGGTGTGGATACCCGCAGAACAGAAGAGTGTGTAGGTGCGGATCTAGCCGCAGGAACGCAGGAGCGACATGGTGTAGGTGCAGATACCCGAAGAGCGTAAGAGTGTGCAGGTGCGGATCTAGCCGCAGGACCGCAGGAGCGACACGGTGCAGGTGCGGATACCCGCAGAGTAGAAGAGTGCGCAGGTGTGAATGTAGCCACAGGACTACAGGTGCGACACAGTGAAGGTGAGGATACCCGCAGAGCAGAAGAGTGCACAGGTGCGGATACCTGCAGATAAGAAGACTGGCAGGTGTAGATACCCGCATATCAGAAAGAAGCACAGGCGCGAATGTTCGTAGATGTCTATTGGTGAAGTTGCGGACCCTGCTTGAAATTTGTTTTAACTGCCTTTGACTATTATGCAGGGTTCTGGGTGCATAATTGATGTCTGGTTACTGGTATTGAGTTCTGATAACAGCATGATTATGTTTAGCTTCAGTATTGATGGTTGAATGGATCAAGTTCTTAATGACTTATCTTTATGAGATCTGATGGACTAGATCTGGTTGCTAACTCACATATTATCCTTGTATATGTATTGATCTGGTGTTTGGGTGATTCAAAAGATTGATTGATTATGTACTTCAATGTATTAATGGGTCCAGTATGAAAATTGGATGAAACGTGGCCTTTCAGATTATGTGTTGTGCTTCAAGAGTATCTAATATGAAAATGTATGAAACGTGGTACCTGGAGGAGAGAATATTGTAGGTCGATGCCTACGTACTAGTATCTTAGCTATTACAAGAGCTAAGGAGTGGTAGCTCCCTTCCAGTAGCAGTTGAAAACTTTGGAGCATTGTAGCAGGTAGTAGCCTACATACTAGTAAATGGATCGGCTAGTACAAGAACTATGGCAGTTGTATCTCCCTTCCAGGAGAGACTGGAGAATGAGAGAGGGTTGTAGCTCTCTATAGGTAGTAGCCTGCGTACTGGTAAAGGACTGCACTAGTACAGAACTTTTGTAAAAGGAATTTCTTATCAAGAAGAAGATTGAGATAACTTGCAGTAGTTGGTTTTCTCCCACATTGGGTTTCCACCTTATATCATGGTGTTCATGTGTGTGGCTTATGTGTGATGATCTGTTCTATTTTACTGCACCTGTTTACTGTTAATATGGTTAATAATGTTCTAATGCACTCATTGAAGATCAATTAACTGAATCATAACTTTACTGAATATACGCGGGTATTCTTAACTGAAGTAGTATATATGAATCAGAGTATGGAAATGAAAAAGTTTTATTGACTTAATAATACTATTTCACCCCCCCCCCCTCTTAGCATTATTTCCAACACTTTCTCCTCCAAGTCACTGAAGAGATCTCTATTCCCCATCATATGGAATGAGGCACTGTTGTCGAGATACCACATGATTCCCATTATAGTGATTTCCATGTATTCAATGAGAGTGAAATCAAGTTCGAATTATGAAGTTATAGCTTCACCTACTACTCCTACTGCAGGATTCTTCTTGCCTACATTCTTATGTGGGCATTTCGTGGCACAGTGCCTGAACTAGTGATAGCGAAAACACTTGATGTTCAACAAGTCCTTCGTCTTGCTGCCCTCGTTACCTTGGGACTTCTTTCCCTTTTCTTTATTTTCTTTACTAACTAATGCAAAGTCCTGTTCCACTTATTTGGATGAGGTCCCATCTCTGGTGTTCCGTCAAATCTCTTCTTGCACCAAGTCAGACCACAAATGCTCCCACTCTCTAGCTTCTCCCTCCCATTAATTGAGTTCTGGTAGTTGTGCTAGCTCTTGGGAAGTCCTAGAAGTTCTAGGCCCTCCATATTATCTTCATCAATGCTAACACCGACACTTCCAAGCTCATCCCAACATTGAGTGAACTTGGTCATGTACTTTGATATTGAGTCACCCTTCGCCATCTTGATCTTTTTGAGCTTGTCCTTCAGTGCCAGCTTCCTATGGTGACTACTATCTTGAAATAGTTCTATTAGTTCCTTCCACATTTCAAATGGAATTTTCCTATTGTGGAGGTTCGAGATAATATGATCTTGAACTCCTTCTAGGATAATCCTTCTCGCTTTTGGCACAAAATTTCTCCACTCTACCAGATATTTAGGATCAGATGTTGGAGGCTTCAGGATATCACGATCTATGAATTCCTTCAGAACATTGTCTCCCAACATTGCCTCCATCATTTCCTTCCAAGAAATATAGTTCAAACTACCCTCAGGGGCGTATTTTAGTCTTAATCCATAGAATAACATCCTATTGGTTCTGAAGTATGATCTTGAAAATTCGATTTCTCCTACAAAATAAACTCGTATTCTCCTCTTCTATAGTAATTTTAGCTCCAATACAATGTAGAATTTTCTTGTAGATTCAAACTATAGATTTTAATATACTAAAACAATTGACTTGAATCTCCTCTACTCATCAACGGGAAAAAAAATCGATCGATGAAATCCCGAAGAAAAAAAGGAAGAATTTCAATTACACATAACACAATAATTTTCTGGGGAATGCGACAACTAAAAATCCCTGATATCTATATATTGCATTAATCAAAATATTTGAGAAGAAAATAAAATACTTTTTAAACTTGAACAATCTTTGTACAAGTGTAATCTATCTCAATGCTTCACAAACCAGCTCAAGCCAATACTTAGCAAAATCTGCTACTTTCCAAGCTCCTATTTCCTTACACAATTTCCTAGGGAATTAGCCCATATTTAATTGGGAAATTCCTCATCCATAACTGCAAAATCCATCCATAGGCCTTCCTCTCATTGCATGCATCACCTGTTTAATTTAGAGGAATTTACAACTAGTAGTACACAGTACTTGAAATCCAATCTCAGTTTGGTATTTGTCAAAACTAACATGCATGAGTTATTTATGGGTGAATTATTAGTTATATAATTGATCACTATATGTGAATTAAATTAAAACTAATTCACTTGAGCTCTCATTAGTTCCTCCATCAGTTAGAACTAGTTTAACTGAATTTAACTCAGTTAAACTGAATAAAATAATTACAACTCAATAATAACTCAACCTGGGCCCCTAAAATTTAGGGATAACTCTACATGACTCTACCTAGACTCCCAATGTGAATTTACTGATCCAACTAAGACAACTTGACTTAGTTAACTCTTACAAGTTGCTATGAGAATTATAATTACAATTTAATTCCTAATTTAATTGAAGGACAAAACTAAATTAGGATTTTATTCCTTGATGCTATTTTCAACATTTCTTTTTTCTATTTTCAACACAGCTGACAACAACATATACATCAAAGAAAAGGATGCCAAAATAATTGTGGTGGTAGTATATGTTGATTGTATCATCTTTGTTAGTGGTTCGTATTTGTTAACTAATGAATTTGCAGTTGATATGAAGGCTGAATTCTAGATGTCCATGCTTGGAGTGCTATCATATTTCCTTATATTGAAGATAGCGCAGAACCCTAAAGGAATTTTTATTTCTTAAGGAAATTATATCAAGGAAGTGCTAAAGAAATTTGGCATAGAAGAATTCTGTATAGTGAGCACTCCAATGGTGATAAGTTGCAAACTTACCAAGACTGATGGGACACCACCAATGGACCAGAATTTATACATATCTCTTATTGGCAGTCTTTTATATCTGAAAACTTAAGTACCACATATCATGTAGGTTGTTGCTAGAGTTAGAAGATTTCAAGGAGCTCCCATACAAAGCCATCTATTAGCATCCAAAAGGATTCTCAAATATCTTAGAGAAATAATGGACTATGGTCTACGGTACCCCAGAGGTACAAAAAAATCATTTACTATTTATATTGTTTCTCATTGGGCATGTGATGTAGATGATATAAAAATCACAAGTGGTGGTGATTTCTTTCTTGGATACTGTCTAGTCTCATGGTTGAGCAAGAACCAAGCTTCCATTTCCTTATCTAAAACTGAAGCAAAATATATTGCAATAACTTCTTGTTGTACTCAATTATTGTGGATGAAGCAAACTTTGAAAGATGTACAAGTGTTTTATGATCAACTAATCCCCATTATTTGTGATAAAACAAGTAAAATAAGCATTTAAAAGAGTCCATTCTTTCACTCCAAGACAAATCATATCCCCATCAAGTATCATTTCCTCTGAGATGAATTTGTAGCTCAAATTGTGAAGCTGGAGTATGTACCTCCCAAAGAGAAAGTTGTTGATATCTTCACCAAGCCACTTCCTAGAGAACAGTTTGAGTATTTGAGGCAAAGATTGGGAGTTGTGCCTCTTTCCTCCCTCCACTAGCTCTTCCTTTAAGAGGAAGAAAGACAACTGTTGCATTATCAATATATCAAGGTGAAGCTACCAGGTTCACAAGGATCAACATGATAGAGAAGGATTGTAGACAGGAGAAACATAGTTACATGGGGATCATGATAGTTTCTTTTCCATTGATGTCAAAGTGGTGGAGATCTAGCATAATCAAACAAAATAAAAAATTGGGGGAGAGATATATGGAAGGAGAGATATGAATGGAGAAATAGTTTTGATAAAGGGAGAAACAGTGGCGATGAATCACAACATAAATACCAATAGTCGTACTATAACAACAAAATTTTATCTCAGGGGCAATAACACTCATGTTTTGATAAGGGTGTTTTCAGAAGAGAAAAACGTGTTTTGTTTGATTTTGGTGTTGCCATCAATGCCAAAGGGAGAGATTGTTGAAACATGTTCTCATTGATGGCAACAGGTTGATGGAAATAAAGTGTTCATTATAGTCAATAGGTGCCACAAGTTTCAAATAAGGTCTTCAGGAGCAGAATTAAGGAGCAACATGGAAAGAAAAGAGTGTAGAGGCTTTGGAGCCAATTCTAGAGTAAAAGATAATCTCAGGAGTAAATAGAAACCACACAGATGGATAAATCTTTGAAAGATATTTCCAGCATTATATGGAAGTCCTGAAAAGGCCTCCTAGATCAAAAGATATAGTTAGTTAAAGTTTGGTGGCCCCATGTCAAATATTGCAGAGTGAGAAGGAGTTTGGAGGATTCTCGAAATGTAGCCAAGTTTGGAACATTGCCAAAGTACAACGGATAATCTAGTGGAGCCTCTACATGAAGCTCTACGTAGGTTTGGCAAACAACATAGGAGTGAGAACCATTCTTGTTGGCCAGAGATGGAGTGGTATGACACCATTCTAGTGATGTCAGCCTAGTGGATCCACCCCAAAGATTTCAAATGTGGCACAAGTGAAAAGTTTCAGGATGCATTCAGTGGGTGGAGCCCACCGAGTTTTGGTAGGCCGAATGTTTGTTTAGGGAAAACATGGCTAAGCGTTGGGAGGAAATCACCTGGTAATGTGGTGCACAACCATGTCAATAGGATTTTTAGTCACGGGAGGTGGTTTCATGCATAGTCAATCACATAGATCAACGACGAAGATCCACCTTGGGATCACTCAACCCAAAACCACAGACTGCACAAGAGTGGAGTCCAGGGAAGAGTTATTGAACCCAATTGTTTTCGACTTAACAAAGGAATTCAATGCAAAACAAGTCCTTGAGGATCCTTTCTCTCTCCTCACTGCAACAACAAGTGGCAGCATAATATTGGATTGTAGGAGGCGATGTGGGTTGATGATATCAACATGAAATTTATGTTGGTTGCTAAATTTGCCTACTTTGAACCCGCATTTTTATCCCTTTACTATACTCATTTCATGTCCTTGTTGGTTGATTTGTATTCTAAACAACAAAGATATACTATTGTCATGTCTTTGTGAATTATTAATCAATGAAGTGTAGTGATAGGGGATTATTACCTAAAGTGACTTGCTAACTTAAGTTTTCTTGTAGATTTGAAGGAATGATGATCAAGATGATGATTCAGCATAGATGACTATCGAGCTCACAATGTTATCTTTGGATATTAGCTGCAATGGTGGTTGAACTTATCTACCAGCACAAGTGTTATCTTTATATTTTTTTGTATCTTGACAATCACTATGTATTTGTAGGCATACAATTGTCATAATATTAGGCATTTTGAGTTATTAAATGAATTGTATAAGTAGTGTTATGGGGCTGGGAAATCCATTGTTAAGAGATACACCATAATTCTGAGTTGTAACAATAGACCTCTGTAATGTTATTTTCATTAATAATTTTTTTTAATATTTTGGTAATGTAATAGTTCTTAATATTGTTGCATCCCTGGTCAGCAAGTTGGGCCCACTCTCCTGACCAAGTGTTGTTAGATTAGTTGTGTGCGTAGGTTTATTTTTGTTGTGTTATTTTGTTGTTGTGTAATGATTTATCAGTGTGTTGTTGTGAGTCTTAACTTATTGTTACTCTGACTTGTTGTTGCAATTATTACTTGTTCTTACACATTGTTATGTTTATGATTGAATGTTCAATGCTGGGTAGGGAAACTGTGGCCTGCATATACCTTGCATGATAGCCTTGAAATAACTAGTCAAGCCTCGGGTTGACAGTTAATGTGGAATTGGGCGAATTGTATATTTCATATCTAAACACCAACATTTTGTCGCCTTTGTTGGGGAGGCTATCGAAAGTGCCAAATCACAACCAATATTTACCATATGACCACTCTCTCTTCCCGGTGAGGGAAGTTTTTCACCCTACTCCAGGTCTTGAGCACTAGATTGTTTTGTTTCTTTCATAGGAATCGCTATCTCATCCTAGGAAGGGAAGTTTTTTCACCTTATTTCAGGTTCGGAGCTTAGATTTTGTTGTTGGTTTGTTTTCCTTCTTTTTCTTTCTTCTTAGGGGCCACTCTCTCGTCTCGGGAGGGAAGTTTTCACCTTGCTTCAGGTCCTAAGCTTTTGACTTGCTTGAATGTTTTCCTTTTACTTTCTTATTGCAACAACATAGATAAAAATAAAAGGGGCAGAGGAAGACCGCCAAAAAGAAGAAGGGAAGATCTAGGTAGAATTACCTACATCCAAGAGATGATTTCAAAATATAAGTCGAGAGCATCGTCTTGAGTTTTTGTTAGGGTGAGAACTCATATGAGATCTAGAGGGTAGTCAATTTCACAACCAGAACCTCCCCTAATAATAAAAGAACAATTCGGGGAAGAAGAAGTAGAAAGCAAAGGATCAGAGGAACTGAACATTGTGAATCCAGAATAAAAAGACTTGAGGAAATTCTCTGCACCATTTGATCAAGGATGTGTTGTCAAACAACCTCAACTGCACATTATAGAACAACCAGGCCTTGTTGAGAGTCCAAGTGAATATTGGAAGATATTAATGGCTCCTACAACTTCTTCGATCGAGTTCCCAATTGGAGATATCAGGGGTGATGCCCCTATGAAGCCTATTCCTTTGCAAACATTACCTAAATTCCATGGTCTTTCTTCTGAAGATCTGAATACATTCTTATTTGAATTCGACATTGTCTGTCATGGGTATGACTATTTTTTTGATGCCCATAAATTGAATATATCTCGTGCAACTTTGAAGGGAACAATTTTGAGATGGTTCATGGGTTTAGGAGGGAAATCTATTACTACATAGGATGATATGAAGAAGAATTTCCTCGAACAATATCAAGACTACTGCAAATCCCGAGATGTTAAGGAAGAAATATTTAATATTATGTAGAAAGACAATGAGAACATGGAGGACTTTGAGGAACATTTCAAATACAGTTTGCAGAGATCAGGCCATAGTGATCCAGATAAGGGCATATTGAAGATAATTTTTCTCCCGACACTAAGGGAGGAATCTTTGGAACTTTTGAACATAGTAGGAAAGGGAGATATATCAAAGGAAGAATTCGACACCATCTGTGAATTGGCCATTAAGTGTTCACCTAGAGTTGTGAGGCATAGGTAGGAGATTCGAACCCTCAATACATCTAGCGGTGGAGTTACGAAAGCATAAATTGGAAACTTGCTGGACAACTTGAGGACCGATCTCGTGAGCACATTGTCCTCACAGTTGGATGTTTTATAGGAGAAATAGAAGCATATGGAAGTAGAGAAGGCTATGCCCATTTTCTTCTCTCAATGTAGGAAGAATAACCCATTGAAGGAATGCCCATTGAATACTATTGAGACCTGTGCGATATGTGAGAAAAGTTATTTCACTAGCACCTGTCCATCTCTTCCTGGGTTGAAAGTAGTTTTTCAGGGATAAAATGAAGAGGCAGATCAATTGTACTTCATGGGTTCAAGGAAACCATGGAAACCATGGCCACAGAACATGAATCATGGTATGGCTCAAGACCCCTCTCAGTATTTTAATAATTTGCTTTTGGGCCTCAGCCTTTACCTTTTTCACCTTCATGGTCACAGGTCTGTCAATATCCAATGCCCTGGCAACCATGGTTCCCTCAATCTGGTCTGACTCCTTCATGGTCCTAGAATTGTCGTCTACCTCCGGACAACTCTCCTAGCCTATGCCACAACAGTAGTTACAACTTCCTTCTAATGCCTCCACCAGTAATCCTCCTCTTCATCTGCAACTGCCTGTTCAATCCAACCCAAATCCAAACAATAGGGGGCTCAACAGGTTGATACACTCAACCTTCCTACATAGAGTATTGGCATAGCTGAATGTAGTTAAATAAATCTATGGTCCGGTTGAGTGGTAAATACTCAGACTTCACCAATAATTATGTTTGTTTCTGTATTCAAGCTCCTGTGATCCATAATGAATTAAGAAAAGTCTTTAGGTAGAAATCACATAAGAGAATTTTTTGGCCGATGCATTTCGAACCAAAAAGTGTGGTTCATCATGAGGACCAGATGAAGAGGTAGACCATGGCAAAGGCTTAAATAGAGAGCAATGTGGAGCCATAATTTCAAGTAACGGCTATATTTGAACAATAATATTTAAATTATAAAATGAAGTTATTAATATATTAAAAACAAATATTATTAAGTAACGACTAGTTTTCAAAAAATATATTTAAATAATGATATTATTTCATTAATTTATTAAAAATATTAATAGGTAACGGCTATATTAAACGACTAGTTTTTGAAAAATAATATTTAAATTGTGAAATTAGTTTATTAATTTATTTAAAATCAAATATTAATAAGTAACCGCTCTATTAAACAGCTAGTATTTGAGAAATAATATTTAAATTAATTTAAAAAAAAATAGAAAAAAATTAATGGAAAAATAGATAAAACAAAACAAAAATATACACAAGTCAAAATAAATATATATATAAATAAATAAATAAATAAAAAATAAAATTAAAATTAAAAGTAGAAACAGATATATATATATATATATATATATATATATATATATATATATATATAGATATAGATATAGATATAGATATAGATATAGATATAGATATAGATATAGATATAGATATATATATATATATATATATATATATATATATATATATATATATATATATATATATATATATATATATATATATATCTATATCTCTCTCTCTCTCTCTCTCTCTCTATATATATATATATATATATATATACACACACACATCCAAAGAAAAATAATCAATAAATAAAGCGGCGCAACAACAAAATAAATAAAAATAAAAATAAAAATAGAAATAAAAGTAAATAAATAAAAATAAAAACATATATATATATATATATATATATATATATATATATATATATATATATATATATATACAAAGAAAAATAATCAATAAATAAAACAGGGTCAACAATAAAATATGGGGCTTAGGCTCATTAAACGAATAACAAAATTACTAAAAGGAGTTAAGAACGAATAGGATGACAAAATACATAAAAAAAACATGAAGGAAAAATAAACTCTAATGAAAAATAAATCAACAACAAATACTATAAAAGGGATGCCAATACCTACATAGATAAACAAACAAGCAAAATAAATCCCAAAATGAAGCCTAAAAAACTAGGAGGACACGACAAGGACCCAACTTCTACTAATATTCCAACCATCATCTCTATTCAAATTATTGGGTCTCCAATTTCTAGGACCTCTCTCAATTTACGATGATGGAAATGACTAACCCTAGCAACGACTTGGACCTCCTCAATGAAGATGTGATGCTTAGATTTATCTGCATGCTCCCCCAAAGTAGAGGAGCAGGTCCAACCATGCTTGATGTCAACAGCATGCTCACGAATCCTTTGATTAATCGAGCAACTAGTCTCACCAATGTAGGGAGTCCCACAAGAGCATGAGATAACATAAACACCCTTCATATTCTTGTGGTCCACTGGGTCTTTTACAGATCTAAGGGAGCTTTAGATGGTATTTAAAGGCCTAAAGGTTGAATCTACCTTATGCTTCCTTAGGATCCTCGCAATCTTGTCAGTGGTCCCTTGGATAAAAGGAAGACGAACACCAGGAAATCGATCCTTGGTATCTTTCTTAGAAATATGACCTTTTTCAACTCTGAGGAAATCCTTAGTACATTGGTGTCTATTGTACCCATTATTAACGAAAACACTTACGAGATGTGCTTTCTCTTCCTTGAGATGGTTCTCCTCAGAAACTCTTAAATCCCTAGTTGCTAAGGTGTTGAGAACACCAAGCTTTTGAGCTGGGAAATGATGAGAATTAGCATGAAGAGATTGTTCTGTATGAGTTTTATTACGACATACTTGATGAGAGAAAGAGCCATCATCATTCCTTGAGAGGAGGACATCAAGGAAGGGAAGACTACCATTACATACAAATTCCATGGTGAACTTTATTGAACTAGATTGATTGTTAAGATGGAGGAAAAATAGTTCCAACTTTTCTTTACCATGGGAGCAGATGACACAAGTGTCATCCACAAATCTCTTCCACATCTTAGGTAGAAGGTGAGAAGAAGCTAAGGCTTTTGATTCAAAATCCTCCATGAATAGATTAGCTACCACAACGGAGACGGGGGAACCCATGGCAACACCGCAAGTCTTCTCATAGAATTCCCCATCGAATGAAAATAAAGTAGAAGTAAGACCAATACGAACTAAATAAGCCATATAAGGATCTGTGATGCACTTGATGACTTCGATGGCCTCATTGATAGGGATATTAGTGAAGAGGGAGACGACATCAAAGATCACAAGCTTGTCATCAGGTTGAAGCTTGAAACTCTTTAACTCATTAACAAATGATGCAGAGTCCTTGATGAAGGATTATGTATGGCCAAAAAGGGGCTTAAGCTTCTGGGATAAATATTTAGCAAGAAGATAAGTTGGCCCTCGGCCAACAAAAATATCTTATCTGATTTCTACCGAAGGACTTTGCTTAATTGACCAATAATTGTTAAATATATGGATAATGAAGTCTCAGAACCAAAACCTAAGAATTCTGCTGGAACAATTAGGGATGAGTCAATGCAAAATCATATGGAACAACAATCCCCTTCTTAGACAATTGTGACTAGAGGATTTCAGACTCATCCACCTTATCCTGAGAGATTATCCTTGAGAAAACAGAGTCCTCGTCCTGAATTTGTCTTTTTAGGGGAATTGCAAAATTTATTTGTCAAAATTGCGTTATTTCAGGCTATGAGAGACATACTAATTTTTTCCAAAATGATCAAAGAATATTTATCTAAGGAACCTAGAAGAAAACCCAAGTATCCACTCACTATTAAAATTATTTGAAAATTATGAGACATAATGTTGGGGAAGAATACACTTGTTAAATACGGGAATCCAGGTAATGGGGTTCATATTCCAAATGTGCTGGTAGACTCGGGGGCAACAATTAATGTCATAGCCTGTGAAAATGTGATTACCTTGGGCCTATGAAACCTTAAACCAACTCCCACCATCCTAGAATTGGCAGATCGATCAACTATAAGACCGACAGTGAAGTTGGAAGATATAACCATTTCAATAGGCTCATGGCAGTACCATGTCAATCTTTCTGTATTACATACCCAATCCCCATCTGTTGGGCATCATTTAATCTTAGGAAGACCATGATATATGATCGCAAATGCTTACATTCGGTGTTGATCAAGCTATGGTAATATCTAATGGGGAAGTTACAAATAATCTTATCGTTTACCCCCCTACAGAACCGAGTTCACCAAATAAACCAAGATTTACCTTAGTAAAAAAATCTCTACCTACTAAGGGGCCTGAACCTGGAAATGAAGAAATTAGACCAATTCTTACGAATGGTGAGGCCCTCTATTTTAAGGATGAAATGGAGGATGATGCTATTAGTACCTTTATTAGTAGCCCCAACTCCATTTCTTATTCAACCTGCAAACTGTTATAATTTGTTATGAGTTACAATATTCAGAAAGCCATTGAACCAGGGATTGAACTGGAAAAAATTCCTGTAATTGTACCTGTTAGCGCTAGGAGTTACTCCTAGACTACAAAAGGAGTAAGCCTTACACATCATGATTTCATTTCAAAATTTAAAATGGTTTTTTGAGTGGTGGGATGGCTTCTGAAGGAGTTTTGAAATGATTGTGTTCCTCTTTAAATTTCATGCACTGGGAAAGTTGTGG
This sequence comes from Pinus tabuliformis, assembly GCA_031772625.1. Taxonomy (NCBI): domain Eukaryota; kingdom Viridiplantae; phylum Streptophyta; class Pinopsida; order Pinales; family Pinaceae; genus Pinus; species Pinus tabuliformis. The sequence goes on along the minus strand of CM062819.1, from coordinate 1,502,755,428 downwards.
CAAGCATAAATTGCATGGTTAAGTGAGTAATATACGGGAGCAGAGGAAAGAGAACAGGTAGATGATAAATATCCTAAGAAACTGAGTATCTTAAGACAGTCAATTCAACTGCATAAACAACCTTGTAACACACTTTGTTTCTTGGCAAGGAAAATAATAGTTATAATGTAAGAAAAAGTATAAATTATTTCATAAATCCTTTCTGAAACCTTCACTAACAATTTCTACTTGAACTGTTATTATGTTTTACAGAAAACTGGATAGTAGATAAGTCATCATCAGATCCTCTTAATCATTTTCACTCATACCATACTAGCTGCAAATTTATAATTCAGAAAATTGAAAGAAGGAAATAGACAAACCACACATTAGATATAACTTGAATCACAAAATCCTCCAGCATGAAGTGCAAAAATAACTATTTTATTAATCTAAGTCTTCAGGTGAACCAACATCCCCTGAAATTATATTTACAAAACATATATATAGAGAGAGAGGCGCCAACTCTAACTCTCCTAAATTGGTGGTTCCACTATTTCCTTGTTACATAGGTGCCTTTTCGATATTAAAAACATCTCCCATCAAATTGCAGCAGAAAGTACAGGTGTAGATGAGAAGAAGAAGAAAAATGACACTTTGTTGCTGATTTTCTCTTTATGGACTTGACTATTATATGACCATATGGATTCATTAAATACAACCTTCAACAACCTCATAACTATCTCATATCCATCATCTTCCTTATCCATATTGTTATGGGTTGTTGTCTTTCCAAAATTGGCCTGGAGGTTTCTACTTACAGCTGTATATTTATCTTAAAATAGGTGCTACCGGAAATTCCCGTAATACCTGTAATAGCGACAAAACTGGAAACGCTTTCAGAATTTCTGGTAGGATAACATTTTCAATTCAAAATTTTAATAGAAAATACTTCGAAAGACCTGCATATGCTTGGATATTCTGAGATTTAATCTTCACATTCAAAACTTTGACTTAATATGCAAAAAGGTATTTTCTAGGGAAAATTACCCTTTCATTTCATGTGAACTGCAACTTCTGCAACCTTATCCAAGTTTGTTTTATTCCCGACAACAGATTTTGACCTTGTGATTCTGCTTGTTTCTTCTTTGATGATGGTCTCTTTCTTTTCTGCTTCTTTTTGGACCTTTCTTCTTTTGGAAGGCTTTGATGGTTGATCCATGGGAGCTTTACCTCTTTGCTTCTTCAAAGATCTTCTGATTTTTTCAATTGAATGATCCTCAGTGTGCAACTCTGCATGTTGTTCTTGTATGACTATTACTTCAATTAGTAAACTAGGATTATTTAGAGCTTTCGATTTCAGTCTGTATTTGTTTCTTTCCCTAGTATCTCTCTCCCTAGCTCTAGCAACTAGTTTTATTTCTTCTTTCTTGTTTTTATTGGTCACTTTATACCCTTCTTCTTTTAGCAATTCCTCATCAGAATCAATAGGTTGGTTTCCTTGTTGCTATTTATGTGCTTCTGGAACTTTAGGAAGCACTTGCGCTTTAGATTTCCCTTTAGCTGCAAGTTTTCCTCTACGCATTCTTGTGTAAACCTTAGGAAAAGGTCTAATAGGAGGAACCATTTTCATGCTTTTCTTTTTTTGGGTAGAAGAGCTTTCACCTTGCTCCTTTTTCTTTTTAGATTCAGTAGCTAAAGGCTTCTCTTTGCTGCTTTTGGTACCTCTGCTAACACTTTCCTTCTTTGCCTTTCTTTTGGAACTTCCTTTAGCTGATGTACTTGATTTCCTTTTTGTCTAAACCTGTGTTGAATAAGATTTAGTAGTTTCTTGCGGTTTTGGTGCAAGTTGGCCTGCCCTGTAAAACAAGAAATGTTCCCAAGTTTGGTTTCTCTTCTTCAGTTCTTCTTCAACCAAAACCTTGATAATTTCCTAATGACACAGACTGTATTCTGATGCTTCCTGGTGTGTTTGAATTCTAGCTACCATTTTGGTCAGGATCTTCAATATGAAATAGGGAATATTAAGAGTCCTCATACCTACAAAATGAAAAAGAAACCTCATATGGTAAAGAAATACTACTGTATACCTTCTCTCATAAAAAAGAAAAATCTTAACCAGTTTGATTGTTTCTTCCCATTTGTTCTTAAGATAATTGTTGGGAATTCCTTTGGCCTAGTTAGGATCTCTGTATTCATCTCTAATAAAAGTATTGAGATCTCCTTTTGTAATGAGTTTTCCCTTAAACCAGTTTTCTCCTTCCTGGGGAAAGTTAAAAGCTTCTGCAATTGGCTGTTCTGAAACCTGCAATTTGAAACCAAAGATGGTAGCTTCTTGTCCATTGAAAGTTTGAGCAAACTCTTGGGCTACACCTTGATGTGAGCCTCCTAACCTGGTGCAGAGTGGATACCAGCCTGCCTTAATAAACAATCTTCTAACACTTCGATTAGCATCAACTAGTTTAGCTCCTTGAGGTTTGATTCTCTTAAGCTTTCCACCTTGCCTATACTTTGATGCCATGGATATCTTCTTGCTTGTTATGAAGAATATGTGTCAAAGTATGGAAGCTTACCCAACAAATGTTGCAATAAGCTTGAATTAGCCTGCTTGAAAAACTAGGATGTGTTCTTAACCACCTCAATCACTGTCTCCTTTGTTGCACTTCAGATAAATTTTTGGTTCAATCTCCTATGCATATTATCCTTCATGATCAAATGAGATTTCATGTCATGATAGACAGCATGTAATAGTAATGATGAAGTCAAGTTTCTTTGGAGAGTCCAACTAATCTGCTATAGGTGGTTGTACGAGATTTTTTGCAAATCTGGCAATTTTTCCAACTTTAATTTGGACCAGCCGAAAAATCCGGTAGCGCATTACGCGAAACAAAAAGAATGGCCATCGAAATTTAAACATATAGCTAATACTGACGTTGCATACATGTTTTAACTTTGGAAACACAGGTTTATTTAAGATCATTGGCGTAAACAACAGCTGCCTATGGTTGTGACTGACACCTAGCTAATTCGATCAACCAAATTGATTAACCACTACCACTTGACTTAAATTAAAGTTTGTGACCTATTGCTGGGCATGGAATCCCCCCAAGGCATGTTTTGGGGCTCAAAGCCCAAGTTTAGACCGAATTTTGTTGTAAAGTTTCCCGAATTTTGGGCATGGGGTGCGAAAAGTATGATAGAGTCAGAGGGTCGTCCGCCCTCGTTTTGTAATGTAATGCCGGCCTACCCATGGTCTGCAGACCACGGGATTGTATAAATAGAGAGAGGCTCTAAGTGTAAAAGATAGCGAAGTAGTAGAGAGAAGAAAGAGTCTAAGCGACTAAGTGAAGTGTGTCTTTGGGTCGTAGAGTAGGAGAAGGCTCTGCAACTAAGTGCGCAGAGGCCTAGTAGTCCACAGCTGAGTGCGCGGACCCCTAAAGTTGAGTGCGCAGGGCGGAGTCGAGTCTGTAACTGAAGAAAGAATTAATAAAGATAAGTTTTATCATAATTTTATGTATCTGTTCTTGAGTTAATCCATGTTTGATATAATTTGCGAATATAATGTTTATTTACTGTGTGCACCTGTATGAATGGTTTATATTATTAAGTATAACGTAAAGCATGCAAGTAGGCTAAGATAATCAACTAACATTGGAATATTAGTAAGGTCTTGGGTAATAACACAGAAGCGCAGCATTTAGATCTTGAGTAGGGTTGTGTGAAGGCAGTATTTGAGGCTGCGAGGTACGGGAAAGTGCGTGAAGCGACTTGCGCGCAAGGTCAAACCATTTAAACTCATCAGACATCTCCAGGGTGCAGAAACCTGGTTCTAGCACCCTCCCATACTACTTCGGGTGAGACCTCAATCTGCGCTCTATGGACTGTTGCCAAAAGGTCCAGTAGTATCGAGATTTGTTTGCCTAAGTCACTTCTGAACCTGGGTCAGGTCCCAACAAGCCAACAAATGGTTTCGTTGCCGCGACCGGGATCTGCATAAGAGATGTCTGATGTCATATCAGTGGAATCCAACAAAGAAAGGAATTGAAGAGTGGCTGGACAGGAATATTCACGAGTTTGTGGCGTAGGAAACCAGGAATCCACGATTATTGAAGGAAGAGTGGTTAGATTTCTAATTATATACCGAAATCCACGAAATTTCTTTGCATCCTTCCCCTCTAAGTTGTACGAATGGATCACGAAGCTAGTAGACAGTCAAGGAAGGTGTAGGCTCGACAAACCTATTGTGTGGACTCCAGAGTTGGTGCGCAAACTGGAAGCATCGAAAGATAATATTGCGCGTGCTGTGGACCATTATTTCGATCGAATTATAGGAGGGTTTATCATCGATTTCACGGTAGATACTTCAATCAGCTATAGCGAGGTAGAACGACGCTTCCTCAAAGGACTGCGAGGTAAGTACTTTAAATATTTGAACTTTTGGATTAAGATGCTACTCTGTGAAAAGGGGATTATGCGAATAAATTGATGGTTGGGGCTACGCAAAGTGGGAGGATCTACAAAAATGAAGGTAGCGTAGAGATAGAAACTAGCCCCTTGATTTCACCTCCGCAAGAAAGCGAGGAAGAGCTCATGAAGGTTTCACCAAGAAGTGCGATCAGTTTGATAAGGCAGTGAATTCCACTCATACCACTTCCACCTACACCACTGCTAGTCTCACCATATTCACCCCTACCTTTTCCCACACCACCTCCGCCACCACCGCAGTTCAATATGGCAAGCGTGATAAAATTTTCGGTGTTCAAAGGAGTAGGGAATGAAGATTTGGACAAGTTTTGGTTTGTGGTAAAGGCTATATGAGAAGCACAGGGAGTCACAGATGACAATATAAAGAAAGAAACACTGGTCAGTGCTCTACAAGATCGCACATTGATGTGATACATTAAGCATTCCAATGAAAATCCAAACACAGGGATTGCAGATATCCAAGTTGCACTAAACAAGGAATTTATCAGGCCAAAATCAAAGACACAGTCAATTATCGGATTTAAGGAAATGGCAATGCTTCCAGGTGAGACCCCGTGGGAGTTGGATTAGAGACTAAAGGGTATGATTCGCAAATCCAACATGACTTTAATGGATGGGCAACGCCACGCATGGTTTTTAGCATCACTAACGTTGCATCTAAGGACCATGCTATCACAGCAGAAGCTATCAACTCAGGTCGAGGCGTTGGAGATCACAATTAGACTGCACGAGACACTGATACAAGATCCTAACTTGGGAGTCTAACAGATCCACGTGTAGTTGAAAAACTTGTGTCTTGAGATGCATAGTTTGAAACAAGACAAGACAGCTCGCCCAGAAGTGCGCGAGGAGGTATGGTGCATAAAGTGTAAGGACCTGGGACATGACAAGGACCATTGTCCAGTCTTCGCGAACTACTTGGCAGGAGGAGGATCAAAGCCATTGAGACTAGAGGCACAAGCAGGACCAAGCACGACGCCTACATTATGGTGCATGATTTGTTAGATAGGAGGGAAGAATGCTACAGATAACTACCATCTGTTACAGAGGTATACGCAGAGTTCCCAGTAGTTGTTCTGTAATTTCTGCAGGTCAGTAGGACACGATGAGTGCACCTGTAGAAGTTATGAACTGATGATGGATTAGACTCGTACCTATAGAGTTTAGACCGAAATGTGAGCCCTCGATCAAAATGCAGGGATGACGCGCACTGGATAGCAGGGGCGCAGACGAGGTCGAGGTGGAATGGGACCAAGAAGAGGTCGCAGCTAGCTGATTTTTTACAATTGCAGAGGGCCAGGGCATTATGCCCGCGATTGTACAAATCCGACGAGAGCATCATGCTTATATTGTACCCAGTTTGATCATGAGACAGAGGACTACCCCACACTAATAGTGAGGTTGCGTGATAAAGGAACACTCCAACCTTCCCCGACTCAGAAACTGCAAATGGTGAGGTCTGAGCCGCGCGAAGAAGACCCGAATGTAATCATCGTGCTCCGAAGCGGCATTACAACGGGAGATGACAAGGGAAAGCATCCAAAAGAGAGTTCCTAGGTTTGCAAGGCTCCAACAAAGGAATCGAAATTTGATTTGGAGCATGCTAAGAAGACATTCATGGAAGCTAAGAAGAGCTTCACGAAGGCCTCCACTTCAAGTAGTAAAGACAAACTAGAACCGGAAATGGACCCATCAATGCTCACTACCTTTTTGGAGACATGCATGAAGCTATTGTGCGATAGTAATGTTGTGAAGGGGCTACAAGAACTCATCACTAGATGTGTTGGACCAGGAGAACCATGCGTAGTCCGAAAGCACGGAAAGCACACAACATGAACAAGAAGGGAGATGATATTAACCGTGCAGATCAGGGAATACTAAATGGATCAAGTTATTTTGGATCTAGGATCGAATGTGAATGTCCTGCCAAAGCAGACATGTGAGCGCATGGGCAGGCCCACATTGAAATGGTCTCCTATTCAACTACGAATGGTGAACCAGCAAATGATCCTACCGATGGGGAGGTTGCACGGAATAACGGTAGATATAGAAGGTGCGAGCAGGCTTGCAGATTTCGAAGTGATAGAGATTGTTGATGATAGCAATCCCTATCCTACGCTACTTGGAATAGATTGGGCCACTGACATGAATGGAGTGATAGATCTAAAGAAGCATAAGATGATTTTTGAGAAACAGCCACTACGTGTAGTGGTACCCTTAGACCCTACGGAAGGATCGCGTTACACAGAGCCAGTGCACAACTACAAGAGCGACGATGATCTAGATTGTATCTACAAGATAACCGCACGGGAGCAAGACTGGGTGAATCCAACAAAGGACGACAAGATTTCGTGGGAGCACGAAAGCTCTTGCACCTCAGATTTGGACGAGGAAATTGAACAATGGCAGAACTGGTTACACGAGGTAACCACGCTCAGCTGCAACATGATGACAAGGTCGTTGTGCTGTGTGACAATAGAGGTAAGATATCTACCTATGTATGACAGGTTGATAGAGGTGGATGGTTTCCTGAACAAATTAGAAAGAGAAGTGCCGGAACAACGATGGTTGGATGCTCTAAAATGGGTACTGTTATCACCCTAAGAAACTCTCCTAGGTTGTATCTCGGAGATGCTCGGGAACATTACAAACTCAACAAAAATGTTGGAAATAGGTGGATGAATGGAAGGAATGATGCATATTCAAGCCAGATAACCACTTCTACTATGCTTAACCCCAGACATGGGTGAACACCCCCAGAATACAAGGCTTTAGACCACCAATTACTCACAGTTTGAGGAATAAGTGAACATGGGGAATATTGACCACACCAGTAGATGCACAAGACCATGTGATGGCTGGCTGAAACCAGTAAAGAGGTCTGCAAATCTATTTCCTAATGCATAGATAGGATGACAACTCTCTGGCATTAAAACAATAGAAACCTGCATACACACTCAATAATACTTACTAGATTCTAACACAGAGGTGGGATGACAGCCCCTCTAATGCTAAACATCAAGAGCACATGAAAAATGCATAACAGGCATAGCCTAGAACAAGAAGAAGTGGAAAGTGAGCAATTAACAACAAAAGAAGCTTGTATTAGCTGAAAATGAAGACCAGATGTTGCAGGTATCACAATAGTTACAGTCTCCAGAAGTTGAACCTTACATCAAAACAATATCCATCAACCCTATTACATTATGTGTTCTGGATATATATAGAGGTTGATTACAAAAACATTCTGCTATTGTATGCGTGGAGGGGTCATAATGGACCACCAACCACATTAATTCTTCAGAATGGGCCTCTACTATGATCTGTTGCTTTAATTTATGAATTTGACATTCTCTAGTGCTCTAAGTCCTCCTCTGAGCAGGTGGCATGAAATATGAATGAAACCCATAACCATTGAATCCTTTTAACTGCTCGCGAGTGGTCCTTTTCTTCTCGGCCACACTATTTGTTTGATGTGGTGGTTGAACATTAACTATGCCGGGTGCAGGTATGTGATCGCCTTCATTCTTTGGTAGAAGAGAGCAGTCGGGAGTGGTACATACAGTATGGCGGAGGCGTGACTATGACGGGAACAATTATTGGCCGTCAGATCCAACAGATGGACGACGAAGACTGAATCGGAGGGAGCTATCAGGAGGAAATGTGGACGGATGAACATGGGCCGTTGGATCACAGTCAGGCAAATCCAACGGCTATCAGGCAACAGAGACGCATGAATGTTAACGAGCGGAGGACATACGAGTGGGCGGTAAGCGGTTTCCCCACACCGCTTATGGGAGGCAGTGGTATTCGTATAGAGGGTCGCGATACCATTGAACACATGACGCATGTCCGATGTGACGGTGGGGAAACCGCTTTCCCCATGGGTTAAATAGCGAGTAGTTTACCGGAGCGGGAGGTGCGATTACCGTTAGATCTCACGGTGGATGTGATCGATGGTGGGGAAACGAGCAGGGTTTAACACGCGGGAAAAAGGGATGTGGCGACGGGGACCATTGGATCAGGACGATCAATGGCTACAATTAAAGAATGACGAAGGGCTGAGGAAGCATGGAGTCATGTAATCGAGAAGGGTCATATGGGCACGGGTTCATGGGTTAAGTGCCTGGGCTTAAGAAAAAAGGGTTATATAGAGTTTTGTAGGAGATGGGAAAGTGGGAAATGAAGAGATTTTCAGAGGAAAAACAGAGACAGCAGGGCTAAGAGGGTATGAGGAAACTGAAGGAGAGGAAGGTAAATGACTGCTGCGAGCTCCCTTCTGAGTGCAAACACACAGCGAAGCTACTATTTGGTTCTCCAAATGCTGAAGTTTGTAGCAGAGCTAACACTGGCTCCTTCTGGGGATGAGATCCTCCCTGTGAGGTCTCAAGAACTGCAGACCAATGCCTTCATACAAAACCAGCTTAACAACATTTCCTAGCATTCTATTGGTCATGGAGTCAAATAAAGTCTACACTAAAACTTGTAAAAGAAAATGCTTACAATCATTAAGGCCTAAGGACCTTAAACAACATAAATATTCAAAAACTGGCCAACTGATGGGCCATCAAAATTGTTTCTCCTCCTCTAGGTCGGTTCATCATAGAGCTGCAAAACTGGATTTATTTGATCATCTACCTCAAAATTTTTAGGGAATTTGAGCTTAATAGGTAGATATGGATCAACTTTCATCCCCTTTCTATATACTCTCATCCCTGGATGTTCTTCACGGGAGCCTCTGTACACCTGCTGAATAATCATGGCTGCTGTGCACTTGTCTATGTGATCTGTGGCCTACAAAATTATTATGAATGGTGAACCAATGTTTTCATGTGTGGAGGACACAAAGACATCATCTGCTCCTGCATCTTGCTTAGAACAGTCCTCATCCAAGGAGGAGCCCCATAATTGTACACCCTCTTCCTTTGTCATCTGACAAGCTACCCTTTCAAGCTATGTGGAGGCCACCTGGGCAGGCATCGGAATATCAAGACTGAGGTGATCAATATCAGCCCTGGGCATTGAGTTATGGCCTACCTCAGTGCCTAGTGGGCAACTGTGAAGGATTGTCACTTGAGCAGACAAAGGGAAAGAAGATGATGGAGAGCTTTCCTCTCCCTTTTTTATCACTGGGCAGGGGACAAAATCAAGTTGGAAAATTTGCAAATCTGCATAGCCATGTGAAGATGAGTTGGCTTCGAGCACAGATTCTTGGAGGATGGTGGGACCTGCTGCTGGTTGCCTTTGATGATCAGCTTGTTGTTCTATAGGTACAACAAACTGGTGAGCAGTGCCTTTGGATAATGCTCCTTCATAGGCAGCTTTGGTTAGGAAAGGGGCACTGCCCTTGTCTTCCAAACCATGGACCTCCTCCTCTTCTTCAAGCTGCTCTTCTTCAATGACTATATTCTGAAAAGGGGTCTTCACCCTTTGATCTTCATTTGTTTCTTTGAAAAATCTGCAACTGCGCCTGTGTTACTCTATATGGATCTGACTTTGGAGGAGTAAAGGAACAAGGAGCTCATGCTTCCTTGGAATACTGCTCAGATTTTAATTTGGAAACTTCAGAGGCTAATAAATCTATCATCCTGGCCATTTTATCGATCTCAGGATCTAAGGATGATGAGGACTCTCCTCCCTGTCTTCTCCTATCAGCTTCTCCTTCGAGCTGCTCTGCAGCTAAAATGTTCAATTCTACTTGAAAGGCTGCATCTTGCATATCATCCAAAGAAGCACATCTTCTTTCTCTTAACAGTAGGTAGAACTGAGAATCAAAGGCATTGGCATAAGTAATCACATCAGAGGTAGGGGTAGGCTTTATTTCACATGGTATTCTGTTGTACATATGGTTGAATTTGATGTTGAAATTAGACAGCAGCTCCCCATCTTCACTCTGCAAGTTCCCAAATTCAGTATGATAATAGAGTAGATCTTTATTTTGTCCCCAGTGCTTTAAAAACACATCATCTAAGGCCTCAATATCTGCTATAGACCTAGGGGGTAATTCTCTGAACCATTTTCTAGCTTCCCCATCTAGGCTTTGGACAAAAACCCTCATCCACACATCCTCTTCACTGATATCTAGGTTATCAGCATAACTATAAAAGGCCTCAAGGTGCTCTTTAGCTGTTACTCCTTCTGTACCAGTAAACTTAGGCATACATTCCTGATAATCTCCTACAGGCATGGCATTTAAAGGAATAGGCAACACCAAGGGTCCATACCTAGCAGCAATGATTCTTTATATCTTTGTAAGAGCTTGCTAACCTGCCATGACTGGGGTATATGAAAGGATACTGGTAGACTGAGTAGAGTGGAACAATGAAAAGGATGACAGATACAGAGGAATATGACGGATAGCATGGGTGCTTTCTTTGGACTGAGATCCAAAAGGGAAATGAATGAATAAGGAGATGAATGAATCTCTGAAGGTGATTTTTCACTAGCAGAGATACATAAGAATTGTTGGGCTTACCTGATCCTGATGCTCCTTCCTACAAAGTTTTCTTCTGCCTAACGATCTTCTCAGGATCAAGCATTGGTTCAGCTGGTGATTTCTGAGGATTTCTTCGAGTATGTCTCACAAACTGAGCCAGAACTGTAACGTGGAGTCGCCAAAGGTTGGTCTTCCTCCAGTGGAGTCACCAGATAGATGATTACAACCAGAAATGTGCCCAGACCTTTTCTATCATCAAAATCTAGAACTGTGTCGTCTCCCAGGGAAGCTGAGCTTCAATCTCCTCTCCCCGGTAACGATGCCAATTAATGTTATCACCCCAAGAAACTCTCCTAGGTTGTATCTCGGAGATGCTTGGGAACATTACAAACTCAACAAAAATGTTGGAAATAGGTGGATGAATGGAAGGAATGATGCATATTCAAGCCAGATAACCACTTCTACTATGCTTAACCCCTGACATGGGTGAACACCCCCAGACTACAAGGATTTAGACCACCAATTACTCACATTTTGAGGAATAAGTGAACATGGGGAATACTGACCACACCAGCAAATGCACAAGACCATGTGATGGCCGGCTGCAACCAGTAAAGAGGTCTGCAAATCTATTTCCTAATGCACAGACAGGATGACAGCTCTTTGGCATTAAAACAACAGAAACCTACATACACACTCAATAATACTTTCTAGATTCTAACACAGAGGTGGGATGACAACCCCTCTAATGCTAAACATCAAGAGCACATGAAAAATGCATAACAGGCACAACCTAGAACAAGAAGAAGTGGAAAGTGAGCGATTAACAGTAAAAGAAGCTTGTATTAGTTGAAAATGAAGACCAAACGCTGCAGGTATCACAGTAGTTACAGTCTCCAAAAGTTGAACCTTACATCAAAACAATATCCATCAACCCTATTACATTCTGTGTTATGGATATATATAGAGGTTGATTACAAAAACACTCTGCTACTCTATGCGTGGAGGGGCCATAATGGACCACCAACCACATTAATTCTTCCGAATTGGCCTCTGCTATGATCTGTTGCTTTAATGGATGAATTTGACATTCTCTGGTGCTCTGCAGTCCTCCTCTGAGCAGGTGGCGTGAAATATGAATGAAACCCATAACCATTGAATGCTTTTAACTGCTTGAGAGTGGTCCTTTTCTTCTCTGCCATGTTGTTTGTTTAATGTGGTGGTTGAAGATTAACTGCACCAGGTACAGGTAGGTGATTGCCTTCGTTCTTTGGCAGAAGAGAGCAGTCGGGAGTGGTACAGACAATATGGCGGAGGCGTGACTATGACAGGAACAATTATTGGCCATCGGATCCAACAGATGAACGACGAATATTGAATCAGAGGGAGATATTGGGAGAAAATGTGGACCGATGAACATGGGCCATTAGATCGCAGTTAGGTAGATCCAACAGCTATCGGGCAGCAGAGACGCGCGAATGTTAATGAGCGAAGGACATACGAGTGGGAAGTAAGTGGTTTCCCTGCACCGCTTATGGGAGGCAGTGGTATTCGTACAGAGGGTCACGATACCATTGAACGCGTGAAGCGTGTTAGGTGTGACGGCGGGGAAACCACTTTCCCAGCAGGTTAAATCTCGAGCAGTTTACCGGAGCAGGAGGCGCGATCACCGTTAAATATCATGGTGGATGCGATCGATGGTGGGGAAACGAGAAGGTTTTAACGTGCGGGAAAAAGGGCTGCGACAACGGGGACTGTTGGATCAGGACGATCAACGGCTGCAATTAAAGAACAATGAAGGGCTGAGAAAGCGCACAGTCATGCAATCGATAAGGGTCGTATGGGCGTGGGTTCATGGGTTAAGTGCCTGGGCTTAAGAAAAAAGGGTTATGCAGAGTTTTGTAGGAGACAGGAAAGCGGGAAATGAAGAGATTTTCAGAGGAAAAACAGAGATAGCGGGGCTAAGAGGGTATGAGGAAACTGAAGGAGAGGAAGGTAAATGACTGCTGCGAGCTTCCTTCTGAGCACAAACACACGACGAAGCTGCTATTTGGTTCTCCAAATGCTGAATTTTGTAGCAGAGCTAACAGGTACTGTGCGCTACGCCCGCAATGTGGTGGGGTATGCACCAGCAAAGTTTTGAGGAGTGGTGCGAATGCAGAAGGATGATGATCATGCAGTTTGGAAAGCCTCAGATGCGGATGAAAGTCGAGTATGATGGATGAAATAGCCTGCGCGCCCACCTCTCTAGATGGGTAGAGGCATATGGTGCACAACCTGCACACACGAACACTATCCTCACGATATGAAACAGGACCAACAAGCAGAAGCGGGCAAGACGATGGTGCGAACGATGAAGTATGATAAGACCAAGTGCGCTGAAGATTATCTGCATGGTAGTCTTTGACAAAGTATGCGAAGTACTGAACATGGCCCACCATGTGAAACACACTGACTGGGGCCTATGCTTACCAACGGTTCTCTTGGCTTATAGGACCATGTGCAAAACCCTAACCACGCGGGCACTTCCGAAGCTGAAGTATGGAATAGATGCTGTAATCCCTATAGAGCATGCAATGCCTAGTCCGCGCATAGTAGCACCCACAGATATGATGGTTCACGAAGCCCAGAAAAGAGAGATCACACAACTACAAGAAACAGAATGCATGGGACTTGAGGAAGAAATCCAACAGGGAAACCTTAGACTCCAAGAACTTGAAGAAGAAAGGGTATGGTTTAGAAAGAAAAGCGCGTTGGTGGATGCTGAAGTCAAGAAGCTGGAGGACGCGATAAATCAAGATTTTCTCACCGAAAAAACCAGGATGGTAAGGCAAGGTGCATATGATTATACTGACGAGTTTGAGAACTATTGCCGTGACTTGATTAGTATGATGCCTTGGCTCAAACCCCATATTGCTAAGCATAGTGACCAGGGTAGCGTGTTGCAAATGATGAAGTGTGCGATGCCGAACGTAACAATACAACATAGGGATTCTTCAGGAACCATGACGAAGGACAGAATGGAAATCCACACGGGTGGTGCGAGCACCTGACTAGCCAGGGGAAGGACAGTCCTAGCACTCTAGGCAGTTAGAAGGGAACGTGAGACTATAAACTATTCTGCCCAGGAGCTGCGCGATATTGGAGATGCATGCAGAAGCAGAGAGTCACAAGGTCCAGGACCACGCACGGGGGGCTGCGCTGCCACGTGGGTTGGCCAGAAAGTTACCGTTGAAGTCACGATTCACGATGGGATGCTCGACTTGAGGCCAAAAGGAGTGGGTGGCAGGCATTTAAGACGCGATTTATGGGCAAGATTTGGGAAAATTTGCTGCCAAGGAAGTATTAATGAACCGGAATTGGGTGTAACGGTTGAATTTGAATTTAAAAAGCGCTATAAAATAGAAAGGGCTGCCCAGCAAACAACACTCGGTCATTTTAGAATTGAGCGATTGAGCAGAGCCCTGAGTATTAAGAGCCGAGCATTGATTGAGCCCCTGAATTCGTGAGTGACAGATTGCAGCACAGCTATAATGACAACAACTAAGGATGGTCTGGGAATAGAAGAGGTGACCGTCGGTGAGGCCGCACAGTCCCTAACTGTGGAGGATGTTCCAGACGGTGTCGGGATTGTGGTGAAGATCCCAAAATCACCGCGTATGCCAAGAACCAAGAAGGATAAACAAGAAATTGCTCCCGTATGCGTGTCCCCATGGAACTCGCTGCGTAGCAAACTATCAATGGAGGAGAAAGGGAAAGCTATCACTATAGAAACAGATGAAGAAGATGAAGATATGCAGGCCCTTATCATCGTAGAGGAAGAAGATGAAGGCATGGAGATGGATACTGAACCTACACACTCTGCGACAAAACTGCCTGCCTATGTCCCCCCATGGAAAGTGAAGGCCAAAGTACCTAATGACTTGGACAAGACCAAGAGTTTGCTCCAGACCCTGCTCCTCGCAGATGGCATTACGTTTGAAGGCACGCACCTGGGCCATGTGTCGAATATGAAATTCTAAGATTGGGACCTCGCTGACAGCAAGAAGTTCCCTTACCTTAAGACTAGAAACCTCATGAAGCAGCACACTGCGGGGGTGGTAACAACATTAGAGCCACGGAAGTTCTTGCACAGTGTGGAAAAGGCCGGGCTGCTGAACCTACTTTGGGTGCCACATTTCCACCACACCCCAATAACCATTTTCGTCATCAGGCAGCTGCTATACCTAGTGCATGATGGGAATTTATGGCAGGAGGAGCCCATCCCCATCACGAAAGACTTGATTCATCGCGTTTCCCAGCTTCCATACAAAGCAAAGGACCCCACGACAATATCAGAAGGAAAGGGAAGTGATTTGGCCCTCACTGAGGCCATGAAGACGAAAAGAAGAAGCGGGGTTATGCCATCTCCAACATCAAGGACAAAGAGGTATAGTTGGAAACCCAAATTCTGGCAGGGAAAGTTATGCGGAAGTGTTGCGCAGATGAGGTACCCGCACTGGTCGAGCAGTATGCGGAGGGGGTCTAGTTTAACTGGTCCCAATTCCTTTGCATGGAATTCTTAGAGAATTGTCGTGAAGTCCAGGAGTAGGGTAAAACATTCGACTATGCATGGCTATTGCTATCCCTAGTGCTTGTAGCTAGGGAATTGCCAGAGGACAGTCAATTCCCCATAGTTGACAGAGATTTACTAGAGGCCGTGAAGTACACTTCACTCTGGGCCATAAAGGATGCGACAAGGATACGTGAAACCAAGAGCTTCTGGGTGCTCACAGAGATGACCATCCGAATGTGTATCAACCGTAAGCCACAGTTGTTGCCCACGATTTACAACAATCTGTAAAGTTTCGTAGAATTTAAGGCAGACATGCACAACATATATATCAGGGTGCGCAAGGATCCAATAAAGTAATGGACAAAGCTACCCTTTGTAGCCACTGACGACGCCATTTTCATTGTCTTGGAGGCATGGCCTCCGGAATGGTGCACCCTAGACATTACAGAACTTGAGAGGTCGGCAACACAGAAGAAGAAAGATGATGCCAAGCTGCGCATCGCATAGTTGGCCAAGAAAAGGTGGAAGTAAACAGCAGCAGCCAAGGTGCATGCAACATCGGAAGTGGCACAGAAGGCAGCCGAACAGGAAAAGGCCACAGCAGCAGCACCAGCACAGGCTATAGCCACGAAGATGGGCGAGGGCCAAGCAATGGCTTCGCAAGGGCAGGAAGCAGAGTAAGCAGAAATAGAAGAAGGAGGCACACACCCACAGACCACGTCCACATAGTTAAAGCTCCAACACCCGATAGAGCGAGTAGGACTGAGGAAGAAGGTCAAGGCCTCGAAATTGTCCATTGATCCGATCACCCTAACCAAGGTAGATCTGCATGAAATCGGTGAGACAGTGCGCGATGTCACAAATGAGGCTCTTCAGGATTTCATCCAGGACCACCAGACTGTGTTGGGGGCCCTTAGAGCACAGTTTTAGGACTTACAGGTGTGACCCCCTTAGATTGGTACCCTTTCAACCAACCTCGCAGTTAGATCCACGGCAACAGAGCAGATGTTGCACGCACGAATGACCAATAAAATCATGTTACCGGAAGGGGCTCTAGTGACACCAAATGAGGATGTCAGGATGTCGGTTAGCACGATTAAAGGTCTCGGGGTTAATCTAGCTTCCCTTCCACGTGAGACATTATATCTATTGTAGGATGGGATAACGACAGAGCTGCACGCTAGGGAGAGCTGCACACTCCAAGTTCTTAGTGAGCAAAAGATAAACATGGAAAAACTCAGCTTGTAGTGCGATGAAGTGGTGTCACAAAATCAACAGCTGGTGCAGGTGATAGGCGATACTTACCGAAGCATCCTGGAGCTAGCCATCCCAGCATATCTACCAGTGGAGGTGCAGATCCACATGTTAGCAGCACAAGTTTGTGAGGCCAGGGAAGAAATGACAAAGGTTTAGCTGGAGTTGAATCTTCAGATCACCGAGCTGTGATTACAAGTGCAGCCATCCACTCCCCAGAAGTCAGAGAACAGCGCACTAGTGCTATCACAACGAGATTGGAAGAGATCAGAGGTGCAGTGCGACATTGCACCAGCATGTTGGAAGAATCACATGAGGTCCTCACAACTCTATAGGAGGACCCCAACATCTAGTGCTTAGAGACAGAGGTGCGAGAAGTCCAACAAAAATATGATAGTATCCGAGGAACTGCGAAGACAGTGGTCCTCACCCAGCAGCTTGCAGGTATGCAGCATGCTAAAGCACTAAAGCAGCAGGTGGACACGACACGACATAAGGTGACAGTCCTAAAAGCGCACGTGCAACATTGGATTGATGATGCCTTTACCATCACGGCAGACATTGAAGGCAAGCTCATGAACATACAAGGGATGCACACATTGATGCAAAGAAGCATCCCAAACACAGAGATCTTGGAACAACGCATGTAGCAGATCCAGCAAGCAGCAGCTCAGTGCGCTGCTGACCTCCGTGTAGTTCGAGAACAGTTGGAGGGACTCCACGCTAAGATCACCGCACTGAAAAAGTGACTCGAGGGCACGTCACGATGTTTGTGTTGGGGGAATTTTGGGCATGGAATGCCCCTAAGGCATATTTTGGGGCTCAAAGCCCATGTTTTGACTGAATTTTGTAGTAAAGTTTTGCGAATTGCGGGCACGGGGCGCGAAAAGTATGATAGAGTCATAGGGCTGATCGTCCTAGTTTTGTAATGTAATGTCAGCCTACCCATGGTCTGCAGACCATGGGATTGGATAAATAGAGCGAGGCTCTAAGTGTAAAAGATAGCGAAGTACTATAGAGAAGAAAGAGTCTAAGCGACTAAGTGAAGTGTGTCTTTGGGTCGTAGAGTAGGAGAAGGCTCTACAGCTAAGTGCGCAGAGGACTAGTAGTCTGCAGCTGAGTTCATAGCGCAGAGTCGAGTCTGTAACCAAGAAAATAATTAATAAAGAGAAGTTTTATCATAATTCTGTGTATCTGTTCTTGAGTTAATGCATGTTTGATATAATTTGCGAATATACTGTTTATTTACTGTGTGCACCTGTATGAATGGTTTATAATGTTAAGCATAACATAAAGCATGCAAGTAGGCTAAGATAATCAACTAACATTGGAATATCAATAAGGTCTTCGCTAATAATGTAGAAGCACAAAATTCAGCCCTTGAGTAGGGCTGCGCGAAGGAAGTATCTTAGGTTGAGAGGTACGAGAAAGTGTGTGAAGTGACTTGCGCGCAGGGTCGAACCATTTGAACTCATCAGACATCTCCAGGGTGCAGAAACCTGGTTCTAGCGCCCTCCCATACTACTACGGGTTTGACCTCAGTCCGCGCTTCATGGACTGTTGCCAAAAGGGCCAGTAGTACTGGGATTTGTTTGGCTAAATCACCTCTCAACCTTGGTCAGGCCCCAACAAGCCAACACCTATCCAATCACGAAATCTCATGATTTGGATTAAATATTTCGCCATTATGACACGTGGACAATCGAAAATGGTTTCGTTTTCAAATTTTTATCTTTTTTAAAATGGGAGACGTACCAGAAAGTCTGGTAGCATCAAAAAAAAAAAATAGGAACGAAAAGACTGTCCCAAAAATAGGGGAGACTGACTGAACAAGAAAATTGGGTGCTATCGGAAATTCTGGTAGCGTTTTCATTTTTTTTTAAATTTACAAAATTAACCCTAAAAATTAAAAAATTTTAAAACCTACTCATGACTTAGCCTATAACTGTGCTAACATTGGCTCCACAGGGGATAGAGGTCTCCCTGCGAGGCTCTAAGAATTTTTTTTTGTAGTTTTAGTGCCTTCTCACTGGGTTATGGAGTCTTATTATGAAATCACACTGGTATTTACAGTGAACTCAGGCTACCAATAGCCTTAGTAAAAGATTTTTTTGATAAAACACCAATTAAGTGGGCCTCCATACAGTTCTGTCCCATCAAGATGCTATAACTCAAAATTATTGTTTTGCAAGACATTTGAGATTTTGAAAGGACCAAGCAATAAAGCATCAAATTTTAAATGCTTACTTGGATCCTGGTGCTGTGCATCAGATGTCAACACCATATCTACAATCTGAAAATATTCTTTTTTAATCCCTTTATCAAAGACTTCCTTTACAACTTGCTGATATTCTCTTACCAAATTATATTGTTGTTCTCTCTTTTGCTGCACTTCTATGATTTGATAAATTCTTCTAGTCATGTCATTTGGTTCAACTTCATGATCTTGCAATAGTTTGGCTATAGGAATAGCTAATTGGACTCGAAAAACAACATCAATCCCATCAACCATTTGAAAAGGTGATGTATTAATAGACTTTTTGATTGTCACCCTATCAACCCATAAAGCAAATTTGAGTTTTGAGTCCCAAGCTTTCTTGTTTTGCTCTAGCAACTTGGTGATGATTCTTACCAAACATTTATTAGATGATTTAGCTAAGCCATTCCCTTGTGGATACTAGTAAGTTGTAGAATGAGTAAGTTGAATACCATAATCTCACAGAAATTTACCAATGGTGTGGCTTTAAAAGTAGTTGCATTATCTGCTACTAGTCTTGATGGACATCCAAATCTCGTTATGATTTATTCCAAAAATTTAATGATAAATTTATGAGTGGCATTCCTGATAGGTATTGCTTCGATCCATTTGGTGAAGTAATTAGTAGAAACAAGAATCCAATGATGTTTCCCACTTGAAGGTGGATGAATTTCACCAATGAAATCTAATCCCCACTGCTGGAATGGTGTAGAAACAATTATGGGCTTGAGAGGTAAAGACTTCAGATGCTTTTTACCAGTGAACCTTTGACATTTTTCACATACTCTCACATCAACACGTACATTGGAAAATAGGCTAGGCCAAACATAACCAGCTCTTAATACTTTGTATGTATTAGTTCTCCAATAATGATGACCTCCACAAACACTATTGTACATTTCAAATATGACCTTTTTATATTCCTCTAGATCAATGCATCTCAACAAAACTCCGTTAGGATCTTTCTAATATAAACAATTATCCTTGATTCAATACTTAATGTTTTTCAACTTCAAATATCACACTCTGCTTTTATCACAATCTGGATGAGGTTTAAAATATTTCAAAAAATAAATAACATCATTGTACTATCTACACTCAGCAAGCTTTGAATCTACTGTCATATTGTCAACAGGTTCTGAAATTTTCCCTTCTAGATTATCATCCATGAATGTCAAACCCAACACTTTACAATTTTCTTCAGTAAGTAGTTTAGTTAATCCTTGACCTTTGATTAGTTTAGTAGGCTTTATCTCTAAATCAAATTCAATAACTTTAGTCACCCATTTATTTCTCTTTCCATCAATATCAGGCTGAGCTAGTATCTCTCTAACGACAGATGAAGGGACAAAGTCTATCACTTGAGCATGCAAAATATAAACTCTAAAAGCTTTCAGAGCTTTAACTAATGCATAACCATGCTTTTCCAACATTTCATACTTTAATTCTCCATCTCTAAGAGCTCTGCAGAAAAGTGCTATGGACGCTTCTTTATTTTCTGAATCTTTTTGTAACAAAACAACAGCAATGGTGTATTGAGAAGCAAATGAGAAGATTAAGAAAGGTTTTTAATGTTTAGGACTTACCAATTGAGGTACTTCAATGATAGCCTTTTTGATCAGCTCAAATGAATTTCTATATTCAACTGTCCACTTGACTTCTTTGTCCTTCCTTAGCATACAAGTAATATGTTTCACCACTTCAACAAAATTTGGGATGAATCTTCTGAAAAAAATTGATCTTACCAAGGAAAGATTGAAACTCTTTCTTGGATCTTGGAAGTGTTAAATCTTGAATTGCAATCACTCTTTTTGCATCAATCGTCACTCCATTTTTAGAAACTATGTGACCCATCATCTTACCTTCTTTGAGAGAAAAATGAGACTTCTTCAAATTCAAGGATATACCATATTTTCTACATTTAACAAATACTTGTCTCAAGTGTTGAAGGTGTTCTTGGTCTAAAGCTGAAAAAAAAGTAATGTCATCCAAATAGATGACCAAGAACTTGTCCTTTTCTCCAATGAATGCAAAGTCCATAGCACATTGGAAAGTAGCTCCAGCATTCATGAGCCCAAATGACATCTTTGCATAAATGAATGTACCCCAAGGAGTAGTGAATGTTGTCTTGTCTCGTTCTTCTGGCCAAACATATATTTTATTATACCTAGAAAAACCGTCTAACATGGAAATTCTATCTGACCAAGTTACCTTTTGAAGAATATGCTCCATCTTCGGCAATGGATAGTTATATTTCTTGGAGCTTTTGTTAAGATTTCTGAAATCCACACACAATCCGATTTCACCACTTTTCTTTCTTACCAGCACTAGATTGGCGACCCAGTCTGAGTATGTCAATGGAATAATGATTTTAGCATCCAACAGTTTCTTCACTTCCTTTTCCATCACTGGTAGCAATAGTGGATTGATTTGCCTTAACTTCTACCGGAAAGATTTAGTACCATGTTTCAATGGTATTCTATCCTCAATGATAGATCTATCATATGTCTTAAGGTATTCATATTTCTAGGAAAAATCATCAACAAATTCACAAAACATCTTGTGATGTTGCATCTTTCTTTCATCTAGTAACGCTTTTGACAACTTCACGTATCTTGGTTCTTGTGTTGTACCCAAGATGTAATCTTCTAATTCAACAGCTACTTCAACTAACAATGGCTTGACTACAACATCATTCTGATCAAAAAGTTTCTCAAGTGGAATTAACCCCTTGGGAATATGATTGGTAGGTAGTTGTATTGTAGGCTGATCGGCAATTTGTTTTTTTAGATTTCTGGAATCTTGACGATCAACATCAACTTGTGTTAGGTCTTCTTCTTTATCAATATTTAGAACAACAAACTCTTCAGCAACTTCAATGAATTTTCTGATCTCCTGGTCATCTTCAAAAACTTTCCAATGATTAACATTATCAGGAATGCTAGGTCTAAACCTAACTTCCACTTCATATTTCAACTTTATAGGCATTGGAATTCTGAATGAGCTGGCCGAAATAGAGAGTGAATCGGATAGAATATTACTTTATCTTGAAACAAAATAAATGTTAAAGGCCAGGAAGGAGTCTTATACAATGTCCCATATTGCATTTCGGTAATCTCTGAGTCTAGGATGCTTAGTTTGATAAACATTTCTGATTTGTTGAATAATAAGTTCATCATCTCCAAAAATAGAAATTTTTGATATATTCATATCTTTTGCCTTTTTTAAACCAATTAATAGAGCTTCATATTCAGCCACATTATTAGTTGTCTCAAATTCAAGTTTGAAAGAAAAAGTGGAACTTTCCTTCAAAGGAGAAATAAGAACAATCCCTGCACTAGCACCTTCTTTGGAACATGAGTCATCAAAAACCATTTTCCATACCTTCGATTCTTCATGATTGATTTGATTTTCAGCAGACTTTAATATCTGAAAATTTTTTGTAGGCAAGGCGAAGTCATCCATATGTAGAATACTTGAACCTAGTCTAGTTGTTCTAGCATATATCGGATGATTAGTAGGGTCTTTGCTGGCACTAATGATATATTCCAGTTGAGATTCTCTGTAAACTCTTCTTTGTTCTCCTCCAAGAATAGGAACATTAGCATAAGTTAAATGCATTTGCAAGGCTCCTCCCAACCTTTTAATCCATGACCTAGAAAGTAACATACCAAATCTGAGAGCGATATCAGCTACAACAATATCCATTACCTTCCCTCTCATACGTAATTGAAAAAGACTTACTGCAAGGTCTTTGATGACACCAAGGCATTGGACTTTCTGGGAATCAAAAGAATAGAGATCTTGGTACTCTCTAGTTATCTCAAGACCTAGTTCATCCATAACTACCTTGGGCATTAAATTATGTGAAGCTCTAGATTCCATAGGACAATTATGCAGGATCTTTTCATAAATATTCAGAGATAGATAGAATGGAGGGGTATAGTCATCTCTGTCTTCTACCAATGGACCTAAAATAATAGTGGGCTTATGATCTTGAAGGCTAACAAAATCAGAGACTACTTCAGTAGGTGAAGGCTGAAAAGTTTTCATAAAAGTATTTTTGAAATCTTGATTTCTCATGAGTTCTAAAAGGGGAATAGGAATCTTGATTTTTTGAATCTCATTTTCAAAATTGAAGGCAGACTGTGGTTTGTGAGCAATTTTTACCTCAAGTGAAGGAAAATCAGACACTACCCGAATTTCCAGTCTGCTAGATTTTTCCACTGAAATTTTAACCGCATCTTTATTCTTCTTTGGCTGCGCAACAAGATCAGAAGTGTCATCATTTTTCTTTGAACTGAGATTGTATTTGCTTTGATGATCAGTTGCAATCATGGAATGATTAGGAATCACTTCATTATTCTGAGTATATGACATGAAGTCTTCATACTCTGCTTGTGTAAGATGAATAATCCCTTCTTTGTCCCTAATACAATTTATAACAAAACCTCTTTCCAACCCTTCAAATTCTTCTTCATCTCAAATATAACATTCTACAAAGGAGGGTGCACCTTTTGATCATCAATATCTCTTCTTTCTCTCTGCAAAATTTGAGGAGCATTGGGTCTTCTAAACTGTCGTCTATTTGGAAAATCAAATGAAACATTTATGGTATTAGGTGGTCATGCTTCCATCTTCAACTTAGAAATATCAGTAATCAATGATTTTACCATCTTAGTAAGCTCATCTAGCTTAGGATATATGTTAGAAGTTCCTGAAGTAGAAAATTCAACTTTTTGGTTTCTTTTTTCTCTGTTAATGCCTCCTCTGAGTCTATTAGCTGCTAATATATTTGATTCTACCTCCAGTGCATTGTCCTGCATTTGTGATAGCGTATCAAATCTTCTTTCTCTCAACAATAAACAAAAGTCAAGATCAAAAGCACCAGGATAAATGATTTTAGCTGAAGTTTCAGTAGGCTTGATTTTAGTAGGTATCTTGCTATACATTTGATTGAATCTCTTAGAAAAATCAGAAACTGATTCTCCTTCTTTTCTTTTGATTGCACAAAATTCTGTGATATAATACAAAAAATATTTCTTGTCACACCATTTTCTTAAAAATGTATCATCTAGGACTTCAATTCCAGTGATGCTACCATCTATCAAAGATCTGAACCATTTCCTTACATCACCCTCAAAGATCTGAACAAAAAGTCTCATCCAAACATCTTCATGCTCAATGTTCAGATTATCAGCATAAGCATAGCAAGATGTTCTTTAGCTGTTACCTCCCCTTCACCATTAGATTTAGGCATATATTTGAGATAATCTCCTGCAGGTAATTCATTCATAGGCTGAGGTAAAAATAAAGGAGCATACCTAGCAACAATAGTTGCATCCATTTGGTTAGGGGGTGGAATAGGACCTGCCATGGTGTGAGTTACTGGGATTTGTGGAATAACAATTGGAAGATTTTAAGCAGTAGATGAGGAAGCACCAACACTCGATGTAGAGGTTGTTTGTTGACTGGAAAACGAGAGAGTTACCAATTTTTTTGTAAAATCAGGAGACAAAATTTGTTGTACTTTTTCAGGAATAGCTTCTAGAAAACAAGAAGTAGAAGAAACAAGCTTTCGCTTACTCTTTTTCTTAATTAACTTCTCAGGATGAGGGACATGGTTTTTCAAAGGAGAATATGGGTTTGCCTTGGTTCTAGCCTTTCTTGGAGCGAGGACTTCAACAATGGAGCTGCACGGTGTAAAGCAGTCTAAAAAGACAATTGGAACTGTACACCTGAGAACCAAACTTATAACTTTGTCATTTACTGAGGGATAAACATCAATTTGCCTCCCCAACAATGGCACCAAATATGTTAGCGCAAGGAGTTACTCCTAGACTGCAAAAGGAGTAAGCCTTACACATCATGATCTGATTTCAAAATTTAAAAGGGTTTTTTGAGTGGTGGGATGGCTTCTAAAGGCGTTTTGAAATGATTGCGTTCCTCTTTAACTTTCATGCATCTGGCAAGTTGTGGAAAGCATAAATTGTGTGGTTAAGTGAGTAATATAGGGGAGCAGAAGAAAGAGAACAGGTAGCTGATAGATATCCTAAGAAACTGAGTATCTTAAGACAATCAATTCAACTACCTAAACATCCTTGTAACAAACTATGTTTCTTGGAAAGGAAAATAATAGTTAGAATGTAAGAAAACATAAAAAGTATTTCACAAATCCTTTGTGAAACCTTCACTAACAATTTCAACTTGAACTGATATTATGATTTACAGAAAACTGGATAGTAGATAAGTCATCATCAAATCCTCTTAATGATTCTCACTCATACTATACTAGCTACTGCAAATTTATAATTCAGAAAATTGAAACAAGGAAATAGACAAACCACACATTAGATATAACTTGAATCACAAAATCCTCTAGCATGAAGTGCAGAAAAAGCTATTTTATTAATCTGAGTCTTCAGGTGAACCAACATCCCCTGAAATGATATTTACAAAAGATATATATAGAGAGAGAGGCACCAACTCCAACTCTCCTAAATTGGTGGTTCCATTATTTCCTTGTTACATAGGTGTGTTTTAGATATTAAAAACATCTCCCATTGAATTGCAATAGAAAGTACAGGTGTAGATGAGAAGAAGAGGAAAAATGACACTTTGCTGTTGTTTTTTCTCTTTATGGACTTAACTATTAAATGACCATATGGCCTCATTAAAGACAACCTTCAATAACCTCATAACTATCTCATATCCATCATCTTCCTTATCCATGTTGTTATGGGTTGTTGTCTTTCCAAAATTGGCCCAGAAGTTTCTGCTAACAGCTATATATTTCTGTTAAAACAGGTGCTACCAGAAATTCTAGTAAGAAATGTAATAGCGAAAAAACTGGAAACGCTTCCAGAATTTCTAGTAGGATAACATTTTCACTTCAAAATTTTAACAGAAAATAATTAGAAACACTTGCATATGCTTGGATATTCTAAGCTTTAATCTTCACATTCAAAACTTTGACTTAATATAAAAAGGGTATTTTTTAAGGAAAATTACCCTATCATTTCATGTGAGCTGCAGCCTCTGCAAGCTTATCCAAGTTTGTTTTATTTCTGGCAGCAGATTTTGACCTTGTGATTCTGGTTGTTTCTTCTTTGATGATGGTCTCTTTCTTTTCTACTTCTTTTTGGACCTTTCTTCTTTTGGAAGGCTCTGATGGCTGGTCCGTGGGAGCTTTACCTCTTTGCTTCCTCAAAGATCTTCTGATTTCTGCAATTGAAGGATCCTCAATCTGCAACTCTACATGTTGTTCTTCTATGATTATTACTTCAGTCAGTAAATTAGGATTATTTAGGGCTTTTGATTTAATTCTGTATATGTTTCTTTCCCTAGTATGTCTCTTCCTAGCTCCAGCAATTGGTTTTATTTCTTCTCTCTTGTTTTTACTAGTCACTTTATACCCTGCTTCTTTCAGCAATTCCTCATCAGAATCAATAGGCTGGTTTTCTTGTTGTTGTTTATGTGCTTCCGAAATTTTAGGAAGCACCTGCGCTTTAGATTTCTCTTCAGCTGCAAGTTTTCCTCTTCAAGTTCTTATGTAAACTTTAGGAAAAGGTCTAACAGGAGGAACCATTTTCATGCTTTTTGTGTTTTAGGTAGAAGAGCTTTCACCTTGCTCCTTTTTCTTTTCAGATTCAGTAGCTAAAGGCTTCTCTTTGCTTCTTTTGGTACCTTTGCTTACAATTTCCTTCTTTTCCTTTCTTTTGGAACTTCCTTTAGCTGATGTAGTTGATTTCCTTTCTGTCTGAATGTGTGTTGGAGAAGATTTAGCAGTTTCTTGGGGTTTTGGTGCAGGTTGGCTTGCCCTGTAAAATAAGAAATGTTCCCAAGTTTGGTTTCTCTTTTCCAGTTCTTCTTCAATGGAAACCTTGATAATTGCTTGATGATACAAGTTGTATTCTGAGGCTTCTTGGTGTGTTTGAATTCTCGCTACCATTTTCGTCAGGCTCTTCAATATGAAATAGGGTAGATTAGGAGTCCTCATACCTGCAAAATGAAAAAGAAACATCATATGGTAAAGAAATACTATTGTATACCTTCTCTCACAAGTGAGAAAAATCTTAACCAGTTTGACTGTTTCTTCCCATTCCTTCTTAAGATAATCTTTGGCTCAATTAGGATCTTTGTATTGATATCTAATAAAAGTATTGAGATCTCCATCTGTAACGAGTTGTCCCTTAAACAAGTTTTCTCCTTCCTGGGGAAGGTTAAAAGCTTCTGCAATTGACTGTTCTGAAACCTGTAATTTGAAACCAAAGATGGTAGCTTCCTATCCATTGAAAGTTTGAGAAAAGTCTTGGGCTACACGTTGATGTGAGCCTCCGAACCTGGTGCATAGTGGATATTATCCTTCCTGAATAAACAATCTTCTAACACTTAGATTAGCATCAAATAGTTCAGCTCCTTGAGGTTCGATTCTCTTAATCTTTCCACCTTTCCTAGAATTTGATGCCATGGATATCTTCTTGCTTGTTATGAAGAATAGTTGTCAATGTATGGAATCTTACCCAACAGATGTTGCAATTAGCTTGAATTAGGGTATTTAAAAAATTGGGATGTATTCTTAACCACCTCAATCACTGCCTCCTTTGCTGCACTTCAAAAATTCGAAATGGTGGAGTTTCCTCCATTTTCAAATATTTGAGATAATGTTTTGGTTCAATCTCCTATGCATATGATCCTTCATGATTAAATTAGATTTCATGTCATAATAGACATCATGTAATAGTAATGATGAATTTCATTTGCTTTAGAGAGTCCAGCTAATCTGCTACAGGTGGCTGTACAAGATTTTTTGCAAATTTGGCAATTTTTTTGCTTTAATTCCGACTGGCCGAAAATTTCGGTAGCGCATTACGTGGAACAGAAAGAAAGACCATTGGAATTTAAACATAGAGATAAAACTGATGCTACAGACACATTTTAATTTTGGAAACATGAGTTTATTTAAGGTCAGTGGAGTAAGCAACGACTGGCTATGGCTGTGACTGACACCTAGCTAATTTGATCAACCAAATCAATTAACCACTACCACTTGACTTGACTTAAAGTTTGTGACCTATCCAATCACGAAATCTCATGATTTGGATTAAATATTTTTCCATTATGACACGTGGACAATCGAAAATGGTTGCGTTTTTGTAATTTTTTTTAAAAACGGGAGACGCTACTAGAAATTCCGGTAGCATCAGAAAAAAAAAAAGGAACGAAAAGACTGTATGAACAAGAAAATCGGGCGCTACTAGAAATTTCGGTAGCATTTTTTTTTTTTGAAATTTACAAAATTAATCCTAAAAAATAAAATTTTTTAAAACTTACTCATGTCTTAGTCTAAAACTGTGCCAACAGTACCCCAATCGGCTGCTACTAGAAATTTCGGTAGCAATTTTTTTTTGAAATTTACAAAATTAATCCTAAAAAATAAAAAATTTTAAAACTTACTCATGTCTTAGCCTAGAACTATGATAACAGTACCCTGTAACACTGTTCCTAGAGAAATCAAACCACGGAGGATGTTGAACGTTAATCCTAACCTTTCACCTTCCCAGTCTGAACGGTTACTGAAAGTCCTTTAGGAACAAAAAGAAGCCTTCACTTGGGAAAATAAAGATATGAAAGGAATCCTTGTTGACTTATGTACTAATCACATATACATTAAAGAATAATTTCGACCTATTAGGCAACCACCAAGAAGAATGAATCCTGCTTTAAAGAACATTGTCAAAGACGGACTAGAGAAAGTATTAGATGTGGGATTTATTTACCCAACCCCAGATAGTCAATGGGTATCCTCACTAGTCATTGTTCCGAAGAAGAATGACAAATTGGTGATTTATGTTGATTACAGGGAATTAAATAAAGCAACTCAAAAATATCATTTTCCCTTACCCTTTATTGACTAGGTCCTTGATACATTAGCCGGAAAGAAGTTCTTCTCCTTTCTAGACGGATTGAGTGGGTACAAATGGATGAAAATAGCTCTTAAGGATCAAGATAAAACTACCTTCACATTCCTGTGGGGAACCTTTGCATACTGAGTCCTCCCATTCGGTCTCTGTAATGCACCCACTACCTTTCAATGGGAAATATTAGGAATTTTTTCTGATCTAGTCAATGATAGTGTTGAAATATACATGGATGACTTCACCCCATATGGGGATTATTTTGAAAAAGGACTGTAAAACTTAGAGAAAGTACTTAAAAAATTTAAGAAAACATGTTTCTCTTAGTACAGTGAAATGTCATATGATGATGAAAGAAGGAATAGTGGTGGGACACCTGCTTTCAGCTGCAACATTTCGGGTTGATCCTGCCAAGGTAGAGGTAATATTAAATTTTCCTACACCTAAGACACCAACATAGGTGAATAGATTCATCAATTATGATGGCTACTATAGACGAATGATGGCTACTATAGACGTTTGATAGAAAAAATTTCTAAGATAGCAATCCCACTTGTTCAATTGTTACCTAAGGATGCAGAGTTTGTGTGGACAGATGAATGTGAAACAACCTTCATGGAAATCAAAGAACTACTTTTCAAAGTGCCAATATTACATTGTCCTGACTGGAAGTTCTCCTTTCATATCTCTACAGATGCTTCTCACACAGTTGTAGGCATAGACTTGGGACAACATGGAGACAAGAAACCGTATATGATCTATTACATCAACAAGAATCTGACTCCTACTGAACTGAAGTATACGGTAACTAAAACATAGCTTTTGGTTGTTATTTATGATACTAATAAGTTTCATCATTACATTACAGGGTATCCCACTTTCGTGCATGCTGATAATACAACCATCAGGGAATTTAGGAATCAACCAATAACTCTTGGTCGTATTATGATATGGTTATTATTAATTCAAGAATTTGATATTACCATTGTAGATAAGCAAGGGAAAGATAATGTAGTTGCGGATTTTTTGTCTAGACTGGATACTAGTGATAAAGGTACATCTGTAGAGGATAGTTTTCTAGATGAACATATTTTTGGAATTTCTACTCACACTCCGTGGTAGGCAGATATTGCTCACTATCTTGCTACATAAAAAGTACCTTAACACTTGCCATATGGAGAGCAGTGAAATATTATCCATCATAGTGCTTGCTATTCGTGGATAGAGGGATACCCCTTTTATACATGACCTGATCAACAAATTTGGCATTGCATAGGTGAATGTGACATCTATGATGTCCTAAAATCTACTCACGATGGCCCTTGTGGAGGGAATTTTGCAGATAAGTCGACATGTCATAAGGTGTTATAGATGGGGTACTGTTGGCCCTGTATTTTTTGTGATGCAAGGATCTATGTTTGAGGGGGTGATAGCTACCATCAGATGGGATACCTTGATTGGTCAGATGAGATGTAGTTACAGCCTCAACTAGCTCTTAAGCCCTTTGAAAAATGGGATATTGATTTCATTGGGCCATTCAATCTTCCTTCACATCAGAAAGTCCAAATTCTGGTGTGCACGAATTATGTGACAAAGTGGGTAGAGGCCAAGGTTATTATGAAAGAAACAGAATAGTTTGTCTTAGACTTCTTATTCGAAGAATTTTTTGCTCGGTACAGAGCTCCTAGAGAGATAGTTTAGATGGAAGGGTGCAGTTCACATCACATCTAATATCAGGACTTATGAATAAGTATGTAATCAAGCACAGGGTGACATCTCCATATCATCCTTAGGGGAATGGTCAAGTTGAGAGTAAAAATAAAGTGTTGGAGAATATCCTTATGAATATTGTAGCAAACCATCACTGAAATTGGGTCGAAAAGCTTCCTAAGGAACCCTGGGGGTATAGAACAACATGGTGGAACACAACAAGATTTTCACCATACGAGCTTTTCTATGGGAAATCTCCATTTTTTCTAGTGGAACTTGAAATTAAGATGCTTAGGAAAACTCTTGATGTAGGTTTGGATATTTCAGAAGCCCGAAAACACCAGCTAGAATAGTTAAATGTGTTGGATGAAATTAGTTTGATAGTTGTCTAGAACATTGTTGCGATTCAACAGCAATGAACTAAATGGCATGAAAAATTTATCAAGAAAAAGGTGTTTCAAAGAGGAGATTGGGTGTTTCTCTACAGCTCTCGGTTCATATATTTTAAAGGAAAACTCTGGTCTAGATGAATGGGACTGTATGAGGTTGACACGGTGTTTGATAACAAGACTGTTAGACTCGTAACGGTAGATTAGGACCATACTCCCCTGATTGTAAGTGGAAATCACCTCAGATTGTATCACCATCTAGTTTCTAAAGACTCCTTTATTAAACATCTCTTTGATAATTCTGGTTTTGAAATTGTTAGTGCAGAGAACTCTTCCTCTGCACCTCTTGTTTAATTCAAAAAATAAAAATAAATAAATACATATATATATATATGTATGTATATATATATATATATATATATATATGTATGTATATATATATATATATATATATATATATATATATATATATATAATAAAATGTTGTTACTACTCTATCATTATTTTTCTTGCAGGTACTTCACTGGTGCTACTACTCCACTGGTGTTGTTACTCCCCTAGTGTTGCTACTCTGCGGATGCTGTTTTCGTCTAAGTACTTCACTGGTGTTCTTACTCCTACGGTGTTGTTACTCCCTCGGTGTTGTTACTCCTCCGGGGTCATTACTCTATCAAGGTAAGTCACCAGGTACATTCCTGACCGACTTCGTTGGTTTGATTGATATTTCACCTATGGCATGACTAGACATCATCTTGGATGGTCATCCCTTAGTTGGGGGGAGGTATTGTATTTAATGTTAAATATGTTGTATTTAATAGAAATGACGATCCGTCATTATCATTGTTGAACCTTGTGCCAACTTGTACATTCCACAATCATTATTTTGATCACCACCACACCTTACACATTTATCCATACACATTGGAACTTGAACCACGTATGATTGCATTAAATTATGGCCCTTTCCAATGCATCGTAATAATTTCCATTATTACCACTATCTACCATGGATTTTCCCCTTAACATTTGCCTAAATTTCCCTATCACCGCATCCTTTGCCACCACAATCGATATCATCATAGCTTTACTGGCTAACACTATCCTTAATGGTTTTCCTACTACTCTTAGTGCTGCTAATCCAAGTGTTTCTACAGTTCAACTGGTAGAATGGGTGGGAAATCTATTAGGCATGAATTGGAAGATATAGTGCAAGTCTGACGCCATCTAGATCTATGGCACAGTTTTCAAGATGAACGATGGCATACATATTTTAGAGGTTGTAGGGATTCGATGAAGCTGTTACATTCAAATTTGCATTAAATTTGGATGGGAATTATTCCACAGTCCATGGGTTGGACATTCCCGTCACTAAAGAAATTATCTCGACTATAAGTGGATTGCTGTAAGGAGGGAAGAAATGGTTCGCCCAAAAATCGCCCTTACCATAATTTCCAGAATTATTCTTGCAGGAATGAGAAACCGTGGTTTAGAAGGGAAGGGGATACGATTGGAAATCCTTGCCACATCAAT
Organism: Pinus tabuliformis; assembly: GCA_031772625.1. Lineage (NCBI taxonomy): Eukaryota > Viridiplantae > Streptophyta > Pinopsida > Pinales > Pinaceae > Pinus > Pinus tabuliformis. Next base: position 1,502,722,916 of record CM062819.1, on the reverse strand, counting down.
GGGCCAAAGTGGCATACTTCATTGTGCGATACATTACTTGCGAAGGTTGGCTCTCTACCTTGTTGAAATACTGTCATGTGCATTCTCTAGATATGCCATATTTCTTATGGAATAACCTTCAGTTAATGGAACAAGCTACTCATATGTCGCATCAACCATTGTAGGTCCTCACAAACCATGAACTTGTCAGGCTGCTAGTGGTGAATGCCCTGTCACAGACTTCTGTGGCTTGGCCACAATTCACTGGATTAGTAGAAGAGGAACTTGAGGCCAATAGGCTAACAAGAGAGGAAGAAGAATTAGTGGTAGAGGAAGAAGTCATAGATGATGTTACTATACAAGAACCAACATTGGTTGCCAAACAATTGGAAAAATTGGCAATGAAACAAGCTATAACAAAATCGCTAGTTGAGGAAGCAACCGTAGATGATGTTATTACACAAGAATCAGCTTCGACTGCTAAGTTGGAAGTAGAAGAAATGAAGGTAGAAGGGAGTGCAAGTGACACTGTTACATAACAACCAACATTGACTGCTGACCTGGAAGCAAGAGAAATGGAAGTGGAAGGAAGCACAGGCGACGTTCTTACACAAGAACCAACATCGACTATTAAATTGATGAAACAATTGCCAACAGTTGAAGAATTTGCAGGCAACACTGTTACGCAAGAACCATCATCGCTTGTGAAAGTGGTGGAGGAATCGGTGGAAGAAACAAGATCCATAGTCGATGTTGTTACATAAGAACAACCGTCGATTATTGGGTAAGTGGCTGAAATAGAAGAATAGGTGGCATAAGAAGAAAAAGAGAAGGAGAGTGCAGAGAAACTAGTAGATGAAGGGGAAGGAGAAACAATTGAAGGACTTGAAGCATCACACATTGAACAGATGGAAATTGAAGAGGATATCCCTCATTCTCCACTTCTTGCTTCCTTTCCAAGAGGAGAAACAACATTTTTCTCCCCTAGACGCTTGGTGAAAGAAACTATCTCTTCCCCGATACTAAGATTTTTAGGGAGAGCTATGGGCATCATCATTGACACTGTCACACAAGAACCAATGAGTGGTGGGCAAATTGGAAAAATTGAAGAACTAGCGGTCGACAATGTTACACAAGAACCAATGTCGACTGAAGGGAAATTCAAAGAAATTATGCCCGATGTTTTTTCCATAAAGCCATTGGAAGAAAATGTTGTTGTTGATAGCAACTTTCAAGGGCTAGGACCAATTTTTGAGCAAATGGAAGAAGATGACCGAGCAACAGAGAAGCCACAGGAAAAGGGTGTTGAAAATGCTACTCCACAAGGGCCTACAGTGGCTCAAGAGCCATTCAAGGAAGATATGGAGGTTCCAAGACCTACAAAAGAAGATGTGGGGGCCGTCCCCGGAGTTGTGGAGCAGATAGAAGAAATAAGGGTGAAACAAGAGTCGGTTGATGAGTTCACTGATGTCATTACGCCAAATCCAACACCGACTATGAGACCAATGGAGCAGGTTGTTATCAAACATGAATTCATTGAACAGTCTACAAAGGGGAGGATCTCCATCCATGAAAGGTGTCAGTCACAGTTTAAGGAGAATATACAATTAAATATGGAAACTAGTAAGGTAAGGAAGCAAGTGTTATGCTTACGGAGATGGGTGAGGAAGCATAAGATGAATGTCAGTCGGGCTACTATAAATCCTTGAGCTAAAACTTATTCAACAACAGTGCAGACTAAATATAGGCCTACAACCTTAAAATATACACAGAATGAGTCATGTTTGTATTTGTTTGAGCTGCGGGAATTCTTGTTAACTGCAAAAATTCAGAAATGGAAGGCTAATGCAAATTGCCTTCAACAAGGGTATATCCCTTTGGAAGCCCACCAAGAAGGAGTGAGAGGAATTGGGAACAAGATGAAAAAGTAATAATTTATTATATGACCCAGATAGGGAAAGCAAAGAAAAAATAGGAGAAGCATGAGAAACAGATTGAGGAATTAGAAGAGCAAGTGCAACTACTAATGGCTGAGAAAGATGAAATGTTTGCTCTAGCATAATAGGTGATGGTGTGACGAAGTCCTTCTCATAGGTATGCTACGTTACTCCATGAATAATACTTGTTCTTCTATTTGGATAGCATCTAGAAGGAGATAAGCCATGAAATCCAAGATCTGATACAATTTTTGTGGATCTTCAGGGTTCACAATATCTTGAACCAACACTTAATGTGCGAACTCTACATGCATGATTATTTTCTGGGGAATGATCAATCATTCAGTCCAATGCCTTATGTTTGGGATATTTAGCTAAGATACTTCACCTCCTTCACGATTAACCAGGTTAAATGGAAGAAAACCTTTGACACATTCAAAGTGAACCAAGTGAACAAGCCACTTGTAATTCGAAGAGAGAATTGTCATGTTGTGAATATTTTTAACAAACATCATACCTTCTTGGAAATAGAAGGATGGAAGGGTCAGATGCTAGCAACACATAAGTGGTGTTCTAACATGTGAGAAAATAATATTTTTACTTGCTAGGAGGAGGCCCGAGACAACTTTTAAAAATGATGGATGTTGTTGTCATTAGCAGTAAGGATACATGAACCATTTGGGGCCCCTAATTTTATTCGGGCTTTGGAAAAAATACCATGAATACCATGATATATCGCATGTATTCAACATTGTGGGACCCGATGGATGGGTCACAAATTTTAGTTTCCCATTGTTTGCCGGCCAAATGAGCAGTACACACCAGCTCATGTGGTAAACAAGGTGTTGTAGCGGCTGCAACACCATCCAAAATTTTGGCTTGCATCCAATTTTGGGGCCTCCTTTGAGAATTTTGCTTGATGACTACACACACTTGGGTTCACTCCGTGAGCTCATGTGAGTCTTCGCACCCACCTTGCTTGATCATTCCACCGACAATTTTTTCATGTTAATGTCATTGTCATGCTTGCGACCATGTTCTGGTCATACTCAAGATCTTCTCATCGCATGTACATGTTGTTTTCACTATGTAAACATCTGTTGCAGTCACATAAAAAATCATATTCATTGTCGCGCAAGCACCATCGCGGTCGTCTAATGATCAATCACAAGCGTCACACTTGTCACTGACATCGATGGCTAGTCATGTTGAGCACACGTGTCTGGATGGTTTGAGGCATCTCATCAAGTCATGAAAGTGTGTGTTTGCAAGATCACATATGCACATTTCCACTCGTTCACACACTTAGTCTTTTGCTGAAATTCTAATGACTGGATTCCCCTCTAATAGTCGGACCTCCACCTCGCCATCGACTCGACTGACTGTCACCCAAAACAGTGCAGAAGCAACAAGAAATCCTTTTGAAGCTGTGCTACCTGCAAGCAGATCAATCAACCTTCATACTGGTCAACTCGAGAGTTTGACCTGGCAGTCACCCCCAGATTGACTCCCCTCAAAAATTGCGTAGAGGTTCCAGACCTTGCCCGCTTTGCCGACTGAGAAAATTGTTCAAACATGCCAAACAAACACCCTATGCCCATCCATGTCTCCCTCTGAAAATTGTGCAGTTTTTCTAGTCAGTCCACCAGTCAGTCGACCGGATGCTCACCTGGAAAACTATGCAGTTTTTGTGAGCAATCCCTCTGCTGCCTAACAGTCTGCTCAGCTTAGAAGCTGCGCGGAGGTGATCAACAAGCCATCCTCCCAACATTAGCACAATTTTTCCTAGTAGAAGCTCCCAGTAGCTAACTGCCAGTTCCCTCCAGGAATTGCGCACTTTTTGCTGCCAAGCTCGAGCAGCTGACTACGAGTTCCCTCCAGGAATTGTGCAATTTTCACTGCCAAGCTCTTGGTAGCTGACTTCCAATTCCCCTTAGGAATTGCACAATTTTTGCTACCAGTGTCCCATCAGCCAGCTACCGGTTCCCTCTAGGAATTACATATTTTTGGCTGCCAGACTCTTGCTGCTCGCTCCTTCCAGAAATTATGCAGGTTTTGGTTGCACAGCCTTCCTACAGCCTGGATTGTTCCTCTAAAAAACTACACAGTTTTTCCCTCCAACTGAGCCAAACCCCGCGGACAGTCACTGTCGATTCGAATTTCCCATATCCATCACCCAATGATTGATTTGTAGTTTTCACTGTCAGTACCTGGAGCCTCCATCCCACCTCGCAACCTTGTCTCCTCTCCCAGTCACCTGCATCGAAAATGATCATGCATCATGAGTGACTGCAGATACAGGTACACAAAACAACATGGCAGGATGATGGAAGGGATGAACAAAGGGAGTACATACAAAAGGACATGTTCACGAATAGACGAAAAAATTATGCATGCAAGGATATGTACTCACGAATGAATGGACATATAAAGATGTGTTCGCAGACGGACGGACGAGCAAACATGCAAGATATGTTCACAGACGGACAAATGGATGAACATGCACTTCTCACAAATGGATGAACCTGTCAATCTTACCAACATACAAGAAAGAAACAATGTACGAATGCAACACAAATTGAACCAACGACCATCGAAGAGTCCACACACTTTTCCATCCAGAGGTGAAGCTGTGACACACCATGAGGACATCCATCACCTAGTAACAATGTAGCTCAACATGCACACCAATATCAGCATGAATGTACCAACACTGTTATGTTGAGTCTTGTCATTAGTCATCTCATCCATATCTTTAATGTGGGCCATACTATAATTCAATGTAATGTAACGTGGAATTCCAAGAGACCCACTTGTTGTATGAAGAGTCATGTAAAGTTGAAAAGTCATGGAAGTCAAATAGTCATGAGGCTAGTCAAATAGCCACGAGGGTCAGTTTCACCGTTGGATATAAATACCACCTCATTTTTACATGTAAAGGGCTTTTTCACCTCAACTCCTCCCACATAGCCTTGAGAGTCTGTAATATTTTCTTTGTGGAGTAAGTAGTGGCTCCGACACCCTGCCCATGGGGTTAGTGATGTATAGTGTAGCGATGTGTCTTGAAACTTTCACTTAATTCAGAAGCCTACTAACAGGAAATCACGTTTTCACTCATGTATTGTGACTGTTGTAAGACTGATCTTGAACACTTATAATGCATGTTTCTTTAACTTGTGTTTAACACTTGAACTCATTCACTTGTTGTAATGCATATATATTAGTGAAAATGTGTTGTATGTGCTGTTAACGTTGTGCCCATGTTAGTTACCTCCCTAAACATCAGATAGACCATTCACATAAACTTTCTATAACAACCGTTGCACTCGCGCGAACTCATCTGCTGAGTGCTGTACATGTTATCTTCCCTTGAATGTTCTGACTACCGCATCTGTGTGGACTGCTCTTCTAGAAGATGTGCATGTCCTATTGTATTGTGTGTTCCTAATATCTCTCGGACTTCCTCCCAACCGACTTGGGACTCCCTCACATCCTCTCCCTCTACAATGAAAGAACCATTGACACAAGTAACACTAGTAATCACTAGGCATGTGGACCTCACTACTCGAAGACAAAGAAAGCCACTCTCTTGTGCTAACAAGAAAGAGTTGAGGAAAATATTTAAGATAATGGAAACCAAGCCATCATACCAGATGGGACTCCCACACAAAACGGTGTGAGGTCTAGTTGGGACTTCCTATCAGGGTGATCCCCTGAATGTTGGTGGTTCCAACAGTGTCAACATATCTGGTGCTAGAAGGAGTACAACCAATTGTATATGGTTGAACATCCTCTCACACTTACTCATCACCCATATGGTCAAGGAAATAACTTGCACTCCCTCTCACCTACACACCTTTTTGCAGTTGGTTACTTCTCACCTCCCAGGACTGAACACAAAATTCCATATCATCACCTTCGCTTAATCTGTCCCATGACCCACCAGTTCATGAAAGCAGTCAGACTAATCCTAGGCATACAACATCTTCCATATGCATCAAGGAAGAAAATAGCCACTCCCATAGGGGTTGTTGTATCATTGTTGGAAGAAGCAGTTCCTGCTATAGTGGAAGGTCTGGACAAGGGGAATGAGACACCCTTGAGATCTTAGGATTAGAATTCGGTACATGAGGTGGAGGGGAAGGTAGCAGAGGAGGCATAGACGAACCAATAGACTCAGAGCCAAAACCGTTAGATTCTAAAGGAGAGGAGGACGAAGAAGAAGAAGATATGGCTGAAAAAAATCTTGAATGGATGACTCAGGGACCATTGGCTCTACCGAGTGCTTTTCGCAAGATGCTGAAGCGAGCAGAGAGAATGAACATCAGGTTCAACCCTGATAACATGGTGAATGCAAAAGACTATTTGGACAACTTCTACCTACAGCTGCAAACCCTTGAGGTACAGTGTGATGAAGTAGCATGTAGATTGTTTCCATGTTCCTTGGATGGTTGTGCAACTGTATGGTATCATAGCCTTCCATAAAAATCCATACAGAACTGGGGTGCATTCAACGCATGTTTCTTGAAAGGTTTGCTGATGACAAGACCTGGGCTATGTTACTCAAAGAATTCAGAAGCCTGAATATGGAGGGGAAACAAAAGGTAAAATATTTCAATCAAAGGTTTACACTCATATTGAACAAATTTGCAGCGGACACAAAACCTCATGACTCCATCACTGTCGATTAATACACATTTTCACTGCCGACCATCATTGCATAGTTCGTCAAGCGAGATGTGAAACCAACACTATTGGAAACCTACGAAGAGGCTATTGCTATTGAGAAATACCTATGCGCGATTAGACTCATCGAACATGATGAACCAGCAAAGGGCTCCAGTGACGTGAGTAGAAAATCGCAAGCGATGGCAAGCAAGGGTAGAGACAAGGGGACAAATGATATTGAAACCCTCACTCGCCTCGTCAAGAACTTGACAACAGAAGTGTCCGAGCTTAAACAACAGAAAACTAACACATTTGCAAGAAACCATCCATCTAGACAGAGACAAGGAAGAAGTTCATCATGCAGCAACTAGTTCAGTCCAAAAACTGTGCAGAGTTCTGTGTTCCACCTCGAACAGTGTGCAGATTCCAAGTTATGTTGATCCCACAAAGAGCATCAGCCTGAGAACTCTTGTTTGGACTGGAAGCGAGTCGCAAACTCTGTATACAGTCATACATTTGATGCAGAAAACAATATGCAGGAGCATCCAGAAGACACTAATAATGATGAAAGTATTTCACCTGATGAAGCATCAAGTTCTAGGCATGTGGTGAACACCTATCAGTGCTTGCAAGCAATGGTAAAGACAAACATCGAGAAGTAGCCCCCAAATAAAAATGACCGTTATAATATTAGGAGTAAAGGGGTTCCCCTACACTTGGGGAAGTACAAGAAAAGATGAGACTTCTATTGACGAAGGCTGATCCACCGGCCCCCCAAAGCCGAAAACACAAAACAATTCTGGAAAGACAACAACAGAGAAGAGTACATCCATGAGCAGCAAACTGTAGAACACTCAGCTGGATAACACAAACGTTAGTTCTACCTTGGACAGGTTGGTGAGTCTAGCACCTCTAGACTATGACATTGTAAATGACATGAACAAAACTCGAGTGAACATCATTTTGTTCAAGTTAGCTGAGATCTAGAGTTAGTGAGACATCCTGTTGCGCGCATTGGGACAGACAGCAACAGACAACACAACCTCTACTAGCAAGGGAGAAAGCACACCTCCCGGATCACTTTCCATTGTACTTAACATGCTCCGGATGGAAGAAGAAAACTCAAGTTGACTTCCATTCCTCCGACCATTTGAAATTTTTAACTGCAATGTTCACAAATACTTGGTTGATTCTAGCGCGGAAGCCAACATCATGCTACTCTCCATTGCTAAAAAGATCAATGCACAATGGAGCGAGACATCTGGGCGAATCATCCAACTTTATCAAACATTGGTACCAACCATTGGTGAACTTTGAGATGTGATCATATGACTATCTCATGACGGTCGATTCCACCAATGCATCAACATTGTCATTGTGGACATACCGGAAGCATACGATCTACTAGTCAGCAGAGACTAGTCCAGCAAGCTAAACGAATATTTTGTTACACACTCATCGTACATGCGGACTCTGTATATTTGAGAGGTATATGAAGCACAGTGTTACTCCCCTTAACAGAAAGAATGAACCATTGGCCTTCACAGAACGCATGTTTGGCAACTGTCTCCTGGAAACAACGTCGGGGTGTTATCGTGTACGGCTAGCTCCAACCCCACCCGACATGCAGTTGGGACTCCTTCCTTGCCCAGCTGATGGTAATGAAACATGTATAGTACATTGTATTAATAGTAGTAGTAGCAATAGCAACAGTAGTAGTAGTAGTACAAGCATGTCAAATGGTCTGTGTACAGACAAGTTGTGCACCATCTAGTTTGATAAATCAAAGACACAGGACGGCTCAGGGGCCGGCTGTGTCTTGATCGACCCATACAACATGAAGGATCTAGTTTCAAGGTGCTTGGAGTTTGAGTGCACGAGAAATGTTGCTGAGTATGAGGGACTTATGTTGGGTTTGTAGAAAGCCATCAGCCTCAATGTGGTCATGCTCAAAGTGCTAGGTAATTCAGAGATAGTGGTATGATAGGTACATAACACCATTCATTGTTTGTCGTCACATCTTTAAAGTTACTAGCAAGAGGTATGGCAACTAATCTCTAACTTCCAGTCATTTAACACCATTGTTGTACCATGTATGCATAATTCAACTGCCAATGCTCTGGAAAACGCAGCTTCACGAATGTCACTGATTAGGGATAGATTTACTATTGAAATTTTGTACAAACCATCTATCCAGAATAACATAACTAATTTACACGTGTTTAATTTTGATCAATAGATACCTCATTTCATGGCTAATGCTGAAGTCTTCAAAGATATAGCGATAGATGATGACGAGCACGAGCGCTCTCTGCAAGCAGAAGCTGGTAATAGGAAAGGCCACCTTATCACAAAGGGTGTGGCATCATTGGAAAAGCTTTATGACTTGCGAGAAATATTTTAGGGGGCCGAGGAATAGCAAGACCCATGGTTCCACTTTGACGCACAAACTGATCAACCTGGGCACAAAACAGGATCCAAAGTTCGTCAATATCGGTACATGTTGCACACAGCAAGAGTGGCGAGCCTTTGTCCGCTTGTTCAAAAAATACCGAGATGTGTTCGTGTGGATGTATGATGATCTAAAAACTTATGACATGTGGATCATCTAGCTCATCATTCTGATCAAAGAAGGGGTCAATCCATATCAGCGGAAATAGAGAAAAGTACATCCGTCGCTTGAACCCCTCATACAGAAAGAGTTCACCAAGTTGTTGGATGCAAGGATCATATACAAAGTTCATCATTCCAAGTGGGTTTCAAACCTTGTTCTTGTATGCAAGAAATCTGTGGAAATCCGCTTTCGTTTATTTCTAGAATGTGAACCGTGCCTCAGACAAAAACAACTACCCCGTGCTGTCTATGGGCAACATTTTGCAAACAAACAACTGGGGAAAAAATGTTTTCCCTACTCGATGGTTTTTCAAGACACAATTAGGTTCTGGTAGTAGAACCTGATAGACTTGAGACTACCTTCCATACCAAGTGGGGTACATTCGCTTACAGATGAATGCCATTTGTGCCGGTAAATGTAGGTGCAACCTTTTAGCATGCCATGGACATCGCTTTTCGCAGACTCATTAGACAGAGTGTAGTGGTATACCTCAATGATGTGACTATGTTATTAAGAATATGCGAGGACCACATACACCATATGAACGAAATTTTCAAGCGATGTTGGAGATACGGGATTTCCTTGAATCCCAAAAAGAGCGTATTCGCAGTGGGTGAGGGGAACCTTATCGGACACATTGTTACCAAAAGTGGGATCAAGGTGGATGCAGACTGGGTCCAGACTATTAAAAAAATCCCTCACCCAGCCAACAAGAAATCCATGCAGTCCTTCTTGGGCAAGATAAACTTCCTCCAGAAGTTCATCTTAGATTATGCACAGATAGTCAAGCCCATGCAGGACATGATCAAGAAAGATGTAGTCTATAGCTGGGGCAAGAGGGAAAAGTATGCATTCACATGGATCAAGCAGGCTATTACAGAAGCACCTACACTCTATAGCCTAGACTTCAAGAAATATTTCCTGCTATACACCTTTGCCTCCGATAATTCGCTCGCTCAAGTACTCACTCAAAAGGACGAGTTGAATGATGAACGCCCAATCTCCTTCATGAGCGTAAGCATGTAGGGACCATAACTCAACTACCCTGTCGTTGATAAGCAAGCTTATGCAGTTTACCAAGCGGTGAAACACTTCAGGCCTGACTTGCTGAAGAACCACTGCATAGTCTTTGTCCCTGACCCAGCGGTCCGCACATTGCTTGTACAACAAGAACTGGGTGAACCACGTGTGAAATCGGTGATAGGCTTGCAAGAGTATGATCTTGAAATCAAGGCAATTCACACCATCAAAGGACATGGGATTTGTAGACTTACAGCTGAAGCAGTACATAGACCGGAGAGTGAAGAAGAGCTTGCTGGCTAGGAGCAGGAAATTGAGATGTATGATATAAGGTGAGAAACACCCATTGAAGATGGAACCTCTTGGTACGTAGATGTGCACCATTACCTTGGGCACATCACCGTACCGTCTCACTTTTCCATTAGACAGAAGAAAGTGTTGCTCCTCAAAGCCTTAGCATATTAATCGGTGCACGGAGTGCTTTATAGGAAGCACAGTAACAAATTTTTTCTCAGGTGCCTAGAGGCAGATGAACTAGAGAAGGTACTACAAGATCTGCATGATAGACCCGTCTGGAGTCAATTTCTGGGAAACACCACCATGCACAAAGTTATGCGAACCAGTTTCTACTAGCCCACATTATTCAAGGATGCACATGCTTATGCCCATAAGTGCTCGGTCTGTCAGCAATGCGTTGGGAGAACATGAGGGTCAGTAGCCCCACTACACCCTGTTGCAGTGACCGAGCCATTCCAACGGTGGGGCCTAGACATCATTGGGTAAATCTTCCCACATTCGCCAAAGGAACATCGCTACATTCTAACAACAACTAATTACTTCATGCGGTGGAAATAAGTAGTTTCGCTCAAACGAGTGAACGACTAGGAGGTCATAAACCTCCCCCAGTAGAACATATGCTTTGGCATTCTAGTATCACTTGTTTTTGATAATGCAACGCACATTTTGTCTTTGAAACTTTATTATTTTGCATTACAGAATGGTATTGTGCTGAAACACTCATCTAACTATTACCCACAAGGAAATGGTCTCGCAGAATCGACGAATAAAAACCTCATCTGCATAATCAAAAAGACTATTTTCTTTGTGCAACGCAACTGGCACGCCACCCTGACGAATGCATTATGGGATGACCGTGTAACACCCAAACATTCTCTGAATACCTCACCATACATCATGGTATATGGTAAAGAAGCCATCCTTTCACCTAATATCTAATTGCCTGCACTTCAGCTATCCCAAGAATCTCAAGGCAAGCCTTGCCAGCTAGTTCAGTATAGGATGGATACTCTTCATAAGCTTCAGGAAGAAAGAATGAAAGCAAAAGAGAAATTCACAATCCACCAGAACCGTATCAAGAGATCGTTTGATAAGAAGTCTGCAGGGAAAGCTAACTTTGGTGTTGGTGACTTGGTTCTAAAATGGCATAAGTCCCATCAAGACAAAGGCAAACATACGAAGTTCCAGTCCTTGTGGATCGGTCTATACATAGTCCATGAGAATCTTGGCCCACACACATACCATATGCGATCACTTGATGGGAGGATTGACAACCTTCCTATGAATGGCCAAGATCTCAAACACTACTTCTAGTAGGCCAGGCTGCGCTCCGTGCCATGTACATAGTTTGCTTATTGCTTGTTGTTTCCATTTTGTTTTCCTTGCTCACTATCAGCATTTTCATTTGGTTTGATTCTCTTACTATTTTTGTTTTCGTTTTTTGCTCAATACCTTTCTCTTTTTGTTTCTGGAAATAAGTGCTCCCATTTACTACGTTCTGGATTTTGAATGAGTATGTGGCTGAGATATGAAGAGACTTGTGACACTGCAACACTTGGCCAGTCCTATGGCCATCTTCTCAGTGCTTGGTTATAACCTTCAGCCGATGAAGTCTTGACGGAAAATACGAGTCATCTGCAAGGGACATTTTGGTCCAACCTTGAGCCTGTGTCCACACTGGGAAGCCCCATGCCTGTAATCAACCTTCTGCTCTGTGCGTTCAACCTCATCCAACTAGTAGAAACAGAGAAGTTGAAAATCTAAAGGAGAAAACCTATGTCAGAGGTTTTACATGCTTCTCTAAAGGAAAAACCTATTCTGCTCTCAATAAGTCGGGATCCCTCATCTGCCCCAAAAATAAATAAGTGCCTATGCACAGTCCTCTTGAAAAAAGACAAAGCCGAAAGAAGAGAAATTCTCCCTGTGCAGAGAGGTGGAACATGCAACTCCACTGGGGTACTAACCAGGCTCACTGGTAGTGGAGAAATGCGTGTGTTCCTGTGTGACTTCATTGGGGTACTGTCGAGGCCTGCTGGCAGTGGAGAAACACCAGGGATGAAAACTTATACTCTAAAAATATTCAAATCGTGAGCTAAACTACCCTTCCTAATTTCGAAACACTGTGATCAAGCTCAACTTTTAATTGTGTTTGACTGAGTTGGAAAAAGGTGTACCATGTATTTCCATGGGGTAAGTGGGAAAGCCGAAGTAACCCACACATCGATTCAATCCCCAAAATACCAAGGCCCTCTGCTGACAATGAACCAAAACAGAAGCTGTAGTTTTACCAGTGTGTTCCCAAGTGTTGTAGCTATTGCAAGACCCTCCAAAACTTTTGGCATGCATCCAATTTCGGAGCATCCTTTGAGAATTTTTCTTGATGACTGCACGCACTCAGGTTCACTCCGTGAGCTCGTGTGAGTCTTTGCACCTAACTTCCTTGATTATTCCACCGATAAATTTTGCATGTTGATGTCAATGTCATGCCTGCGACCATGTTTTGGTCATACTCAAGGTCTTCGCTTCATGTGTAGATATTGTGTTCACTATGTAAACATCTGTCGCACTCACACATGAAGTCATATTCACTATCCTGCAAGTGTCGTCACGGTCATCCAATGATCAATCACAAGCGTCACACTTGTCACTCACATTGTTGGTGAGTCTTGTTGAGCATATGTGTCTGGATGGTTTGATTCGTCTCGCCATCAAGTCATGAAAGTGTGTGTTTGCAAGATCAAATATACACCTTTCCACTCATTCACACACTTAGTCATTCTTTTGACGTTCTGACGACTAGATTCCCCTCTGACAGCTGGACCTTCACCTCGCCATTGACTCAATAGAATTTCAGCCAAAACAACGTAGAAGAACCAGCAAGCCTTTTCAAGCTGCATTGCCTACAAGAAGATCAATCAACCTTCGTGTTGGTCAACCAGAGAGTTTGACTTGGTAGTCACCCTGTGACTCACTCCCCTAAAAAATTGCGCAGAGGCTTCATACGTTGCCCGCTTCGCTGACTGCGAAAATTACGTAGACAGGCTGGACAAACACCTAGTGCCCGTCCATGTCTCCCTCAGAAAATTATGGAGTTCTTCTATTCAGCCCCCCAGTGAGTCGACTCACTGCTCACTCGAAAAACTGCGCAATTTTCATGACCAAGCCCTCTGCTGTCCAGTAGTCTTCTTGGCTCAGAAAATTTTTAGAGGTGATCAGCAGGCCAACCTCCTAGCATCACTGAAGTTTTTCCTGCCAGTAGCTCCCAGAATCTGACTCCCAGTTCCCTCCAAGAATTACACAAATTTTTCTACCATGCTCCAGCAGCTGACTGGCAATTCCCTCAGGGAGTTGCATAGTTTTCGCTGTCGTGTTCCCGACAGCTGACAACCAGTTCCCCTAAGGAATTACGTAGTTTTTTCTACTTCTGTCCCAGCAGCCAGCTGTCAGTTCCCTTTAGGAATTTCATAGTTTTGTCTGCTAGACTCTCGCTACCCACTGCTTCCAGAAATTGCACAGATTTTGCTTGCCCAACCTTCCCGCAGCCCAGATTGTTCCTCTAAGAAACTGCGTAGCTTTTTCCTCTAGCTAAGCCAGACCCCACGGACAGTCATAGTTGATCTGGATTGCCCATATCCATCACCCAGTGACTGCCACGTAGTTTTCACCATTTATGCCCAGAGCCTCCATCCCACGTCGCAACCTTGTCTCCTCTCCCAGTCACTTGCATCCGAAATGATCATGCATCATGGTAGACTAGGAGGTTTATGGATTTGATGTCATATCATCATGAGTGATTGCTGATATAGGTACACAAACAAACATGGCATGATCAAGGATGGGATGAATAGAGGGAGTAAATGTAGAAGGACATGTTTGCCAACGGACAAAAAAACAATGCATGCAAGGAAATGTGCTCACGAACAGACGAACATGCAAATATGTGTTTGCAGACGGATGAATGAGCAAACATGCTAGATGTGTTCACAGATGGACGAATGGATGAACATGCACTTTTCGCGAACAGATGAACCTGTCAAGCTTACCAACATACAAGAAAGAAGAAACGTGTGAATGCAACATCAAGCGAACCAATGACCATCGAAGAATCCACGCACTTTTACATGCGGAGGTGAAGCTGCGACACACCATGAGGACATCTATCACCCAACAACACTGCAACTCGACATGCACACTAGCAACATCATGGATGTACCAGCACTGTCATGCCAAATCTTGTCATGAGTCATGTCATCCACATCTCTACTATGGGCCACACTGTCAATCAATGTAATGTAATGTGGAAGTCCAAGAGACCCACTTCTTTTATGAAGAGTCATGTAAAGTCGAAAAGTCATGGAAGTCAAGCAGTCATGAGGGCAGTTGAACAACCACAAGGGTTAGTTTCACCCTTGGCTATAAAGACCCTCTCATTTATACATGTAAAGTGGTTTTTAACCTCAACTCCTCCCACATAGCCTTGAGAGTCTATAATCATTTCTTTGAGGAGTAAGTAGTGGCTCCAACACCTCGCCCACGGGGTTAGTGATGTATGGTGTAATGACGTGTCTTGGAACTTTTTCCTAATTCAGAATCCTACTACCAAGCCAGCACATTTTCACACATGTATTGTCACTGTTGTAAGACTGATCTTGAACACTTGTAATGCATGTTGCTTTAACCTATGTTTAACACTTGAACTCATTCACTTGTTGTAATGCATATCTATTAATGAAAATTTGTTGTATGTGATGTTAACATTGTCTTGCCCATGTTGGTTACCTACCTAGACATCATACATACCTTTCACATAAACTTGCTATAACAACCGTTGCATTCACACGGACTGATCTACTGAGTGTTGTACGTGTTATCTTACCTTGTATGTTATGACTGCCTCATCGGTGTGGATTGCTCTTCTAGAAACCGTGCACGTCCCATTGTGTTGTGTGTTCCTAATAGAGTTGGGGCATCCTCACAACCGACTTAGGACTCACTCTGATCCTCTCCGTCTAGAGTGAAAGAACCATTGACACAAGTAACACTAGCAATCACCAGGAACACGAACCTCACTACTCAAAGACAAAGAAGACCACTATCCTGTGTTGACAAGCAAGAGTTGAGGAAAATCTTTATGATAATGGCAACCAAGCCATCATACCGGATGGGACTCCCACACCAAATGGTGTGAGGTCTACTTGGGACATCATACCGGGGTGATCCCCTGAATGTTGGCGGGTCAACCACCATCAACACAAGGATTGGTTGAATGAATTCCTTCACATAGATAGATATAAGGTTCTCGAAATATAAATGGCCACAAAATATGACCTTGCATGGCTCCATGCTGAACATAGTAGCTCTTACCCAAATCTGTGCAGAAGACGATCTGCATGAGGAAATGTAGAAAGACTAGTTGGGGGGAGATGTTGGTTGCTAAATTTGCCTAGTTTTTACCCACCTTTTTATCCCTTTCCTTTTCTCATTTCATGTCCTTGTTCGTCGATTTGTATTCTAAACATCAAATGTATACCTATTGTCATGTATTTGTGAATTATTAATTGATGAAGCATATTCATAGGGGATTATTAACTAAAGTGACTTGCTAACTTAAGCTTCCTTGCAGATTCAAAGGAATGATGATCGAGACCATGATTCCATGTATGATGACTATCGACCTGCCAACACTATCTTTGGATATCAGCTGTAACGGTGGTTCAACTTATCAACCAACACAAGTGCTATCTTTATATTTTTTTGTATCTTGAGAATCACTATGTATTTGTAGGCAGACAGCCGTCGTAATCACAGGCATTGTCAGTTGTTAAATGAATTGTATAAGTAGTGTTATGGGGCTAGGAGAGACAACACTAAGAGATAAACGAGAATTTTGAGCTATAACAACAAACCTCTGTAATGTTATTTGATTAATGAAATTTTTGATCTTCGAAGCATTTCATAGTTCTTTATCTTGTCGCAATCCTGATTAGGGAGTTGGTCCCACACTCCTCATTAGGTGTTGTTGGATTAGTTGTGTTCATAGTTTTATTTATGTTATATTATTTTCTTGTTGTGGAATGATTTATCTGTGTGTTGTTGTGAGTCTTAACTTGCTGTTACTCTGAGTTGTTGTTACAGTTATTACTTGATGTTACACATTGTTATGTTTATGATTGAATGTTCAAAGTTGGGTAGGGAAACTATGGCATGTATATACCTTGCATGATAGCCTTGAAATAACCAGTCGAGCCCTGGGTTGACAAATAATGTGGAATTAGGTGAATTGTATGATTCATATCTGAACACCAACAATTTCCATATTGGAGCAAGACACGTGGCAATCATTTTTGGCATTTTCAAGTACCTAAATGGCATGTTTCTAAGTGAAACATGTCACCTATCATAGGACGACACATAGCATAGGTGACATAATTGTAACGTCCTCCTGACAACTACAACATAGAAGATTTAAAGAGGTGTGTGAGAGGTGTTTCCGATATATAAGTGCCAGGACATGGTGGGAATTGACAAGTTAGCACTCACAACGGTGGAAGCAAATTTAAAATGTGTTAGGATGACCCACAAGATATCCCATCCCACAGGCTTTACCCTGACGACATTGTTAAATGAACTCTGTAGAAGCACTGGACAATAGGCACTAGGCCACAGAGGAAGAGAAATAACCAATTATAAAAGGCATCGGGAGTTCCCCATGGACACGTCAACCCAAAGGTATGACCCCAGTGAGTTAATTATGGTGCACACAAGCAAAGTATGGGGATAGCAGGGGCTCCGGGCAAAGGGCCTAGATAGTGTCCCATGCAGCAGTTGGAGAACTGGGTGCATAGTATATAAAGAGACGTAAAGGCTCTTGGAGCGGCTAAGAGCTATCTCCTTGGTCGCATCTCGTAGAAGCATGATAAATAGAACGAAGGTGGTAACATACGGAATCAACCTGTGTAGGGCTTGACATGGCTAAGCAACTAATGTCTTAGCCAATGGTCATAGAGATCGGTTCTATGCGGAAAAACAAGTAAAGGAGTTGAGAAAAGGTGCTAAAGGCAAAAAGTGGTGGAACTATTAGTTTGGTAGTGGATTAGGTAGTTAAGCCAAGGTTAACTATAGAAAAAAATAACAAATCACAACTAAAAAGTGCTGAAAAGACTAGAATGCAAAAATAAGAAGAAAAAATTAGTTTAACTTATAGAGAAGGTCTTTTGAGGTTAGATAACTTGGAGTATTTTTCCAGAAGATTGAGTTGAATAGGACAAAGGAAAAAATAAGGAAGCATGCAACAATAAAAGAAAATAAAGACACGCCAAAAATATCAAACCAAATTCTTTATATGCAGGTTTGATAAAGAAGAACACGCACAAATATTTTTTAGATAGAACTTCTAGTGCAGTGAGGTGTTGGTATGGTGAAGGTGACTTTTGAGTGATGATTGAGATTTTTTTTTTTAAAGAAGAGAAGGCAATCATTGATCCTAGTATGAACATTGATGAATGATGGAAAAGTGAATGTCTAAAGCATGTTGTAGCTTGCTGATTAGGGGTTGGTGCTCCTTCCAGTGGGTGTTGGAGAATAGTTGGGGTTGTAGCTCCATTCATTTGTAACTGATAAATCAGGGATTTGTAGCTTCCTGTTTTTGGTAGCTAGAGATATTGTAACAACTAGTTGTAGATTTCCCTATGAATGAATTGAAGAGGAGTTCTGAAAGTTACTTATTCTTGTGTGCTCCATTTTGATTGTTGACATTAATATATATTATGCTTATTTAATTTATTGATGAATTAATTAATGATGTACACATAGTAAAATAAATTTTTAATTTGGTAAAATTTTGACACTACTGATTCACCCTGCCTCTTAGTAGTATCCTAGTTTCAAACCCCAATTCCTTTGGGAAAATGACTTTCTTTTACCTTGCTCATAGAGAAATTTTTTCTTCCTCATAGATTCATCCAAAGTTTTTTATTTTCCAAATTAATGTTTTTACCATAGAATTGTGATAATCCACTCACATATCTATGTAGCTTCATCTTTTCAACTTTCATAAAATTTACATGCCTTAGTAACTCAATGAATTTTTGGTCATATGTTTCCATTGTCATGTTCCCCAAATTGATTTCAAAGAAATCTTTAATTTCCATTTAATAATAATATTTAGATAGGTACATCCTTTGGAATAATTTTTAATTTTCCTCAACGAAATATTATTTTCATCAAAATGTTGTACTTCTTTGAGCATCTCGCACAATATATTTTCTTTCCCACGTCAATTCGTAGAAGGTAATTAATGCTTGTAAATTGGACGAATAATCATGTCATTGAAGGTATACTCTCATTACTTGCAACCAAGCTTCAACCTCTTATCCCTTATTATTCTGACCATTAAATGTAAGTGGTTTGATTTTTTTTGAGTTCTCCTTCTAAATTATCTAGCTTTGGTCTCCTTCTTAGTCATCTTACTAGTTATATGCTAGGTCTACTTTATAATCCCAAGGAAATGTGGGCTCTCTTAGTGGATTTCCTTGATGTATGATTATGCTTCCCATTAATACTCCTAAATTTTCTTGAATATCAAGAATCTCTCTCGTTAACTATTGAGTCATTTTCCTTTCCCTTTATAGAATCAAACCCTTGATATATTCAGTTATTTAGTTTATTTAGGCTTTAAAAAATCAAATTAATGATTTGTTTCTATTATCTTATAAATATCTCATTATCAGTGTTGTATTTGAGCACCTCCATTTCGAGAATACCCATGTTCTGTTCCAGGCATCTATCCTCTAGCCTATCCTTTCCATGACCATTTGACTTTGTTTTAGCATTACCCATGTTAAATCTCATGGATTTGAACTCATCCTCATTAATATAAGACCCCTAAGTGTCCCACATACCCTTGGTCATCATGTCAGTCTTGCCTTATAGGCTTCCTATTACCATCCTTGAAATTTTTAGGAAATTTCCTACCTTAATCAAGAATTTCGGGTTGGTGTGTGTATTCTCCATTTTCATAGCTTTCTAACAGTTATCTTTTATCTGTATTTGACTCACGATTTGGATATTGTACCATTTGAAAATTTTATACCATTTACCAAAAGATTTGTGTTTTGTTATATCATAGTATTTCCTATTACTTGAATAGTTATAAATTCAAATTTTCAAATCTAGCTACATGGTTGGGTTCCATTGTCACTTAGCTTTTTGCTGGCTAGTTTGGCACCCCAATCAAATATTTTGTTGCTAGGTTGAAACCTTTTGAATTCACTATGTGCCCTACTTTTCCTTCATACTATTTGAGACATAACCCCTTCATATTAATTTTGTTTCCTAATTGTAGTAGGTTGTCGAAAAGCTCTCTTCAAGCTATTATATTTATCAATCTTTCTCACTACCTCAAAGTGTCATTTAGGCCTTGAAAATTTCTCTACAAGTCTATGACCTATAAAATTAGCCCAAATTCATAAAAATATTCTAAAATTTTGATTGATTTACACCTTGCATCAACGATATTTTCCTAAAATTGTATTCTATAAGTATCTCTAGACATACAAAAAGCTCATTTAAGTTCATTGCTTCCCTAGTGAAATAACCAAATTCTTGTACTTTCGGGCTTTTAGTTCTAATTACACTTGAACTAA
This sequence comes from Pinus tabuliformis, assembly GCA_031772625.1. NCBI lineage: Eukaryota > Viridiplantae > Streptophyta > Pinopsida > Pinales > Pinaceae > Pinus > Pinus tabuliformis. The sequence goes on along the minus strand of CM062819.1, from coordinate 1,502,702,757 downwards.
TCTATGTCACCTTGCTTGACACTTGGAATGATGGAAATATTCCACTTTTCATTCCTCATGGTCCCTATTCTCTCATTTTGGGTGCAAATTTCAAAATCTCTCTTAGTCCTTTTGTTGGTGACTTCACAAATGACAATGTCATGCTGACATGGAATGCCAAATCAGTTGTCCATGAAAGATTCCATTTCAACATCATTCATTCACATGTGCCTATTTGTCTCTGTTGCAGTTGCTAATTATTCCACCACGTCACCTATCCTATCGTATGCCACATGTCCATGTAAAACTACATACACTAAACTATTGGTAACATGAACTCCCCAATAGTTGTTTCAAATTTTTGACAAATGGGGGGTTTGATATTATCCACCATTGACTTAGAGTGGTTGGTTTTGCTTTAATCACAGCCGAACCCATCCATATTTTTAAACATTGATGACAAAGAGCGGTCATGTGGTCACTTTTTTTCATTGATCTATGGTGGTTGACCATTGATTTGAATAATCAGTGGGGGTGCTACCCCTCATTGCCACCCCCCCACCCCTTGCTTTCCAATTAAAATACAACCAAAACATGGCCCCAAAATTAACATTCTTTGTTGTATCCCACACTACCACATATTAATATCTCTCTAGAATTTTGAATTTGCATAACCAAAATTTATCCAGTGCCCTGTCTTAGGACCTTATAGTGTCAGTGCTGCAAACTAGCTCCATAATTTGAAAAATTTGAAGCTTAAATTTATTCATACAAGAAATAAAAATGAAACATTTTTATTGCCTGACTTCAATTACCTTGAGTCCCTACATTTTTTTCCAATTCCACTTGGGAAATTTTGACAAACACTTGGAAGGCATCCTCATACTAGCATTTTGTCAAAAACATTAATTGCATGTTTTATACACCCATTTTTGTGCTTAGACCACACAGGCCAGATGTTGAAACCATAGCTATGGCACCACTTGTAAAATCCCTGTTACAGATCCATTTGGGCGCATCAATCCCATCATCTAGATAAGTGTTTTAGGGCTCATCAAACCCTAATTTAAGTTGCTACATTCCCTAAACAAGTCACCCCTTTGAATGCCTCCTTCCCAGACAGTTTCATGACTTGAAGACATCCAGAAATAGCCTCTAGAGGGACCAATGCAGGTAAGCCCTTGTAAGGGTGCACTGGAGAGCAGTTGAGTCCATGCAAGGGTGCTTTGCAGAGCACGTAGGCTTCGTTTCACCTGTGTTGGGCGAGATTGAGCGAAATTCACATAGGGTTTGGGGAATATTCTTATATTTTGGAGTCATATAGAAGGTTCCCTCACTTATCAACTCCTATGAGCTTGAAAATGGATGAGGAATGAGTTAAGGTGCATCCTATCATCTCATTCTTCCTCCATGGAACTAATTCTAAGTATGGAATGCCATTCAATGTCACCATTTATGAAAAAACATCCTTCATATTCCTATAAATTAACCACTCATCTAACTGATCAGGGGCTGGATTATGTTGAATTGTAAGGAGATAATGCTGCTATGAGATTTGGCTTTGAAGCAAGTATTGTAATGCGACAAGTTTGTCATGCTTTTGATGTGATTTTGATGGGATCCAGGCTGGAGGAATGGCTTTGAATCAGACACCAATGGTTGTAATTCCTTCTTCTATCTAATAATGTGTTTGAACCTTTCTCCCATATGTTTGTATTGTTTAGTAATGCTTATATGTGTAAATTGTATCTGATTCCTTTCACTTATATTCGATAGATAGTGTGCTTTGATCGGTTCTTTGTTTTCTGTTGTGTTTACATGGTACTTCTCAAGCATATTAAGTACAGGAAGCAGCAACGGGATTGATACAAGGGAGACGAGAGGAAAGTGGAACTACAAGTAGGTCTTCTCATCTTCTCATCTTATCTATTGCTTATAGGAAAAGTCTAAAACACTTTAAACTATTGTTCTAGATATAGCTACTTATGTAGGGAATTAGTATTTATCCGTAGATACCAAATTCTCCAAAAAAGAATTGGCGACTCCGCTGGGGAACTACAATCTTTCCTAGTAGCTTATCCACCTCCTAGGACATTCTTGTAGACCCTACTTGTGTTCATTGACTGTATTTCAGCTCTTTTGCATTGAATTTTGGTTAAAAATTGAGGTTAGATGACTCTTGAGTGGCCTCTCAGGAATCAGAGCAGGCTTGGTCAGGGGACAGTGCTCTGCAGAGCACCCTTGAGTGAGAGACAGTATTCCATAGCACAATTAGGCCCTCTTTCACCTGTGTTGATCCACCTTAGGGAAAAATTTCACCTTTAGATGTGTTTTTACCAACTTTTGTTAGTTTTTTGTTTGTTGATTGATCAATGAATGTTATCTCTCAGAGAACAAGTTTCTATCTCCTTTACCAGCCCTACTTTGATAATGTTTTCTTTGTCATTATCGATCTATAGTAAAGGTTAAAATATAGTTGAATAATCTCCATTTGAAAGAAAGTCTTCTCTTCCTTCGAATTAGAACTGTCGTAAAATTCTTCGTTCTTATGAAAGATTGATAAATTGTATGTGCATATTTCCTTTTGTTCATATTCACATTAAGGAAATAAAAAATAAATACATTCATGTTGCATTGAAAATTTTTGTGTGTGCTCATAGGAATAGTGTATGGAAATTGCATTAGATTTTGCTCTTTTCTGTTTGTCAAAAGATTTGATTGCTCTATCCCTACTAGCTAAGGTTTTCATTGTTCAATTGCATGAAAATAATGCTTATCATATTAGTTGCATTTTAGGAATTGCAAACATACATCATGTGGTGAACCTTGAAAGGAAAATTCTAAAGAAGATCAACTTAAAATTTAACTGAATTTACCTAATGGAGCATTGTCACTTAATGAAAAACATTTAGAGGTCTAGGCTAGAGACGTGTTCCAACGTTGTAAAACAAAGCAGTTGTCGCTAACTTGTCTGAAATACTTGAGTGTGATACCTCATTCCACGTACGTGAGTATATCGTAGCTCATCCATGTACCTTCGGGTATATAGGGCGGTGTTACAGAAAGAAAAGTATATGGGAATGCTCTCACTGTGCAATTTTGCATTAGACAGTGCTTATACGGATTGGGCCTCCACGTACTTTCGGGTATATATGGGAGGAAAAAAATAGGTTGCTATCCATTCTTAGGTAACTGAGTCAGCCGCCTTGTGCACTGTGATACACTGAACACATCATTCGAGGAGATTTCCTGCTCGTACTTCTCGGTTCGCCAAGAGGTATTCTGCAGTTCACAGTTGCTTGGTAAACATTTAGCCTAGATTATCCATTTTGTTGTGTTATGGTACTCTGATTAAAATAAAACTAATTGACCATGGATAACATCCTCCATGCTCACTCGTTAGTTGATCTTAGGTTGAAACATATGATGACAAATCTGGAGTCTGCGGATCAAGGAATTCCTTATGATGGGAATCCTAGTCCTTTTCCTCCTTTTGGAAATATTGGTGTTCCATATATGGCTACATTGTCCCTTCTGGGATTTACCATTGGCTTGCCAGTATGGTTTATTTCAACCTCCTTGCTTCAAAATGTCGTGAGTTCTCCGCAATCGAGTACACCTCCAACTGGACAAAATCAACCTCCAGTTGACCCTAAATTTGACCCTTTGCTTTCTTCCTTGGCTATTTCTTCGTCCCCTTCTTCCTCTTCGCTTGGTGAAAGTATTGATACTAGTAACTAGGTGGCTAAGAAGAAGAAGAAAGGGAAGAAGAAGAAGAAGAAGCAAATTCAGTAGAGGGCCAACTAAGCAACCATTGCTTTGAATGCAATATCTAATGAGAAACCATCCATCAAGCCTCACAAAGTTCGATATCCATGCATACTTTGTGTGGGAGACCATCTTCCTCAAAATTGTCTTGATATTCCTCAGATCTTATAAGAATGGTCTTCTCGTTCACATCATCCTGTGTCATCAACTTCTGTAGATCATGTTGGTGACACACCATCAACTAGTGGTAGTAAAGTTCATGGAAATAAGGGAAAAATTAAGTTTCCCTATAGGTTATGGGAAGCGAATCACCCCATTAACCTTTATCCCTATCTAGATGAAGCCAAAACAATGTTGGATAACCATCCTGCTTTACCACAATGACTTCCATCTGGTTACAGGAGACTCTCCCTTAATCCTTCACTAGTTGATGAATTGACTGACTCAAATCAACCGTCGGTCAAACCCACTCTCTCTGAAAGTGAATCCTATGAGTCTATACCTGACCCAAATCAACAGGTCAAGGAAATAGTTGACTTGATTTCACCTTTAGTTAATCGTACCTTTCCCGAAGAGAGTGAATATGATACCACTCAAGTTCTTTTTGTTTCTTCAGATTCCAATGAGCTTGGGGGCATTCCTCCTGTTCCATCAAGATAGGATGAAAGTCCTCCCACTCTCATAACTCAAGGGGTTAATAATCCCATTTCTGCAGTAACCCCTCCAAGTAGTCTGGTCACTTCCTTCGATTGGAATCAACTGGCAGGATTCTATCTTCCTTCTTATGTGGATTTCCAGATCATAGTATAGGTTTATAATATGATTGTATTGGGCACTATTATATATGAAGGTGCATCAGTGAGTATCCTTTCCTCAACTGCTTGGAAAGTGCTCGGTTCGGCACCACTTGTGCCTATTACCTAGAATCTGTTGGTTTTTAACAGAGGAGCCAGTCAACCATTAGGGATCCTTCCTCAGTTGCCTATTATTTTTAGAGGAAAAATCGTTTATCTAAATGTGATGGTAGTCCTAGGCTCTTTAGATTACAATTTACTTCTTGGGCGCAATTATGTTTAGGACATGGGAGCCATTGTTTCAACCCTCTTTCGAGTGATTTGTTTCCCACATGAAGGCATAATTATCACCGTTGACTAGCTTTCATTTCCTGGTCCAAATATGGCTTCCAGTCAACCATCTTCCCTAAATGGTCCTTCTGTACCAATGGTGTCATCCCTGCCACGGGTTAATTATGTGGCAACTCATTCCATGCCTACATCAATGGACGATCAATTCTGTGATGTTGTAAATTATGTACTGGGGGCATTAGAACCATATCTCCCCTTCCAGATCATTGTTCTCCCATTTGATGAGAACCTCTTGGAAGTCATGACCTCTAATGGGTTGTGATCAAGGATATGAGGATAGTTCCTGGTCTTGTGTCAACCTCGTTAAAAAATGAAACAAGGAGTCAGAGGATAGTTCCTTGTCTTGTGTCAACCTCGTTAAAAAATAAAACCGAGGATATCAGGATAGTTCCTTGTCTTGTGTCAAGCTTGTTAAAAAATGAGACAAGGGTATGAGGATAGTTCTTTTACTGTGTCAACCTCATTAAAAAAATGAAACAACTCACATGAGGATATTTCCTTGTCTTGTGTCAACCTCGTTAAAAAATGAAACCAAGGATATAAGGATAGTTCTTTTACTGTGTCAACCTCGTTAAAAAATGAAATAGGTACATGAGGACAGTTCTTGGTCTTGTGTAAACCTCGCTAAAAAATGAAGCCAAGGATATGAGGATAGTTCCTTGTCTTGCGTCAACCTCGTTAAAAAATGAAACAAGGAGTATGAGGATAGTTCCCAGTCTTATGTCAACCTCGCTAAAAAAATGAAACCAAGGATATGATGATAGTTCCTTCTCTTGTGTCAACTTCTTTAAAAAATGAAACAAGGAGTATGAGCATAGTTCCTTGTCTTGTGTCAAGCTCGTTAAAAAATGAAACAAGGAATCTGAGCAGAGTTCCTTGTCTTGTGTCAAGCTCATTAAAAAATGAAACAAGGTCCCCTGGAGAAAAGTTCCAATTCAAGTCTTTGATTAGATATTGTAAAATCCCAATTGAGTCTTTCACTTGATCTCATAAACGAAGCTTCATTCCATCCACCTGATAGCCACAAGTAGTCTACTTAAGTGAATGTAATGAAGCTTGGGGGGCATGCACCTAGTGGTAAAGTTAAGTTTCTCTGTAGGTTATGTGAAGGGAATCACCCCATTCACCTTTTTCCCTATCTAGACGAAGCCAAAAAGGTGTTGGATAACCATCCTGCTTCACCACAATGATTTCCATCTGGTTAGAGGAGACTCTCCCTTTCATCATGCTGGGGGCATGTAAACTAATCTCAAGCATAGTTCTTCATTTCGAGCTTGTGTAAAAATGAGACTGAATTCAAGCATAGTTCTTTGTTTTAAGCTTGTGTAAAAATGAAACTGAATCCAAGCATAGTTTTTCATTTCAAGCTTGTGTAAACATTAAACTGAACCCAAGCATAGTTCCCTATGGTTCAAGCTTGTGTAAAAATGAAACCATTTCCATTTTTAACCCTCGTGATTGCCATTCTATTAGCCTCTTTTGTCAGATGAGCCTTGGTTGTTTCCATCCCATCGCCATGATCCCTTTGGCCCACCATATGCTTTCACTTGGTTGTTTTACCCTTTTTAAGGAACAGTTGCAATGAGTGGTCTTATTAGCCAGCCTCTTCACATAAATCAACATGTTTTGAGAAGTTCCAACATCACCGGAATCAATTTCTATCCTGGACACCACTCATTCCTCAAAGTGGAGTCCTCTTTAAGCTCTTTTTAGACTCTCTAAACATGAAAATATTGTCGAGTGCTTGTCCTTTTTAGCTCGTTAACGGATTGGAAACAATATTTCTCTTGTATTATTTTACTCTTTTTCAGGCTTAAGAGATTAAATTACGAAAAAGAACTTGTGGAGTTTTCTTTTTGTCTAATCATCCAGATCAGTGTTTTAGGGCTCATCAAACCCTAATTTCAGTTGCTACATCCCCTAAACAAGTCACCCATTTGAATGTCTCCTTCCCAGACAGTTTCATGACTTGAAGACATCCATAAATAGCCTCTAGAGGGACCAGCGTAGGTAAGACCTTGTAAGAGTGCATTGCAGAGCAGTTGAGTCCATGATAGGGTGCTCTGCAAAGAACTTAGGCTTCCTTTCACCTACACTAGGCGAGATTGAGCAAAATTCACATAGGGTTTGGGGAATATTCTTATCTTTTCGAGTCATCTAGAAGGCTTCCTCACTTATCAACTCCTATGAGATCAAAAATGGTTGAGGAATGAGTTAAGGTGCATCCTATCCCCTCATGACTTCCTCCATGGAACTAATTCTAAGTATGGAAGGCCATTCAATGCCACCATTTATGACAAAACCTCCTTAATCTTCCTATAAATTGACCACTCATCTAAGTGATCACAGGTTGGATTATGTTGAATTGTAAGGAGATAATGCTGCTAGGATATTTGGCTTTGAAGCAAGTATTGTAATGCTACAAGTTTGTAATTCTTTTGATGTGATGTGGATGGGATCCAAGGTGGAGGAATGGCTTTGAATCAGACACCAATGGTTGTAATTCCTTATTCTATCTAATAAATTGTTTGAACATTTCTCCCATATGTTTGTATTGTTTCATAATGCTTATATGTGTGAACTGTATCTGATTCCTTTCACTTATATTCAACAGATCATGTTCTTTGATTGGTTCTTTGTTTTCTGTTGTGTTTACAGGGTACTTCTCAAGCATATTAAGTATGGGAAGGAGCAATAGGATTGATACAAGGGAGACGAGAGGAAATCGGAACTACAAGTAGGTCTTCTCATCTTCTCATATTATCTATTGCTTATAGGAAAAGTCTAAAACACTTTAAATTGTTGTTCTAGATACAACTACGTATCTAGGGAATAAGTATTTATTCGTGGATACCAAATTCTCTAAAACAATCCCCTAACCATTTTCTAGTTTATTCTAGCCTCGATTTAGGTCTAATTCTCTCTTTGACATCACTGGTAACCTGTACCTGAAAATTTTCCCTTTTGGGGGGGAATTCCCAGACAATGAATTATATAAAAAAATGAATTCTTGATGAAACAAAACTTTATATAAATAATTGATGTCCTAGTTATATTGCTTAAATTTACATTTGGATACATTTCACTAAAATAAATAAATAATACAAATAATTATCTTTTCATTTATGCCCAACTAGTTGTAGACCTTCAACATTCAACCCCTCCATATATCGTGTTGTTCATTTTGTCCCAATAATAGGTCACCCCAAACTAGGGCTACAACGTCATGGGAATTAATGTAGCTAAATCCTAGTACACACTTAGTATTTTTAACCAGCCAAAGTAGAAAACCTAACAACCTCCCACTAGCAAGCTCACATTCCCCATCAACTTGAAACTAAGTGGGGCACACCCTTCTCTACACTTGGAGTCCCTTAGGTTGTTCTAGCACTTTCTAAGGCATCATACTCAGCTGAACAAGAATTATATAGGGTGTTTTGGCTTCCAGAAGTTCTATTTCTCTCATGGGTCTACCGCGTATCCTTCGTGGTTCTTGCCCATATTTTCTCCATGTTTCCCTAGCTAAATTAAAGAATGTTCAATAAATGAATCCTTGTAATGCAAAAGTCACACTTTTTACATGAATTCCTTTTTTTATGACACTTAGCACTCTTGTAAACCTCTTAGTATACCTTGTTTATATGCATATCCTCTTTCTTAATGATTAATAAATTATATGAGCCCGTTTTTATCATCGATGGAGTCTCAACACCCCCCCCCCCCCCCCAACACTTTACACCTTATCATTATGCAACTATTAAATGTTTTTATTAAAAATCATGTCTTATCATAATTACATTTCTAGGACTTCTAGTCGCAAAACACATATATAATTAGAAACATGTTTTCTCGAGCATACTAGTCTAGAAAAACACACACATATACATGGGCACAACATCCTTGAAAACAAATCCTCAACTCACCGATAAAATTGATATGTTCAAACTTACTAGCCTAAGCTTCACTTATGCATGTTATTTAGATTGCAAAGGTCAAGTCATGTTGTTACATTCCCCTATACCTTATTTAGGACCTATCCTGAGTGCATTATTTATACATATACACACCAAGTTTATAAAAAATTATGAGGGTATTCTTCCCCCATTAAATGCTCATCCCCCCATCTAGTATCTTTAGGATTGAAATGGGTCCACTTCAACTTTTCTAAAGTGATGGATTGACTCTAGAGAACCTTCAATTTTTCATCCAAAATCCACATTAGTTGGAACTAAAATTCACCCTCATGCTTCACCTTAATCATATTACATGTTAACCATGAAGATCATAACTCTCAGGTAATGAAACATGAAAAACATTATGAACATGCATTGATGTTTTGCATACAATCCTATATGAAACTAGACCGATCCTATCTAGGATTTCAAATAGCCCATAGAATATAGTTTCCATCATCACACAGTTTCCCAAACTCAAGGAAATGCTCCTTGAATTCACCCTTAAGAAGGCATCATCACAAATTTAAATTCCCTATTTGACCTATTCTTTTCTACATAAAATTTCTATCTATCCTACCATTCCCTAAGAAAATCTAGACCAACAATAAGCATGTCCACTGTACTATCCTTAATCACTAGTGTGTTTCATTTCCTTCCATACAAGGACTCTAATTGGCTAATCTTCAAATATGCTTTGCACACATTATTATAAGAAAACTCCGCCAATTGTAAATATTCTTCCTATTTCGATAGTTTATCCTGCGCATACATCCTCAACATGTCTTCAATAACTTGAATGACTCATTTTGTTTTACCATTTTACTTTAGATGATATGCTTTGCTAAATTTAACTTGCGTCCAAATCCCTTAAATAAAACTATCCAAAAATCAGATGTAAACTTGGGATCTCTATTTGAAATAATAAGATTGAGTCTATCATGTAACTTGGGAATTTCCCTCATATAAATCTTAACCATAATTGTTTCTTTTCTGTGTTGACTTCGTTAGATTAAAGTGTGTAGCCTTAGTAACTTTTTCCACCACAACCATGGTGAAATCCTGTTGCCTCATTATTCTAGGCATTTTTTGTAATGGAATCCATTTCCCATTTATACTCAGGAATGGATATTAGGTATAGCAACCATATAGGGTACCTATTCTCAAAATTTAATGTATATTTTCATCCCAACCAGCTGTCTATGTAATTAGCCACTTATTTGTTTTTACATGGCCCAAGTATTGTTTCCTAAATCCTGAGATTGTATTTTTTTACCGTAGGTACCTAGCATAATGTACCCTATGCATGACACTCAACTCTAAAAATTTTAGGCCCTAATAATTTGATTCATAAATAATTGATTTATATAAAAGGGATCCATATTTTCCCATTTCATAATCCATATATTTTCTCTATACACTTCCTTGTTGTGGGCTAATTTTTATGTCCATGTATTACTAATCTAAATTTCTAGCCCTGGTTGTAGCATGCATTGCATGAACCCTTCTGTTAAGTGCACTAAACACATTATTCTCCTTTCCCTTTAGGTGCTTACTTTCAAAATCACAATCAGCCATATATTCTAGCTATCTAACTTCTATAGAATTTTAATGTGGTTTCCCAAACAAGTACTTCAAAATATTTTGTTCAGGTCACAATTCAAAACTCTTTCCCATCAGGTAAGGCCAGGAAATATTTAGGGAATGTATTATGGTTAATAGGTTCAAATCAAGAGTGGTATAGTTCCTTTCATTCTCTTTTAGCTTCCAAGATTCATAACATATCTCATTCCCATATTTCATGAGAACTCATCGAAGTCCTTATTTATGTGTATCTGTGCACACAAGGAACTCTTTATTTCAAACAACAATCCTCAATATTGGTGCACTTATTGAAAACCTCTTTAAATGCAAAAAGGTATTTTCACATTTATGGGACAATTCAAATTTCACACCTTTCATTTGCAAAGAAGTAATAGGATAGCTAATCTCAAGAACCCTCCAATAAGTCTCTTGCTACAACCTTATAATCGCATGAAATACCTTCCCTCTATCACATTTTTAGGTGTTGGACACTATGATTTCTTTAGTTTTGGTTTACTACTATCTCTTCGTCTAAAATAGTGTGACCCAAATAATACTTTCTCTTTAATAAAATGAGCATTTAATCAAATTGGTGTTTAAATGCTGCCCTCAAAGTAGGTTTCGTACTACCCTTAGATGATTTTCATTCTCCTCCTTGGATGTGGAACATATAAGGATATCAACCCATAGCATAATTGAAAACATATCTAAATAATTTTTCAAGATGCCATTCATCAAACTCATGAAGTAACTTGGTCAATTGGATAACCTGAATGGCATAAATACAAACTCATGATGCCCATATCAAGTTCAAAATGGTGTATTATTAATTTCCTCCTAATCCTAACCTAATGATGTCGTAGCCTTAGATAAATTTTAGGAAATACCTTAGCTTTGTTGAGCTGGTCGAAAAAATGATCTATTATGGGAAATGTGTATTTATTCTTCACTTTGACCTTGTTTCGGTGACAAAATTCATTGTACAATATCAATGTACCAACCTTTAAAAAAAACATTAACTAGGGTAACCCACGATAATATAATAAGGTGTATGTACCCTTACCTTAAGAGATCTTCTATTTATACTTGTAATTCATTTAGTTCTTGTGTACTCATCGTATATAGTGTTTTCGACACTAGTGTAACTCAAGGTATAACCAAGTATATATAGAAGTCAATGTGTCTTTTAGGCAGTGACCTAGAATGTCGGTAAGAAAATATTTAAATTCCTCAACTATTGGGTGGTCCTCCAAACTTGGTGCCTAATCATTAGCCATTTATTCCATGTAGGTTGTATAATTTTGGCATAGTTCTATAAAATTGTTTCTCAATTTCGTAGCCAATATTTTTTAAATATAAATTGGCCCTTGTATTCCTTGCACCTTCCTTTGCTCCCCATCAAAGTATAGTACTGTATGATGGTTTTCATAAAATCCATATCAATTAGGAAGCTATATGATTCCAGTCATATTATGTTTAAATATCCATTTGTATCTAACCCATTCATATTGATGGAACATTCCTTCACTAGTTTGGTTATTCTTGTTTTAGTTTTTGTATTTAACTGAACTAACCAAATCTTTCAATACTTGGTCTATTCAAGTTAATTTTTTCCACCAACATAGGATCCATATAACTATGAATAGATCTAGAATAAAATAAAATTGCAATTGATTGGTTATTTAACTTACCTTACACTTCAACCATGTGTCCTTAATGCTCATCCCACCAACTATCTAATGATGCATAGATTCTAGGAATTATTATACCCATGCTAGACATTATATCATTACCCTTGATGTGATGTATAGTGCTAATTTTTCCTTCTTAGCGTGGGAAATCCTTATACTTGTGCTCTCCATCACAACTCTAACACCTAAAGGGCTAAAATATTGGTTTCTCATTCAATGAGTCATTCCCCTTAAGTTCATTATGAACTTGTTTTGTTTGTTGATTTTTTGAGAACCATTTCCAAAAGATGAGGGTTTGAACCATTTTACCCTCTATTCCATCTTGTTTCTTTTTGCGTCATCCCAAGTCCTTTGGGAAACTGACTTATTTTTACCTTTCACATAGAGGTATTCCTCCTTCCTTATAGCTTCATCCAAAGTCTTTGGTTCATCAAATTTAATTATGTGACCATAAATTGGTGGTAATACACCCATGTATCTTGTATCTTCATCTTTTCATCTCTAAAAAAATGTACATACATTAGTAACTCAATCAATTTCTAGCCATGTTATTTTATTGTCATGTTCTCTTAGTTAAGTTGGAAGAACTCCTACATTTTACTTTCATAATAATGCTCAAGTAGGTGCATCATTTTGAAATATTTTTAAATTTCCTCCATGGAATATTCTTTTCATTCAAATGTTATACCTCTTTAAGCTTCTCCCACCATATATTTTCTTACCCCTTCAATTTATATATGTAATTCATGCCTCTAAATTGGAGGAATAATCATGTCACTGAAGATCCTCTCTCATTCCAAAAAACAAAAAATAAACTCTTCTTCCTTCTTATGATCACCATTAAAGGCAGGTGGCTTAATCCTTGTAAGATTTCCTTTGTCAATTATCCAGGTCTAGTTTCCTTCTTGGGCACCTTACTGGTGATATGCTAGAAATACTTTATGATGACGATGAAATATACGCTCTCGTAGTGTATTTCCTTGACCTATGATGAGGTTATCAATCAACACACAAAGTTTCTTGAATCTGTAGCATCTCCCTGATTAACTCTTGATTCATTTTCCTCTTCCTTTCTAGAATTAGGCTCATGAACTATTCTGATATATAATTTATTTCAGTTATATATGTTGAGCATGTGTTATATTATTTCCACTACTAGAATAAGGTGTTGTATGTTGCGTTGGGCGCAGCAGGGCCCATTTCCACGGGGTAGTGCCCCAATTTTTTTTCTTATACAAAAACGATGATAGTTGGGCAAACCCAAAGACACGGGTGGACACAAATATGATGGGTAGGCCTACCGATGGTTTTGTGCATGGTTTTTTACATGGTTTTGGGCATGATGGTTTTATGCCCATCGTGTTTTGTAGATCCGGTCAAGGGAACTACAATTATGCTCTAAAATAGGGTTAATGGATTGGGGTTTATGAATGCTTTGACATGTATATATATGTACTGTAACAGTGAAAGGAACAAAAATAAAAATTAATCTGGTAGTCTCCATTTTGGGATATAGGGGAAAATGTTTGTGTATATTTCTTTTATTTTCTTGCCATTGTATATTTTTTCTATTTTAAGAATTTGTTTGCAGGTAATTTCTATATAGGTTTAAAACCTACATTTGGTATTAGAGTTGTTTTGGCTTCAAGGAGATGCCTTTACTTCTACGAGGTTTTTCTTGATCCTGTGGTGGACCCTGTTCAGTGGGAGATCTACAAGATTGATTCTTGTGGTGAAAGAAGATGACAAACAATGGAAAGATGGGGATCGAGAAATTTAATGGTCATAGTTTTGAGTTGTGGAAGCTCAAGATGGGGGAAATGTTGGTGGACCAAAATCAGTGGATTGTTATAGATCCAGGCACAACATTGACAGGAATGTCAGAAGAATATTGGGTGAAGTTAGATTAGAAGGTGAAGAGCACAATATGATTATGTATCGCAGGTTCAGTATTGTTGAATGTATCAGAGGAATCTATGATGAAGGATTTATTGGTCAAGTTAGGGATTTTGTACCAATCTAAATCTGTGATGAACAAATTGTTCTTGCGGAAAATGTTGTATAACCTGAGGATGAAGGATGGAGACTCAGTGACATAGGTTATGAATGCCTTTAATACTATGGTAAGCTAGTTATTATCTTTTTATATAAAACTTTCAAATAAAGTAAAGTGCATCAGTTTCCTATGTTCTCTACCAAATTCACGGGATAGTCTAGTTGTTGCAATAGGTAAAAATACAACTACCTTGATGTTTGATGAAATAGTCTCATCCTTCTAGTCGGTGGAGATCAGACAAAAAAGTATGGAGAGCCAGAATTGAGATGTCTTTTTTGTATGAGGACGGTCCTAGAACATAAAGAAAAATAATTCCTCTAGTGGGAGATATAAATCTAAAGGGAGATCTAAATCTCTAGAAACTTGTAAAGGTGTGTTGGAAATCTGGAAAGGAAGGGCACTACAAAAAGGAGATTAAATGTAAAGCTCCGAAGAAAGGAAAAGGATCTGATGATGCTCCTTCTGCAGAGGTGAAAATCACTTGAGATGAATGTGGGGATGTGTACTTGGATTCTTATTCAAGTACAAATGTAGATCATGATGCATGGATGATTGACTCAAGTGCATCCTTTCACTTTACTGCCCATATGGAGTGGTTCTATGAGTACAATAAATAGTATGGTGGTGATGTCTTTTTAGGGGATGATAAGAAGGCCAGAATCATCAACCATGCAAAATTCAAGATGAGGCTGCAAGGTGGAAGGATTAGAACACTTCTTGGTTTTCTGTATATTATTGTATTGGCAAGAAATGTGATTTTTGTAAGAAAGATGGATGATGCAGGTGTAAAAAAGTGTTTGGGAAAGATACTTGCAATATGATTCACGAAGAATTGGTATTGATGTAGGGAGTTCATATTGAAACTTTGTTCACTCTTCTAGGTAGCACTGCTATTGAATGGCGCAACAGTTCTCTGGTTTGTGAAAGTGGAGCAAGAAACCTAGTGGTCTTTGGATAAAATACCATTCTATAGAATCAAAGGCTCAGACATATTATAGATAAGGGCCTTCGAATACTGCATGGTAATGGTATGGTATAAGGTATGTCTAACTTCTCTTTGAATTTTTATTTCTGTAAACATTGTGGATATGGAAAGAAAAATTTGTTGAGTTTGCCCTCAGGTGTTGAGAGGGTGAAAGGTATATGAGAGCTTGTGCACAGTCATGTGTTTGGACCTATGTCGCTTCCATCAATGGGAAACTATGTGCACTCTGTCTAATTTATAAATGAATTCTCAAGGAATACATGGATCTAATTCCTCAGGAAGAAATGTGAAGTCTTTGACATGTCTAAAGAATTTAAGGCTCTCATGGATAATCAAATAGAGAAGAAGATCAAGGTGTTGAGGACAAATAATGGTGGATAGTTATGCAAAAAAGAATTTTAATATTTCTCTAAGAATTGTCATACAACATGACATAAAACTACTCCATAGACACCTCATCAAAATGGAGTTGTAGAAAGAATGAATATGACACTGATGGAAAAGGAAAGAAATATGCTCATTTGTGCTGGGTTAGGACAAGAATTATGGGTAGAGGTAGTGGCAACTATAAGTTACCTATTTAATAAACCACCTTCATCAGCTTTGTAGGATAAGACTCCACATGATGTATGTACTAGTAAGAAGCCCTCTCTTTCACATCTGAGGGTATTTGGTTGTGATGCATATGTACATGTTCCAAAGGAGAAAAGAACCAAGTTGGATTGTAAATATGAAAGGTGCATCTTTATTGGGTGTAAGGATGGTTTAAAAGGTTATAAGATTTCGAACCCAGAAACAAGGAAGGCTGTGTAAAACCAAGATGTGGTGTTTAGAGAAGTGAAAAATATTATTAAACATGAATTCCTACCAAAGGGATATGAGAAGATAGAGTTTTAGCTAAAGGAGGAAGAATTAGACTCTACAATAGAATAGGATTCAGAAAGAGGAAGAGCCAAAAACTCCAATTTTGAGAAAATAAGTTTGAGAGAGAAGGAAACTAGATAGGTATAGTCTATCATATTTCTATTCAGATTTTGGTTTATTTATTACTAATGATGTTTCCAGAACTGTCTAGGCGGCATTAGATTCAAAGGATTGAAAACTCTGGAAAGAGGCCATGGTTGGTGAAATGGAAACTTTGGACAAAAATGAGGATTGGGATTTGGTGGAGTTGTCAAGTGGAAGGAAACCCATTGGAAGATACTGGGTTTTT
Source organism: Pinus tabuliformis (assembly GCA_031772625.1). Lineage (NCBI taxonomy): Eukaryota > Viridiplantae > Streptophyta > Pinopsida > Pinales > Pinaceae > Pinus > Pinus tabuliformis. The sequence continues at coordinate 1,502,686,383 of CM062819.1, read as the reverse complement.
AAGAAGAATATTAATGCAGAAGGAAAGGTGTAGAAATATAATGTTCGGTTGGTAGAAAAAGGTTATTCCTAGGTGTCGTGAATTGATTTTGGTTATATTTTTTCTCCTGTTGCCAATTTATCTTCTATTATATTACTTTATATGCTATTGTTGATTTTGATTTTGAGGTATAACAAATGGATGTGAAGACAACATTTCTTCATCAAGATCTATAAGAACAATCCTACATGAAGCAACCAGAAGGCTTTGTAGTGAAAGGCAAGAACGAACTGGTATGTAGGTTAAAAAAGTCTTTGCATGGGTTAAAACAATCACCAAGGATGTGATATCAAAATTTTTTATACATATATACGGGGACTTGGCTTCACCAAAAGTGAAATGGATCACTTTGTATATTTTAAATTAATTGGTGATCATGTTATTTATTTGGTGTTGTATGTGGATGATATGTTGCTCATTGGAAATGACAAAGAAATTATCCAACATTTGAAGACCAATTTGTCCTCCAAATTCGACATGAAGGATCTTGTTGTTGAAAAATATACTTTTGGCATGGAAGTTAAATGAGATCGTGAAAAGAGGAATCTCTAGGTAAACTAGAGGAAGTATGCTCAGACAATATTGCAGAGGTTCAATATGCAAGATAGTAAATCGATGAAGGTTCTTACTCCTGTAGGTGTAAATTTATCTGTTGAGGAGTGTCTTAAGACATAAGAAGAGGAAGAGGACATGTCCTATGTTCCATATGCAATTGTAGTTGGTAGCCTAGTGTATGTAATGGTTTGAACCATACCAGACATTGCACATGCAGTGGGAGTATTAAGTAGGTTTATGTCGAAACCAAGGAAGAAGCATTGGACAAGAGTGAAGTTCATTTTCATGTATTTGCGTGGCACTAGTGATTATGGTTTGTGCTACCAAGGAAGACCACGATTAGTCAGAGTTTCAGAAATTAATGGATTTTTTGATGCAGACTGGGTTAGAGATCTAGATCAAAGAATATCTACAAGTAGGTATGTGTTACGTATTTGGAGGTGCAGTTACTTGGATGAGTAAGAGGTAGTATGTAGTGGAAATTTAAAGTACAGAGGTTGAATACATGGTTTCCACTCATGCAAGCAAGGAAGCAATTTGGTTTCAAAGATTGTGTTCAAGTATCAGGTTGGTGAAATGAGCTATAAGGATAGACTGTTATAGGCAAAGCGCAATTTTCTTGGCTAAGAACCCTACTTATTATTCAAAGACAAAGCACATTGATGTTTAGTATCACTTTTGTGAGGGATATGGTTGAGTAAAAACAGGTGTTGATCATAAACGTGGACACTTTGAAGAATGTTGCAGATGTATTGATGAAGTCTGTGAGCATTGAGATTTTTTCTTGGTGTAGAGAAACAATGGGCATTATAGGCTTGGACCAATGCAAAATCTCTCTTGTGACCCCCTGTGTGGAAAGAAAACTCCAAGTGGGAGAATGTTGGGTATGTGTTATGTTTTTTCCACGACTAAAATGAGTCGCTATACACCCCCCTTGTTAGGGGGCTTGTAGGGGGGTAGTTCCTCGAGATTTTTTTCTATGAGGACCCAATAATAGTTGGGCACACCCAAGGAAGAGGTAAAAAGTGAAATATGGTGGGATGACCTACCCATGGTTTTGTGCAAGGGTTTTGCACATGGTTTTCAACATGATCATTTTCTGTCCATGGTATTATGTAGATCTGGCGAAGGGAACTATGATTATGTTGTAATCAAGGGTGAATGGATTGAGGTTTACGAATCCTTCAGCATGTAATATACGTATTGTAAAATTAAAAGGAACAAAAATAAAATTTGATTTTGTAGTCTTGGTTTTGGGATCTAGGGAAAGATATATATGTATATTTGTTTTATGTTCTCGCTATTGTATATTTTTTTTTTCTTTAAGAATTCATTTGCAGGTAATTTATGTATAGGATTAAAACCTAGAATATAAAACTTAAGTATATATTTTTTTTCATTCTATTACGAATCTCTCTCTATTAGCATTATAGTTGAGGATTTCCACTAAGAGACTCCTCGTGGTCTCTTCCATGCCCTTAACCCTTTGCCTATCCATTTCATGACCATAAGATTCTATTTTAGTATTACCCATGCTAAGTTTCATGGTTGTGACCTCTTCTTCTTGACTTTAGAGTCCATCAGTATCCCCGTTCTCCTACTCCTCATGTTGGTCATGCCATATAATCCACCCATTATCTTTGTTTCAAAATATCAAGAAATTGCTTACCTCAATTTTTTTTGAGTTGTTAGGTGTATTCGCCATTTATATATATTTTTTTCACTCGTTTGTTTGTCCAAATATGAGTCCTAATATTTAGTGTGTTCCCATTGAAACTTATATCTTATTTACCCCCATTTTTTTGTTTTGTCACAACATAGTATTTCTAATTTCCTAAATAATTATACACCCAAATTTAGAAATCTAGCTCCATGGCTAGGTTTTATAGTCAATTATATTTCCATGGACTACTTTAACACCACAATGTAAGTTCTCATTGCTACATTACACCATTTTGAAGTGACTATATGACTTATTTTTCATTCATAATGTTTTGGTCATAACTCTTGCATATTAACTCCATTTTGTGGTTACATTGTGTTGTTTTAAATCTCTATCCAAGATATTCTACCTTAGATGTAGATGGTGTTTGTATAGGCACCATCAATTGCCAAGGTTTTTCGCTACTTGAAAATTTTGTTTAGGCCCTTAAAAATGCATGCCAAGTGGATGACCTATAAAATTAGAAAAAATTTAGAAAAAATTACTAAAATTTAGGTTGATTTACTCCCTTAGACAAGTCATATTTTCCCATAAGTGTGTTTTGTAACTATCTCTAGAAAAATGGAACCCCTCTCTGTGTTTGTTGCTTTCTTCGAGAAATAAATAACTGCTTGTACTTTTCAGGTTTTTAGTTCTCATTGTGCTCGAAGAAACCTTTGTAAACTCACTTCAAGATTTGAATGAATGTTTCCTTCCAATTTTAATTCCTTAAAATCCATTTTGTCTCACTTTTGGGGAAAATTTCAAAAAATTTCTCCAAGTTCTTTTCTTGGTGATGTAATAGACGATGCCATGATAATTCCATGTTGAGATGGAATTCAACATCAACTATCTATGCAATTTTCCATGTCAACATAATTTTTTTGCTATGCATATGTGTCTCTCTCACAACCACTTATTTGTCCACCAAGTCACCTTCCTCACCTGGACTGCATGATCATGTGAAGTTACCGACATGAAACCATTGGTAGAATTGTGCCCCCCAACAACGGTTTCAAATATGGCAAAGTGGGAAAAATAATTAAACTACATAATTAATTTCATGTGGGTGGTTTGGAGACAATCCAATCCACAACCCTTTATGTAGTTAAAAGATACAACAATGGGGGCCACCACGATCACTCTTGGTCATTAATATACAATGCTTGACCATTTATCTAAACAGTTAGTGGGTGCACTACTTGTCACCATGGATTCCCCCCGCATAACTCATTAAATTTTGAGCATGAGATAGCCCCACAATTAACATCGGCCATTAGATCTATTGTTGTTGATGATCATTAACTATCTGATATTTTTAATCTAAATACCTGGAATCCATCCAATGGCTTGTATTTGACCCCTCCAATCCTAGGGTCGTAAGTTCACTCCATAATTCATCCCATTTCATCCAGAAATTTATTCAAATTGTTTAAAATTGATATTTTTTTAATCCCTAGATCTAATGTCCTCAAATTCCTCATAATTTTCTCTAATTCGACTTGTGAAGCTTTCACAAATAGTTGCAAGGAATCCACATATCAACATTTTTTTAAGTACTTCACCTACAACCTATTGATCTGAAATGGGGGTTTGTTAACTTGTTATGCTTACAAGAACCTCCCACTAAGTTAAACAAATAAATGATCTAGCTTATATATGAAATTTGTGGAGTTAAATGCTTGAAACAGGTGTATGTCTCTTCATTTTAACTGTTTAAGTGCTTTAAGTCCATTTGTTTCTACTGATATTAAACACATATAAAAACCATATAATGCAGCAAATAAACAACCACACATAACAACAAATTTAATCTAGGAGTTCACCTGAATATCATGGGCTATGTCTTCTTGAGCTTTTGTCACCTTGACTTGGCTCTTTGGGATTATGGCAAAGTTTCTTTTACAAGTTCCACACTTAACTCCAAAGATTATTGAACTAAACCAATGGGCTTAGAATACCATCTATATCCCTGTCATGGCTGTCATCACTCTGAAAACAGATATAAGCTCCCTTAGACTTGATTCCTTCAATCAGTGCACTGAGCTACCCTGAGGCTTCTTGATAGCACTAACTCCTTTAGAACTCTTTAACTATCACTAAAACCTCATCTACTCTCTCCAACACATATCAAACACCGAAACTGGGCTGCCTGAAAACTTCCCTGTAGCATCTCGGCATCTAGAAGTCTTCAAATGCTTCTATAAACCCCTGCAATGGATTCAGAATGCTCATTACAGTCAGGAATGACTATTGCTTTGCTAGGAATGAGTACTAGTAGCTCCTACAACTACCTCCAACTCCTGGTGGCCCTGAGCTCCAAAATCTTCCTGGATGAAAATCTCTATGAAGAGTACCTCCTCAACCTCTCTAGACTATTCCATTAGCTTTAGAAGGCTCCAATTAGCCTAGCTAGCGTCTTGTTTCCCTCTCTCTCTTTGGTCGAAAACTTCTCCTGGAGTGCATTTAATCAATATCCCCTAGGGATACTACACCAAATTTGGTCAACTGCACCTAACTCCAGTTAAACTTAGAATTCCGCCTAAATTTGTTTTCTCCACCAGGTTGACCATCAGAAGTGAGTCGTTACAATAATTTTTTGCACGCTCATATGAGGCAATATAATCTCGGCGGTTAGGGAATCTCTACCGTCGATCTATCCCACTCGGTCCAATGGATATCGCATCATCTGCTCACAAACTAACCTGGACGATCTCCACCATTGATGTTACCCATCGAATCGAACCACTGTCGCGCAATCTCACGCAGATTCTTGCACGACCAATATCAGGTCGAGAGCGCGCGAGAAAAGTAGTTTTCCCATGCTACGTGTTGAATGCTAAGGTCAATCGCGTGAATTTGAGAAATGCCATTTCCAGCCTTTAGGGCACGTGAGATACTGCTTACCACTTTTCAAATACTACCCACGTGCTCAATACGGAACTAAAAGAAAGACATTTAAGGAAAGGTTTAGCACTTACCCCAAACAGGAATATTCTAGGGAATATTCGAAGGAATATTCCTTGGAATATACTTTTTTTAATATTTCCAAAAACCAAATTAATCTTGGTCAAATGTCCAAAAATTGCAGTTTACTGGACTTTTCAAATTACAATAACTCCTTCATATTGTATCAATTTTTCGAACCGTTCATGGCACCAGAATCAGGAAGACGAGATCTATCCAGTCACTTAGGTTTGACACACTTTTGAACACTTTGAAATTTGAGCTATCATTAAGGTCCTGGATCAATATTTGATCACTCCTCCCCATTAGGAATCTTTTGGACCCCAAAAGACTGATATACTGATCTATACAATAAATGAGAGTACAACACCCTCTTCTTTTCGGCCTCCATACACTAGCCTTGCATTGCTAGTGCCTTTGAACCAAAACTCGAAGGTAGTCGACACTTCCCTTCCTGGATGTGCTTGTCCTCCTGTTAAGAACTATCTTCCTTGAACTCATTCAGAATTTCTGTTGAGATGTTTACAAAAGGTAGCTGAACATCGCTTCCTTGATCATCGACCCAAGGTGGCTCAAACAAACGTGAGATTACATCATAAATATATGCATACTTAACTAATATTTATGTATGTGCCAACGAAAGTATGTTTTACTGTGTCAAGAAGTCAAACCACTTCTTACCAAGCCACTTCTATGGCGACTTTTGATGCTGCAAATCTTCTTTTGACATCTTGTAAAAAACAGCATAATGCAAGAAACAACTTGACGACATAAAATCACATCATGTGAATCATCATCATGTCTCTTACATCTTGTGTACAAATGATCGACTAAATCACATGCCGACAAAAACATACCTTTTCAAAAAGCTGACTCTCCAAGTCAAGCATGTACAAAAAGAACTTGATGATTCTTTTTTCAAAGTACCAAGAGTTCCACCTCTTGTGAAACACTTCATCATTATCTCCCTTTTTCAATCTTGGATACAGAATCAAATTTTCTAAGTCAATATGACATTGTATGCATGTTTAAACAAAGTAATCAACCATCAAGTCAACTACACATACATGTTCAAATACAGTGAAGTCATCAACATTCCTTTGTTCATACATACCATTCTCATGCATGTATTCCATTCTTCAACTTTCTCTCAAGCACAATCATAAGTACAAGATCCTCAATCATATGTAAATGTACTTACAAAGCTGAAATAACATAATTTTGTTGTAATAAAGTGAGTCTCATACTCAACTTTTGCATTCACTTTTTTGGTAAAACCCTGCAACCTGCATTCCATTGGCAAAGCAATGTACCAAATCAAGAGACATGCAACTTTAATTGGATAAGAACTCTAACTATTTCTTACCAATCCACATCAAATGTGCTTCCTTTAACTGCACATTGACATCAACATGTGAATCATACTGAAACACATCAATTATGGAAACTCCATTTCCATTTTTTCCATTCTCTTTTTCCACCTTCTTCAAATTTCATGGAAGCATTATTGGATTCAAAATCCAACACGTTTTAGCAACATGTCCTTGCTTATGGCAATAATTGCAACACATGTTAATCCTTTTTACAACATAATTTGCCTTGTCCAATGGACCTTTGGCTTCTTGCCTCCTTTTCTTCAAAATTTTCCTATATGTGGCCATTTTCTTCCAACATCTAGAAACACTATGGTTAACCAAACCACAAAAGGAACATGCAATTTTTTTCCAATTCTTATTTGGAAATTTACCATGCTTAACATAATCAAAATAAATATGATTTAAATCATATTTATACCTTTCTCTTTCACCTTTGTTGCTTTCATGATAAGGTGAATTGAATGAAGAATTGGCTCCCTTCGAAACACCATCAATCTCTTCAATGATTTTAAAGCTTTCACAGCTCCCTTGTTCGAGTGTATGCTTACGAACTCCTTCTTCTTGCAAAGTATGTTTCAAACAATTGCATTCCCCATGAATACAATCTTTACAAACTTGAGGTAGAGAAGCTAAAATGAAACTCCTTCTAGGAGCTGTTTCAATTACCTTCATTGAACTTTCTCCACAAGATTGTCCATAGCCAAGACCCAAATACTTAGGCCTTTCCTCAACCATTATTGGCTCAACTATGCGTTGTGAATGTTTGCCCAATCCTTTTCCTTCATAGCCCATTTTTTACGTCAACTTGGACCATATGCCTTTTGTATGTTTTTCAAAAGAACCAACATAATCATTCTTAGAGGAAATTGAAGACAAACTAGGATTGTTTAACTCTTCTTCAAACTGATTCTTGACTAAGGCTTCTTTGGCAACAATGAGATGTGTCTCCAACTCACGCATCCTTTCTAGGTTCATATTTGCAATATGAAGTTGGCTCTCTGTTTCCTGCAATTTGTCAAAAACCAACTGCTTCTCTTTCTTCATGGAATTCAATTGCTCTCGAAGTTTTGTGATCTTCTTTTCATCTTCATACATTTGTTTCACCATGCCCATCATGATGAACAAATATCACTTCATGTCTTCATCAAAGAATCTTGTGAAGGAGGGGGATTTTGAAAACTCACTTGTAGAAGTTGTCATTATAGAAATGAACAAAGGAACTTCAACAAAATTCACAAAGCTTTCAAAGAACTAATAGCTGTAGAGTCAAACTCTTATTCAAGCAGCCTTTTGCAAAAAAAACCCTCTTGTGCTTCAAGGGTTGCCTTGAGGTCCTTTGGGTAAGGAGAATTCCTTCAGCTCTTCTTCCTTCTTGTCCTCTCTGGGACTTAGCTATTAGTAGCTTTCCCTTCACCTTTGCAAGCTCAAACAACTATCAGTTTATAAACAGTCAAACAATCAAATTCTTTATATTGTTTAAACACCTTTCAAGTCAAACAAGCAACCTATTGGTCTATCAATCAAGTAACCTATTGCTCTGTCAATCAAGCAACCTATTTCTCTATAAATCAAGCAACGTGGTCTGATACCACCTGATCTAAAATGGGGGTTTGTTAACTTGTTATGCTTACAAGAATCTCCCCCTCAGTTAAACAAATAAATGATCTAGCTTATATATGACATTTGCGGAATTAAATACTTGAAAAAAGTGTATGTCTTTTCATTCTAACTTTTTAAGTGCTTTAATTCCATTTGTTTCTGCTGATATGAAACACATATAATAGCCATATAATGCAGCAAATAAACAACCGCACATAACAACAAATTTAATCTAGGAGTTCACCCGTATATCGTGGGTTACGTCTCCTTAAGCTTTTGTCATCTTGACTTGGCTCTTTGGGATTATGGCAAGGTTTCTTTTACAAGTTCCACACTTAACTCCAAAGGTTACTAAACTGAACCAATGGGCTTAGAATACCATCTATATCCCTGTCATGGCTGTCATCACTCTATAAACAGATCTAAGCTCCCTTAGAATTGATTCCTTCAATCAGTGCATTGAGCTACCCTGAGCTTCTTGATAGCACTAACTCCATCATAACTCTCTAACTGTCACTGAAACCTCATCTACTATCTCCAGCACATATCAGACACCTAAAATAGACTAATCATTTGCTCAAAATGAACACTGCATCCCCATACTAGGCCTTCCTCCACAGTTGGCACTAGGCTGCCTAAAAATTCCCTGTAGCATATCGGCCTTTAGAAGACTTCAAATGCTTCTGCAAGTCCCTGAAATGGATTTAGAATGCTCATTATAGTCAGGAATGACTATTGGTTTGCTGAGAATGAGTACTGGTAACTCCTACAACTACCTATAACTCATGGTGGCCCTGCGCTCCGAAATCTCCCCGGATGAAAATCTCTGTGAAGATGACTCAACTTCTCTAGACTATTCCATTGGCTTCAAAAGGCTCCAATTAGCCTAGCTAGCCTCTTGTTTCCCTCTCTCTCTTTGGTTGAAAACTGCTCCTAGAGTGCATTTAATCAATATCCCTTAGGGATACTCCAAATTTGCTGAACTGCACCTAAATCTTGTTAAACATAGCATTCTGCCTAAATTTGTTTACTCCACTAGGCTGACCGTCGGAGGTGAGCCGTTACAATAACTGTTTCGGCATGCATATGAGGTGGTATAATCCCGGTGGTTAGGGAATCTCCATCGTCGATCTATCCCACTCAATCCAATAGATATCATGTCATCTGCTCACCAAGTAACCCGGACGATCTCCACTGTCGATGTGACCCATCCAATCGAACGGTTGTCACGCAATCTCATGCAGATTCTTACACGACCAATATCAGGTCAGGAGCATGTGAGAAAAGTAGTTTTCCCATGCTATGTGTCAATTGCTAAGGTTAATCGTGTGAATTTTTGAAATACCATTTCCAACCTTTAAGGCGCACGAGATATCGCTTACCACTTTACGAATACTACTCACATGCTCAATACAGAACTTAAAGAAAGATGTTTAAGGAAAGGTTTAGTGCTTACCCCAAACGGGAATATTTTAGGGAATATTCCAAAGGAATTATCCTTGAAATATACTTTTTTCTAAGATTTTCAAAAACCAAATTAATTTTTGTTAGATGTCCAAATATTGCAGTTTACTGGACTGTTCAAATTACGATAACTCCTTCATATGGTATGGGTTTTTTGAACTGTTCACAGTGCCAGAATCAGGAAGACGAGATCTATCGAGTTGCTCTGGTTTGACACTCTTTATAACACTTTGAAATTTGAGCTATCATTAAGGTCTTGGATCAATATCTGATCACCTATATAAGATCATTTTTAGACTTGTCCCACAGAAGTCCAATCTTGCAACCATTGCTCTGACACCACCTATAACATTCCTCAGCCCTTTGGCAGTTTTTCCAGCCTATATTGAGGTCTAATTCTATCTCTCATATCATTGGTAGCCTGTAATTGAAAATTTATCCTTTATATAGGGAAATTTCGAAATGATGAACTTCATAACTAAATGAATGATAGATGGAATAAAAATATGTGAAAATAATTCCTCGCATTATTATATTCTTTAAATTAACATTTAGACACATTTCACTAAAACATTGCAGTGGAAATAAATAAAGAAGATGAATACTTATCCCTTAGTTTGTGCCCAATTAATTATAGACCTTCAACATTCCATTGAGCCATAGACCACACTGTTCATTTTCTCTCAACAGTGAGTCGCCCCCAAGTTGGGGTTAGGAATCTATGGGAATTAGCTAATGTAGGTCCTATTACATGCATAGTAACCATTAAGTAACCAAGATACCAAAATGGGCAACCTCTAACTAGCATGCTCACATCCCCCAACATCCTATATATAAGCTAGTGAGGGGTGTTCTAGAGTCCTACAACTTTAGGAGTTCTACTACCCTTAGGTGCCTTGCAGGTACCCTTCTAGGTGCTCACACATTTAAGGTAACAAAAGACAGAAACATCTAACTAGAAGGATCACATTCCTTGTTAACCTCCACCCAAGTGGTACACACCCTTCCCTATACCTATGGCCCCTCGTGCTATTCCGCCACATTTCAAGGCACCTTACTTGGTTAGACAATAATTTTCTACAATCATGTTGCTTCCAATATGTCCACTTCTCTTGGGGGTCTTCTAGGTACCCTTCCAGGCTCCCATCCATAGCTCTCTTTATGCTTCCGTTGCTAAATGAATGGATGTTGAATGAATGAACCCTTATAGTGCCAACATCCCTCTTTCTGTATGCATGTTTTTATGTTACACTTAACACTCTTTGACGACACTTAATGGAGATTGGTTGTATGCATTTTCTCCTTTTTAATGATTATAAAATCATATGAGTCTCGTTTTATCACACATGGATTCTCAACCCCCCCAAACTCTTTACATTTGGTCAGTATGTAACAATTATATATTTTTATTAACAAGAATGCGTTATCATATTTAATTTCCAGTCCTTTTACTCTTGAAACACATATTCAATTAATAACGTGTATGTTTGGGGATGACAAATCCAAAACAAAAACACTCATGTACACAAGCACAACAACCCTAAAAAAAACATCTACTCACCAAACTATGTTTTGAATATACATGCTATTTGTGTTGCATGGATCGAGTAGTGGTGTTACACTAAAGGAAAAGGAAATTTACATGTTTATCAAAAGGGTACATGTCATGAATGCTACAACTAGTAGTATGCATAGAATGAATATGAACGATAGAACTTCAGAGGCTTCACTTATAGACAAGAATTATAAATGGTTAGAACAAGGATTGAAATTGGAAGATGTAGATTTTTTTTAAAGAGTATAGGGTAGCAAATTATTGAATATTTAAAAATAAAAACAATGCGTATGTTCCCAATTTTATAGAATTAATAAAGTTATCGTTAAGGGAAATGCAATATGTTACATATGTAGGAAATCTTAGTTGCTAGAAAATAGTTGCAGTAATAAGAATCCAATACTTTTGTGTAGGAATGAAAAAGGATTTGGTGATTGCATTCCTAGGAGCATGGAATATTGAGGAGTGAAATATAAGAATAGACACCAATGAGATTTTCTATAGTCATCGATAATTCTAGAGCAGAAATGGGAAGTGGTAAAGAATTTAATTTTATTACTCGGTTACCTAGAATAGAAAGGCAGTATGATCCAAAAATGGTGGAACTGGATAATTCGATAAAGGATTCACATTTTACTCTACTGAAAATAAGTCCTAAGGCATGCAATATTGCATAAATACACCTATAAGAAATTACTAGGTTGCATCAAATACCTAAAGAAATTGTTTTGTACAAAGATCCAAAGTTAATTTCAAAAATTTTAATAGGATTATTTAAATGTTCTTTTATAAATATAAATTTTATCAGAGCATATCATCCACTAATAGATCTAAAGACAAACAGGGTCAACTATACCATTAAACGTATTTACAAAAGTAAGTGATGAATACATTTTTATGAACCATGCACCTTAACAATTATAAGAAGTCAATGAATACAATCCACTTCAATGGTAGAAAGGGTGGAACCTCCTTTTGAATTAAATACAACAAAATATAATATATGATCCTTATAATATTATGACTCATTAGTATATATAGGGGAAAATGGTTAAAATTATAATAAAAGGTTATTGCCTACATCAAATATAATAATGGACATAATATAACATAGTATTTTCATTCTAGTAAGAGGATTTAGAGTTAAGATAGAGCTTATCTAGGGATTAACATACCTCTCCCCTTGAAAAATGTATTTTACTAAAAACTTGGCTAACTATTGGTGTTTCTACATGAATAAATCATCTTCCCATGTCCCCTATTCCACTAGTAGGTTCTTTCATTTGACAAGGTACTCATTAGTAGCTCAAGTTCTTATCTACTTAATCTTTGTTTCAACATAATTTTCTTAGTTATATTATAATATTCCCTTCCTTATTAACTCTAGCAGATTAGTATACACTAGTACATTATCATTGAATACATTCTCTAAGAAAGAATCCTTGAAGATTGGATATACATAGGAAGATCGAAGAGGCTCGAATTTGTAAGCAATACTTCTAATGCTATCTGACACATTATGTGGTTTTGGCTGGAAAACTTAGGAAGTCTATGGTCTCCTATGTTATTGAGTTTGTGCTTTTACAATAGAAGTCTAGCCATAGCTAGGCTGTCGATAGGGGAAAGACCCACTTCTATAAGGAGAATAGGATAGGGTGTATTGCTTTTAATTTTGAGGTTATAGGTTATAAAACGCTTCTGGATTTGCTCAATATTTCTCCACGATTCTCTATATATGTTGCAACCCCAAACCTCACATCCATATAAGATAACACGAGCGACTAAAGTTTCAAAGAGGAACTTCTTTGTATCCCACTTTACGAGTTTTGCGGTTTTACAATTATTCTCAAGACCAAAATAAGTTTTCCACCCCCCATTAATCCTTTTTTGAATGCTGTAGTTCCAGTTGAGCTCGTGATGAATATCAATTCCTAGGTACTTGTAAGAAACACTTCCTCCAAGTTACTATTGTGATACATAAAATTAGGGTAAGTGTCCTTCTTGGATTTGATAAATGTTTCAAGATTCTTACTTTTTTACCTAATTTAATAAATAATTATTATTAAATTATTGTTATACATTTGTATAAATCATTATTAAAGACATTTCTAATTTTTTAAATATTTAATATAGAATTGATATCAAATATTTAAAAAAATATATAATATTAAAAAACATATTAATTTTATGTATAATATATATGTCAATTATTATATGTAAATTACATTATTAATACTCATATATTTTAATTATAATAGATATTTTTTATTTTTTATTATTAATATTTTTAAATAATAAATATTAATAACATTGAAAGAATTATAAAAGTTAAAATATTAAAACATTTTAACAATGCATCTTATAAAAACTTATTGTAGAAATTACCTGTTTATCCATTTAAAAAAACACATATATATTCATCTGAACTACAGATTATAGATTTATCATAGGTAAAGAGAAATCAGGTCAACTGTCTTTTGAAATAAAAAAAATAAAAAAATGAAAATTTACAGCTTGATCTCTAAAATTAAAGCGAATTTATAATACATATAAATAGATTTAACCATTGAACTAGAATACACTAAACAATGTTGTTAAAAATATGATCTTACATAATTTAATTAGGCAGAGATCTTTCCCAGAAAAATATTAAAATAATAAAATAATAAATACTTTATTGTATAATTTGGGAAAAAAATTTATTAGTACAAGTAAAAATACTATAACTTATATAATATATAATCTGAAGAATGCAGATTGAACGAGGAAAAATATTATAATAGTAGTACGAGATTCTAATTTAATGGAAGATCGGACGAAATGAATTGAAAGATAAGAATCTGAAAAGGAAGATAGGTAATTAATTTTCAAAGACGTGCTCTAACATAAGATACCGTACAGATTTTAATTCAATGTAAAAGAAGAGTTTGATATACTGACCCAATGAAATGAATTAGAAAATAAGAATTCGAAAAGGAAGTCATTCCCCATAAGTAACTAATTTTTAGAGACTTGCTATAAAATAAGAAGATAGTAGAACTTAACTTATGGCGCATGTTGGAATATTACCGAATCCGGGGTGAGATCCTCATCTATCCGGAATATTCCAAAAATGTGAATATTCTGGAAGATCTAGCAATCAACAATCAAGTGAAGGATGCCGAAGAAGTTGAGTTACGAATCTCCCTGAAAGCATATCATTCTATCAATATCTGCTTTTAAAAAATAAGTAAAAATAAGTTTATACTTATTATCTAAATAAGTAAAAATAATAAAGAAGTCGGGACAAATCTGGTTGGAAAATAAGATTTTGTCACTGATTAACACTTTTCATAATTCCTGATATCCAATGATAAATCTTACAAACAGTCAAATTCATAAATATAATCAAATCCAATAATTCTTCATATTCAAATATAAATTCTACAGCCTCTTAAGTAATCACATTCAATACATCAGATCTGAGGAGATCTAACCTAAGGGATGGAAATTGGATCAGCGGCCGTTTATTATTTCTTGTGAATGCTTGTGTGTGAAATTAGCATTTATCTATTGGTTGCTGTGCTATTATACGTTAAGCAGCAACCCTAAACAACAACAGCTATTATATATACGTTGCTGTGCTAGTATGCGTTAAGCAGAATGGTAAGCAGCAAGGCCTAAACTGCATTAGGGCAATGGAACGAACCTTGAGTAGTCTGATGAACCGGCCATTTACGAACACTCTGCCTATCAGCTGGAACTTGTGTATATCGTCCATATGGTGCTGGCACGCCTTTTTCTCAACACTTTCTCTCTGGACATTGCAAGCAGCCCATGCACACATGTTTGGATCTTTGTGAAGTAGCTCATCTTCAGAAGACAAGGGAAGGAAATCTGTTGTATCAGAACATTCTTGTCACTAATTTTCTAAAACAACATTATATTTCACATAGTATTGCCAGCATTTCGATTATATGACGGAATTAACGACAACTGAAAAAGTTTGACGGTGGAGTTTGAAGCATACCACGAACGAGTAATACGCGGAAGACGACTAATACCCTGAAGCCATCATAACGAAAACCGGCTATTTGTTATTAAAGACAGATATTACCTAGGTAATTTTGATTTTGTCCATCAAAATTGAAACAAAGTAACTTTTAAAAAATTGCTGAGGATCCTGTTTGTCCTGCGAATTCAATTTCAGGATTTGCTGTCCATTCTATTGCCTCTAATAATGAACACAGAAATATCAACGAAGTAAGGAAGAAACATTTGTGTTTGCCACCTGTGGCATTCCCTTCACGCGTCCGACCAATGCCGTAAATTGAAGGACCATTCAAGCTGCATATTTCGAAAGTACATAGAAAAAATTGTGAGAAAAACTATAAAATACTTAAAAGGTAGTTGTTTTCAAAGATAACGGCGCCCACTTAATTTGAAACAGTGGATCGTTATCTGTCCTTTTTCCATTCAGTGGATGATCGGTGAAGGCCCTCATTTATGCCTTTTATTTTTCGACCAGTTTACTATTTTATTATTGGTAATCGGCATTGGACATAGAGAAAAATGGCGCGCCGACGATCAAAGAATAATTTCAATTAATGGCGAAACAATCGGATTCATGCACTCCTCTTCAATTACAACAATATTCCACATCACATCGTTACAAGTTGCTTTCAAGTCGTACGCTGAAATATTTAAAGAATATGATAGAGCAGGAACGGGGAATTACCATGTCCATATTTAATTCTTTAAAGTTCATTCTCCATCTATCAGTGTTCAAGTTCTATTTGAGGTGACCATGTGAGCATTGTGAGTAAGAAACCACAATATGTAATTACAAACTATATATATATAAGTTGTTACAAGTGGCTGTCACAAAGAGTTGGACTCCCGCAAAGAGATTTAATCCTTTCATGTTTTTGGAGTGTAGTACTTAGAAAGTTAGACCAATTTCAACGTGTTAAAGGGAGGGAGGGATTACTAAAAGGAGTTGAAATGTTTTTCGTTGAAAAAAGAATATTGTCATAATTTAATGTTATTAGGGTGATGGAGGAGGATCCAAAAAAACTCAAAATTTGAAGTCCTTAAATCTTAACAAAACCAACACAAAATTTGAAGTCCTTAAATCTCAACAAAACCAACACCAATTCGTAGATCTCGTCAAGACGATTCCAACAACACAAATGACATCTAAAGTTTTGTGTAAACATACAAAAATTTGACATTGACAATGCCACATGGCACACGAGGCACCACATGTTACCCACCACATGGTCCATGTAGCAGGTAAAGGGCAACTAGGCACACATATGGGTCAATGGGAAGGCATCATGTGGGCCAATCAAATGACACACATATGGGTCAAGGGGAAGGCACCATATGGCCCAATCAAATGGTGCACCGAGCTAGTAGCCATGTATGGCCAACAAACTCACAACTTAAATATGGTTAAGTTGGTGATGGAGTCAATTGTAGTGATAGTTGGGATAAAGACATTGACATGTTTCATATTAGCACCATATATGTAAATATATGGTTCATATGAACCATATTCAATTTTAAAACAAACTTGTTATAACAAAATGCTGAAGTGGGAGCCCACAAGATTCGACCTCGAGGCCACCCCGAAACAATACAACCACTTACAAACGAACCACTTGAGGGATGTTTTAAAGTTTGATGGCGTCAAGTTTAATTAAACCATGCTATTCTCATTCAAGGAAGAGATGGAGGTCGAGCCACAAAGGGCCAAGCATAACTCTGTGCAGTGGCACTCTGTCAGGTGGGCATGTTTTTAATGGTACATTCTAAAGTATATTCTAATGAATATTATGTAGGAATATTTTTGGACACTACAAGGAAAAAACCTTATAGTGGATTTTTTTGCACAAGACCTATTGGCTTGAAGGGGCCTGACCTAGGTTCGGAGTTAACTAGCCAAACAAATCCCTGTACTACTAGCCCTTTTGGGAAGAGCTCGCAGAGCGCGGACTGAGGTATTACCCGAAGTAGTATGAGGGGATGATGGAACCAAGTTTCCGCACCCTTGAGATGTGTGAGGGGTTGGTTTAGTCCAACTGTGAATACCTTCGCGCAAGTTACTTCGCGGACCACCCTGGCCTGTGAGGCCTTCACGATCTGTTATAATCACCTTCGCGCAACCCTAGCGAGGGACACGGATGCTTTTGCGCTACTAAGGCAATGATGTGTGCTAATTCCCCAAGTTACACCGCGGATCTTACTTATCTTTTTATACTTGTTAGTTAACTTCGCGTAAACCGATACTTTATCTTATATTCTCTTAGTCAACATAATCATATAAGTTCACACATATAAACAGTAAAAATGCAATTCATACCCAATATACTCAATCCATAAAACAAGAAATGATATGAAACTTCTCTTTATTACTTCTCCAAAGGTTACAAACTCGACCCGCCCTGCACACTTAGCTACAGTGGTCCACGCACTTAGCTGCGGACTACTAGGCTTTTGTGCACTCAGTTGTAGAGCCTTCTCTTACTCTATGACTCATAACTCAACTCTACACTTTGATAAAACTCAATTCTTCATCTATATTGCTTCCACTTCTCTTACTTATTTATAGCTTAGAGCCTCGCTCTATTTATACAATCCCATGGTCTGCGGACCATGGGTGGATCTCTAAAGCCAACATTACATTTACAAAAAGGAGGGCGGACAACCCTATGACTCATTTACAAGTTTGCGCTCCGCGCCCACAAAACATGGAGTCTTTACATTGGATTTAGTCAAAATCTGGGCTTTAAGCCCCAAAACTTGCCTTGGGGGATCCCACGTCCAACAGGCCCCCAACACAAACATCGTGACTCACCCTCAAGTCACTCTGTCGGTGTGGAGATCTTCATGCGGAGACCTCCCAACTCTGCTTGGACCGCTGCAAGGTCGACATCGCACTGAGCAACTGCCTGCTGTACCTCCTGCATGCGTTGTTCAGCGACCGCAGTATCTAAAATGCTTCCTTACATCTGCTCATGCATTCCCTGTATCTGCGCAAGCTTGGCTTTGATCGAGGCTATAATGATGAATGCCTCATCGATCCAAGGTTGGATGTGCGCCTTCAAAACCACTTCTTTGTGTCGCGCCGCGTCTACCTACTCCTTAAGCGCTTTTGCCTGTTGCATCCATGTGAGCCTCTGTGTAAGGGCCACCATCTACGCGGTCCCTTTTATATCATCATACTGTTGCTGTAGCTCGCGCGCCTTTGTTTCTAAGCGATATATGTTTGGATCCTCCTGCAGAGTGGTGAGGACCTCGAACGACTCTTCCAACATTTCGTTGTAGTCCTTCACAGCACTGCTAATCTCCTCCATCCCCGATGTAATGGCACTGGTGCGCTGTTTCCTCACCTCTGGAGGAGTTGAAGATTACACCCTTAGCCATAGCTCTTCTATTTGAAGGTTCGGCTCCAGCTGAATCTTAGCCATCTCTTCTCACGCTTCGCACACACCTGCTGCTAACCTTTGGATGCGCGCCTCTGCTGGTGCCTCTATTGGGATAGCCAACTCAGGGACCATCTGGCAGGCCTCCTCAACCACCTGCACCATCTATCAGTTCTGCGCCACTACCTCATCACGCTACAGGCTCAGTTGTTCCATATTAATTTTTTGCTCACTCAACACCTGTAGTGCATGGCCCTCCCTAGCCCACAGTTCTATAGTCACTCCCTCCCGTAGGACATAGAGTGTCTCTCGAGGGAGTGGAGCCATTTTGATCCCTACTCCCTTCAACGCCATGACCGTAGGTCTGTTGGACTCATTCTCTATAACCAGTGCACCCTATGGCAGCACTATGGTGTTGGTCATGCAGGCGCACAGCATTTCCTCAGTCGCGGCCCTTCCCAGTGCAAGGCTGGTCGAGAGAGTACCAGCCTAAGGAGTGTGCACCTGCAACTCCTGTATCTGTGCCTCGAGGGCCCCCAACACAATCTGATTCTCCTTTGTGAGCTTCTAGAGGGCCTCCGTAGTGACGTCGCGCACCGTCTCCCCCATACCGTGGAGATCTCTTTCTGTGAGGGTGATCGGGTCGAAAGAAGTCTTAGAAGCTTTTGATTTCTTTCGCGGCCCCACCTGCTCTCTCAGGCATTGGCGCTTCAACTGTGTAGATGTTTTTTCTGGTTCTACACCACCTTCCTCTGTCTCGGGCTCTTCCTCAGGTAAGGGAAACTTATGGCCTCCGCGCTCCTTCTCTACTACCTTTTGTTGCTCAGCTGCTGCTTTCTGCTGTTCTGTTGCTGTCCTCGCGGCATCCCGCGCCTCCTGTACCTTTGTTGTTGCTGCCTCTTTTCTTCTTTTCTCTACCAACTGCGCCATCTGCAGCTTTGCCTCCTCCTTCTTCCATTGTGCAGCAAACTTTTCTATTTCCAACGTGGAGATGGTTGGAGTGCGCCACTACGGCGGCCATGACTCAAGTACGATGAATATGACATCGTCCGTGGCCAGGTATGGGAGTTCATTCTACTTCTTAGCAGGGTCCTTGCATGCCATGACATACACATGGTGGATGTCCGCCTTGAGCTCCGTGAAGCTTTGTAGGCTATTGTAGACATTGGGTGATAATTGCGGCTTGCAGTTAATCCCCATTCTGATGTTCATCTCCATGCGTACCCAGAATATATTATTGTCTCGGATCCTCTACGAGTCTTTAGTGGCCCACAACGAAGCATACTTCACTTCCTCCGGAACATCTCGTGCAATGGTGGTGAACTGGTTGTCCTGAGGCAATTCCCAAGCCACCAGCACTATGGACAGCAGAAGCCATGCATAGTGGAAGGTCTTCCCCTATTACTATGCCTCGCGGCAATCCTCCAGGAACTCATTGCACAAGTACTCGGACCAGTGAAACTAGACCCCCTCTGCGCACTGCGCGGCAAGTACTATCACTGGCGTGGGCATCTCATCCGCGTGACACTTCCGCATAACCTTGCCAACCATTATTTGGGTGGAAACTCTGACTGTCTCGTTGTTGATATTGGAGATCGTGTACCCTCTCTTCTTTTTCTCCAGCTTGAATTTTACCTTCATGGCCTCCGCGATGGCCAAGTCATTGCTCTTACCCTATGAATTATCCACGGGGTCCTCCCCCTTACAAGGGAGTTGGGTAATTCTATGAATCAGGTGGTCTGTGATGGGGATGAGCTCCTCCAGCCACAAACACCCATCATGCACCAGGCAAAGTAGCTGTGTGATGACAAAGATAGTTACTGGGGCGTGATAGTAATGCAGAACCCACAACAGGTTTAAGAACCCTGCTTTCTTGACTCCGCGCAACCACTTGTGCGGCTCCAACTCTATGACTTCCACTGCAATTTTTTTCTTTGGCTTCATGAGCTATGAGGTTGCCAAGTGTGGGAACTTCTCATGGTCCATGAGATCCCAGTCTTCAAACTTTAGACTTGGCACATGTCCCAAGTGCGCTCCTTAAAAAATGATATCGTTAGGTAGCAGCAGAGTCTGCAGAGATCTCTTACTCTCATCTAGGTCCTTGGCCACTGTTGCCTTTCCCTTCCGCACTGGAACATACGTGGGAAACCTAGTTAGATGTTCAATGCCCTCGGTTTCCACTTCCATGTCTTCATCCTCCACTTATTCAACAAGGATTTCCTCAACGTCTTCCTCCTCCACATCGGTTTCCACATTAACCGCTTTCCCCTTTTCTTCCATGGTCAGTTTAATTCGCAACGGGTTTCTAGGGGACACGCACACCAGAACCATGGGCTCCTTATCTTTCTTGGGTCTCATCGTACGCGGTGATTGAGGGATTTTCGTGACTATCTCGATGCTCTCAGGGCCATCTCCTATTGTCATGGCCTCCGCAGCTTCTTCATCTGTCATTTCGTCGATATCCATGGCTTCCTCTGGTGTGGCCATACTACTATTCCACAAATCTCTCAATGGCTAAGGTAAGTGCTTAAACAACACCTGTGACTTCAAAAAATCAAACAGATCTCGGTTCATAGATCTCTGGGCACGCAATAGCTCAATTCTCAAATGGCCAAGTGTTGTTTTCTGGGCAGCCCTTTGCAATTTATAGCACCTTTTGAATTCAAATTCGACCGTTCCCCCCAAATCTGGTTAATTAATTTTCCTTTGGTGGAAGATTTTCCAAAATCTAGATCATAAAGCCTACCTTAAATGCCTGCCGCCTGATCCATTTGGTCTCAATCCAATCATCACATTGTGAATAGTGACTATAACAGTCACTTTCCAGCCGACCCGCGCAGTAGCACAACTACCCTTGCGGTGTCGCGCACCTTGTGACACTTCACTCCTACGCACAGCCCTGACATTGCACGGCTCCCGGGTAGGGTAGTTTATAGTCCCACACCTCTTTCAACTACCTGGGGCGCTAAGAATGTGCTTCCCACGGCTAATCAGGTGGTCGGGCCACCTGTATATGGCTTTAACCAACTATCACTTACTTCTTCTCGGAAGGGTTCAACATTTGACTTCATAAATGCATCGTGCATTTTACCAGCTCCATCGCGTCACCATCTGTGATCCCCTTAGTAACATATGGTCAAATCCAAGGCATTAAACTGATCAACTCTCGGCGGCAGTCCCTAAATTTTTTAACGTAATTGTTCACATCTTGTTTTATCACCATAGTTTTTTGATCAAGAAAGTCCTTCTTTATTCCTTCCTTAAGCTTCTTGACTTTTTCTTCCACCATGGCACTTTTCTCCCTCAACCGAACTCTTTCATTCATGAGTTCTTGGAGCCTAAGATTACCCTGTGGAATTTGTTCATCAGGTCCCAAGCATTCTTCTTCGAGTTCTTCCAACTGTGCGATCCCTTCTTCCAAGGCTCCACGAATCGTCATATCTGGGTCACTACTACACACGAACTAGGCATGATATATTCCATCGCCATTACAGCATTCGCTCCATAGGTCAGCCTAGAAGACGCTTGTTCCATTAGTTTCTTTCATGTTGTCCAATAAGCCCATAGACTGCTGGTACGTGCAGGTTCCAATCACTTCACTGCGCACTACATACCTTGTCCAGTGCTTCGCACACCTCATTAAATGCTTCCGCGTGGATAACCTTCTGTGCCAACGTTCTCTCCACATTATTTCATTCCAACTTGAGGAAATGTTCGCACATTTGCCCCCCCAACACATGCTTATTGATCATATTTCCCAACACATAGGTCTTTTACTATATGCTTGTACCAACCTGGGAAGATGCGCATGTGGACCATCCTGTCGATTGTATTTATCAGCAAATCACACTATATGTTTCCCAAACCATGAGCACAAAATTTTTCTACATGTGTGCCAGTCTTCAAAGCTTCCTCTGTCTATACCCCACCACCTTGCGGGCGTAGCGTGTAGTACCCAATTCAAGGCCTGGAAACGTTGCTTTTCTGGCACCTCCCTTTCGATTCTATCCAAGAAAGAATCTACCTCACCTAATCCATCATAAGTAGGGAGATCTCTCACTTCTGTTGATATGCAGTGCAGTGACCTTGCCATCATGTTACAATTAAGCATGGTTAGCTTGTGTAATCGGTTCTGCCATCGTTCTATCCCCTCATTTGAATCTAAAGTATAGGAGCTTTCGTGCTCCCATGATATTCGCCCATGCGTAGTGGGATTTACCCAGTCTTGCTCTTGCACGGTTATCTTGTAGATGCAGTCCAAATCATCATCGCTTTCATAGTCACGCACTAGCTCAGTGTAGCGCGATCCATCAACATGGTCTAAGGGTATAACTACGCGTAGAGATTCTTCTCAAAAATCATCTTGCACTTCTTCAGATTAATCACCCTGTTCATGTCAGTGGCCCAATCAATTCCTAAGAGCGCGGGGTAGGGATTGTTGTCATCAACAATCTCTATGACCTCAAAGTCTTTTAGCGTTCTCACTCCCTCAATATCCACGGTGATTCCCTGCAATCACCCCATAGGTATTATCTTATGTTGGTTCGCCATTCGCAGTTGCATAGGAGACAACTATAGTGTAGGCCTCCCCATGTACTACCATGTCTTCTTCTGCAGAACGTTCACGTCCGATCCTAAGTCCATAATTACTTGGTCCATCTCATATTCTCCAATCTGTGTGGTTAGCCTCATTTCTCTCCCCGTCCTTGTCTTATGCTTTCCAATCTTCCGGACTACGCGCAGTTCTGCTGGCGCGGTCCCAGCACATCTATTAATGAGTTCCTGCAATCCTTTTACAACCTTACTGTCATGCAATACCTTCATGCATGTTTCTAGGAACATCGTAAGCATAGATGGGTCCATTTCTAGCTCTGGTCTATCTTTGTTTTCTAAATTTGAGACATCAACGAAGCTCTTCTTAGCTTCCATGAAGGTTTCCTTAGCGCGCTTCAAATCAAAATCCGCTTCCTTCACTGGAGCTTTGCGAACCCAAGTGATATCTTCGAGCTGTTTGCCTTTAACATATCTCATCGTAATTCCACTTCAGAGCACAATATTCACATTCAGATCTTCCTCGCGTGGCTCAGACCTCATCATCTGCAGGTTTTGAGTCGGGCGAGGTGGTAGTGCTCCCTTGTCACGTATCTTAGCTATCAGCGTAGGACAATCCTCTCTCTCAGGATCAAACAACATATAATACAGACATGATGGTGCGTGTTGGATTCATACAATCGTGAACATAATGTCTCGGCCCTTCGTAATTGTAGCATATCACCTGTTCACAACCTCTTTCACACCCTCCTCCACCTCAGCCTTGTCCACATCCCTGAAATCATGTTCGCGCCATCCCTGCACTTGGGTCTAGGGGCCACGATTCGGCTTGAACTCTGTAGGTGGGAGTTCTATACATCATTAACTCATAGCTTCTACAAGTGTGCTCATCGTGTCCTACTGACCTACAAAAGTTACAAAAAAGTTGCTGCGAATCTTGTGTATACTTTTGTAACAAATGGCAATTGTTTGTAGAATCTTTCCCTCCTATTTGACAAATCATGTACCACAAAGCAGGTGCTACACAAGGTCCTGCTTGCGCTTCCAGCCTTAATGGCATCGGTCCTCCTCCCGTGAGGTAATTCGCAAACACCGGGTAGTGGTCCTTGTCATGACCCTGACCCTTACATTTAATGCACCATACCTCTTGGAGCACTTCTAGTCAAGTTGTCCTATCGTGTTTTAGACTCTTCATTTCAAGGCATAACCTTTTCAACTGCGCGTGGATCTACTGAACTCCCAAGTTAGGATCCTGTATTGGGGTCTCATGTATCCTCATCACGATCTCTAAGGCCTCTACGTGAG
Source organism: Pinus tabuliformis (assembly GCA_031772625.1). Classification (NCBI taxonomy): domain Eukaryota; kingdom Viridiplantae; phylum Streptophyta; class Pinopsida; order Pinales; family Pinaceae; genus Pinus; species Pinus tabuliformis. The sequence goes on along the minus strand of CM062819.1, from coordinate 1,502,661,861 downwards.
TCGTTAACCTTTGTTGCGACAACGCATTTCTCAGATGCAGCGTTAGCGATGCTACAAAACATTCACGGTGCTGTCCATCCATCAAAGTCATATTAGCTTCACGAATTGTGCACTTCAGCCTCTCGTCCAACTCCCAAGGAGTCTCGCCTGGTAGCATTGTGATCTCTTTGAACCCAATGATCGAATGCACTTTTGACTTCAGCCTACTAAATTTCTTATTTGGCATAGTTTGGATATCCGTGATCCCTGCATTCGGATTGTCATTAGAATGCTTAATATACCAGGTCAGCATGTGGTCCTGCAGGGCACTAACCAGTGTCGCTTTCTTTATATTTTCATCTGCAACTCACTATGCTTCCCATACGTCTCTTATCATGAACCAAAACTGGTCCGAATCCTCATTTCCTACTCCCTTGAACACAGGCAATTTTATCGCGCTTGCCATGTTGACTCGCGATGGTGGTGGAGGTGGTACGGGTGAAGATGGAGGTGAAGGCAGTGAAGCTGGTGATGGTGTGGTTGGGGGTGGTATGCGCGGGATCCTTTGCCTTATCTAATGGATTGCACTTCGCGTAGAGACCTTCACGAGCTCTTCCTCGTCCCCTCACAGAGGTGAAATTAAAGGGCTATTCTCTGGTCCCTTACTTCCTTTGTTTCTATAGGTTTTTCCACTTTTCATAGCTCCAAACATCAAGGTAATTGCATAATACTCTTTTCACACAATAGCATTTTAATCCAAGTATTCAGAGACTTTACGTACTTACCACGTGGTCATTTGATGAAGCTTAGATCTGCCTCACTATAGCTGACTGAAGTATCTATCGCGAACTCAGTAATGAATCCTCCAATAATCTGATCAAGCGAGTGATCAACAATGCACATGATTTTATCTTCTGATGCTTCAAATTTTCTCACCAACTCTAGGGTCCACACAATAGGACCGTTAAGCTTCCACCTTCCTTGGTTATCTATTAGCTTTGTGATCAACTCATACAACTCAGTAGGGAAAGATGCGAAGAAGATTTCATGGATCTCTGTGTATAGGTAGTAGTCTAACCACTCTTCCTTTGATAGTCGAGGAATTCCCATTCTCCCGTGTCGCGAACTCGTGAATTTTCCTATCCAACCAACCTTCAATTTCCTTCTTAGTTGTATTCCAATGATACGACATCAGAGATCTCTATACAGATTCTGGTCCCGGCAATGGAACCATTTGTTGGCTTGAGGGGGCCTAACCCAGGTTCGCAGTTAATTAGGCAAACAAATCCTTGTACTACTGGCCCTTTCGACAACAAACCGTGGAGTGTAGAATGAGGTCTTGTTAGCCTTGTTGGCATTTGGCCCAAAAAATGGATCCAAAACACTCCTGAAGTCTTCAAGAGTTGATTAAGATCCTCCCAAGATCTAAACAATCATATGCCAAAAGCCCTCAGGAGGGCCGAAATACATTATCAGGAGGCTAGAATACTCCCAATTAGTGAAAAAACAGAATATTGCAGGCGCGAGAAGAGCAACGCACAACTGTCATTAGATCTGACTGATCAATGGCCCAGATCTAATGGGCTAAATCGCAATCGGCCAAGCTGAAGGGATGGTTAATCGGCGAGTCACCTCAGCAGTAGCAGCGGTGGAGAGCATAATCCATAAAGCCCTGGCATTGAGCGATCAGCAATTGCGATCGGATCGCATCGCTACATCGTAGTAGAACATTACTAGGAGTTGAGGGGCCCACATCGCATCGTAGGTTCAAAATCGGCACGAACATATGCCATGTTATATGAAGACCATTGGCTAGAGTGATATGTGATTGCAATCAGATCGCATCGCAACATCGCATTGGAATATTGCGAAGGAGCAGAACCTCTAAGCAGGTGGTAATGCCGATTGTGATGAGTCCCGGACCCGAAAGGATTCGGGAATGAGATCCATAAGATTTGAAGTCCAGAGGGAGGCCAATTTTCATGAACTTCCAGTGTTGTTAAGTATTTCAAAATACAAGGGGAACAAAGGGACCAAGCCGGCTGCGATAGATGACAGTGACCCAAGGGGCGGAACCAATGAGAGAATAGACCATGTTTAAGGAATTTTGAGGTTCGAAAAGAACAGTTACACAGTTGCAGCGTTTTATCTATGAAATAGAAAGCATTCATGGTTATCATTTGAAAGGGATTGCTGCAGGGATTTCATAGGCCCTATATCCACTCCATTTGTAAGATCAGGTGGCCAACCATCCTTAGGAGCATTGCGCAAAAATGTTTACATGCGAGAAAAGGGATTCGGCTAGGATACAACGGCTGGCGGACAAATCCCGGAAAGGGAAAGAGAGCGGCCATAGAAAGCAGCAACTCGAATCAAACGAGATCATGGAGCATCGACAGTTCGGCCACCATAGCAGCCGTCATAACAAATATGATGGGGCATCTCAGGCATGAGAGAGCTCCCAGGCATCATAGTAGGCTACCCAAAATATCTGAATATGGTTATTCCCAGGTCAGACGAGGAAAACCACTGAGCCATGCCTGCCTATTGAGGGAATCAAACGGTTAAGGGACATATCAGACAAGGTTAAAACTTCGAGCCTTCTAGAGAGCTCTGGAGCATTGTAAAGGGCCTATAAAAGGTAGAAAACTAGATGTAACAAGGGTTCAACTTTTGGAGATTATTCCTCCTCTGTTCCTTCAAGCTTCTCATCTTCATTCTTTAGTAATACAAGCTTCTTTTGATGTTATATGTTCAGTGTCCATTTCTCTTCTGTTCTATGCTTGCACTCGAACAATTTGTTCAGGTTTCTTTGTGTTTAAGGCTAGATAACTGTCATCTTATCTCTGCTTTGATACATTAGATTTACAAGCTTCTTTGTTGCCTGTAGTTAGCCATTTATATGTGTTATTATATATGCATCTGCCAGTACTCTCAGTAAGCTCATTTGCTGCCTGTAGCTAGCCATTCATATATGTTCATGTATGCAATCTGCTGGTACTGTCAGTATTCTCCATCTATCCATTAAATCTATAAACTATTGAGCATTAGTGGTCTAAAGCCTTGTGTTGTTGGGGGTGTTCATGCATGTCTTGAGTGAGAATAGAGCTGAAATGGTTATCTGACTTGATCCAGACCATCATCCATTCCAGTAGTTCATAGAACAATACTGAAGATTATATGTTACCAGGCATCTCTGAGCTGCAACCAAGGAGAGTTTCCTGGAGTGCTAACATTATTGGCGCCATTGCTAGGGAGAGGAAACTGAAGCTCAACTTCCCTGGGAAATGACACAGATCCAGCTTTGATGATAGACAAAATCTGGGCACATTTTTGGTTGTAATCATCTATCTGGCGACTCTACTGGAGGCCGAACCTCTTGGTGACTCCACTTCATAATTTTGGCTCAGTTTGTGAGGCACACCCGGAGAAATCCTCAGAAATCACAAGCTGACCCAGTACATGACCCTGAAAAGACCATCAAAGAGAAGAAAGTATTGCAGAAAGGAGCATCAGGTTCAGGTAAACCTAAACAATATTCTATATCTCTTCAAGAAGATCCTGCAATAGAACAAATACATGTTGAGAGTACAAATTCTAATACTAGCAGTGAAGAAAAAAATTCCGTAATTCATAAAGCTCCTTATTCTTTAGTTTATCCTTTTGTTGTCAGCCCAAAGGGAACCTCACCTACTATCCTTCATACTCCTTTGGTCTCATCAGTCACTCCTCACCCTTCTGTCATTCAGACTTCTAATACTCTTTTAGTCACCACAGCTATGGTAGGTCCACAAGCACCCACCAAAATGCAAAGAATCATAGCTGCTAGGTATGGACCTGTAATACTACCCGCTCCTTTGAATGCTATGCCCACTGGAGAATATCAGAAGTACATGCCTAAGTTCACTGGGAATGAAGGTGTTACTGCTGAAGAACAACTTGAGTCATTTTATAGCTATGTTGATAATCTGGACATTAGTGAAGATGATGTGTGGATGAGAGTCTTTGTCCGAAGCCTAGATAGGGAGGTTAGAAAATGGTTCAAAGAACAATCCCCAAGATCTATAGCAGATATCGAAGCTTTAGATGATGCATTCCTAAAACATTTGGGGGATAAGAAGGATCTCCTCTACTACCACACTAAGTTTGGGAACTTAAAGAGAGAAAATGGTGAACTGTTGTCCGATTCTAACAAGAGATTTAACCGCATGTACAACAGGATACCAGCTGAAGTAAAGCCCACTACTACCTCTGCTAAACTCACCTATGCTAATTCTTTTGATTCTGACTTCTACCTACTGTTGAGAGAGAGGTGATGTTCTACTTTGGTTGACATGCAGGATGCAGCCTTGGAAGTAGAATCAAACATCATGGTTGCAGAAAAAACTCAAGGGAAATGAAGGTAGAAGAAGACAGAGGGGAAAGTCCTCATCATCCTCTGATCCTAAGATAGGTAAAATGACCAAAATGATCGAGTCATTAGCCTCTGAAATTTCCAAATTAAAGGTTGAACAACACCCTGGGAAAGGGAGAGTTCCCAATACCTTTGCTCCTAGAAATCCAAATCCATATAGAAGAGCTAACGAGCAGTTGTAGATATTGCAAAGAAGCAAAGATGCCCATGAAGACCAAAGGGTCAAGACCCCTTTCTAGAATGCAGTCATGGAGGAAGAGCAGTTTAACGAAGATGATGAGATCCATTGCCTTGAAGACAAAGGCAATGCTTCCGTTTTGACCTCAGCTGCCTATGAAAGGTCATTATGCAATGACCAGACTAACCAAGGTTGGGGTGGTGAAGCTATTCTGCAAGCTGAAGATCAACGTAGATATAATCTGCAATTGAAGATGAATAATGCCAAGGAAACTCCTATCCAAAGAGCTACTGACCCATCAGTGCAACAAGCTAATAAGCAAAAACAACCAGCAGTTGATCCTATCATCCTCAAAGCTCCAACTCATGAGGTAAGAGGCCTTGACAAGTCCCCTTCGCCTTTCTGTTTTCAATCAGAAACTCAAAAGCTAAGAATACCTATGCCTTTGATTGAACTAGTGAAAAGTGAGTCCTTCAAAAGATCCATCCTCGAAGCCCTTGAGCCTAAAGCCATCCAAGCCTCCATCGACTGTGTAAATCTACAAGATGACAAGCCAACTATTATCCTCAGCCCAATGATTGAAAATGGTGAGGACAGCTCCCCATCATTCTATGTCTCTTTGAAAATTCACGATAAAATCCTCCACAATTTCCTTTTGGACACTAGAGCTAGCCACAACTTAATGCCCAAGGCTGTCATGGACGAGTTGGGTCTCGACATCACTAAGCCTTATCATAATTTGTTTTCTTTTGACTCTATAAAAGTGAAATGTCTAGGATTAATAAAGGACCTAGCCATCACTTTGTCTCAGCTACCTATGAAAAGTATGATGATGGATATTGTGGTAGCAGATGTACCACCCAAGTTTGGCATGTTACATTCCAGAGGATGGATCAAGAGACTAGGTGGATCATTACAAAATGATCTGTCCTATGCTACTGTCCCAGTTTTCGGAGGTGAGAGCAAGAGATTATACAGAGAGGCGCAGTTGGCCTACATCATCAACAATGAGAATAATACCACTAATCATCCCATCTACGCTGTTGATATTGATTTTGGAGCATGTATTCTTCATATTGAAGAGTCTCAGTTGGCCTCCACGCAACTTAAAAAGCCAGTTTGCTAGATCGCGCAGGATGGAAACCCACAGATTTGGGGTATGGTCTTTGATGGGGCTTGCTCCAGAGAAGCTGCAGGGGTAGGTGTAGTCCTTCTGTCCCCAACACAAGAATGCATTCATTTGTCTTTCAAATTAACATTTCAGGTCACAAACAACATAGTAGAGTATGAAGCTTTGATTCTGGGCTTAAGCGCTGCAAAAGAAATGGGTGTCAAAGGCCTGCAAGTGTTTGGAGATGCAGACCTCATCATTCAGCAGGTAAATAAAATGTTCCAAGCAAAGCATACAAGGCTGAAAGCATACAGGGATGAGGTATGGAGGCTCAAAGATTCTTTCAAAGATTTCAGCATTTCTTATATTCCAAGAATGAAGAACCAGCTTGCCGACTCCCATGCTATCTCTGCTAGCACGTTTGTTCCTCCTTTGCCTCCTAAATTGACATATGAAGTTTAGGTAAAATACAGACCATCCCTGCCAGACAATGTCAAGTATTGGAGAGTTTTTGAAGATGATGAGGAAATTAACAGGTTTTTACAAGTTGTTGAGGAATTTGCTGAAACGTACATCGACTAAGAAAATCAAAACATGGAAGAATTTGGCCAGCCCAAGCTAAAAATTGAAATCGGTCAAGAAAGCATCATCCAGCTGCCCAGTAATCACATACCAAAGGGATTGGTGCCTCTACAGAAGATTTTCGATCATAATGACGTGCCCTACAAATTGGCCAAAACAAAAAATGAGTCTATTGTTCGTAAACATAATATAGGGAGCCGAGCCCATACGAAATTCATTAATCTGTCTACTCATTTGTCTTCTACCCAGAATTTCGAGTATTGCACCCTAATGAAGCAACTCACTGATATTTTTGCTTGGGACTACAGCGATCTTAAAACCTATGACCCGGACATTATTCAACATAGGATCCCACTGGAAAAGAACACCACCCCTTTCAAGCAGAAATTAAGACCTGTCAGCCCTCTCTTACTGCCTTTGGTCGAGAAAGAAATCAAGAAGCTGTTGGATGCCAAAATCATAATTCCTCTAAGGTATTTGAAGTGGATAGCGAACCTGGTGGTGGTAAGGAAGAAAAATGGAGAAATCAGGCTTTGCGTCGACTTCAGAAATCTGAACAAGTGCTCTAAAAAAGATAACTATCCCCTGCCCAAGATGGAACACTTGCTACAAAAAGTTTCAGGGGCTAGAGTCATGTCTTTCTTAGATGGATTTCCAGGTTACAATTAGATTGTTGTACACCCTGAAGATCAGGAAAATATTGCCTTCACTACTCCCTGGGGCACTTTCATGTACTCAAAGATGCCATTCGGACTAATGAATGCTGGGGCTACTTTCCAGAGGGCCATGCACATAGCTTTTGTGGGAGAGAAGGACAAGTTTGTCCTTATTTATATTGATGACATAATGGTCTTCTCCAGCAGCCACAAAGTCCATTTATGGAATTTGAAGAAGGTCTTCCTAAAGTGCAAACAGTTTGGAATTTCAGTCAACCCGAAGAAGTCACAGTTTGTTCTAGAAGAAGGCAAACTTTTGGGACATATTGTTTCCGCTAAAGGTGTGAAGATTGATCCAGCAAGGGTTCAAGCCATTCAAACACTGTCCATCCCAAGGTCGAAAAGGGGCATCCAATCCTTCCTGGGTATGATCAACTTTGTAAGGAGGTTCATTCCAAACTTTGCAGAGTTAGTAAAGCACATCACTTCCATGCTAAAGAAAGGATCGGAGATAAAATGGACAACCACTTCAAGAAGATCTTTTGAAGCCATCAAGCAAGCTATCATGGAAGATCCCAGTCTAATCAACCCAGATTACACTAAGGATTTTTGTATCTTCTCTTTTGCCTCTAATGATACACTGGCAACAGTTTTGTTGCAAAAAAATGATGAAGGCATAGAGCACCCTGTGGCCTTTCTCAGCAAAACTCTAAGGGATGTTAAACTATGGTATGACCTTATTGAGAAGCAAGCTTATGCTCTCATAAAATCTTTGAAAGCATTCAAGATTTATATTTTGCATTCCAAAGTAATTGCATATGTGCCCTCAGCCTCAGTGAAATATGTCTTAACTCAACCATATATTGATGGAAATAGGGCAAAATGGATTTCAAAATTCATAGAATTAAACATAGAGGTGAAGCCCACTAAGCTTGTCAAAGGCCAAGGCTTGGCTAAGCTAATGGCCGAAGAAAATTGCAGCTTGTTAGACATAAATTTCATGGGTCTAAATTCAGATGATGAGCAAACAAGGGGAGCATCAGAAGAGCAAAAGCATAATCAATCCATGGCTGAAAATCTAGCCACATGTGAATGCTATGCCATCATAGTTCATTTCTTGCAGAAGCTGGAAGTTCCTCTAGGGCTTAGTTCAAGTCAAGCTCGTACCACTAGACTCAGATCAACCAAATTCTACATTGAAAAAAATCTGCTTTACTGGAAAGACCCATCAAGAATCCTCTTGAGGTGTCTAGATAAAGAACTATCTGCAGAGGTCATACACTAGTTCCATTCTAACATTTGTGGTGGGCATCATTATTGGAAAACCACAGCTCACAAAATCTTGAGGGCTGGGTATTATTGGCCTACGCTATTCTTTGATGTGTTTTCTTTTGTAAAAGCTTGTGACAAGTGCCAGAGGTTTGCAGGAAGACAACAGCTAAAATCTCTGCCTTTGAAGCCAATACAGGTCAGTGGTCCCTTCCAAAAGTGGGGCTTGGACTTTATAGGTGAGATTAACCCACATTCCAATGGCCAACACAAATGGATCTTAGTAGCCACTGATTATTTCACCAAGTGGATTGAGGCTATACCCACTAAGAATGCCAATCATCAAGTTGTCATAACATTCTTGAATGAGATTATTTTCACTATATTTGGTTGGCCAACCAAACTAGTCACCGATAATGTAGCAGCTTTTAAGGCAAAAGAATTGATGGACATGACTGAATCCATGGGCATTCAAGTGGTGCATTCTACCTCATATTATCCTTAAGGCAATGTCCTGGTAGAATCATCTAACAAGAGTTTGGTAAGGATAATAAAAAAAATGTTAGAAGAGAACAAAAAGAGTTGGGATTCCAAGTTGAATTTTGCACTATGGGCTGACAGAGTTTCCATCAAAAATTCCATAAGAAATTCTCCATTTAAACTGGTTTATGGTGTTGATGATGTTTTCCCTATTCAGCTGATCCTCCCTGTGGATAATTTCTTTCAAGAAGAACAAGATGAAGAAAATGACATGGTAAGAAGAATGAATAACCTAGTTGAACTGCATCAGATCAGAGAGCAGCTGTTTGAGAAGTCACAAGTCCATCAGAAGAAAATCAAAGAAACCTTTGACAGGAAGGCAAAAGTGGACAATTTCCAAGTTGGTGATTGGGTGCTCAAATGGGATGCATTGAAGGAAAAGAAAGGTAACCATGGCAATTTTGACTCCTTATGGACAGGTCCTTTTGTCATCGCTCAATTTTAGCACAACAATACATTCATCCTACACAATTTGGAAGGAGGAGACACTTTTGGTAGCCCAGTAAACGGGCGGTTCCTAAAACTCTATTTCATTTAAGGCCCTAAAACCTTATTATTGTACATATTTTTTTCTTTCAGTTTTTATGTTTATGCTAAAAAGGTTCTATGCCCATTCGAACACAAGGGGAAAGATTTAATTTTGTTTTACAGGAAAGGCATTGCTCTGTGATTCTTGAAACCTCACAGGGAGGATTTCATCCCCAGAAGGAGCTAGTGTTAGCCTTGTTGGAATTTGGCCCAAAATATGGATCCAAAACACTCCTGAAGTCTTCAAGAGATGATTAAGATCCTCCCAAGATCGAAACAATGATATGCCAAAAGCGCTCAGGAGGGCAGAAATACATTATCGGGAGGCTAGAGTACTCCGAATCAGTGAAAAAACAGAATATTGCAGGCGCGAGCAGAGCAACGCACAACTGCCATTAGGTCTGGCTGATCAACGACCCAAATCTAATGGGCTAAACCGAAATCGGCCAAGCTGAAGGGACAATTAATCGGCGAGTCACATCAGCAGTCGCGGAGGTGGAGAGCATAACACATAAAGCCCCGGTGTTGAGCGATCAACGATTTCGATCAGATCGCATCGCTACATTGCAACGGAACATTACCAGGAGTTGAGGGGCCCACATCGCATCACAGGTTCGAAATCGGCAGGAACATATGCCATGTTATATGAAGATCGGTGGCTGGAGCGATATGCGATTGCGATCAGATTGCATCGCAACATCACATCAGAATGTTGCAAACGAGTAGGGCCTCTATGCAGGTGGTAATGCTGATTACGATGAGTCTCGTACCCGAATCAAACGAGATCATGGAGCATCAATGGTCCAGCCACCGTAGCAACTGTCATAACAAACATGATGGGGCATCTCAGCCACGAGAGAGCTCCCAGGCATCATAGCAAGCTACCAAAAATATCTGAATATGGTTATTCCCCTGTTAGAAGAGGAAAACCACTGAGCCATGCCTGCCTGTTGAGGGAATAAAACGGTTAAGGGACAGATCAGACAAAGTTAAAACTCCGAGCCTTCTAAAGAGCTCCGGAGCATTGTAAAGGGCCTATCAAAGGCATAAAACTAGATGTAACAAGGGTTCAACTTTTGGAGATTATTCCTCCTCTGTTCCTTCAAGCTTCTCATCTGCATTCTTTAGTAATACAAGCTTCTTTTGTTGTTATATGTTCAATGTCCATTTCTCTTTTTTTCTATGCTTGCACTTGAACAATTTGTTCAGGCTTCTTTGTGTTTAAGGCTAGATAACTGTCATCTTATCTCTGCTTTGATATATTAGATTTGCAAGCTTCCTTATTGCCTATAGCTAGCCATTTATATGTGTGATTATATATGCATCTGCGAGTACAGTTAGTAAGCTCATTTGCTACCTGTAGCTAGCCATTCATATATGTTCATGTATGCAATCTGCTGGTACTATTAGTATTCTCCATCTATCCATTAAATCTACAAACTATTGAGAATTAATGGTCTAAATCTTTGTGTTGTTGGGGGTGTTCATGCATGTCTTGAGTGAGAATAGAGCTAAAATGGTTATCTGACTTGATCCAGACCATCATCCATTCCAGTAGTTAAGAGAACAATACTGAAGATTATATGTTACCAGGCATCTCCGAGCTGCAACCTAGGAGAGTTTCCTGGAGTGCTAATAGGTCTCACCCGAAGTAGTGTGGGGGGATGTTAGAACCAAGTTTCTCCACCCTTGAGATTTCTGAAGGGTCAGTTTAGTCCAACTGTGAATACCTTCGCGTAGGTTACTTCACGCACTTCCCTAGCCTGTGAGGCATTCATGCTCTGTTATTATCACCTTTGTACAACCCTAACGAGGGACTGGGATGCTTCCGCGCTGCTAAGGGAGTGAGTTGCGCTAATTCCCCAAGTTACACTGCGGATCTTAATTATCTTCTTATACTTGTTAGTTAACTTTGCGTAAACTGATACTTTGTCTTATGTTCTCCCAGTCAACATAATCATATAAGTTCGCGCATATAAACAATAAAAATGCAATTCACACTCAATATACTTAAAGCATAAAACAAGAAAAGATACAAAGAAATGATATGAAACTTCTCTTTATTACTTCTCCAAAGGTTACAGACTCGACCAGCCCTGCGCACTAAGCTACAGGGGTCTGCACTCAGCTGCGGACTACTAGGCCTCTGCGCACTCAGCTACAGAGCCTTCTCCTACTCTATGACCCAAGACTCGACTCTACACTTCGATAAGACTCAATACTTTATCTATATTGCTTCCACTTCTCTTACTTATTTACAACTTAGAGCCTCCCTCTATTTATACAATCCCATGGCCCGTAGACCCTGGGTGGATCTCTAAAGCCGACATTACATTTACAAAAATGAGGGTGGACAACCTATGACTCATTTATAATTTCACACTCTGTGCCCACAAAAAGCAGAGTCTTTACATTAGATTTAGTCAAAATCTAGGCTTTAAGCCCCAAAAATTTCCTTGGGGGATCCTGCGTCCAACAGCACCCTATAAAAATATCCCAAAAATTCATATATAGTGGAGGCCACTGGCCGAGGTGGGCGGGTAGATGTTTTAGCAGATATTTCTTTGTCGGTGCGTCTAAATTATTCAAACACACCGGTGCTTTATCATCAATACATGCACCAGAGCTGCATATAACATGGACACTAGTTTGGCACCCCAAACAAAGCTCTCTTTGCTAGGTTGTACCATTTTGAAGTGAATATATGCCCTAATTTTCCTAATTCATACTAATTCAAACATAACTCCATATTAATTTTATTTCATAATATAGTATGTTGCCAAAAATCTCTCTTCAAGCTCTTTTATTTATAAATCATTCTTGCTACCTAAAATTTTCATTTAGGTGCTTAAAAATTCTCTAAAAGTTGATGACCCATAAAATTAGAAAATTTTCATAAAAAAAATCTAAAATTTTGATTGATTTACACCCTTGCACCAGTAATATTTTCCTAAAATTGTATTTTATAACTATCTCTAGACATGCAAAAACCTCCTTTAAGTCCCTTGCTTCCCTAGTGAAATAAGTAACTGCTTGTACTTTCAGGATTTCAGTTCTCATTAAGGGATAACTAACCTATGTCACCTCCCTTGACACCTGGCATGCTGACAACATTCCAATTTCCATTCCTCATGGTCCCATTTGCCTCATTTTGCATGCAAATTTTAAAATCTCTCTCATTCCTTTTGTTGGTGACTTCAACAATGACAATGTCATGTTGAAATGGAATGCCATATCAATTTTCCATGAAATATTCCATGTAAACAAAATTCATTCCCATGTGCCTATGTGTCTCTATTGCTGTTGCTAATTAGTCCACCAAGTCGCTTACCTTGTCGTGTGCCACATGGTCATGCGAAACTTCTTGCACCAAACTACTGGTAACATGAACACCCAAATAATGGTTTTAAATTTGGGGCAAGGGTGGCTTTTATATTCTCCACCATTGATCTAGAGTGGTTGGTTGTTCATTGACCCCAACCACACCCAACCATCTTGTTAAACATTTACCAAAAATAGGGGCCATGAGGTCACTCTTAGTCATTGACCTATGTGGCCTTACTGTTGATTTGAACAATCAGCGGGGTGCTACTTATCACTTCCACCCCCCTACCTCTCGTTTTCCAATTAAATTCCAACCACAACATGGCCCTAAAATTAACATGCTTTGTTAGCTCTAACACTGCCACATATGAATGGCTATGTGGAATTTGGAATATGCATAACCAAAAGTTATCCAGTGTCTTGTCTTAAGCCCTTGTAGTGTAAGTTCCATAAAATAGCTCCATAATTTGACCAATTTCAATCTTGAATTTTTTCATGAAAGAGTTAAATTTGAAACATTTTTAACACGTGACTTTAATTGCCTTGAATCCCGAAACATTTTCTCTAATTCTACTTGGGAAATTTTGACAAATAGTTGGAAGGCATCTTCATACTAGAATTTTGTAAAAAACATTAATTGCAAGCTTTATGCACCCATTTTTGTGCTTATCCCATACAAGCCAGGTGTTGCAACCATAGCTATGGCACCACCTGTAATATCTGATGGCCCTTTGCTAGTCTATTCTAACATTTATTTAGGTCTAATTATCTGTTTGACATCACTCGTAACCTGTAACTGAATTTTTTTCTTCTTTTTAGGGAAATTCTGAGACAATGAAATATATAAATAAATGGATTCTTGATGCAACATAAAATTATATAAGCAATTCATATCCTAATTATATTCCTTAAATTAACATTTAGATACATTTCACTAAAACATTGCACTGAAATAAAGAACATAAATAATTATATTTTAGTTTGTGTCCAACTCAGTTTAGAACATCAACATTCCACCCCACCATATACCATGTTATTCATTTTATCTCAATAGTGGGTCACCGCCGAGCTAGGGATCCAACTCCATGGGAACCAATGCAACTAAATCCTAGTATGCGCTTAGTATTATTAACTAGCCAAGGTAGGAAATCTAACAACGTCCAACTAGCAAGTTGAAATTCCCCATCAACTTGCAACTAAGTGGTGCACACCCTTCTCTACACTTGCAGTCCGTTAATTCATTCTATCCCTTTCCAGAGCACCATACTGAGTTGAACAAGAATATTAGATGGCCTATTGTCTTCTAGGAGGTCTACTGATCTCATGGGTTTACCATGTATCCTTCACAACTCATGTTCATGTTTCTCCATGCTTCCCTAGTTAACTTAATGAATGTTCAATAAATGAATCCTTGCAATTGAGCATCCCTCATTTTATATGCATTCCTTTTTTATGAAACTTAACACTCTTGCAAGCCACTTTATAGACCTTGGTTATACACATGTCCTCTTTTTTAATGATTAATAAATTATATCAGCCCCTTTTTATCATCGATGGAGTCTAAAACTCCCTAAACACTTTAACACTTATCATTTTGCAACCATTAAATATTTTTATTAAAAATCGTGTCTTATCATAATTACATTTCTAGGAATTTTATCCTCAAAACACATATACGATTATAAACATGTTTTCTTAGGAATACTAGCGCTAAAACAAAAGAACACATACATCGGCACAACATCCTCGAGAACAAATCCTCAGCTCACCTGCTTAATTCATATGTTCCAACTTACGAGCCAAAGCTTCACTTATACATGTTATTTACATTCGAGAGGTCAACTAGGGTTGCTACATTCACCTTGGCCTTATTTAGGAACTGTCGTGAGTGCATTATTTATACAAATATACAAGTTTATAAAAAAATAGTAGGGCATTCTTCCCCCATTACATCCTCATGCTCTTAAGAAACATTTGTAAGATTGAAATGGGTCCACTTCAACTTTACCAAAATCATGGCTTGATTCCAGAGTACCTTGACTTTCTCATCCAAAATCCACATTTCTTTCAATTGAAAGTCACCCTCATGGTTCTCGTTAATCATATTACTTTTAAGCATTACGATCATAGCTTTTATGTAATGAAACATGAAAAACATTATGAACGTCCATGGATGTTGTCAATGAAATCCCATATGAAAGTAGACCAACCTCTCTAGGATTTAAAATGTTACATAGTATATAGTTTCCATCTTCCCACAATTTCTCAACCTCAAGGAAATGTTCCTTCCCTTCACCCTTAGGGAGACATGATCACCAATTTTAAATTCCCCATTTGACCTATTATTTTTCACATAAACTTTCTATCTATCATGGGGAGGCTTCAAATTATGTCTAATTATTGTTACTTTTTGTTCCATTCCCTAAGAAAATCTAGACCATCAATAGGCATGTCCAATGGAATATCCTAAATCACTAGTGTGTTTCATTTCCTTCCATACAAGGACTCAAATGGGACTATCTTTAAAGATGCTTAGCAGAGATTATTATAAGAAAACTCCAACAAGTGCACATATTCTTCCCGTTTTGATGGTTTATCCACTACATACATCCTCAACATCTCTTCAATAACTTGATTGACTCATTTTCTTTTACCATTGTACTCAGGATGGTATTCTCTGATAAATTTAAATAGTTCAATATCCCTTAAATAAACCTATCCAGAAATCAGATGTAAACTTGGGATCTCTATAAAAAATAATTACCTTGCATCCACCATGCAACCTGGAAATTTCCCTCATATAAATATCAACAACAATTGTTTATTTGTGTGTTGAATTCATTGGAATAAAGTGTGTAGCCTTGGTGAATTTTTCCACCACAATCATGATGAACCCATGTTTCCACATTGTACCAGTCATATTTTGTAATGGAATCAATGGAATCAGTTTCCCATTTCCACTCAGGAATGAGTATTAGCTATAACAATCCTAGTGGGAACCTATGCTCAATTTTAATGTCTTCACATCCGAAGAACCTACCATGTAATTAACCATTTATTTGTTCATACATGGCCCAAATATTGTTTCATAACTGTTGAGATTGTATTTTGGTACCCTGGGTACTTAGCATAAGGTACCCTATGCATCTCACTAGAATTTGATTCATAAACAATGGATTTATATAAAAGGGATCCATATTTTCCCATTTCATAATCCATGTATTTTTGCTGCAATTTTCCTTTTTGTAGGCTATTTTTTATGTCCATGTATTGCTAATCTAAATTTCCAATCATTTTTGTAGCATACATTGTATGCACCCTTCTGCTAAGTGCACTAGACACATTATTCTCCTTGCCCTACATGTGCTTACTTTCAAAATCAGAATAGGCCAAAAATTCTAGATCTCTGATTTGTCTAACATTTAAATGTGGTTTTCCAAACAAATTCTTTAATTTAATTTTGTTATATCATAATTCAGGCCTGTTTCCCATCAAGTAATTCCTTGATATATTTAGGGAATGTATAATGTCTACCAGTTTCAAATCATGAGTTCCATAGTTCCTTCCATTGTCTTTTAGCTTCCTAGATTCATAACATATCTTATGCCCATATTGCATGAGAACTCATCCAAGTCCTTCTTTACATCGATCTATGCATGCAAGGAAGTCTTCATTTTAGACAACAATCCTTAATAAAAGTGCACTTATTAACAACCTCTTTAAATGCTAAAAGGTATTTTCGCATTTATGGGAAGATTCAAATTTTGCACCTTTCTTTTGCAAATAAGTAATAGGAGAGCTATCGTTGAGAACCAACCAATGAGTTTCATGTTATATCATTCTAATCCCATGAAATACCTTCTCTCTATCACATTTTTGTGTGTTGTTCACTCTAATTGCTTTAGTCTTCTTTGGGTCAATGACTATCTCCTCCTCTAAAATAGTGTGTCCCAAATAATGATTTTTTCTCTAATAAAATGAGTGTTTAATCAACTTGGAATTTAAATGATTCCCTCTAATTAAATTTAATATTATCTTTACATGTTGTTCATGCTCATCCTCGGATGTGGAATATATAACAATATCATTCCATAACATAATTAAAAACTTATCTAAATAATTGTTGAAGTTGTCATTCATCAAACTCATTAAAGCACCTGGACAATTGGATAAGCTGAATGGCATAAATACAAACTGAGGATGCCCATATCAATTTCAAAATGATGTATTATTAATTTCCTTCTAATCCTAACCTTAATGATTTCATAGCCTCAAATTAATTTTCGTAAATACCTTAGCTCCGTAGAGTTGGTCAAACAAATGATATATTATGATAAATTGGTATTTATTCTTCACTTTGACCTTGTTTAGGTGACACAATTCAATGTATAGTGTCAGTGTACCATGTTTTTTTTTCTTTAAATAACTAGGGCAATCTAGGGTGATATACTAAGGTTTATGTACACTTCCCTTAAGAGCTCTTCTAGTTTTGCTTGTAATTCATTCAATTATGTTGTGCTCATCCTATGTAGTGTTTTGGACACTCGTGTATCTCAAGGTACTAAGTCTATAGAGATTTCAATGTCTCTTTTAGGTGGTGACATAGAATTTCGACAAAGAAATCTTTAAATTTCTCAAGTATTGGGTGGTACTCCAAACTTGTTGCCTTGTCATTAGCCATAGCCTCCATGCTAGTTACATAAATTTGGCACGCTTTTATAAAATTATTTCTTAATTTCATAACTAATATTTCATAAACATAAATTGGCCCTTGTATTCATTGCACCTACCTTTGCTTCCCTTCTTCATCTAGGAAATTAATGTTTTACTGTAAATTTATAGTATTGCATGATTCTCTTCCATCTAATCCATATCAATTAGGAACTTGTATGATTCTAGTAGTATTATTTTTAAATATACATTTTCATATAACCCATTCTTATTGATTAAACATTCCTTCACTAATTTTGTTATACTTCTTTTACATTTTATAGATAACTAAAATAACCAAGTCTTGTCTTACTTGGTTCTTCAAGTTAAAATTTTCAACCAACATATGATCAATATTACTATGAATAGATTAAGAATCAATTAAAAATACAATTGATTGATTATTTAACTTACCTTCCACTTCAACCATGTGCCCATAATGCTCAATCTCCCTACTATCCAATGTTTCATAAATTATAGAAATTCTTACACCCACATCCAACCATTATATCAAAACCCTCGATGTGATGTATAGTCCATATTTTTCATTCATTGTGTAGAAAATCCCTAAACCCGTATTCTCCATCAAAACTCTAACACCTAATGTGCTAAAATATTGGTTTCCTGCTCAATGAGTCATTCCCCTTTAGTTCATTATGAACTAGTTTTGTCTGTTTTTTTTCCTGAGAACCATTTGCAAAAGATGAGGGTTTGAACCCTTTCATCCTTTGTTCCATATTGTTTATTTTCCCGCCATCCCAGGTCCATTGGGAAACTAACTTATTTTTACCTTTCCCATGGAGGTATTTTTCCTTCGTCATAGCTTCATCCAAAGTATTGTTTCATCAAATTTAATTTTGTAACCTTAAAATGGTGGTAGTACTCCCATGTATCTCTCCATATTCATATTTTCATCTCTAAAGAAATCTACATACATTAGTAACTCTATCAACTTCTGGCCATGTTATTCCATTGTCATGTTCCCCAAGTTAATTTCAAAGAACTCCTACATTTTAATTTCATAATAATGTTCAAATAGGTGCTTCATTTTGAAATGCTTTTTAAATTTCCCCCATGAAATATTCTTTTCATTTAAATGTTCTACTTTTTTGAGTGAATTCCCCATATATTTGCTTACCCCTTCAATTTCTAGATGTAATTCATTCCGCCTAAATTGGTGGAATGATCATGTCACTCTAGGTACTCTCTCATTTCCAACAATCAAACATGAACCTGTTCTCCCTTCATATGCTCACCATTAAAGGCGGGTCGATTAATCCTTGTAAGATTTCCTTTAAGAACTATCGAGGTATATTCTCCTTCTTTGCCACCTTACTAGTGTTATTCTAGAACTACATTTTGATACTAACAACAAATGGGTTCTCTTAGTGTATTTACTTGACCTATGATGAGGTTATACATCAACCCACATAAATTCTCTTGAATCTCTAGCACCTCCTCCATTAACTCATTAGTCATTTTCCTCTTCCTCTATAATATTAGACTCTTCAAATATTCTCATCTATAATTTATTTAGGCTATATAAAACTTGATTATTGATTTTTTTCTATTCTCTTTTGGAGCTCTCACTATTATCATTATATTTTAGGACTTCCATTAAGAGACTCGGCATGGTCACTTCTATGCCTTTAACCCTTCGCATATCCATTCCATGACCATTTTATTCTATTTCATTAGTTCCCATCCTATGTTTCATGGTTTTGACCTCTTCTTCATGATCCCTGAGTATCCTCCATACCCCTACTCTTCATGTTGATCATGCCGTATAGGCCACGTGCTATCTTTTTGTGAAAATTTCAAGAAATTTCCTACCTCAATAATAAATTATGAGTTGTTAGGTTTATTGCCCATTTTTGTATCATTTTGTCACCTATGTACTTGTCCAAATCTGGGTTGTAAAATGAAAGTTATTCCCATTTAAATTTTTAACTTATTTACCCCTATCTTATTGTTTTGTCACAACATAGTATTTCTAATTTCCAAAACAATCATATACTCAAATTTAGAAAGCTAGCTCTATGGCTAGGTTTTTTACTCCATTAGCTTTCCATGGACTAATTTAACACCCCAATGTAAGCTCTCATTTCCACATTACCCCATTTTGAAGTCACTATATGCCTTATTTTTCATTCATAATGTTTTAGTCATAAATCCTTATGTATTAACTTCATTTTATTGTTACATTGTGTTCTTTGAAATCTCTATCCAGGATATTTTAATTGAGAAGTAGATGGTGTTTGTATCGGTAAAATCAATTTCCATTGTTTTTTGCTACATGAAAATGTTGTTTAAATTCTTAAAAATTTCTTCCAAGTGGATGACCTATAAAATTATCAATAATTTAGAAAAAACTGCTAAAGTTTTAGTTGATTTACTCCCCTAGATAGGTCATGTTTTCCTATAAGTATGTTTTGTAGCTATCTCTAGAAATACGGAATGACTCTCTGGATATGTTGCTTCCTTGGTGAAATAACTAACTGCATGCACTTTCTAGGTTTTTAGGTCTCATTGTGCTTGGACAAACATTTGTTAGCACCCTTCAAACTTGGAATGAATTTTTCCTTCCACTCTTCATTCCTTGAAATCTATTTTGTCTCACCTTGGGGGGAAATTTCAAAAATTTCCTCCAAGTTCATTATTTGGTGATGTAATAGATGATTTCATGATAATTCCCTGTTGACAAGGAAGTCCACATAAAATATCCATGAAAGTTTCCATGACAACATCTTTTTTCTTTCTTGTGCCTATATGTCTCTCTCACGACCACTTATTTGTCCACCAAGTCACCTTCCTCATCTGCACCGCAAGATCATGTGAAATTTCCTACACCAAGCCACTAGTAATGTTGACCCTCAAAAACATATTCAAATATGGGGAAAGGGGGAAAAAGTTAAAATACATTATTAATTTGATGTGGGTGGTTTTGGGTCAATCCCAACCACAACCCTCTATTTCGTTAAAGTTTAACCACAGTGGGGGGCTCAATGATTTTTCTTGATGATTAATCTGCAATGATTGAGCACTGATCTAAATAGTCAGTGGGGGAACTACTTTTCACCATGGAATCCCACCCTAACCCATTAAATGTCAACAATGAGGTAGGCTCACTGTTAACATGTGCCATTATATCTAGTATTGTTGATGATCATTGACTATCTAATATTCTAAATCTACATACCAAAAATCCATCCAATTGCATTTACTTGACCCCTCTAATCGTATTTTCATAGGTTGGCTACATAATTCAACCAATTTCAATCATAAATTTATTCAATAAATGTTTAAAACTAATTATTTTTTAATCCCTATCTTTAATGTCCTCAAATTCCTAATAATTGTCCCCAATTCCACTTGGAAAGACTTCACAAACACTTGGCAAGATTCCTCATACCAATATTTTTTCAGGGAACTTGACCTACAACCTATATACAACCATTTTTTCACTTGGACCATATAAGAAAAATGTTGCAACCATGGATCTAACACCACTTAGAACATCCCTCAGACCTTTGGTAGTTTTTTCTAGCCTCTATTGAGGGCTAATTCTATCTTTGATATCACTGGTAACCTATAATTGAAATATTTTCCTTTATATAGGGAAATTATTAAATGACGAAATTCATAACTAAATGAATTTTAGATGGAATAAAAATATATGCATATAGTTCCTAGCATAATTATATTCTTTAAATGAACACATAGACACATTTCACTAAAACCTTCAAGAAAAAATAAATAAAGAAGATAAATAATTATGTTTTAGTTTGTGCCCAGTTGGATGTATACCTTCAACGTTTCGTTGAGCCATAGACCACATTGTTCATTTTCTCTCAACAAAAAGTTGCCCCCAATATGGGGTCTTGAATCCATCAGAGATAGCTCACCTAAATCCTAGTATCTCTGTAGTAACCGTCAAGTAACCAAGCTACCAAAGTCTGCAACCTATAAATAGTAGCCTCACATCCCCCATCAACCCGTAGATCAGCTAATGAGGGGTGTTCTAGAGTCCTACAACTATAATGGTTCTACTTCCCTCATTGACCTTGCAGGTTCCCTTATAGTTGGTCACATATTTAATGTACCAAAGCTAACAACCTCTAACTAGTAAGATCACATTTCTTGTTAACCTCCACCCAAGTGGTGCACAACCTTCCCTATGCCTATGGTTCCTCGTGTTATTCTCCCACCTTCCAAGGCACCTTACCTGGTTGGAAAACAATTTTCTAGAGTCTTGTTAATTCCAAGAAGTCTAATTCACTCATGGGTCTTCCAGGTACCCTTTCAGGCTCCCACCCATAACTCTCTCCATGCTTAATTTTCTAAATTAATGAGTGTTGAATGAATGAATCCTCATAGTGACAACATTCATCTCTCTATATGCATGCTTTTATGTTGCACTTAACACTCTTTGACAACACTTAATGGAGATTGTTTGTATGAATGTTCTCTTTTCTGATGATTAGAAAATCGTATGAGTCCCATTTTATCACCCATGGAGTCTCAACCCTCCCAAACACTTTACATTTTATCAGTATGTGACCATATATATTTTTATTAACAAGAATGTGTTATCATAATTATATTTCTAGTCCTTCTATCCTTAAAACACATATATAATTAGTAAAGTGTGTTCTCGGGGATGTCAACTCCAAAACACAAACACTCATGTACACAAGTAAAAAAACCTTGAAAAAATCATCTAATCACTAACATATGTTTCATATATACATGATATTTACATTGCAAGGATTGGGTAGTGGTTTTACACTAGAGGAAAATAAAATAAATTTATTGACATGTTTAACAAAGGGTATATGTCATGAATGCTACAACTAGTACTATGCATAAAATGAATATAAAGGGTAGAACTTTAGAGGATTTTATTATAGATAAGAATTATTGATAGTAAAAAGAAGGATTAATATAGTGAGATGTAGAATTTTTTTTTAAAGAGTAAAGGGTATGAGATTATTGAATATTTAAAAATAAAAACCTTGTGTGTGTTCCTAATTTTCAGGAATTAAGAAAGTTATCATTAAGGGAAATGCAATATATTACATATGTACGAAATTCTAGTTGCTAGAAAAGAGTTGTAGTAAGAAGAATCCACTACTTTTGGAAAGGAATGAAAAGGGATTGAGTGATTAAATCCCTAGGAGCTTTTATTGTTCAAGAGTGAAAGCTAAGCATAGACACCAATGGGCTTTTCTATGGTCATCAACAATTCTATAGTGGAAATGGGAAGTGGTAAAGAATTAAGTTTACTACTCAGTTACCCAGTATAGCAAGGAAATATGATCCAAAAATAGTGGAGGTGGATAATTTGAAAAAGGATTCACATTTTACTCTACTTAAAATAAGTCCTAAGACATGTAATATTGTATAAATACACCTATAAGAAATTACCAGGCTGCATCAAATACCTAAAGAAATTGTTTCATACAAAGATCCAAAGTTCATTTCAAACATTTGGATAGGATTATTTAAATGCTATTTTATAAATATATATTTTTAACAGAACATATCATCCACTAATAGATTTGAAGCTAAAGAGGTCAACTAGACCTTTAAATGTTTTTAAGAAATTAAGTGATGAATAAGTTGTTATGAACCATGCACCTTAACAATTATAAGAAGTCAATGAATACAATCCAGTTTAAAGGTGGAAAGGGTGGAACCTCCTTTTGCAATGAATACAACAAAATATTATATATGATCCTTCTAATATTATATCTCATTAGTATATATAGGGGACAATGGATGTAATTATAATAAAAGGGTTTTTTCCTACATAAAATATAATAATGGATATAATATAACATTGTATATATGTTCTAATACGAATATTTAGAGTGAACATAGAGCTTAACTAGGGATTAACATACCTCTTCCCTTCAAACAAGTATTTTCCTAGACTCTTGACTAACTATGAGTGTTTCCACATGAGTAACTCATCTTCCCATGTATCCTCTTCCACTCGTAGGTTCTTCCATTTAACAAGGTACTCATTAATTGTTGAAGTGATTATCTATTTAATCCCTTTTGTAAACATATTTTTCATGGTTATATTATGATATTCCTTTATTTATTAATTTGGTAGAGTATTATAGACTAGTACATTATCATTGAATACCTTCTTTAAGAAATAAACCTTGAAGATTGTATATACATAGGAAGGTGCAAGAGGCTCAAATTTGTAAGAAATACTTCTAATTCTATCTGATACATTACAAAGTCAATAATACCTTTGTGTTAATATATATGAACATGAATTCCATGAACCATCCTTTAATTTAACCATCAGCGTTAGTGAAGAGAGATGATTGTGGCTAAATTGAATGATTCCATGCTCTCATATTTATTGAATTAGACACTAAATATTATTTAAACAAAGTCTTTCGGTTGAAATCACATGAGAGAATTGTTTTGCTGACGCGTTTCGAACCAACAAGTGCGGTTCATCATCAGGACTAGATGAAGAGGCACACCATGGCATAGGCTTAAATAGAGAGCAATGTAGAGACATAATTTCAAGTAGCGGCTATATTTGAACAATAATATTTAAATTATAATATTAATTTATTAATATATTAAAAACAAATATTATTAAGTAACGCCTATTTTAAATGGCTAGTTTTTGAAAAATAATATTTACATTAATTTATTAAAACCAAATATCACTAGTTCCTAAAAAATAATATTTAAATAATGATATTAGTTTATTAATTTATTACAATATTAATATGTAATGGGTATATTAAACGGTTAGTTTTTGAAAAATAATATTTAAATAATTTATTAAAACCAAATATTAATAAGTAACCTCTATATAAACAACTATTTTAAAATAAATAAATAAATAAATATATATATAAAACATATATATATATATATATATATATATATATACAAAGATAAAATAATCAATAAATAAAATGGGGTCAACAATAAAATGTGGGGCTCGGGCCCATTAAACAAATAACAAAAATACTAAGAGGAGTTAAGAACGAATGGGATGATAAAATACATAAAAAACAAGAAGGATCAAGAAAATAAACTCTAATGAAGAATAAATCAACAAAAAATACTATAAAAAGGATGCCAATACCTACAAAGAAAAAAAAAAAACTAGGAGGACAAGATAGGGACCCAACTTCTTCTAATATTCCAACCATCATCTCTATTCAAATTATTGGGTCTTTTTTCAATTTCTAGGGCCTCCCTCAATTTGCAATGATGGAAATGACTATCCTTAGCAATGACTTGGGCATCCTCAACGAAGATGTGATGCTTAGACTTATTTGCATGCTCCGCCAAAGAAGACGAGCGGGTCCTGCCATGCTTTATGTCAGCAGCATGCTCACGAATCCTTTGATTAATCGAGCGACCAATCTCACCAATGTAGGGAGTGCCACAAGAGCATGGGATAGCGTAAACACCCTTCATATTCTTGGGGTGCACTGGGTCTTTTACAGATCTAACGGAGCTCTGGATGGTATTTAAAGGCCGAAAGGTTGAAGCCATATTTTGCTTCCTTAGGATCCTTGCAATCTTGTCAGTGGTCCCTCGGATAAAAGGAAGATGAACACCAGAAAATCGATCCTTGGTATCTTTCTTAGGACTAGGACCTTTTTTAGCTCTGAGGAAATCCTTAGCACATTGGTGTCTACTATACCCATTATTAAAGAAAACACTTAGGAGATGTGCTTTCTCTTCCTTGAGATGGTTCTCATCAGAAACTCTTAAAGCTCTAGTTGCTAAGGCGTTAAGAACACCAAGATTTTGAGCTGGGAAATGATGAGAATTAGCATGAAGAAATTGTTTCCTATGAGTTTTCTTATGAAATACCTCATGAGAGAAAGAGCCATTATCATTTCTTGAGAGGAGGACGTCAAGAGCCATCATCATTTCCCAGCTCAAAAGCTTGGTGTTCTCAACACCTTAGTGACTAGAGCCTTAAGAGTTTCTGATGAGAACCATCTCAAGGAAGAGAAAGCACATCTCCTAGGTGTTTTCTTTAATAATGGGTATAGTAGACACCAATGTACTAAGGCTTTCCTGAGAGATGAAAAAGGTCCTAGTGCTAAGAAAGATACCAAGGATTGATTTTCTAGTGTTCATCTTCCTTTTATCCAAGGGACCACTCACAATATTGCAAGGATCCTAAGGAAGCATAAGGTGGCTTCAGCCTTTCAGCCTTTAAATACCATCTGAAGCTCCCTTAGATCTATAAAAGACCCAGTGGACCCCAAGAATATGAAGGGTGTTTACGTTATCTCATGCTCTTGTGGGACTCCCTACGTTCGTGAGACTAGTTGCTCGATTAATCAAGGGATTCGTGAGCATGCTGCTGACATTAAGCATTGTAGGACCCACCCCTCTGCTTTGGCGGAGCATGCAGATAAATCTAAGCATCACATCCAAGTCATTGCTAACGTTAGTCATTTCCATCATCGTAAATTGATGGAGGCCCTAGAAATTGAAAAAAGACCCAATAATTTGAATAGAGATGATGGTTGGAATATTAGTAGAAGTTGCGTCCTTGTCTTGTCCTCCTGGTTTCCTTTTTTTTTTTTTTTTTAACCTATGTAGGTATTGACATCCTTTTTATAGTATTTTTTGTTGATTTATTCTTCATTAGAGTTTATTTTCTTGATCCTTCGTTTTTTTTTTATGTATTTTATCATCCTATTCGTTCTTAACTCCTTTTAGTGTTTTTGTTATTTGCTTAATGTGCCTGAGCCCCATATTTTATTGTGACATGTGTATATTTTTGTTTTATTTTATTTATTCTTCCATTAATTATTTTTTATTTATTTTATTTTATTTCTGTTATTCATTTTATTTATCAAATGATCTTGTCGCGATTGGGGTCTTCACTCGTTTTTATAATTTTTGACTCCCCTCCTTTAAAGTTTGACTTTGATTATTTATTTATTTTAAAAACTAGCTGTTTAATATAGCGGTTACTTATTAAGATTTGTTTTTAGTAAATTAATAAACTAATATCACAGTTTAAATATTATTTTTCAAAAACTAGCCATTTAATATAGCCGTTACATATTAATATTTTAATAAATTAATAAACTAATATCATTATTTAAATATTATTTTTCAAGAACTAGTAATATTTGGTTTTAATAAATTAATTTAAATATTATTTTTCAAAAACTAGTTGTTTAATATAGCCATTAACTATTGATATTTTTAATAAATTAATGAAATAATATCATTATTTAGATATTTTTTTCAAAAACTAGCCGTTTAATATAGCCGTTACATATTAATATTTTAATAAATTAATAAACTAATATCATTATTTAAATATTATTTCTCAAGAACTAGTAATATTTGGTTTTAATAAATTAATTTAAATATTCTTTTTTAAAAACTAGCCATTTAATATAGTCATTACTTAATAATATTTGTTTTTAATATATTAATAAATTAATATTATAATTTAAACATTATTGTTCAAATATAGCGATTACTTGAAATTATGTCTCTACATTGCTCTCTATTTAAGCCTTTTCCATGGTCTAGCTTTTCGTCTGGTCCTCATGATGAACCACACTTGTTGGTTTGAAACGCGTCGACCAAAAAATTCACTCATGTGATTTCTACCGAAAGACTTTGTTTAATTCGTTATGGATCATAGAAGCTTAAATGCAGAAACTAAATATTATTGTTTTAGGTATATGGGTACCTATAACGCCTAATGTTAAGTGGCATTGTTTGATGTTAGAGATCAATGATGTGGTCATGATCTTGATAATGTTGAGGACACTTATACATCTCTCCAAATATCTTGAATTGATTGTTAATGACATTTTAGAGATAACCTAAAGTAGATGAGATAGATGTTTAAAAAAATAATGAGTGTAATTATTATTAAACCATCATGTCACTTGTTCATCACTTTTGTTATTCTATTAGAGTTTATCATTTTACAAGGTTTCCCTTGGATGCCTCTAGGATCAATTCCCTTACTTTCTAAGGAAAGTATCATGAAAACATCTTAGAAGCTAAGGGAAACATTTCCCAATGAATAAAACCATTCTATCCATATTAAATCAACATCACTAGCCATTTGGATTGCAATCATTGGAATATCCAACAAATAATGACCCATTTCGTATTAGTAAAATTACACTTCCCTAAACAAATTATGGTACCTCCATTTACAATCATTACTTGAAATTCAACCACTAGAAATACAAAGAAACTAACAATATTTTCCAATTTCTAATTGATGAAGGTATAGGTACTACCATAATCAATCAACAATGTTACCTTTTTCTTTCTGATATATTCTTCTATCTTGATGGTTTGTGGAGTACTAACACTCACTAATCTATGAGAAGATATTGTTTGTGTAGTCTCTTCTACCTCTACATCTTGTGCAAATTGCAATTCTTGATACTCCTACCATTAATAGTCTATGTATAATAATTTCTTCATTCTATATTTATTCCCTCTATTACTCTTTTTGTCACAACTTGAACATAGTTTATTCTTTCTTCATTCATCCATTAATTAAGGTGTAAACGTTAGCATTAGAGTGACATTATGAGAGGGATCATGATCTACAATTGTCACTAACCAATCCTTTAGTAGCCACAATTTTATTTCCAACTTTCCTTTTTAGATTGAAAGCATACTCTAGGTATTTAGCTTCAATGAGATGTAATTCAAATTGGATGATTTGCTTTAATATTCCCATAAAGAAAGGTCTCAGAAAATTATCCTTTGGAATTTTCACTAGCCTGAAATTAAACTTTTGGAATGGTTGATTGCTCTCCACAGTTAGATCTACTTGTTAAGGTTTTATCAATTAACCAAAGAATGCACTTTTCTCAATATCCTTGTAATGTGATATCAATTCCTTTTTAAATGTGGTTTAAGACAGAGTAGACTCCTCTTATCTTTCATGAATCGATCAATGTGATAGCACTCCATAGTTTCCTAAGGCTATAAAAGAAACCCAAAGGTAAATAGAGAACAACTTTTAAGTTTAGAAGCTTGCCCTTCTAAACTGAGAGAGGGATCTGTCTGTCAAATTTAACTATGTTGTGGTGGGATTTTAGGCTAGATGTAAGGTTCAAATTTTGGTTTTTTGAATTGTTTGGTTGAGGCTACAAGGTAAGGCCATTGGGAAATTGATTCAAAGTATTAGAGTGATCAAGTTCATCAATATCAGACAAGAAATAATAGGGAAAGGTATGGAGGCCATTGGATCTTCAGAGCTTGATGGAGTGATATGGAGGAAAAAGGTTCAGAATAAATTAAACATAGATAAATTAAGAATTTTATATTTAATTTCAGTTGGAAAACATATATATTTATTAAAAGCCAAGTTAGAGTGTAATTAAATAATTTCAACCCATATTTTTCTTTTGAGCAATAGAGGAAAGAAACACATATGAAAAACAAAGATAATACATAATTACAAGTAGAATAAACATCACAAATTAAGCCTGACACATGAATGGTGGAATGTTGTCTAGATTAATGAAAAATGATCACTTTAGCTTAGGGAACAACTGTACATCAGATGGTGGTCCTTTATTGCTACAAGTCCCAACATTTGTACTTCGATTTGGGAAGTACTGATACAAAATTATCAAAAAATATCTTGAGTGAAAACCTCAAGAACTTTTGCAAAAATATCCTAAACTGCTTGTAAAAATAGAACAAAAATACAAATAAATAAAACAACTGTGATGAGATGGCACTATCTTCGAGGTTTATTTTTGATGGATGGGCCCAAAAAAGCGTTGCTCTGTTACTGAAGCTAAAACAATTTTTAATCCAAAGTTTGACATAGCTAGTCCCATTTGTCTTCATGTCAAATTTCCATTTTAACTAACTTTATGTAAGTCTCATCTACCTTGTTATATTTATGTAAAGTTGGTTTGACCATAAATATATGTTTGACTTCATCTCTGATATGCAGATCAGATTCCAAAGCCTCCATGAAAGTTTTTCCTGTGACTGAAACTTCGATAGTTGAAATCTTTGATTTCTCCCTCGTCATTGAGTACAATTTATGTTGATAATATGGTAGGGGCACTAACTTGTCTCCAATTCCCTCTAGTCCTGGCGGTCCTTTCAAGTGTAATGCATTAAATTTATTATGAAACTTATGGATGCTGGTCTCCAAGTGCTGGAATTTTTTTTCCAATTGTACTAGTAAGTTCCTTTTACTAAGGACTCTCCTAACTGCCAAGATATTCTTTGTCCTATCTGCAATTTCGAAATCTACTAACTCGTGCTTGGTTTTTGATTTCAAAATTTTAATTAAGGTGCTAGCTTCCCCTAACTTCTGTCCCAAGCTACCTCTGACTCCTTCCATTAACTCCATTGATCTTTGTACTAAGTCCTCATGCTCAAATATTATCTCAATTGAAGGCCAGATTTCTGTGATGGCCTCATTTATCTCAACACATATGTATTCTTTAGCCTATGCTAGTGTTTCAGCCATCACATACTCATTCTCTAAACGCTCAATCCTTTGGGTTAACCTATGATATTTATGCAGATATTCTATGTATGAATTATCTATCTTTAATTTCTAATCCTGTAAAATTTTAATTTGGGTTTTTAATTTCTCAATTTCCTGCCCTCTGATGGATAGGTCTTCGATAGCTTTAACTAACTCAGTTGAGAAATCTACGGTTTGTGCTTCTTTTGTTGTCGATATAGATGCTCATGTTGTGCTTGCAATTGAAATAGGCACCATTGTTAGACGAAGTATGGCTAGTTGTGATGACTGCTCCTTTTCCTTGAGCATTGTTTCCATCCCCACTTCCATATCCTTAATTTGGCTACTTTGTTCAAATATTATCTTGAACATGTTCTCTTTTTGTATCTCAAGCTCCCCAACTTCCTTAGCTTGGGGATCCTTAGTGAAGGGATGTTTGAGTTGTTTCCTGAATGCTGCTATGTCTACATTTTTCCTCACAATTTCTTCTGCTTCTTATACATCTTTAGGATCATACCCCAGTTTATTTACAGG
Source organism: Pinus tabuliformis (assembly GCA_031772625.1). Lineage (NCBI taxonomy): Eukaryota > Viridiplantae > Streptophyta > Pinopsida > Pinales > Pinaceae > Pinus > Pinus tabuliformis. The sequence goes on along the minus strand of CM062819.1, from coordinate 1,502,631,531 downwards.
TCCTCCAATGATTTCATCTTGGTGTCCTTAGCCAAAGATGAGATATTTTCAATTTTTAATTGTGACTGTATGTTGTTGATTGAGGCATGTAACTTGGAAGCTGTCATGCCAGTGTTTGTCAAAGTAGAGTACAACATTTCACCAGTTTGTTTATGTAGATCTATTTGGACAATGGGGTGAATTTTCTCAGCATCAAAGCAGAAAATAGATTTCTTATAATCATCTGGAGACTTTGGAAATGGAACATGTGCTTGAAGGAATGCAATTTAAATTTTCCCCTTTTCTGTATCAAAGGCTGAAAGAAGCCTGTGATGTGAAGAGGTTGTTTGTTTGCAGAAATTTGTCTATGTGGTAGCTTTAAGAAACTCATTCTTCTTCTTATTTTCTCTATATTTTTCAAAAATATTTGGTTCATCCTAGTCCTGAACCAATTCTGTTGTTTGACTTGTATCTCAGGGGATCTTGGGAAGTTGAGGAACCTAGGGATCCTATGAGGATATCTTCTCCTCTTGTAGAAACATGAGGTCATGTTAGGACTATGGTGGCATTCTCCTCATCCCCTTGCTGAAAAACAAATTTAGTATTAGTCTTCTTCTTCTTCTTCTTGTATATAATAAATTATTTGACTCCAGTATTTGTCACTAGATGGGAATCATCCTCCCTTGGCCTCATGTCTCTTGTTTCTTTAGGTACTGGAGTTTGTGAGGAAGCCATGTATATCACCTATTCTTCTACCTCCTATAGTGTATTCTTCTCCCACTCACTTTGATTCATGAACTTCTCTATCTCTACTGTAGGAGTGTGAGTGTAGGGAGTGGTTTTTTGCTACACTCTCAGCTTAAAAATGTTTCCAAAAGGGTCACATGACCAGGTCAAACTCAACTTGAAGTTCATCTTCTTAAGGAGCAAATCTACCTCCTTACATGCTGCTCTAGTGTTACAAATAAATTGTCCAACGTGTGGCTTGATTTTAAACTGAGAATTATTTTTTGCTGAAACAAAATGAAGATCATCCATATAAATCATCTGCCTTATGTATTCCAATGAGACGATCCTCATAGGAACACATTTTCCTAGCCTATATGGTGGTAATTTACACCCATAAACTCTAACTTTGGTATAATTTTGGTACAAGTACCAATATCTTGTCTTAGTCTGCTCACTGACATGATTTTTTTTTGTATGTCTGGTCCTATCCTAGGCTCTATATTATGGTTTAATAAACATGATACTATGTGTGAACATTTATCAACATAATCAAAGAAGGTGTACTCAGTAAAATTTTTCCTCAGCAAGGATGTCCAATGGGCTACTGATTGTGGATTACCCTTGTCATCTAATTTCTACAAAGGGAATGAATATATATATTCATGATGATAAAGAAAGAAGTAAACCAACACTGAAGCACATTTAAAAGTCCCTTCAATAGAAAACTTGAGGAACTAGTCATGAATTGATTATACAATGAACTCATTGTAATTGAAAATAGGGGGTTTCTCAGTAGTTGTAAAAATTGATAAGAAGCCAACAATGGCCTCATAAACCCACTCATAAGAATGATAGCCAGGTATGCATGAAATAACTGAAATCACTTGTTTATTCATCTCAAGGAACATAGAGGATGAGTATGGGGAATTCTTCTTGGGTAATTAGGCATCCTAAGGGAGAAAAATCTCAAAAAACTTGGCTCTCTGTGGGAAGGTTAGGTTTTTGTAGAACTCCATAAGCGAATCTACTGAGAATGGTTGCAGAGAGTTGGAATTTGGAAATTAGAGCATTGGGAGATGGATTCAGCAGTGATGGTTAAGAGGATGTCACTGTTTTGAGCCACAATTCCCCTCTAACTAGGGATATACCTAAATTGACACTAGGAGATGAATTCAGGGAAGTGAGGTGTCTAGGGAAAGATTACTTATGGTAGGAGAGAATCCCAGAAGCTTAGTTCATCGTTCTAGTCCAAGAAATTTGGTTTTAACTAGTTGTGAGGCTCGAAGATGTCAATTTCACAAATAGTTTCAACAATTTTGTAGCCTTGGTCTACCAGTGGTTGGTGATCTAAGTCTATGGTAGGGGGCAACATAGGATTGTCATGATAGGCCTTGGATTTTCATTTAGGTGCCATGATATAAGAGAAAATCAAAGGGAATTTAGACTTACATTGGAAAAATAGTGAAAACTAGTATCTTGATGCAAATTATGGCTACGAACTTCGTTGCAGTGACTAGTTATGTTCACTGGTCACAGAGATGCCATGGATCATTGGCTGGTTGTTCGGGCATAATCTTTTTGGTTGACTGTCCATTGACACTTCTAATTCTTTTTTATCATGAAACAACGAAAGGTAGTGATGTAACAGGTTTATGGTGGGTTATATAGGAAGAACAAGTTTATCATTGGCAATTTACCATTAAAATGGAGCGGATCCATTCTAGCGGGAGTAGATGAGAATTTATTACTCAACAGTCTCCTAACGTGGTGGTGGGAGGGCCAGATGACAACATCATATTGTGGGAGAAGTAGTGACGAGAGGTTGTTTTTGTGGAAAGGGAGTGGGTTCTGCAGGTGTGAGGTTGCGGACAGGCAGTGGAGGAATATTGAATGACGTAGGAGCAAGGTGGGGATGGGAGGTCCACCTGGCGGGATGTAATTGGGGTGGGAGCGGAGGGGGTCAAGGGTCATCGTGAGTGGGAGCAAGATGGGATTTTTCAAGGGGTGGGAGGGGCAGTTTGTGGTTTTAGGTGGGGGGGGGGGTTGCGAAATTCCCATAAGTCACCATGTCACCGAAGGTTACCACCTATATGGACCCCCCGCAGTGACTAAACATCAGAGGGGCTGGAGGGGGCTGAATATGATCTGCCACCATTGATCCGAGCGAGGTGGATCATGGTTGTTAACACATTCATCCATTTTATTGCATAGTGATGAAACATGTCACATCCAAAAAAATTATTTACAATTTAAAGTTGTGTTTAAATTAGAAATCTATTTTAATATTAAATTGTAATCAACCATGTTTAAACACTACGGTTAATTACTTTTATTCTAACTAATCTAATTCAATCATGATTAAATTGTGTGGTTGATTATTCACTAACCTAAACTAATTTTATTTAATCCATCCTAATCACACTTAAACAATGTGATTAAAATAACTAATCTACTTTTCTTACTTCAATGCGGCATTTTGACTAACAGCACATTATTCAAAATTTCTAGATATTATTGATGCTTTTTTCATTTTTTGAGTGGCATTTAGATTTTCTCACTTATTCTCTTTTGGGGTATTTTTCATTTTTTTTTCCTATTTTTTCATATATTTTGATTTTTTATTCTTTTCACATATATGTATTTTTCTTGATATTCTATCCCCTTCTTTTCTTTTTCTTTTATTTTTTCTTTTTCTATTTTGGAAACAACTTGCAAAATGAAAGATTGTTTACAACATCTCATATATAAAATTCAACAGTAAATAGTCAACTCATCCTATAAGATATAGGACCCTAAGAATGGCTCCAATGGGGATGGCACCCTCCTTGTGAGGTGTCAAGAATATTGTAGATCAGTAGCCTCCATTGGGCATGTTGTCATTACTATAAAACTGAACCTGATCCATCTGTTGTTATTCATAAATATGAGTAACCAATCACCATAATCTTAGGTCCTTCTCTTTGAGCTTCAATTTCTGATGTGAGCTACCCTAACTCTTACAGTAGAATAGTAGAATGATATGTACAATTATACTAAATGAAATTGATTTAACTTTGAGCAAAGTAGTGTTTGAGAAGTTTTCCATTGACAGGTCCGTCGGGCAGTGCTCCTTCAGTCAGGTCCTTCAAGAAAAATGCATTATTGCCTCTGAAAGCTTCAATTTTATATGGCCCTTTCCATAAAATATCAAACTTGCCATGCTTTCCTTTGTCTTCACAAACTTGAGTCCCACTTTAATACCAGGTCGCCTAACTAGAAATCATATTCTTTCATTCTCCTGTCATATATATTTTTGATATTTCCTTGAACAAGTTGAGTTTTGTTATAGACCTCCTCCCGGGATTGTTGCAACTATATGGTCTGGTTGATCCTTCTTTGTAATTCATTTATTTCCACTTGTGATTCTTGTAACAACTTTAACATAGGGACTCCTAGAGAAACGTGAAAGACATCATCAACTCCATATACTAGTTGGAATGGAGACATTCCAATCGACCTTTCGGTGCTAATTCGGTTAGTCCACAAGACATTAATCAACTTTTTATGTCAGGAATTTTTATTCTCCTACAGTAGCTTTTTGATGATGTTGACAAAAATCTTGTTGGAGGACTCAACTAACCCATTTCCTTGTGGATAATAGGCAGTTGAGTTTCCTAATCTTATGTGGTATTTGTATCAAAAATCAACCATTCTCTTTGAATTAAAGGTATCAACATTGTCAGTGATAATCTTATGGGGTCATCCAAACCTAGACACAATGTTACCTTCTAAAAATTGTATAATGACAGTGTCTATGGCTTATCTGGTTGGGATAGCCTCAATCCACTTGGTAAAGTAATCAGTGGCTGTTAAGATCCATCTATGTTGGCCTCAAGACCTCGGCTGGATTTCACCAATGAAATCCAAACCTAGTACTGAAAAGGAGTTTCAATTGAAATGGGTTTTAAGGGTAAAGGAAAAAGATTTCTCTTGCCTTCACATATTTGACACTAGTGGTAAGTGGTGACTTATGCACATCTGCAAAAAAGGTAGGCTAGTAAAAGGCATCGCTTAGGATTTTTTTGGCTATGGTTTTCCAATACAAATGGCCTCCATAGTCACCTTAATGAAACTCTTTCATGACCATGTTTGCTTCACCTTTCAATAAATAGTTTAACAAAATAACTCCAACATATTTCTAATATAAATTCTAAAATAAAATACAAAATTTCATAGCTTTCAGTTTTAGAAACGTAGCTTTTGTCTTGGTTAAACCAAGAGGAGCTTCTAAGTTTTGTAATACAAAGATGATTTCTACATACCATGGTGAGGTAGAAAAGCCCTCTGATACCTGTGGAGTCACCAAATCTTCTTGTTTGTACACTGTAGCAATATAATTTATATCTAGTGCATGAAAATTGGACTCAACCATTAGCTTCGCCAATCCCTGACCTTTGATGATGTTGGTTGGCTTTATCTCAATGTCCTACTCTAGGATCATGACAAATCATTTCCCTCTTCTGCCATCAGGGTCATTCTGTGTGAGAATATGCTTTACCACAACACTTGGGACAAGTTCAATGATATGAGAATGTAGGATGTACACTATAAAATCTTTTAATGCATCCACCAAAGAAAAGGCTTGTTTCTCCATGATGTTCTACTTAGATGATGCATCCCTTAGAGCTCTGCAGAAAAGAACTATGGGTTGTTCATGGCCTTCATTATTTTTCTGCAATAAAACAGTTGTAATAGTATTCTCACATGCAAAAGAAAAAATCATAAAATCTTTTGTAAAGTGAGGGCTTATCAAAACATGAGCAGTAGTTAAAGCTAACTTTACTTCACTCAAGGATTTCTTGGCTTCAGTATTCCATTTTATTTCCATGTGTTTCTTTAACATATTTGTAATGAATCTTAAGATTTCAACTAAGCTAGGAATAAATCTTATAAGAAAATTTATCCTACTAATGAAGGATTGAGCTTATTTCTTGTTTCTGGGAGGGTTAATTTTCAATATGGCTTCGACTCTGTTATGGTCAATTCTAATAACTTCCTTGGAAATGATATGGCCTAGAAGTTCTCCCCCCTCTAAACGAAAAAGATTTTTCTTAGGGTTTAAGGAGATACCATATTTTCTGCACTTTCCAAAAACTCTTCTTAAATGCAGCAAGTGTTCTTCATCTATCTTTGAAAACACAGTTATATCATCTAGGTAAATCACAATGAACCTATCAATTTCAATAGCAAATGCTATGTCAATTTCTCTTTCGAAAGTGGCCCCAACATTCATAAGGCCAAAAGGAATTTTTACATACATAAAAGTGCCCCATGGGGTATTAAATGTTGTCTTATGTTGATCACCAGGATGAACCAGAACCTGGTTGTATCCTAAGAACCCATCCAACAATGAAATTATGTTGGAACCAACTAATTTTTGTAGGATCTGATTCATTTGGGGCAAAGGATAGTTATCCTTGAGGGAAACCTTGTTAATATTTCTAAAATATAAACAAAGCCTAATTTCACATGTTTTATTTCTAGTATGTACTAGATCTAAGACCCATTTCGAAAATCTGAGGGGTACAATGATCTTTGCATTGAAAATTTTCTTGACTTGTTTTTCTATCAAAGTCAGTAAGACTCGATTTATTCTCCTCAATTTCTGTTTAAAAGGATTTTGATCTTCCCTGATGGGAATAGTGTACTAAATGATAGTTGTATCATAACATTTTAAGTCTCCATAGCTCCAGGAAAACACATCAACGAATTCTTTAAAAAGCTCAATGTATTTTTGTTTTTCTTTAGGAGGTAAGGATTTAGACAATTTAACAATTTTTGGGTTCTCTGCAGTTCCTATGTTACAGTCTTCTACCTCAGCTCCTACTGGTTTTATTTTTGGCTTCTTGGCTACGTCATCAAAGTATTAAAATATCTTCCAATGGTACCAATCTTCTTCGTAACACTTTATCCTTTAATTGGAGAACCTCAAGTTCTTCTTGATTATCATCAATTTCATTAAACACAATTTCTTTTTCATTTTCATCTATATCATTTTTTATATCAATTTTTACAAACTCAAATTCATCTTTCATTTGTAAAATGTACTCTATGTGTTTATCATTACTAAGAACTTGCCAATATCTTACATTATCAGGAAAGGTTGGCCTGTGTTTTACTTCCACCAGATATTTCCTATTGGGGTGAAAAGTCATTTTGCAAGCGCTGGCTCAAAACAACCAAGGCATGAGCTAAAATATTTTGGCTTCTACGGATAACTGACAAAATCATATTCAGAAAAACATTGCAAACAATCTAAGACTGCATTTCTATAGGCTCTTAGTCTAGGGTGTCTAACAACATATTCACCCTTCATTTGATTGATTATTAGCTCAGAATCCTCGTGCATGGAAATTCATTTTGCTCCTAATCTCTTTAAAAATTGCATCCCTAAGATCAGTGCCTCATATTTAGCTATGTTATTGGTGCACCGAAAGTTAAGTTTGTAACCATGTCCATTTGTCATATTTGTGGAAGAATTTACAATGAAACCTGCTCATGTTCCATCCTTACTCACAGCCCCATCGAAATCCATATTCCAAAGAGCCTCTCCCTCTCAATATTTTTCTTCAGTATCCAATTGTATTTCCTCTGTATTATTGATCTTAGCTTCTAAGTGTGAAATTTCATTTTCTACACATTCATTATTGTACAAGATAAATGAATCCATGTTTGAATGTACTGAATATAGGGGGAAATTGTTGGGCTTGTCTTGACTACTAACCATGTACTTCATTAGTGTTTCCTTGTATAATATTATTGGCTGACCAAACACTAGAATTGTAGGATAAGTCATATCCATTTGTAAAGTGCCTTGCAATTTTGCTCCACATTATCTAGAGAGCAAAATTCCATACTTAGGAGGTATGTTTGCTACTACAATGTCCATTATAAAGCTCTTTGCTAGTATTTGGACAAGAGTAACACATAAATCTTTGATTAATCCTAAGCATCTTACTTTACTTGAATCAAATGAATGTAAATATTTTTAGGGCTTGGTTATGTTTAATCTTAGTTTCTCCATAATAGCCATAGGCATTAGGTTCCGTGAGGCTCTAGAATCAGGCATAACATTGTGTATAATTTTATCATGAATGCTCAAGATAATGTAGAAAGGGGGTACACTACCATCCTGAGATTTTCCTTTGACCTCAGGCCCAAACAATAACTTAGGTCATTCATCAGCCAAATTGACTGTGTCAGTCCGTTCCCCTATCTTCAAGGCTTTTATGACTTGTGATTTGTATGCATTTTTGTTGATTAATTCAGTGAGGGGAATATTTTTTTTTACTTTAGCCAGTTCATTTTCAATGGTAGATGATGTAGATGGTTTTTCTATTTCTTTAGTAGCTACATCTTGTTTCTTAGAATTTTCGTCCTAAGAATCATCTTTACATTGACTAGTAGAAGGGCTATCATTTTGGGTCTTCTTGGGAGGATTGTGATCCATGATACTTTTGCTTATAGATGTATGAAAAGAATCAGATGCAAAAATTGCAGTTTAAAATAGAAAACTTAATGTGTACACAAGAAAAGAAGCAAAAACACATAAAAGCATGAAGGAGGACACAACAACTTGATAACAGAGTTCGTCCAACTCAGATTATGTCTTCGGGCCCTACTCGATCAATGGGGAGGCCTTTATATATTAAATGGCATGAAAAGAGAGAATACAATCATCTGCTACATAAAAAGAGGCTTATACCTCCATTCTGAAAGATGGTTGAGAAAAGAAGAACTCAGATGGAGAAATGGATAGCACCACTACGTCCATGGCATCGAGAGGGGTAGAAACCATATAAAATTTTCCCAATTCAGACAAAATGATCAATCGGCCCTCCTACAAGCTGCTGCCTCGAACTGTGTGCCAGAAAATCCTCTCCCCCGTGCCTTTTCCAATCATCGGCTTTTATAATCTTCTTTAGGACAAAGGCCGCTGAAATTGGGGGTCGTTTAGTTCAAAATAGAAGTCAGTGGAGTGAAGGATTGGCGGGCACAACTACCCTTTAAAAATAGCATTTTCATCATTTTAAATGATAATACATAAAATACCCGTAAAATACTAAAAAGATCCGACCGAAACCTTAAGACGCGGACCTCAAATTTATCAAATCGGGCCGATATACCCGTCGGTTCTAGCCCCCATATCACAATTGGTGGATTGTTGGAGTAAAGGTCCTGTCAGCAGGGATTGTCGACCGCCGATCACAATCGCTGCAGCCCGGGCTCTTCACCGATCGTCGATGCCTATGCCAATCACCAATCTAATAACTCCTCCGATCGCTGATTGCAATCACTAATTACATCTTCCTGGTTCTGATAACACACCCCGATCGCTTGCCTTCCTCCGACTCGATAGATTGACGATCACTAATCGGAGGTTGTGGAATCCACCCTCTACACATTTTTCGATGAGATTCCCCTTTAGAGGGCTTAAAACCATGAAAATGCCTCTTTCTTCAAAGGGGTAAGAAAATCTTATTTCTACTATCACTTCCTCATCCGAACTCGGATCGGAGTGTCATTCGCACTGTTGTAATCAGGGTGATGAGCACTTCGATCTAATGTCAGGATTTTTGCTTTTCTTCCACTCTGAATTTTGAGCTTTTCCATGCAATTATATCTGAAGATCCACTTGGATCAATCCTCCCCATTGAGGAGCTTTTGGACCACCAAAAGCTTTCATTAGTCAATTGGCAAGTGAGGGAATTGTTCCGTCACCTTTTCCTTCTCCAGCCATTTGGCCTTGTTGGGGTGCATTCCCTTAAAACCCACTCGAAGGTAGTCCACATATCCTTGTCGTGAAGTCTTGGTCCTTCTGTCAATGATGATTTCTTCTGGTAACTCATCGAGATATTTTGGAGCAAAATCACCAACTGTAGGAACTGTGTCCACCTCATATGTGTCCATGATCAAGGATGGCTCATACAACTTTAAGTTCTCTACATTCACTACTGAGTACATCTACATATAAATCAAAAAATCAAGATGAAAGGCATTGTTTCCAATCTTCTCCAATATGGTGAATGGACCATACCGGATTGGCCTTAACTTCTTCCCTTCTCCCTTCATCCTATCCTTGCTGATGTGGAATCACACTTTGTCGCTGACTTGGAATTGGTGGTCGACTTGGTGTTTGTCATGTCGAGCCCTGTAACGGGCTTGAATTTTCTCCAATTGCTCTTGTATTGCTTGGTGAATCTACTGGATTCACTGAATGAACTGCTGAGCCTTGTCCCTATCATTACGTCCACTGGATCCATCTTCCCTTCCAAAGGCCATATCAAAAGGGTTGTTTGGCAGGTAGCCAAAACATGTCTCAAATGGTGAACGCTGCGTAAATGAATGCATCGCTCGGTTGTAGGAATGCAGTACATATGGGAGATGTTCTTCCCACAACTTGGGATGTTTCCCACAATGGCCTCGTAGCAAGTGTACCACGGTACTGTTGACAACTTCTGTCTGTCCATCAATCTGCAGATGAAATGCCAGGCTTCTTTTCAATTTGGTGTCCATCATCTTCCACAAGCTTGTCCATAACTCTCCGAGAAAAGGAGAGTCTCAATCTAACACAATAGATGTCGGTAATCCAAAATGGACCCAAACATGCTGAAAGAAAAGAGAAGCAGTCTGCTCTGCAGTAATCTACTTTTTACAAGGCATAAGAATACACATATTGCTAAAATGGTCAATGACAACATACAAATAGTCGTGACTCTTCCTAGACAAAGGCAAACCTCCTACAAAGTCCATTGACACACTTTCCCATGGACGACTCGGAATAGGGAGTGGTGTGTAGAGCCCGAGTTTTCTATTAGAGGGCTTTGAAACAGAACACATCACACAACCCTTTACATATCGAGTCACAATGTTTTTCATATGAGGCCAAAAACAAAATCTTTGTACATGACATAAAGTCTTTTTGACACCAAAGTGTCCAGACATAAGAGAGCTGTGGGCCTCTCGAATAACATGTACTCTTTCCCCTGTGGGAATACACAATTTACCAAGGTGATAGAATAGTTTCCCCTGCAAGTGATAGTTGTCCACCTGTGAACCATGGGTTAGTTTTGCATAAACCTCCTAAAAGTCATCATCGTTAGCATATTGTTCAACATAACTCTCAAAAGACAACTACGCATTATGCAAAATAACAGAAGCAGAAATAGGAGGGCGAGATAGCATATCAGCCACCTTGTTGTTAGTGCCCTTCTTATACTTTATTACCAGATGAAACTGTTGAAGAAAACCCATCCACCTGAAATGACGAGATTGTTGAAACTTGGTTTGTGACTGAAGGTACTGCAAGGGCTGATGATCCGTATGGATGATGATCTGCTTGCCGATCAGGTAATGTTTCCACTTTTTCACACTTTGCACCAAGGCATAAAGCTCCTTGTCATAAGTGGGGTAGTTTATCACAGCTTGAGAAAACTTCTCAGGATGGCAACAAATCAGCTTCTTGTGCTGCATCAGTACAACTCCCATGGCATAACCACTGGCATCGATTTCGATCTCGAATGGCTGTTGGAGATCAGGTAAGGCTAAGACTGGCGCGATGCTGATCTTTTCCTTCAATGTTTCGAAGGACTTTTGTTTTCTTCCTCCTGATTGGAAGGCCTGTTTCACACTTGTTAATGAGTGCAAAGGTGCTGCAATAACAGAGAAATTGACAATAAATCTCCTCCAATACTGGACTGCACCTAAAAAGCTACGGACCTTGGTTACACTAGTAGGCTTAGGCCAATTTACAATTGCTTCAACTTTAGAGGGATCAACTTGTAACTGCCCATGACCAACAATATGACCTAGGTAACCCAAAGAGGTTTTCCCGAACTCACACTTTCAATTTTTCAAAGAGTTTTTCTTTTTCCAGTACATCAAGCACTTTCTTTACATGACACACATGTTCAACCCAACTCTTACTAAAGACAAGTATATCATCTAAATATACAAGAACAAATTCATCAATGAAAGGCCGAAAGAGATCTTTCATGACCCTCATAAAAGTGGTTGGAGCATTGCAAAGCCCAAATGGCATCACCATCCATTCAAATAGCCCCTGTTTGGTTTTGAAGGCGGTTTTCCACACATCTTGCTCTACAATTCGGACCTCGTGATAACCACTACGCAAATCCAATTTTGTGAAATAAAGAACATTCTTTAATTGATCTAATAAGTCATCAATACGTGGAAGAGGATAGCGATTTTTCACCAGAATTTTGTTTAGCGCGCGGTAATCCATGTACATCATCCGGGTGTTGTCTTTCTTTGGCACTAAGACAATCGGTGAACCACACACAGAAGTGCTCGGCCTGATGACCCCTTGGTCCAGCAATTCCTGCACCTGTTTCTTGATTTCCTCCATCTCAATAGTCGACATCTTGTACATGCCAATATTTGGCAAAGGAGCGTCATGCTGCAAATGGATTTCATGTTGGATTCCCCTCTTAGGAGGTAATCCCTTCAGTTCCTGAAACAGATCATCATAATTAGAAATTAATTCAAATAATTCATTTTTATGTTCTTGATCACAGCCCTGGAAAGCATCAACTAATTCTGCCTCTTTTTCCCTTACAAACATAAGCATGCAACCCTTACTGGAATTCACCAGTATTTTCATTTGTCCAGTGCTTACAAGGCTGGCATTGATTTTATTTTGATGAGCCCTTACTATATATTCTACCCCATCTTTTGTGATTTGGTATTTGTTCTCATGACGGAAAAAGACTACCTTTCTATCATACAGATATGGACTCCCTAACACCATGCCACAGATATCCAATGGTATTACATCCAGTTCTACTTCATCCACTACCTTAGAAGAGATCACAAATTTGACTTTACATTGCTTGGTGACATTCAATTTTGCTTTATCATGCATCCATCCAAGCAGGTAAGGTTTCAGATGTGGTTTTGTTTCTAAGCCAAGTTTCTTTACCAGGGATTCTACGATTAAATTTGCTTGGGATCCAGTATCAAACAAAGTTTCTACTTTAGTATGATTTACAACAACTCTGATGTGAAACAACTCAATTCTCTTTCGATCATTAGGAAGGGGCTCTTTTACAGAACTGGTGCCTTCATGTGATTCATAATTGACATGAGGTGTAAGAGTACCTTTTGTTCCCGCGGCTATGATCAATGATTCATCTCTCGAAAACGATCCAAGGTTTTGATGCGTTGTTGCCACTGTCCTCTCCTTCCTTTTTCCTCCATACTTCTTTGGATTCTTTTCTGGGTACTGTTTCCAACAGTGATCATCATCATGGCCTTCGTTTTTGCAATGATTGCAATACGACTGTTCTACCTCTTTGGCTGCTACAGTTTTCCTCTCCTTTCCTTTCCATTTCTCTTTTGATTTACCATTAAGAGGTTTGAACGGTGGCTTTCTGGACTGATCATCCTTTTCATTTTTTCCCCTGTTCTCAATATGAATTTCCTTCATGCTGGCTGAGTCAATAGTGGTTGGTTCAAATAACAACAATGAATGCCTAATATAGCTATGCAATGAGCCAATATACTTAGTTACAACTTCAGGTGTATCGAGTGCAATACCCAGATTAAGTGCTTGCTTCCTAAACTCCTCTATAAAACTCTGAACATCCTGACCTTTTCCTTGCCTTAAATACTACCAATTCATCAAAGATTTTTTCTTGTATCCTAAGGGATAAAGCTGTTCCTTTTGACGTAGAAATAAAATCAAGCCATGAGGAAAAGAGGTTACCCACATTCTTATTGCGCTGCAATTTTCTCTCCCACCAAACGAGAGAAGTGTTGCTCAGCCGTAGAGAGGCCAGCTAAATCTTTACCTCATCCCCCAAGATCTATTGAATCCTGTAGTAGAACTCAATCGCCTAATCCAATTATTAAGCTTTTCTGCATTGCTTTCACCATTAAACATGGGAAGATCAAATTTAACATCTAATTTAAAGAAAGGCTTCTTAGATGCATCCTTTGAATTTCTACGATTATGGTGGTGAGAGGAAGGAGAACCTTCACTCCCAAAAGGAGGAGGGGGTTCTTCTCCACCATTCCCATGTGCTGAACCTTGTCCTTCTGGGTTTATCTCCTCTACTTTCTCCAGCCTTAAAACTAGCTGACTAATATGCTCTGCCATTGAATAGAAGGTCTTGCGGAAATTGCGCTCCTCTTCAAGATGAGCATCATCTTCTGCCATGTTTCTCCTTCGATGTGCACTCCCCACTTTGGGATCGAAAGGCTCTAATTCCCCTTAGCCTTTTCAGAGTCTGTCTCTTGTTAGCATACAAACATGCAATTCACATCTAAAAAGACCTGCTCTGATACCACTTGATCCAGGATACTTTCGCTTATATATGTATGAAAAGAATCACATGCAAAAATTGCAGCTTAACATAGAAAACTTAATGTGTACACAAGAACAGAAGTAGAAACACATAAAAGCATGAAGGAAGACACAACGACTTGATAATGGAGTTCGTCCAACTCGGACTACATCTCTGGGCCCTGCTCGATCAACGGGGAGGCCTTCAGATATTAAATGGCATGAAAAGAGAGAATAGAATCATCTGCTACATAAAAATAGGCTTACACCTCCATTCTAGAAGATGGCTAAGAAAAGAAGAACTCAGATGGAGAAATGGATAGCACCACTATGTCTGTGGTGTCGAGAGGGGCAGAAACCATATAGAATTTTCCCAATTCAGACAAAATGATCAATCGGCCCTTCTACAAGTTGTTGCCTCGAACTGTGTGCCAGAAAATCCTCTCCCCCGTGCCTTTTCCAATCAATGGCTTTTATAATCTTATTTAGGACAAAGGACACTGAAATCGGGGGTCGCTTAGTTCAGAATAGAAGTGGGTGAAGTGAACGATCGATGGGCACAACTACCCTTCAAAAATAGCCTTTTCATCATTTTAAACGATAATACATAAAATACCCATAAAACACTAAAAAAAACTGACCGAAACCTTAAGACCTGGACCTAAAATTTATAAAATCGGGCTGATATACCCATCGGGTTTGGCCCCCATATCGCAATCAGTGCATTGCTAGAGCAAAGGTCATGTTAGCGGGGATTGCCGACCATCGATCGCCGATATCGGTGTTATCTGATCGCAATCACTGTGGCCCATGCTCTTCACTGATCATCGATGTCAATGCCGATCGCCAATCCGATCACTCCTCCCCGCTTCCGATAACGCACCCCGATCGCTTACCTTCCTCTAACCCGATAGATTGGTGATCGCTGATCAGAGGTTGTGTAATCTACCCTCTACATGTTTTTCAATGAGATTCCCCTTTAAAAGGCTTAAAACCATGAAAATGCCTCTTTTTTCAAAGGGGTAAGAAAATCTTCTTTCTGCCATCACTTCCTCATCCAGACTCGGATTGGAGTGCCATTTGCACTATTGGAATTAGGGTGATGAGTACTTTGATTTGGTGTCAAGATATTTTCTTTTCTACCACTTTGAATTTTGAGCTTTTCCATGCCATTGTATCTGAAGATACACCTGGATCAAAGTGTCAACAACCTTTTTACTCCCGAATTTGTATTGTCTATGTACTTCCATAATTGCGTTATGATATCCTTTTTTATAGTCTTGAGAGTATAATGGAATGGCTTTTGGTTGTTAGAGTAAGAATTTTTTTTTTCTCTTTCTGAGCCAGGAAAATGTGGTCAACTTCGGTTTCCTTGAACAAATTTATCTGAATTTTGTGAGGATATTCTACTATGTCAAATTCCTCATCTGCATAGTTTTCTTTAAATAGAGGTCTAATCCGTTGCTAATCATTTTGGCCTCTCTGCTCTCTTTGTTTAATCTGAGGCTCGTGTTTCAGGGAAAACTACTATCGATTCAAACTGCTAGTCCCACTAAGACAGGTAGCTATCTTAGAAACAAATAATGAAAGCTTTTCAAGAGTTCCTTTAAGTGTGATAGATGGAAGAGAAGAAAAGAGGACCAACCTGGATCTTCTGCTATGATCCTAGCTTGATTTCTACTTTCCTTGATAGAATTTTCCACTCCTCTCCTACTTGTCCCACTTCAAAGAGTACTTGTAGAGTCAAAGTAACAACAAACTATCAAAGCATCTCTATCTAAAACATCATAAACAATGCGGAATTAGAAACACATTGACCATAAAATTGCATTTATAAACAATAAGATTCACAAATACGAGATCATATGGAGGAAAACTCAAAGAACTTTATTAATAGTATTGTAAGAGAGGATTACAACCCAGCTGTCTGATCCAGCATCATCCTCCCAGTTGTAGAAGCCTTCTTCACTTCATGAAAAAGAAAATCGCCCAACAATGCAATGTCTCTTCTCACCAACAACACTTCCTTACAAAATACAAAATTCCAGCCTCAAGATGTCTCAAATGAGGGATCCATTTATAGATGTCTTGCAAGGGTGTGAGTCAGCTCTGGGTTTTTGATTAGTGTCATTCCACTGAGAGTTCTTGGTTCCACTTGGAGATTCCATGATCTCTTACTCATCCCTGGGTGAATTCAGAGAGGCAAGTGTCACAGGAGAAGTTTCTGGAAGATTCCATGATCATCCACCTTGCAAACTGTCTTTGCCATTTGTCTATTCTCGCTCATCGCACCCCACAAAAGGCCATTTGAGTATGCATCACACATGGCCAGTTAGGTAGTCAATATGCATCACACCTTGCCCATGGAGCAGTCTGTATGGTCCAGGTTTGGCCAGTTCTAAGCAGTTTTTCAGGTGGAATTTCTCGGAAATGTTGTAACCAGTTGACCATGATCCTTTAGGGTGTGAAAAAAAACTTTTAGGGACTTAAGGAGCCCTTAGTTTATGGAGATATGAGTTTGGGGTTGTAGTGCCCAAATATGTCTATAACAGCTGCCCCCTAAAGCATGAGGTCGTAAATCTTTTGATGTCAGGTGAAATGCTTTATTCACGAGGATCTGAGGTATTCGAACTGGAAGGTGACCTATATAAGATACAATACAATACATCATCATCATATTATTTTCATAATCTAGTTGAGGTGGGCATTCCCATGCTCAGCTTTATAAATTCATTTTCATGTACATAGGACAAACAATCGGCTGCTGTTGCAAACTGGTGATTCTTCGCATGAAGAGTCATCTTCCCTGGCTTAGATGACTATATGTGCAGCTTCTTTGTACAATTGATGTCTTTATTTTCCTCAATATATCGCAGACCGGATGGATGAAACTAGATCTGGGGTCTTCAAAACTTGTCCAATCTTCGCTCGATGTACAAGTCAATCCATGTGAAAAGATGTTATGAATTCAAACATGGAAAGACATTGCCTGATTACCAGCCAATGATGTAGGTTGTTAACAGGAGCGAGAGGAGTCATCGATAATGATGATGACCCTCAAGGTACTATAGTACAATTCACATAGTGTGAATATATGAGCCGATGTCGAACACCACGCAAATTCTTTCAGTCAAAGGTCATTGATGTAAACCTGTCGCCGGAAGTGAGAAACTTGCCATTGAGGCATGCAATCTCCATAGTACTGAAAGGGTTGTTTCTAAGTTAACTTCTTGGATAGTGAGATGGTGTTGACAAGAAGTGACCTGTCGTAGGAGGGTCTTTATGTATCCCACATCTACCACATGAAATGGAGCAAATGATTTTTGTGGAGGTGAAAACGATCGAATGATATGAGGTTCAGGAATGGTGGTCATGAAAAATGAAGCATGGATGTAATGTAGTGAATGAGGCGTTTGCTAGATGGTAAATTCTCTGAATGACTTCTCTTCAACATATTGGCGACACTGATATGGACTAGTAGCGTTAACCCCATGGATGGCACGGCAGACCAATGGTGATGGTGAACGGAAAAACCCAACCCAACTCAATCACGGTGAAGAGCGACTTGCTACCAATAGAGTTCTTCAAGTTTTCTTCCAATTTTCCCCAGTCATTGCTGACCAGTACCTCTTTATTTTTGACAAGCTTGAGGAGGATAGCATATTATGCTTGGTCTATAATTTTCGCTTCGGGCAAACCTGTCGCTTTGTGTTTAGCGAGCCTAGCGTTAGTGAGACTCGTTCTTGTCTGGGTGGACAAGTTTGTCGCTATTATTTTAACGAGTTTAATGACAAAGATAACTCAGTCCTTTTCATGTTTAGAGTGTTTGAAAATGGACAAAAAGGAGACTCCAACAGTCCTTTTTCATGCCATAATCCCTTAAGTCCGAAAAAGTGTAAAATAATATGAAAGGGATGACTTTTCGATAGTTTTAACGAGTCGAAAAAGACAAGCGCTTGATATTTCTATTTAATAATCCCTCAAGTCCAAAAATATTAAAATATATGAGAGGGATAGTGTTCCCCTTACTTTAACGAGCTGGGAAGGCTAATAGCTCAACAACCTTTTTATATTTAACGAGTCTAAAAAGAGTTTAAAAGAGGCTCGTTTTTTAGGAACAAGTGATATTTCTGGGTAGCAGTTGGTTCTAGGTAAGTTTGGAACTTCTCAAAACATAGCAGTGTGAAAAGGGTGACAATCAGAATCACTCATCGTAGATGTTCCTCAAAAGGGTAAACAATCAAGTGGAAGTGCATGGTTGGCCGAATGAAATGGAGGTGACGGAAGGAACACAACCAAAGTTCACAAAGGGCAGATAGCAAATCAATCACAAAGGTTATTTATCAAAGGCGGGTTTATTTTTAATGAGCTTGAACCTTGTGCCAACATGTGCTCAGTGCAGGTTGACTTTTTAACAAGCTTGAACCTTGCGGGAACATTGCTCTTACCAGTCTTTTGATAATGTCTCTTGGTAGATTTATTTTTTAATGAGCTTGATCACTACTATAACATGTGCTCATGACCTTTTTATGTAAGCTAGAAATGACCGAGCTATGAGATTAAAGGGTTAAGAACGTACAAACTAAGAAAATCAAAGGTCGCTTTTCACTTGCATGCAAAGGTTTCCATGCCCCTAGGTATTTCAGTAAAAGGAGAGTTTCGAGGTTATCAAATGGAAGTCCTTGCAGTTAGGTAGGATCGTTTCTATTGGGGGACAAAAACTCTTCATTTGCGATGTCCATCGAAATAGACAAAGGTGCTCGCTGTGAGCTTCCAATCACATAACGTACAAAGGTGAATGCTATGAGCTTCATAATCGTATAAAGGAAATAATCACGTTAGAAAAATCACATAACCGATACGGGAATGCTATTTGGTCCAAGTATTATGACCTTTCAAGAAAATCTCTCTTTTCCTCTGGGTTCACCTGCCGAAGCAGACTAGTGTGCATGCCCCCTAATCTTCATCACACTCACCGAACTACTCGCGGTAATTAGGTGGATGGGATGAATATGGAAGAGACATTGTTGATGCGAGGAGACCATTTAGGGATGATGGTTGATTTATAGCTATGTTTGAAGCAGGAAATGAAAGCTGGTCGACAAGTTGCACCAGTCTGCCTTCATGTGGAAAACACATCACTCGAAAGAATGTGGAAACAATGGCTTCCATGCTATATATATAATCACGTCTAAGGAGTAGATTGTAATCTAGTGGACCTTGGACTACCATCACGTTCAAATAAACGGTTTTCTTTCTCAAAGTTAGCGGTAACTTTGGAAGGATCCTTAATGGTCGATTGGTTCCTTTGTTGAAGCCCGACAAATTTTGTTTTTCAGGCAAAAGCGATGGAGAACCAAGCGCTTTCCAAGCAGTTGAGGAAAGGATACTCACCGAAGCCCCTTCATCTATGATTGTGCCAGACACAATCATTTTGTAAATTTGTACTATGATTTGGAATGGTACATTAGATGGAAGGTGAGGTTTCGCTAGTTGATTCCAATCAAAGAAAATGACTAGACTGCTCAGAGGAGGTACCAAATAAATGTCTGGATAAGTTTCATGAACTAGGGGGGTCTCTTCCTATTGTGAAGGAATGGGCAGATTGTGCCCAAGTTCATTAGACTCTATATCGACAAAAAGAATTTGAACGGTGTCGTTCTCATCCTCTTTGGAAACTATATCATCTGAAGGTGGATTTTCTGAAGGCAAGACTAGGTCGACTACCATCTCGACTAGTTGACTTTGATCCGGTATGGACTTAGAAAGTTCGCTTTCAATGATAGGTGGTTCGATCAACAATTGAGTTATGTCAATCGGGTTTTCAACTAGCGAAGGACTTGGCAAGAGTTTCTTGTATCCAAGTGGAAGTTGTTGCGGTGAAGTAGGACGGTTATCCAAAATGCATTTGGCTTTATCCAGAAAAGGAAAATGGTGAAGAGTATGATCACCTTCACATAACCTACATGGAACTCTAACTTTTCCTTTTTGTCTATTGACTTCGTTCTCACTAGTTCATGGTGTGCTGTCAACCTGACTGTCAGGGGTTGATGACACCGAATGGTGCAACCGGGGAGACCATTTCCTCAAGATCTGCAGGATGCAAGGGCAATCTCGATGGTAATGTCTCTCCTTGCAAATTACGCATGGAGTTTTCGGTTTGGAATTTTTAGTGTGCGGATTTTCGTCGGATGATGTCTGGTTGTTCCCTTGTTTAGCTGGCTTCTTCTTCTTCCCCTTCCCTTTCTTTTTCTTCTCAGTTACTTGGTTTTTAGTGTCACTAGTTTCACCAAGCGAAGAGGAGGAAGGGGAAGGAGAAACAAATGAAGTAGAAGGCAAAGGGGTAACTTCAGTATCATCTAGTTGCTGATTAGATTGTTGAGGAATTGCGGTGTTTTGAACAATAGAGCTCGAGAAGAGCCATACCGGCAGGCCGATTGTGATTCCTGGAAGGGACAATGTAGCTATATATGGAGAACCAATATCTCCCCAAGAGGAGAAAGGACTAGGATTCCCTCCAAGGGGGATTCCTTGATTGGTAGACTCCATTATCTCAACCTTAGATCAACGTAGGAACAAGGATGCTATTTCGTTTAAAATAAAATTTAAGACGCTTTGACACAACTTGCTTTTTCAATTTTTAAGAGTCGAGAAAAAGCTAAAGGTGACTCTAGTCGCCTTCGATTTTTAATGAGCCTGAAGTGACAGGTGCTCATATGGAGCTTTTCTTTTAAGGAGTCGAAAAGGAACAAAAGTGACTGCTCTGGAAGTCTAGACAGAGGGTTTACCAAATCGATCGTAAAACTACAAAATACACCTTGGTGATAAATGATAGAGAAATTACCAAGGACTTATGTACGGCAGTCAATCTTCCCGAATGCTGTGTTCAGTGCATTACGATCGATAGGGCGGCAAACATGGCTTCCTAAGGATAAAGGATATCAGCCTATTGTGGTCTCCCAATATATACTCGACAATATGGGGAGCACAAGTCCATATTGGCACTTGTCGTATCAAAGAGGAGGAATCACCCAACCTTCGATGAAAATGATAGTTACCAGGTTTTACGATGCCGGAACACGTCTCTAGCCTAGACTTCTAGATGTGTTGCGTTAGATTCCAAAGCGTTTTTATGTTCATTGAGGTTTATTTTAGAGTTGATATTGCTTAGAAGTTTGTCTTTCAAGGTTCACCACGTGATGTAGATGTGAAATTCCTAAATATGCAATCTAAAATGATAAACAATCATTTATGTTCTTTTAGCAATGAAAATCCTAGCTACAAAGGAAAGAAGATAATGATTTTCTTTCAGCAGAGAGCATAGAGCACACACTAAATGCACTTTCCTAAATCAAATTGTGCAAGCAGTCAAAATGCAGATGCACATGCATGTATTTTTTCTCTGCTTTCTTAATGTGTGAATGAAAAAAAGAAAGCTAAGTACAGATCTGAACTATTTTCTTTCAAAGCGACAGTACTAACAATTTTTCTTTTCAAAATGAAAGGAAGACTAAGACGACACTTTTCGATTTCAAATTGAAAACTATTTTCGACACTTGAAATAATAATAATTTCAAAATCAAGTATAATGACAAAAGTACAATCAACTGTCTAGAAGAGGAAGACTTTACAACACTCTTCTTTTGATTTAGAACGACAATTACGACACTTGCATAAAAAATGACAGTTCGATTAGGCTACTTTCGACAAAGGAAGATTGTAAATGATTGAAAAATACACAAAAACATTTACAATTCCTAACTGATGGAGGCTAAAATAATGTCAAGGAAGATGGTTTCAGCATGAAGGTATTCATCATGAACAAAAAAACTACTGAATAAAGCTGAAAACAAGGAGGAAAAACCAAATGTCAGCGAAGAAAAACAGTTCACTCAATCATCGCACCTGCAACACAGGGAAACAGGAATGCATCTCACCTGCAACACACGGGAGGTGCAATGCATCCAGGTTGCACAGCTACAGACAGTGCGATGGACCAGCGAGCGAAACTGAGATTGGTTTTTTCTCAAAACTTGCAACTAAGTTCAGTGATTTAGGCTAAGTAATGATGGACAGTAAACACAACGAATAAGGGTAGGATATGATAAGGTTTTGAGCTACCACGAGGGCACTTAGGATGCTTTGTAAGTTAGATGTTTAGTTCATAAACCAACCCGGAGATTGACTTAAGTAGCACTCATCTACTTCGCAATTGCATAACAAAGGCGTTTCGAAGGCTAGTTGGCTAACTTCAGGCTCCGTCTATAGTTTATAAAGAAAACAATAAACAAAACAAAGAAAACTATTCATTCCCTAGTGGAGTCGCCATTTTGTTTCAGGGAAAACTAATGTCGATTCGAACTGCTAGTCTCACTAAGACGGGTAGCTATCTTAGAAACAAACAAGGAAAGCTTTTCAAGAGTTCCTTTAAGTGTGATAGATGGAATAGAAGAAAACAGGACCAACCTGGATCTTCCGCTTTGATCCTAGCTTGATTTCTCCTTTCCCTGATAGAATTTGCCACTCCTCTCCTACTTGCCCCACTTCAAAGAGTACCTGTAGAGTCAAAGTAACAACAAACTATCAAAGCATCTCTATCTAAAACATCATAAACAATGCGGAATTAGAAACACATTGACCATACAATTGCATTTATAAACAATAAGATTCACAAATACGAGATCATATGGAGGAAAACTCAAAGAACTTTATTAATAGTAATGTAAGAGAGGATTACAACCCAGCTGTCTGATCCAGCATCATCATCCAAGTTGTAAAAGCCCTCTTCACCTCATGAACAAGCAAATCACCCAACAATGCAATGTCTCTTCTCACCAACAAACCAACAACACTCCCTTAAAAAATACAAAATTCCAGCCTCAAGATCTCTCAGATGATGGATCCATTTATAGATGTCTTGCAAGGGTGTGAGTCAGCTCTGGGTTTCTGGATAGTGCCATTCCACTGATAGTTCTTGGTTCCACTTGGAGATTTCATGATCTCTTACTCATCCCTGGGCGAATTCAGAGAGGTAAGTGTCACAGGAGAAGTTTCTGGAAGATTCCATGATCATCCACCTTGCAAATTGTCCCTGCCATTTGTCTATTATCGCTCATCGCACCCCACAGAAGGCCATTTGAGTATGCATCACACCTAACCAGTTAGGCAGTCAGTATGCATCGTACCTTGCCCATGGAGTAGTCTGTATGGTCCAGTTTTGGCCAGTTCTGAGTAGTTTTTCAGGTGGAACTTCTGGGAAATGATGTAACCAGTCGACCATGATCCTTTAGGGTGTGAAACAACACTTTTAGGGACTTAAGGAGCCCTTAGTTTATGGACATATGAGTTTGGGGTTGCAGTATCCAAATATGTCTATAACAACTGGTTTTTCCTAACATTTGGATTTCTAATTTGGGGACCACCTTGGTTTTCCTTTGGAGAAGTTCTATCATCTATAGAAATTCTCTCCATCATTTTCTCCATTGTTCTTACTAAAGTATCCAACTTAACATCAGAGGAAGAAGAATATTGTTCGTCTTTTATAGTAACTATCCTTTTAGCTTTTAGTCTAACTCTCTTTGCTAACATATTGGCTTCAACACTAACTACATTTCTCTGCATTTCCTCAAGGGTTGCAAGGTTTCTTTTTACTAACTGATAAGACATATCAAGGTCAAAACCATCTGGTAATTTAATCAGGGCTAGCCCCAGAGGAGGTTGTATTTATGTGGAGATAGAGTTATAGACATTGTTAGATATGATAAAATTGTCATGCACTGATTCACGTGGGGCTCTTTTGATACTTTCATACTCTGC
This sequence comes from Pinus tabuliformis, assembly GCA_031772625.1. NCBI lineage: Eukaryota > Viridiplantae > Streptophyta > Pinopsida > Pinales > Pinaceae > Pinus > Pinus tabuliformis. Next base: position 1,502,607,662 of record CM062819.1, on the reverse strand, counting down.
TAAAATTTGTAGAGGGTTCTCTTTCACTTCCCATCTTCTGAGGAAGGTGTCATGATATTGTGTAAGGTTAGGGATATAGTTGGCCGGTAACCTTTTAAACCATTTTTTAACCTCACTGATGAGACTTTGAGCAAAAAATCTCATTTTCACATCAACATCATCTATCTCTTAAAGATCTAAGTATTTATTCATTTTATCAATATGTTATTGATTAGTTATGAGCCCGATGCTATCAAATTGAGGAATCCTACCCTGATAATCTTGAGCCATTGCATTGAGTTGTGAAGGTAGGACCAAGGGATCATATTGAGCTACCATGATTAGTGTTTGACATGTAGATGGGACTACAATCAGTGTGGGTATGGAGGGTATGAAAGTGGGTATAATTACACTTTGTTGTGTTGATCTAGAGGTGGTGGCAGTTGAAGATGAAATGGGTGTAGTGAAAATTGGGGTTATTATTATAGGTTTAGTTGAAATACAAGGAATTTCTATGGGAATAGAAATAACATGAAACTCTATAGGGGTACTATGAACAGCGAGAATTTCAAATGGAATAGAAAAACTAGGTGGAATTATTTGTGAGGTTGGAGAGGAAGCAACAGAAGAAAAACAAGAAGGTTTAGGTGATTTATGGAGGGATTTATGCACTACTTGATATAACTGGCTAACCAAAGCTTCAAGCTTATCAAATTGTTTGAGTTCATCATCAAGAGAATATGATTTATAGGGTATTAGCTAACTGTCATCAATCACAGTTTTAGGCACAAAGTTGTGAGATTTACTTCTAAAAAGACTATGCTAAAAATCTAGATCAAATTCTATATCTTCTAAAGTAACAAAATTATTAGGAAGGGAATTAACCCTAGGCAAAGGCCCTTCACTTGATTCACTCTCAGATACAAGTTTCTTCCTAATTATTTTTTCTGGTGGATCTAGATTAGCTCTAGTGTAAATTATTTTAGGAGCCAGATCTACTATTATGTATTCATATATAAGATATATACAACTCTTAAAGTGGAAAATACCTTAAATCAAGATTTATTTATGAGCTAAAAAAACCTAGAAATAGCTTGAAGTTCACAAACATAAATTTACGAGGGAAAAATTTAATTCAAATAAGGTTTGTTCGAAGTTCCCCAGTATGGTCGCCAGAATGTTAGAAATCCATAATTTCTTAAGGCTATAAAAGAAACCCAGAGGTAACCACAAAACCACTTTTAAGTTTAGAAGCTAGCCCTTCTAAACTTGGAGAAGGTTCTCTCTGTCAGATTTAACTTTGTTGTGGTTGAATTTTAGGCCAACTGTAAGGTTCAGAGCTTCGTTTTTTGAATTGTTTGGTTCAGGATGCAAGGTAAGGCCATTGGGCACTAGAGTAAAAGTCTTAGAGTGATCAAGGGCATGAATATCATACCCGAAATAACAGGGAAAGGTAGGCAGGCCATTGGATCTTCAAAGCTTGATGGAGTGATGGGGAGGAAAAAGGTTCAAAATAAATTAACCATAGAGAAATTAAGAATTCTTTATTTAATTTCAATTGGAAAACATGCATATTTCTTAAAATCCAAGGCAGAGTGCAATTAAACAATTTCAGCCCATAATTTTCTTTTGAACAATAGACGAAAGAAACATATGAAAAACAAAGATATTACATAATTACAAGTAGAATAATCATCACCAATTAAACCTGACACATGAATCCTAGAAAACTATTTGTATTAATGAAAAATGATCACTTTAGCTCGGTGAACAACTTTACATCAAACGGTAGTCCTTTCTTGCTGCAAATCCCATCATTTGTACTTCGATTTGGGAAGTAGTTATATAAAATTATCCTAATCTGGTTGCAAAAATAGAACAAAAATATAGATAACTTAAACAAGTGTGATGAGATGGCACTATCTTCAAGGCTTGTTGTTGATGACTATGCCTAAAATAGCGTTTCTCTATTACTGAAGGTAAAATAGTTTTTACTCTGAAATTTGACATAGCTGGTCCCATATGTCTTCATCTAGAATTGGCATTTTAACCAACTTTTTGTAAGTCTCATCTACCTCGATATATTTCTGGAAAGTTCGTTTGACCATAAATAAATGCTTGATTTTAGTCATGATATGCAGATCGAATTCCAAACCCTCCATGATATATTTTCCTGTGATTGAACCTTTGATAGTTGAAAGTTTTGATTTGTCCTCGGCTATTGAGTACAATTTATTTTGATAATCCGGTAGGGGCACTAACTTGTCTCCAATGCCCTTTAGTCCTACCAGTACTTCCAAATGTAATGCATTGAATTTCTTATGAAACTTCTGGATGCTGGTCTCCAAGTGCTAGCACTTGTTTTCGAATTGTACTAGTAAGTTCCTTTTAGTAAGGACTCTCCTAACTTCCAAGATAGTGTGTCATATCTGCAATTTCAAAATTTGCAGACTCGTCCATGGTTTTTGAATTCAAAATTTTATTTAAGGTGCTAGCTTCCCCTGGCCTCTACTCCAAGTTGATTCTAACACCTTCTATTAATTCCTTTGATATTTGTACTAACACCTCATATTCAAATATTATCTCAATTATAGGCCAAATTTATGTGATGGCCTCATTTATCTAACCCATATGCATTCTTAAGCCTGTGCTAGTGTTTGAACCATCACAGACTCATTTTGTATATGCTCAATCCTTTGGGTTAACATGTGAGATTTCTGTAGCTCTATTATTTCTTAATTATCTATCTTTAATTTATGATCCTGTAAACTTTTAATTTGGGTTTTTCGTTTCTCAATTTCCTTCCCTCTGATAGACAAGTCTTCCATAGCTTTAACCAACTCATTTGAGGAATTTGCGGTTTGTTCTTCTGTTGTTTTCAATATAAATGCTCATTTTGTGGTTGCAACGGAAATATGCACTGCTATTAGAGGAAACATAGGTAGTGGTGATGACTGCTCCTTTTCCTTAAGTATTCCTTCCCTATCCACTTCCATATCGTTAATATAGCTACTTTTTTCAATTATTATCTTGAACATCTTCTCTTTTTCTTTCTCAAGCTACCCAACTTCCATAGCTTGGGGATCCTTGGTGGAGGGAAGTTTGAGTTGTCTCCTCAATGCTTCTATGTCTTCATTTTTCCTCACAAATTATTTTGCTCCTTTTACATATTTGGTATCGTACCCGAGTTTAATTACCAGGTCCTGCAATGACTTGATCCTGGTGTCCTTAGCCAAAGATGAGATCTTTTCAAATTTTAATTGTGACTGTATGTTGTTGATTGATGCTTGAAACTTGGAAGTTGTCATGGTAGTGTTGGACAAAGTAGAGTACAACATTTAACCAATTTGTTTATGCAGGTCTATTTGGTAAATGGGGTGAATCTTCTCAACATCAGAGGAGAAAATAGATTTCTTATAATTAGCTGGAGTCTATAGAAATGTAACCTATGCTTGAAGGAATAGAGTTTTCATTTTCCATTTTTCTGTATAAAAGCTTGAAAGAAGCCTGTGTTGTGAAGAGGTTGTTTGTTTCTGAAATTGGGTATGTGGTAGCTTTAAGCATCTCATTCTTCTTCTTAAATTCTCTATATTTTGCAAAAATATTTGGTTCATCCTGGTCTTGAGCCAATCTTTTTGTTTGAGTTGTATCTGGGGGATCTTGGGAAGTTGAGGAAGCTGGGGACCCTGTGAAGATATCTTCTCCTCTTGTAGAAACATGAGGGTCTGTTAGGACTATGGTGGCATGCTCCTCATCCTCCTTCTGAAAATCTGATTTAGTATTAGTCTTCTGCTTTTTCTTGTCTATCATACATTCCTTGAATCCAATCTCTATCACTAGAGGGGAATCATCCTCCCTTGGCCTCTTGTATATTTTCTCTTGAGGTACTAGAATCTGTGAGGCAATCATGGATATCACCTATTCTTCTCCCTCCTGTAGTGTATTATCCTCCCACTGACTTTGATTCATGAACTTCTCTATCTCTCGTCTAAGAGTGTGAGTGTAGGGAGTGGTTTTCTGCTCCACTCTTAGTTTTGAAATGATGCCAAAAGGATCATATAACCAGCTGAAACTGGAATTGAAGTTTATATTCTTAAGGAGAAAATCTGCCTCCTTACCTGCTACTCTGATGTTACAAATAAATGGTCTAACCTATGCCTTCATTTTAAACTGAGACTTCTTTTTCGCTACAACAAAATGAAGATCATTCATATGAATCATCTTCCTTATGTATTCCAATGAGAAGGTCCTCATAGGAACAAATTTTGGTACCCTGTATGGCGAAACCTCACACCCATAAACTCTAATTTCGATATAATTTTCGTATAAGTATCAATCTCATGTCTTAGTCTGCTCAATTAGATGCATAATTCTTTGTATCTCTAGTCATATTCTAGGCTCTATATTATGGTTTAATAAACATTATCCTATGTGTAAAAATTGATAAACATAATCAAAGAAGGTGTACTCAGTAGAAATTTTCCTCACCAAGGATGACCAATGTACTACTGACTGTGGATTACCCTTCTCATCTAATTTCTACAAAGGGAAGGAATATATATCTGCCTGATGATAAAGAAATAAATAAACCAACACTGGAGCATATTTAAAAGTCGCTTTAGCAAAAAACTTGAGGAACTAGTCATGAATTGCTTCTACAATGAAGTCACTATAATTGAAAATAGGGGGTTTCTCAATAGTTGCAAAAATTGATAAGAAGCCAAAAATGGCCTCATCAACCCACTGATAAGAGTGATAGCCAAGTATGCATGAAATAACTAAAATCACTTGTTTATTCATCTTAGGGAACATAGAGGATGAGTATGGGGAATTATTCTTGGGTAATTAGGCATCCTAAGGGAGAAAAATCTCAAAAAACTTGGCTCTCTATGGGAAGGTTAGGTTTTTGTAGAATTCCATAAGGGAATCTACTGAGAATGGGTGCAGAGAGTTGGAATTTGGCAATTAGAGCATTGGGAGATGGATTCAGCAGTGATGGTGAAGAGGATGTCACTATTTTGAGCCATGATCCCCCTCTCACTAGGGATATAACTAAATTGACACTAGGAGATGAATTCGAGGAAGTGAGGTGTTTGGGAGAATATTAATTGTGGTAGGAGAGAATCCAAGAGGATCATTTCCTCATTCTGGTCCAAGAAATTTTGTTTTAACCAGTTGTGAAGCTCGAACATGTCGAATTCACAACTAGTTTCGGAAATTTTGTAGTCTTGGTCTACGATTGGTTGGTGATCTAAGTCTATGGTAGGGGGAAACATAGTATTGTGATAATGTGCCTTGGATTTTCCTTTAGGTTCCATGATATAATAGAAAAAAACAGAGAATTTAGAATTCCCCGGGAAAAATTGTGAAAACTTGTATCTTGATGCAAATTATGGCTAGGCACTTGGTTGCATTGACTGGTCACAGAGATGCCATGGATCATTGGCTAGGGGTTCAGGCATACTCTGTATGGTTGAATGTGAACTGAAACTTCTAATTCTCTGTTATTCTGAAACGAAGAAAGCAGGCGATGTAAAAGGTTTATGGTGGGTTATATACGAAAAACAAGTTTATCATTGGTAATTTACCATTAAAATGGAGTGGGTCCATTGCGGTAGGAGTAGATAAGAATTTATTACTCGAAAGTCTGTTGATGTGCTGGTGGGAGGGCTAGAGGACAACATCATATTCGGGGAGAAGTAGTGAGGGGAGTTTGTTTTGGCAGAAAGGGAGTGGGGTCAGCAGGTGTGAGGTTGCAGACAGGCAGTGGAGGAATATGGAATGATGTAGGTGCTAGGTGGGTATGGGAGGTCTACTTGGAGGGATGTAAGTGGTGCCGTAGCGGAGGGGGTCAACGGTCAGCATGAGCGGGAGAGGGATGGCATTTTTCAGAGAGGGGGAGCGGCGGCTAGTGGTTTTATGCGGGAGGGTTTGAAATGCCCAGAAGCAACCATGTCATTGAAGGTTACCTCGTTTTCGAACCACCCCTCATGATTAGACATCAGAGGGGGTGGGGGGTCTGAATACGATCTCCCGTTTTTCATCCAGGTGGGGTGTATCATGGTTGTTAACAAAAGCACCCATTTTTTTGCATGGAAATGAAACATCTCGCCTCAAAAATTTTTATTTACAATTTGAAATTCCGTTTTGAATTAGCAAACTATTTTAATATTAAATCATAATCAACCACATTTAAACACTGTAGTTAATTACTTTCATTTTAACTAATCTAATTAAACCACGATTACACTGTGTGGTTGATTATTGATTAACCTAAACTAATTTTATTTAATATATCCTAATCATGCTTAAACAATGTGATTAAAATAACTAATCTACTTTTCTTACTTCACTGTGGCATTTTGACTAGCAGCACATTATTCAAAATTTCTAAGATATTACTGATGCATTTTGCATTTTTTAATTGCCATTTAGATTTGCTCACTTATTCTTTTCTCGGGTATTTTTATTCTTTTTTCTATTTTTTCATATTTTATTTTTTATTTTTTATTGTTTTCACATATATTTATTTTTCTTAATTTTGTATCCCATTTTTTTCTTTTTCTTTTAATTTTTCTTTTTCCATTTGGAAATAAATTGCAGAATGAAAAATTATTTACAACATCTCATATATAAAATTCAACAACAAATAGTCATCTCATCCTATAAAATATTGGACCCTAACACAATGCCCTATAAATTAATATTTTCTCTAAACGCATGGCTACAATACTTAATTTTTGTAATACTATCACTTCATGTAGACCAATATATTGCTTCATCTGGAATATCCATGTTATGGGATCGTTACCATCCAAATTCCTCATGTTATGGGAATTCTCTCATCTTTCACAAATCCATCAATACCCAAGAATGTGATCCTTTATTTGATGGATGTAATATTTAATTTTTGTAATACTATCACTTGATGTATACCAATATATTATTTCATGTGGAATACACATGTTATGGGATAATTACCAACCAAATTCCTCATATCAAGATTCAAATCATGCATTTTCTTTATGAGTATTGAATCCAAAATGAAGCGAACCTTGAGGTGATGAAAAATGTACCATTTGAGCTAGCCCCTCACCAGGTCCAAGATCCACTAAATAATTTTCATGAATCAATCAATACCCTAGAAATTGATCCTTTCTCTAAATGCATGGATGCAATACTTACTTTTGTAATACTATCACTTGATCTAGACCAAAATATTACTTCATTTGGAATATCCACATTTTTGGATCATTACCATCCAAATTCCTCATGTTATGGGAATTCCCTTATCTTTCACGAAACCATGAATACCCTAAAAATTGATCCTTTCTCGAGCACATGGGTGCAATATTTATTTTTTGTAATATTGTCACTTGATGTAGACCAATATATTCTTTCACTTAGAATATCCATGTTATGGGATCATTACCATCCCAATTCCTCATATCAATATTCAAATCATGCATTTTCTTCATGAGTAATAAATTCGTAATAAAGTGGACCTTGAGGTGATGAAAAATGTACCATTTCAGCTAGCCCCCTGTGAGGTCCGGGATCCACTATATAATTTTCTTATGTAAGTAGAAACTTGTATAATTTTTGGCATTCTATTTTTCTAGATGCACTTAGAAAACATTTGCGAAAAACGGCCATCATGAATTTGATAATGTATTTTACATGAGGCTGGACAAAGTTGGAAAAATATAGCTTGATGGAAAATTTTGTTGTAATTTTGATCCTTCCCACATATTCATATTAATATCATTTTTTTAATTATGTTTATAAATCAATAAAATTGACTCTGTAGAGATCTTTCTAGTTACTTCTGAAAATTTATTAAAAAAAAAAACAAAATATCTAAAATCTTTCAGCTATAATTTTAAAAATAATTGAGTTGTATTAAGTGACAACATTATATCAATTTATAAATTATAAAAAAAAAACACATATCGAATGGTGACGAATAATAACATAATGTAAAAATTAGATCGGATCTAATAACTTGTAAGAGTAATTGTTTTTTGGAAGGTGATTTGAACTTTAATGTTATAGTTAACAAAATAATTTATAAGATGGTGATCACTAAAAAAAATAAATAAATTAAAAAACATATATTTAAAAAATAAAAATATTTAATCAATTGTTAAAAAATTATTTCAAATAAAAAAGTAAAATAAAAAGAAAAAATAATGTAAAATTTAATTTATGATAAACATATGATTTCCAAATAGTTTGTATATTTATTAGACAATCAAATAAGGAAGAGCAAAATATTAAAATAAAATACAATAAAATTAAAAGTAAAACACCACCCTAACTAACAATTAATTAGAATTTTTCTATTAAATTTCTTTAAAAAATTAAGAGACTATGCCCAAAAAAAAATCTAAACACCATATACATATATATATAATCACATTAGATTTTTGTATACTCCTTCATTAATATTTTTTTCATACAAATATATTTCATCAGGTAAACCAAGAACATATAATCATACAACTAAAAATCTTCCCCTTCATTGTATAAATTCTGTTTAATGGGTGTATGTTTCCCTTGGTGGCTTGTTCCTTCTACAGGAACAAATGACTACTCAAGGGTTTTGATAAAGAAATCTTCCTTCGAAGAATCCAATATGCCACTCAGAGTTATTTCTCTTTTCATAGGCTTATGGGTTTGAATAGCAGTAAGGAGGAGCGAACAAAAAGCTCTTGAAAACTGACGAGTATTCACTTGGATAGTCTAGAGTTGATTGTAAGTAACCTCAAATTCTTGTCCTCGACTAGAGTGAGAGGTTTCCTCTTTCTTGGCAATATGAGTTGGAGTGGAAAAGGAAACATTAATGCCTTGTGCAAAATTCTACTTGTTTGGATGTGGTGAGTTATCATACATAAAAAGGTGGTAGCTTTCTAGCACAAGAATGTTGATGGTGCTTGATCTAGCCAACATACAAGGGGGTCTCCCCAATAACAATTCCCAATTAAACTTCACACCATTTGGTGTAGGAGCCCTTCTGAAAATAAATCTTGGCTACCATTTTTCTTAGAGATTTTCCTTGGCTACAATGTTTAGCATGACAGAGTAATGTACATGTATTGTTGAATGAACACGTGAGTGTGCCTTGTTGAATGTTCAGTTGCACAATGTATCAATGTTCTTTCACTAGAGGGGGAATAAAAGTTAGCCTTCAAGAGAAGAGTAATAGTACTAATATAATAAAGACACACAAGCATATATATATATATATGAATCATTGATCGACTAGAAAAACAGTTCACATAGAAGAAATGATTGTTAAAACATAGAAATCAACCTTCAACAAGACAAGCACCAAATCCACCAAAATAGTTCAATTTATTTAGTACATATGAAAACAACATATATCTCAAACATTCAAAGAATAGTCTTACAACATTTACGCCATAAGCATGAAAGTGTGTTGGCTCAGTGAGCTTCTAGTATTAAGAAAAATTTCCAAGATACATTAGTACAATGAACACCACTAGCTCCAATAGGGGAGTGTCAAAGCTACCACTTGCTCATCCAAAAGAACTGTCTTCCTTTTTAATACCTAGGGGGAGGAGAAAAGTTGAAAAGTCCTTTGCATGATCTATGAGGGTGTATATATAAAAAATCGGGTGGCTCCTAACCTCATGTATTACTCTTGGACTTCCACTTTACTTTAAATTACTCAGACATTGAAAATTACATAATCATATCCCCAAATGATATTGTAGATTATGAATTATTTAACACTTTTACATGACACCTTGACAAGATATGAAATGAGATTGATGACATGGACTGAATGATGATATGGAAATTTGAAGCCGTTCTTTTGATAGAAAATACAAGAGAGAGAAGAGAGGGATCACACACAACACAAATCTTCCTTGATATCTTTATTGATCATCACATGTACAAATATATAAGACACAAATTACTGACTTTGACACAACGAGATCACCATTACAACTCACACATTGGAAACAACGACTTCTAGACTCACTCCTCGTAACTCCTAATGACAACTACACATGACATGGAAGCACTACTTCCAACACCCTCCGTTAATGCTTACATGGATAATATTAAAAACACATATTGCAATAGCAAATAAATCTTTGTGTGAGTGGTCTTCATCAACACCCACATCCACTCTAGAATCTTGCAAACACAGCTCTTTGAACACCACATCTTCCTGTTAATCGAGCTCCATGTAAAACATAACCACCTCTTACCATTATTGATGAGCTTTGCAAAATCAACAATATTGAAACCTTGGCTCGTTGGGACTTCCGCAATAAGAGTTGTCAAGTAAGGAACCATCCTGTGGACCATCCACCATCTGTCATGTCGCTTCGGTGAACCACCAACCTTTTTTATAACCAAAATTACTAACATACAAGAATTCGAGTTTAAGAACCATCAACCCTTCTTATAATCAACATAAATGACTACCACAAACATACAAATAAACACACAAATAAACTCAAACAAGGCATCCATTTTCATAATAGACGTTTTAATTTAATGTTTTGGAGTCGTGCATAAATTTGAGCATGGAACGTTTAGCAAAACTGAAATTTTGGCCCACTAGCCGAAAGCGCTGGAAGCAATTGTTGTAACCACAAGAATGAAATTGAGAATCATACCCTACTCATTTGCTACTAACTTCCAAGCCTTGCCATACCAACAGACACTTAGAGGTTCCTTGAATGCTCAAATGACACACGACGGATCTTGTCATTGACATCGACTCAAGCAAAGATTTGGATTTTCTCTAGTATAGATCCATGCTGATCTATCCTTGAGGCAGTGCTTCTTTCCTTTACGCAGGTCCTCTATACCATATTTTCCAAGCTCTGCCACAAAGATTTTAGTGAGCTTGCAACAAGAAAAATGAGATCTGATGACGGGATCTCGTCCCCGCAGATGCAAGAAATGACTTCTTGTTGCCACGTCTTGAACCTTCAATAAGGCTCCTCGCTGTGATTGACTAGCCAATAAAATAAGCGCATTGAAATGTTGTTAGAACATCTAGGGTTGAAATCACAGTGCACTTCATAGTTCGTGCTTTGTGGCACGTGGGTACGTTACTCAACTTACAAGCTCGAGATTTCTATGAACACCGCGCGACTATTTGTGAACAATCATCCTCATAGCATTATAAGTTCCTAGACTGAAATGATCATGGATATCTTCGATACTCGGTCATAGAAGCGCTTATCCCAAATTCCTTTGCATCCGCCATCAAATCCCCTTCACGCATCCTCGCAGATCTCGGAGAGCATGGTTCGCTATCTTTGGGGCATCAAAATCCACACTTGGACTTAAGGCATACAATGTTGCAGCTCTAGAATTCAAAACAAGCTGATTCGACAATCATCTTCATTTAATTCTCTAAATGAGTCGTTGCCACCCCTCATATCAGTTTCTGATGCCAAATTATAGTTAGACCCAAAGCCTATGAAATTATGATCTTGGAAAGTACTAGGTACAAAACTTGTATCAATGAGCTCCTGCGCGCACAAGCACTGTGCACGATTTGGCAAGTTCTCTTCTCCCGATCTGTGGAATTTGGTGGGATTCTTTTGTGCCGGCCACGAAATTTGGGGAAGTATCTAGAATCAGGACTATGCCAAAACTGTCTGCTCAACCTGCAATTTATAGTTCTAGAGACAGAAATTTGTGAATGATTGGATCTGTGGAACTCCTTATGCAGATGTTTTCATGCCAAGAAATCAACTTGTCGGCATCTGTATTCATTTGACCGCAGACCGCGAATAATACTCTTGGACAACAATTTTACAGTTCCTTCTCACAATTTTGCTTGAACTCCAGAGTTACAAACAAATAATTATACACACACAAACACCAAAACCAAATATTAAACTAATCTATTTACATAGAATGAATAAATTTGAGGTTCTCTCACATTTTCCTGGCCCTCCGTTGAGGGAGTGAAGCGAGTACTGGCTCTGATACCATGATAGAAAATATAAGAGAGAGCAGAGAGCGATTACACACAACACAAATCTCCCTCGATATCTTTGTTGATCGTCATAGGTATAAATATATAAGACACAAATTACTAGTTTCTACACAACGAGATCACCATTACAACTCACACATTGGAAACAACTACTTCTAGATTGACTTCTTGTAACTCCTAATGATAGCTACACATGAGATGGAAGCATTACTTCTAACATATTTATGTTGCTATCATTTTTCCTTCTAGAAATATGGCACATGCTCTTCTTCTTCCTCCTCCATAAGGCTTGAAGGTAGGGAGTCTTCACTATGATCTTCAACTATTGTTTTAATCTAGTGTGACTTGATATTCCCATTCAATAACTAGCTTGCCTTTGCAACTACACAAGTGTCTTCTAGCATGGTATGATTCTTCTTATACTTCATCGTCATCATGTCATGAGAAGATATAATACTTGTAACTGGAAACAATTCATGACGACATAACATTACTCACAAAAGTCCTAGTCTAACATGCTTCATGAAAATCACTGACTCAGCTCAAACTAGTTGCTCGACTGGTAGACTGGTGTAGGGATTGTGTAATTCACAATTACAAAGGTTTGGATTAAGGAATGAGGCTTGAGACTACATAGTTCACAGTTCATAGAGGCGCAGGCAGGGTGACTATGCAGTTGAAGAGATCAAGGAGACAAGTTTGAGGCTTGAAGTTCCCCAGTGCACAATTCTGGAGGGAGTGAGGCCTAGGGATTACGCAGTTGCAAAGTTCCACGAGGAATGCTAAGAGATTTAGGATTGACACTATGTAGTGCACAAAAGAAGGTCGACCGGGAGGCTGAATTGCATAGTTGTGGAGCTCAAGGGGCTAGGGTTGAGGACTCATACTACATAATGCATATTTGTAAGAGGTCGGAACTGAGCATTTTGTAGTTCCAAGAGGTAAGGATTGAGCTTGATGGTTGAGACTACACAATGTATAGTTCTAGGGTGCTAAGTAATGCAATGCTGCTCGAGATAGAAAATTTGAGATTTTGGCTAAGTGTGGGATCAGTGGGGTCAATGTGCCAAGGAAAAAACTTGGATTTGATCACACATTGAGTATAATTGATGACACAACATTGATCACTCAATAACAAGAACAACATGATCCCCTCAACGCAATGACAATACAACAACTTCCTCCAAGTGTGACACTTAAGATACACTTTGCAACGACAATGACGACACTTGTTCAGAAATGCATGAAACTTTGGGAATGATTGTAATACATGTCTATCTTAGAAACATAATTCATTGGCACCAAAATAACACCTTGCAATGAACCATTAATCTACTTATATGATTCGTGATACTTTCCATGGCAAAAGACGACACTTCAGTTTTCTTCTAAAAGGGACTTGAACACTTAGAGAAGCCACATGGAATGACTCTTACTACTAATAATAACAACATGCAAGGTCAAAGTCGGCTCCGAAATTTAATTTAGATGTAGGAAAACATTTTGGTAGGTGTTGTAACAACGACAAAACAATCATAAACAAATATTTTAATATTCAGAGTTAAGTAATATTGACTTATATTTAAAAACACAATAATAATAAGAAAATCATTTTTATTTGAACATTGTGATCCATAAATAAAATATTTCAATTCTTATAATAAGTAAAATATTTCAATTTTAGATATCCATATATGTTATATGGTTAAACAAATCTACGTGTATATTATATAAAGAAATATAAAATAGAAATTCTATGGCTTAAAAATTTCTATTAGTTTAATTATGTTACAATTTGGTTGAGAACTCTAATAAATATTTGTTTGAATTGCAAGCTTAAGCTATGAAAACTACATAATACAAGTGTCCATGAGGATTTTCAAGGCCTGAATCTATTTATGTATTCAAAAACATTAGTTAAAGAATGAAAAATTAATATATATATATATATATATATATATATATATATATATATATATATATATATATCCGTGTTCACAATTGATTTATGAAGCGGAGAGAGAGCTCAAATATGTAGAGGTACAAACGTTTTTTCAAATTTTATACTCTAAAAGAAGCTTGCACTTAACAACTTTGATCACTCTCGGCTATTGATAAATCCATAGTTAAAACAGATCTGTAGTAGCTTAACCTTATAGAATTAATGTTAAACAATTTAATTAGCTTTGTAGCTTGACTACTCACTATTTTAACAATAAAAATTTCCAACTAAATAATAATACCTTATTTTTCTTCTAAATTGTTTTGTTTATAAAAGGAAAAAATTATATATGGAATATAATATATTATTAATCGTTTTATATAAATTTAATTTTCTAAACTTGTATCCATATATTTTGATTCAAAGGACATTTCTTATAAAGTTTAATATAATTATTTTTCCTACCTGCACATTTTCCAACTATTTAGAAGGATTCTTATTTAGAGCATGTCTATTTTTAACAAGTGATCAATTTATAGTTGGTAATATATTTATAAAATATCTATTCATATAATGCATATTTTTAATTGGTGGTCTATTTATAATGGGTGGATTTTTAGCAATTGAAGTCATGCATACATGAGTCACATGCTAGCACAGTTATTGATGTATGAGTTGTTTCTTGTTCATGGCTAACGCTATTGATGGCTAGATAGCTTCATTTATGACTAGTTAACTAACACTAAGGGGATGATTATTCCTAGTTTTACATGTGAATACTTGAACCGCGACCTATTGTGAAATTCATCTATCCTAGATGGTATAATAAATATGTACTAAAGTTATTCATTAGAACACAATTTTAATTTCTCTCATTAATTATTTCGCTTATATATCAAAATCACTAGATTGTCATTATAATTATTTTTTCCTTTGCCACTATATTCTTTTGTGCAAGTGAGCAATAATATTACATATATCATAATATATGGGTAAATTATAAGGAGAACCACATACATTTCATTACATGTGACAAAGGATTGAGACATAAATATTGAATGGATCTTCCTATATCGGTGATCCTCATACCATTCAATTATTTTGATTGAAAACCAAAATTTAACTTGTACTCGAAAGAAATAGATTTTAAAAGATTACTATGGGAAGTGGAATTGATCCTAACATTAGAGCTATGAAATAAAAGTATTTTAGTAGGATGGATGAAGTATATTTACTATTATCGGTGCTTATACATATCTTTGAACCTTCTTTTCCATGTAGAATATTCTTCCACACCTACATCAATTAGACCACTTTGAAGGATTTGTTTAGGAAACTAGATGAATTCCAAGGACACCAACTAGAGAGCAAGAGTATGACCACTTTGAATGATTTGTTTAGTAAACTAGATGAATTCCAAGGACACCAACTAGAGAGCAAAAGTATGACGTTAAGATTAAGATATTTTCACACACTAGGGGACAACTTCATAAAGTTCACATATTTTATACAACATCTCAATCCATGTGAAACATACATGGAAGAGACACAATCAATCCTCTCTATTATCTTGATGTTGGGTCCGGATTACTTTATGCTCATCTCTTAATTTGGTATTTCAAGCTTAACCATTGTAAAAACTTGCAAAATTCCAGTCATACAAGAGAATGATAACATTATAAATATATGTGCTCTTAGGAATTTCAAAACATATGCACTTGTGGTACCCAAAAGTAGCAAGACTACCACTAAAATAACTAGTAGGAGCTTGAGCAAGAAATAACCCTCGACTAGTCTTCTATCCACAAAGTAGGAAAACTAAAGGAAGAGATACCCAAATGCAACTCTTGCAACAACGAATATCATGCAGAAATTTCATGTATGAAAAAGGCTATTGATCTTATGTCACAATCTCTTCAACAAAATTATCTAGAAGATTTCATTCAGAATAAATCATGAAAAATGATGGAAATAGGCCACTATAAGATCGAAATAAAGGAGATGCATTTGTATCCATTTCATCCTCACCTAACAGATCGATTGTAGATTGAAAAGCCTCACATCATATGGCTACTTCACAAGATAGTTTCTCCTCCTTAAAATGTTGCACCGACCATCCGATTTTAGTGAGAGATGATACGGATATGAAAGTATGTAGACGAGTATAACTTGATAAGATAGAGTTTATATTCAAAATAAACATTTCCATAATATCTTCAATGTTCCAAATTTATCCATCAATATAATCTAAATATATCCATCACAACGACTTTAAACAAGCAAAAGTAGCATTGGAAGATTTGTTTTTGGTAGAGGACATAGTTGCATCATACCTAACATGATACACATTATGTTTTAAGAAGCGTTTTCTTCCCACTTAGTTTTCTTTGCTTTAAATTATCTTTACAATAATTTGTTTTGCATATTCTACAAATAGATATCTAAAATGATTACATATTATTAGGACCCATTTTATTGTACATATTACAATTGTGTTTTTGAGAGGGTATTAGGATACATGAACATTTTGTCCTTATTCAGAAATATTGCTATTTGTAACATATCTATTTTTGTCATAATGTTTATTTACACCATAGGTCTATTTATAACTGGCCTATTTCTCATAAATAGTATATTTATAGCAAGTTTATTTTTTATCACTTTACTAATGAAATCTAATCATACATGCATGAGTTGCATGGAAAATTACTCACTTATCAATAACTGACTCCATCTATGGATAACAACATTTATATTTAACCAACTCCACTTATAAATAATTAAATGAATAAAAAACAATTTACTTTTTGGTTTTACATTTACATGAAAACACATCCTAATGCCCAACTAGCCTTTCCCAAAAAAATATTATAAATATGTAACCAACTCCTTCATCGTAATCCAAGTCAAATTGAGGTAATCAATTTCTATTCTTTCTTTACGTTTCAAAGATTTAATTGTAACTGTTGTGATCTACCATATTCTATTTTTCTGTTTCAAAAGTGTAATTGTATTATTCTTTCTCTCTTTTTTTTTTATATTACAAAATTCGCTTCCCAAAGTGATCTACCTTATTAAAGTGATCAAACTTACTTAAAGTTAAAAAAATCTTATCCTTTAAACACCTTTTTAATCTTTATCTTTATTTTTTTGGGGTTAGTTAAAAAAGAACACACAAAAACAAAACTTACAAACTATTTGATAAAACATGCGTCTCAGGGAAAACTTAACAACATCTATGCTATTCTGTCTTGTATATGAATGAATATTAATATCTGAATGTTGTATTTTTTAATGAAGATTCGATATTACCGTGGATTCAGGTAGATGTTATACAGATGTATGTTCAAAACGAGAAAATAGTTGTTTTATTGTTTCTTCATGTCGTTCAAAGCCATAAGAGGACTACGATTCATCGCGTTTCCCATGAGTAATGCGACACAATCGAAGCAACAAATAATTAAAGCTGAGATTTTCATCAATTCAAAACTATGAAAGAAGTTCTTCTGCAACAGAATCTCAGATGCAATCACAGTGTTGACAATCTTGAGCTTTAGCTGGCAGTGACTTAAATAAAGACTACAAAATTCAGAGTTCTTAGCATGATCATATTTTTGCATCAGTTCGAGGATACTAGGCTCCGCAGAATTGGGTAGAGGAAGAACTATGATTAGTTTTCCATTATTCACATACAGTTATTCTAAAACTATGCAATAGCGAATCATTCTTAATTATGTCCACAGTGGTTCCCATAACTGCAGTGTATGAACTTCGTCAGAAGTAGGCTTCATACTGGTTCCATAACTGCAGTATATCACAGTGGTTCCCATAACTGCAGCGTTTCCTTATTTATGTTCATACCGGTGTCTTCATTCTCTTCAAGTGAAGGAATGTAAAAATTGGGCTCTGACACTTCATGATATCCATAGATGACAGTTAACAGATTCGCGTTTTGCTGAGTAATCGTGGCTACCTCTGCTTGTGCGGAAACCAATTGCGATTGCAGTTCCAATACTTTATTCTTGAGATCAGTAACTACTCCTGCGCACCCAAAGACAGGATCTCGAACTCTTTCCCTCGCCTCGTACACAATGCTACTTACAGCATCATCTCTTTTGTCGGCAGGAAGGTCCTGTAACACCGTAATTCATCACCACACCATTAAGCGAACAAACATAGCTTTTCCAAAATATGAGAGTTTTAAAGATCAGTACAATCGGATCAAAGACTAGCTTAATTATTACTTTTCAATCAGATCTTGATGGCGTAAAGATAATGTTAATATACAAGTATTTCATCTTCGAATTTCAGTCTTCTTTCTTGTTTACAGAAGAGGTTTATAGAATGTCCTAATGGATACGAACATGCAAAATAATTGTAGGAAAATTTAATGATGGACTTGAAAATTGAAGAGCACGGCAGCTTTTATTTTATATAAAATATATGCATTTTGGAAATTCCTTGCCTGTTACACTTGCATTGAGAAACAGAAATATTATTGTAGGTTAAATCATTTTAATAAGGCACTTCAAGGAAGATTCGTTATCTTTTTAATATTTAATTTAAAGTTAATTATTTTGCTACATTGTGTTTTTCCATACAATTAATTTAGATAAAATATTAATTAATTAATTTAGATGGTAAGTTTTATTTTGATTTATCAATGTTGAGATATTAAATTTCTTTTTGTTTTAAAAGAGGTTTGTATATCAAAAAATTTAATTTTCCTTTTTAAAAGAGGGTTGTATGTAAAAATATTCAATTTCTTCAGAGAATTAAGATATATCTATGCTAGTTTAATTTCCTCCATTAGTACTATAAATTTTTAATATCATAAACCATTTTTACTTGTATTATTTTTTTAAATCTATTTTATTTTATTTTATTTTGATTGAAATAAAGTGTTTAGGTTACATTATATTATATTGGCTAAAGAGCCTTTCTCCACTCAATCCATGTAAAACACAATTTTCATGTCTTGTAATTATTATTTTGATAATGTGTATGATGATATAGTGATGGGTTGTCATTGTCATATAAACCTAAAAGTTTTTTTTTGTGACTCAAGGTAACTGTATTATATTATGAAGATTTCAAAAATATCGTACATCAAGAGTTGAACTATAAACATCATTGTTGCCATACCATGCAAAATAACAGGCTTAAGAACTAACAAGAGGGTTGTTCTAAACAAGATTGAGTCTGTAAGGAAACCAAGACAACTAGTGTCTTTGGTTATTTCCGAAACAAAAGTAGCACAAGAAGAGAATTTGCCAGAATTACACATTATAGAGGAGGGTTGGGGGGAAACAGTGGTGGGGCTGCAAAGAACGCTACCCTCTCATACGTGTGGTAGTCAATATGCTCTACCCGAGTCTCCAATGCATGGATATGGTCATGTGTTCGTCGAAGCTACCATTGAAGGCCATCTAGAGAGTCTAGGAGTTCATTCTGCATGTGTTGGAGGTTGTTGATGTAGGCCACCAATTCATTCTGATCGTCGTAGCACTGCTCCCTCAGAGTTTCCATGCTCAGATGGAGAGTGTTCAGTTGAGCCGCTATGGAGTCCAAGGTAGTCGGGGCCTCTATGTGGCCCTAGGAGCGATTTGGGGATATGGTTGCCTCTGCATCAGAGTGGTGGCTCTCGGTTGACTCCGAGCCCGAGCTAGGTATGTCTTGTGGTGGACGATTCTCCATACGGTGACCGACTCATCCTCTACGGGAATGACCTCACTGTTGCGGCATGTAGCCGACTCCTCCTTCACCCATTACATGAACCTGGATGCCCTGAGCAACCCACCACACCAATTGAATATGAACCAAACATAGAAAAACATGGCTTACCTCCCCTGCATTGAAGTTCTAAGATTTCCTAGTGCAATTCTCGTGCACCTCCCCACTGTATGTCGACAAGATGGGTGGCACATTGCAGGTCATGAAGGTAGACTAGCCACTCCCAGGGAAGCGCCACGCCCCACGTTCTTCACCCAACTACCACTTGAGAGGAGAAATTCCTTTCCGGAAGAAGACCCAGAGTGAGGCAGGGGAAGCTAGAGCCCACCACCACTCACACTAGCTCCAAGATTGCAATTCTTGTCGTTGTAGTTTTCCCTTTGCTCTACCAGATCCCACGGCCAAAGAACTTGCCAGTTCTAGTCCCCCGCATACCCTTCAATCCCAAACCCATCTTACACCATCGCCACAAGCCTCCCCCTGAGTTAAGACGACAATACCTCACTACTCTGCCTCCCCCAACACTCCCTTCTCATCGCCCACCCACTGCAAATGACCACCCTGTTGCCTCATTCCTCCATTAAGTAACACTTGTGGGAGAGTCCGACTCCCAATAGCCATTAAGTCAGGTGTGATGCTACTGTAGGCCCAACTAGCTCCACACTCCAACCTGTAGCCACCTGTCTCCTTGATTGGACACCCATCAAGGTATATAAATCTAAAAGATTTAAAATAATTAAACAAATCTTATAAATTCAAATTTTGCAAAGAATACAAAACAACATAAATGTAAATTATTAATAAGATATTTTAATATAAATTACATATTTTCATATATTCTAATTAGTAAAAAAAAGTGAACGTCCACGGAGAACTCGATGCAAGCAAGCTAGGGTTTGATGACATGTAGTACACTCACAAACACTGGAGGTTCTGCATGAATACGTGAGGCATGTAGATGAGAGAGGTGATGCAAGCCCCTGAGGGGGGGGGTAAGAGATCACCTTTTAGTGTAGCATAGCTATCGGCGAATCGAGTGGGAAACCCTACCATCAGTCTAGTCCCCCTCAAGTTGTCGGCCCTAACAATGGTCCTCGCCTTGGAGTCTGATGGTAGGCAAGAAGTTGTGGACAATGTCTACCTTGTGCAACAGAGAAACCTTGTTTCGTAATCGCACTAAGAAAACTGGAAAAATATTGCAGTTACATGTAGGACCATGCAATGTTATACAAATTCATCAGAGTATGGCTCACAAAGAAGGATTTGATAAAATGGATGCAGCAGAAATGGTAGCCAAAAGGTCATATAGAACTCAAACGGGGAGCGAGAGGATTCTTTACGGTAATCTTCTCGAACTTGTAAGATAAGGATAGGGTTTTTTAAAATGGTCCATATTTTTACCATAATGTAGGGCTCTTCATGCGATACTTAGAGTAATGCTATAACCCAGACAAGGAGAAATTCCTCGCAGCCCTTGTTTGGATTCAGCTCTTCGGCATCCCAATGGATTTCTGGGATCTAGAAATACTCGAAGGCATTGGTAACTCAATAAGAAGATTTGTGAAAATAACAGAATCAACACGCAGGGGAAGATACACCTCCTATGCCTGAATCTATGTTTATATGCATATCTTAGAGCCCATACCTGACATAGTGGAACTAGAGTACCAGGAAGATATTTGTTAACAGACCCTGGATTATGAGCACATTCCATTTTGCTTTAATCGGTACCATGAGTATGGATGCCTCTACAAAGCATGCCCATTGAAATAGGATGGACTGGAAGATCTAAAGGACGATCAGGAAAATAACCCCCCACAAGAAACAAATGAGGGGTTCAAAGAGGTCATGCACAAAACGAAGAAGACAAGGACGCAACAGAACTTAGGATCTAACAACTAGAAGTAAAGGGAAAACAATAATAGATATGAGGTGTTACAAGAGGAAGGGGAAACCTTAAAAGAGACTAAACCAACAGAGAATCAGGACAGGGATAGGGGAAGCAATCTAACCAAATTCGCGACCACCTCAAAGAGGAAAGCCGAAAGAGATTTGACAGAGAAAGAAGAGTTGGAACCAATTGATCTCACTGCAATGGAAGTTGATGTTGCCAAGGAAGAGTTGAACACGAAGGAAGTGGTTCTAAAAATACTCTTGAATTAATTGAGGCACTTAGATGAAAGATTCATCACGGAGGACCAAAATAAGTTGTATAAAGAAACATTCCAATAATACATGGCTAATCAAGGGCAGAGGCAAGGAGATCTAGTAGAACAACTAGGCATGCAACAAGATAGCTCACAGGAACAGAAAATTCAAATAAAAGGAGGGAAGACAAGGGGATGAAGAAAATTGCAAGAGTGTTATTAAACCAACTAATAAAAGACAGAAACGATAGATGAATGCCTTAGAAATCAGCCTCTTCAAGGGGGTGACCTCCTTTACATTACAGAAATGAACAATACTTGGATGATACAAATGACAAAACCTCCTTTCTATATATAGGAGTCTTAGGGGTCACAATATAATCAAAGTTGACATAAAAATAATAATATAAGGGCACAAAAATAACAATAGTGGGATTCTATGGGGCACAATGGGGACAATAGGGGAAAAACAAGAATAATAAGGGCTACAATGACAATAGTAATGGGGTCATCACTAGTATTATAGGGATCTAACATGCCCCTCTCCTTCAAAAAAGTGGTGTCCTCAATGCTTGAGTAGTTTTGTATGCTTCTGTATAAAATTCTCATCCTCCCATGTGGAATCATTAGCGGGTAAGTTCTTCCACTTGATGAGATACTCTCAAATTGGTCGATTTCGTAGCTGTCGAGTTCTTGTTACTGTGACTCCATCAGGTTCCAATAGGATTTTTCCTTCCTCGTCAAGTTCTGGCAATATTTTTTGAACTCGGAGGTTGTCACCAATAACCTTCTTTAAGCATGAAAGATGGAAAATTGGGTGCACTCGAGAAGGTGTAGGAAGCTCCAATTTGTATGCCATAGTACTAATCTTTTGCAACACCTTGTACGAACAATAATACTTTGGTGATAATTTATTATCCTTCTTAGCTTTCTTTAGGGACATTTGTTTATATGGTTGTAGCCATAGAAATACCCAGTCACCTACATCAAAACTTCTTTCGTTGTGATGTTGATCTGCCTATTGTATCATTTTATTCTGTGCCAAAGTTAGGTTATCCTTTAATAGATGGAGAACTTGTTGTTGATGCTTGATGTGATCTTTGACTGCTTGAACCTTAGAATTTTCCCTTAAATATGATGTGATGGAAGGTGGGTGATATCCATAAAGTGCCATAAATGGGGTCATTTTTGCTGCAGTATGGAAGGAAGTGTTATACCACCATTCAACCAAAGGCAACCATTTGACCCATTATGTATTTTTATCAGATACATAGTAACAAAGATATCCTTCCAAACATTTGTTTACTATTTTAGTTTTCCCATCAGATTGAGGATGATAAGATAAGCTATGATCTAATTGAGTACCAAGACAAGAAAATAATTATGTCCAAAAATGTCCAGTGAAAATGGGCTCGTTGTCACTTAAAATAATCTTTGGGTTTCCATGTAGCTTTTGAATTGTTTCCATAAATGCAATAGAAACTATATTGGCTTTAAATGAATGAGATAATGCACAAAAGTGTCCATACTTCATAAGTCTGTCAACTACCACCATGATGACACTCTTTCCTTCGGACTTGGGTAGACCTGTGATAAAATCCATTGAAACCTCCTCCCAACGTTGACTTGGAATAGATAAAGGTTGTAATAGACCTATGGTCTTAACCGTTTCAACTTTATTTTGTTAGTAAACCAAACATTCCTCCACAAAATTTTGGATATCACATTTCAGGCCATCCAAAAAATATTCCTTCTTAACCCTGTGGTAAGTCTTTAAAAATCCCGAGTACCATCCTAAGGGAGAGGCGTGCAATTCCATAAGAATCTTTTGTTTGAGTTGGGAATTCTAACATAGGTATAAGCGATCTTTGTACCATAATGAATCATTTTTCGCGCTAAATTTGTCAGACGTACTGGGATCTTGTTGTCACTTTTGAATGAGTGCCCACACTTCTTCATCATTCTTCCATTCATCCCTTGCTTCATTTATCCAATATGGTTGGATAATAGAAATGGCACAAAGCAATGCTATTGAATTTTCTAAGTCTATCCGTTAGAAAATTAATATGTATTCTACCCGTTTATTTCTTCTACTTGTTTAATTATAACAAGTTATTTAATACATTTAAATATCGAAATAAACACACTACACTCACAACATCCATAGATCATCAACTGAAAGAAAACAAGGACACAAGTGACATTGTTATTTTTGGACCAATGTCCCCGGAAAAAACCAATATGGGAAAACCGGTGCAGCTAATCAGAGGGTTATATTATTATGTAGTCTATCTGAGTACAAATAGGTTCCTAACCAGCTCACCTGATAGATAAAAATACATGGAAGCAATACCTCTATGTCCAGAACTAGTTATTCAAAAAACCTATCCCACGAAACCCTCTCCAGCACAACTAAAGCTCAGGGCTGGGCCTTCTGGACACTGCGTCAGCTTCCTGTTGACCTGCGTCAATCCCAGGACCCTCTGTGTCATCCCTCTGAGGCACTGCACCACCTCTGGGAGCCTCTTCATCACTCTGTATGCCCTCTGCGTGGATGACGCAGTCTCTCTGGGCTCTGCATTGCCTCTGGTGGGCTTTGTGTTGCCTGGACTAGATGCTGCTCTTGCTCTCTCTACTTCTATGCTGGTCTCTCAGTACTGTCTCTGGCTTTCTGCCTCATAGTCACTGCCACTCGCTACTAATCACTAATTCAACTTTGCTTAGCAACCTCGCTCTAGCAAAATGAATGACTGATCACTCTGGTGTGTTCTCCAACTAACCCTCAAGCCTCCTCTTATACTTTTCTCGTTGGTCCTTCAATGGCCGATATTAAATCTCTAATCAATGGCTAATATTAGATTTGGCTTGATCCATCTATTTTGGAACATTCTAACCCAATTTTATATTAATACCCATTAATATTTTATTTTTCCTAAGTTTAGACTCAGCAACTCCATTAAAAATATTAATTATTTTAATATCTACCAAATTGGTTAGAATCTACCCAAACCCTTTCTAGGTCTTCGATATCTCATGTGCTTTAGCCTCTCCTCCATTTTTCATGGCTACATCACATCCGATGCTACCGAAAATCAACAAATTCTTTGACATCCTCATGCTTTCTTATGAGTGCATCTGGGATCCCCCAAGGATAATTTCGGGGCTAAAAGACCATGTTTTGAGTCGAAGTTTGTAACAAAATAGTAAATTCTATGCATTTTATTGTCGCGGAGGTGAAGGTGTCATGAGTCATAAAGGGTTGTCCACGCTTATTTTTGTAAAGTAAAGTCGGCAGTGAAAGATCTACCCATGGTCCACGGGCCATGGGATTGTATAAGAAGAGCTAAGCTCTAAGTAGTTTAGTAGTAGTGGGTTAAGTAGGGTAGTCATAGCTCTGAAGTAAGAATTCTATGTTTCGGGTCATAGTGTGGGTAGAGGCTTTGCAGCTGAGTGCACAGAGGCCTAGGGTGGAAGTTTGCAGTTGAGTTCACAGACCCCTACAGTTGTGTGCACAGGGTGGATACAGTCTATAATCGCTTGGAAGATATCAATAAAGAGAATTATTTTGCAAATTCTGTTTCTTTATTCCTGTTAATGCATCTTGACATGTTATGTATGAATTTCATTTATAATGCTTATATGATACGCGAATGTATGTAATTTCATTGGTTAAGAGAACGCAAGTAAGAACATCTGTTTACGCGGTGTTAACTATACTTGTTTAATAATATAAGTAATATTCTTAAGATAACTTGATAATTTGTGCAATACGCCACCTTAGCAGCGTGAAAGTATCTGAATCGAAGGTTAGGGCTGCGCGAAGGCTAGTCATGCCCTTTCACAGAGGTATCGAAGGGAGGAATAAGGTGTTTTGAAGATAGAGCCCTAGAACTTAATGACATGTGTGAAAGTAGGAATAAAAGGAATAAACTGACATCACGACCATCTGAGGGTGCGTAAACTTGGTTCCAGCATCCCACCATACTACTTTGGGTGAGACTTCAGTCCGCGCTCTGCGGGCTGATGCCCAAAGGGCCAGTAGTGTAGGGATTTGTTTGGCTAACTAACGCTGAACCTGGGTGAGGCCCCCTAAGCCAACAAATGGTTCCATTGCCCAGACCGGAATATGCATAAGAGATGTGTGATGTCGTATCACTCGAATCCAACTAAGAAAGTGATTGGAGACTGGTTTGATAGGAAGATCCATGAATTTGCGGTGTAGGAGAACAGAAGTCCATGACTAACAAAGGAATAGTGGCTGGATAGGTACCTATATACATAAATACACGAGATCTTTTTATGTTCCTTTCCAGTTGAGCTATACGAGTGGATCGCGAAGCTAGAAAATAGCCAAGGAAGGTGGAAACTTGAGGGTCCTATTGTTTGGACCCTAGAGCTAGTACAAAAATTGGAAGCATCAGAGGATATGATTGCCCTTGCTATCGATCATTGGCTCAATGGTGTCATAGGAGGATTTGTAACTGAATTTGCAGTCGATACCTCAGTCAGCTATAGTGAGGCAGAGCAACGCTTTTTCAAAGGACCGCGATGTAAGTACTTGAAATATTTGAATACCTGGATTAAAATTTTATTGTGCGAAAAGCGGGTTATGCAGCTACCTTGATGTTTGGAGCTATGCGAAGTGGAAAAACTTACAGGAATGAAGGGAAAAGGTGTCCTGAATATAGTCCACTAATTTCACCTCCGCAAGGTGACAAAGAGGAGATAGAGCAAGCTTCTCCACAAAGTCCCATTCACTTAATAAGACAAGGATTCCCGCGACAACCACCTCCACCCACACCACCGTCACCTACGACTTCACCCGTACCACCTCCACCTCCACCGCAGATCAGTATGGAAAATTCAGTGAAGCTGCCTTTGTTCAAAGGCTTGGGAAATGAGGACCTAGACCAGTTTTGGTTCGTGGTGAAAGCTGTACGGGAAGTTTAGGGCGTTACAGATGATAACATGAAGAAGGCAACATTGGTTAGTGCATTGGAGGATTGTGCGCTAACCTAGTACATCAAGTACTCTAATGATAACCCGAATGCTGGAGTGACAGACATCCAGACAACACTGAATAAAGAATTCAGTAGGCCTAATTCTGAGGCATAATCTATTGTGGTATTCAAAGAAATCGTGATGCAACAAGGTGAGACACCTTGGGAACTAGATCAAAGGTTGAAGTGTAAAATCCGCGAAGCTAACATGAACCTAACAGACGGACAACATCGCGAATCGTTTGTGGCTTCGCTCCTACCACACCTAAGGGTTGCGTTATCACAACAGAAGATAATGATTGAGGAATAGGCCTTGGAGATTGCAATGAGATTGCATGAAACAACGATGCAAGATCCAAACCTGGGGGTCTAATAGGTCAATGTGTAGTTGAAAAATAATTTCGTTGAGATGCAAAGTTTGAAGCAGGATAGAATAGTTCGACCAGAGGTGCGCGAAGAGGTATGGTGCCTGAAATGCAAGGGTTATGGGCACAACAAAGACCATTGCTCCATTTTTTCAAACTACTTGGTAGGAGGAGGACCGATGCCCTTGAAGCTAGAAGCTCAGGCAAGACCAAGAGTGGGGCCTACATTGTGATGCGCTATATGTCAGGTAGCAGGAAAACATGCCACGGATAACTGCCATTTGTTGCAGAAGTTTGTACAGACACCGCAACAGCTTTTCTGCAACTTTTGTATGTCGATAGGGCATGATGAGCACAATTGCAGAAGCTATGAGTTGATGATGGATAGAACACCCACCTATAGGGTACATGTAGAAATGCGGGCCCCTGACTAGAGTGTGGGGATGGCACAGACAGGCTTTCAGGGGCGCAGACGAGGCCGAGGCGGAGGAGGACCTGGCAGAGGTAGGGGACAATTGATCTGATACAATTGCGGAGGACCATGACACTATGCTCATGATTGCACTAACCCAACACGTCCGTCGTGCAAGTATTGCACTCTGTTTGATCATGAAATGGAAGATTGTCCTATGCTGATAGCAAGGATATGTGACAAAGGGGCTCTACCACCTCCACCAACTCAGAACCTGCAGATGATGAGGTCTAAGCCACACGAAGAGGATCCACACCTGAATATAGTTCTTCAAAGTGGAATCACAATAGCAAAAGATAAGAGGAAATAGCCTGAGGACAGTATATGGGTTCGTAAGGTGCCGAAAAAGGAGATTAAGTTCGATTTCGAGCATGCACGTGAAACATTCATGGAGGCAAAGAAGATATTCACTGAGGCCTCCACCTCAGGAAGCAAGGATAAGACTGATCAGGAGATGGACCCTATTATGATTACAACCTTCCCGGACACCTACATGAAGTTAATGCACAATAGCAAGGTTGTGAAGGGGCTATAGAAGCTCATAAATAGATGCGTCGGAAACACCCCGGTTGAGCCACAGGTAGTACAAAAGCTTGGTAAGCATAAAACAAGGACAGGACGGGAGATGCGGTTGACCATGCACATAGGAGAGTATGAGCTAGATCAGGTTATCTTGGACCTAGGGTCAAATGTGAACGTCCTACCGAAGCAAACTTGGGAAAGGATGGGGAGACCCACACTGCAATGGTATGTGATTCAGCTAAGGATGGTGAATCAACAGAAGATCATCCCCATTGGGCGACTACAAGGGGTGATTGTAGATATTGAAGGTGTGAGTGCATTAGCTGACTTTGGAGTAAAAGAAATTGTGGATGATAGCAACCCCTACCCTACACTCCTGGGAATTGATTGGGCTACTGATATGAACAGGGTAATCAATTTAAAGAAGTGGAAGATGATATTTGAGAAGAAATCGGTCTATGTAATAGTACCCCTAGATCATGTTGAAGGATCACGGTATACTGAACTAGTCTGTGATTATGAGAGTGATGATGATCTGGACTGTATCTATAAGATAACAGTGCGAGACTAAGATTGGATGAATCCAATAGCGACGCGCATGTTGCCCTGACATTGCAACCATTTAAGAATTGGGCAATAGATTTTGTGGGACCCATTCAACCCTAAGGAAAGACAGGAGCGAGGTACATTATCACCGTGACGGAGTATTTGACTCTGTTATCACCTGGATTGAACCTCAGGCTGAAGCAAGGCAATGCCAGGGTAACCACAAACCATTCTTAGCCAAGTAGCTAGCCCTACTAGGACAGGAGAGTGATCTCTTCGTAAGGATCTCAGCCAAGATGACTGGATCAGGAAAAGGATATTAGGCTAGGTATAGTAGCATAAGGTTTCATTTGATTTTGAAATGGTTTTGCTGGATCAGGAGGAGCTGGATAGTTAGGGCTAGGGAATTAGGTCAAAATTGCAGGGTTTTCAATGGGGCAAGGTAGGCATGAGGTTTAGCACTCTAGGGCTTGATGGGTGAGGTGTTTTAAGACTGGTGAGAAGCTAGGAAGAGCATGTGATTACCATGGATACTTCCTAAACTGTAGAAAACATATAATGGTGAATATGTTGCCAAAGCAGAGTAGTGATGTTATGGATTCTGCCTATCAACTTGAAAAAATTAACTTAGAAGCTATGAAATGATTAATGAAGTACACAAAACATATTAACATATTATCACAAGAGAAGAAACTGAACTAAACTCCATACCACATGAATCCCAAAGAAAAAGCTGCAATTTTTATTAATCTCCTCCTAAACTGCTACAAAATGATGTACAATCAAGGCATAAGCATCTAGCTGAGTCCAACCCTTTACAATGAGAAAGAAGAAGAAGATATAGGAATTGTTTCAACCTCCTCCCATCCTCAGGGGTCTAATCCCTAAGATGAGGAGCTAATCTAACCAACATTGAACAAGAAACTGGAATATAGCCATCTTAACAACTTGCCTCCAAAAGTGAAAAACTGATTCATTTGAGCTCATATTGACTTTTAATCTAATGAATCTACCCTCTACTACTAATTATCCATCATATTTACTAGCCAAGTCATCATTTACAATAGTAAAACATCTTCCATGAGAGAAAATCCATGAACACTATCAAAACACAGAAAAATAGCCATCCTCTGCAAAATTTGCCCTATGCGCAGCGCCACTAGTCCAACACGCAGTGCCACTTTCAGGTAATTTGTGGAGGCCTTCCCGGCATCAAAATTGAGCTAATGATAGATCATTGTAAAGGTCTTCAAATATACTTCCCAAAACACCTAGAATTTCTTCATTTGAAGCTCATTTGGCCCCTCAAAAGTTGATTCTCCCAAGACTGCTTCTGTGTGTCCAAAAAGTGGTAGAAAGGTCATTTTTAGGGTGTTTTTTGACTTTTTGGTGGACTAGTTCTGCCCCCCAAACATAGAAAATCCATAGGGTGCATGTAATTTTCACTCCGAAACCAAAAATGCAAGCCATTTGTCCATTGGATGCCCCTAGGAAAAACGCAGTGTCGGTGGCACTGTGTGTTAAGCCAGATTTTCTGTGTGTGCAATTTCCAAAATTTGCAAAAAACAAAATCTCCTCCAAACATGACCAAAATTGGTGAGCAGCACCATCATCAAGCATCTTGATGAGCCAAGGAAGCTTCAGCAAGCAACCTAATCCTATCCTCCTCTGTTTTTCCCTTTAGAGCCCGCCTTAGCCTAGCTTTCATCTTTCTGACCCTCATGTTCCAAATTTTGTTTCGGGTCCTGTAGTGCTAGGCCATGTGCCTGATCATCTAGTTGTCCCTATTGGCCTTCTGCAATAGCTTCTCTATGTGTAAATTGAATCTCTTAAGTCAAATATCTCTATCATCCTCAATTTCCTTCTCAATAGGAGTCAAAGTGACCAGTGCCTCCTTGTCACCTTGTCGTTTTATCTTGAGAAGTTCCAGCTCCATGAGGACCTGCTTGTCACTCAACTTCTTGTTCTCTTGTTCCAAATATGTGATGACATACTTGGCTCTCTCCAAATTGTCCATCAATTCTTGGACTTGAGTGTCCTTTTCCTGTATGATGATGTCCTTTATTGTTTCTTCATCCTGAGCCTCTAAGTCAATTGTTTCCATGCCATGATGAGTATAATGTTGCTCTACATCATCATGCTCTGTCAAGTCAAAGTCTCTTTCCTCCTCATCATCAAGATCTTCCTCCTGCATCTTTCCCTTCCCTTTATGCAGCTGTTACACCTGTTCCTACTGTGTTGATGAAGAAGGCAAAGCCCCTTCCACATCCTATGGAGCAAGCATTTTCCTATGAGTTGATGAAGAAGGCAAGGTCCCTTCCACTTCCTATGGAGAAAACACCTGCCTATCAGTTGCAAACAATCTCCTTGTGCCCCTATGATATGTCATGTAGGTCTTGGGCACCTCAGTAGCTCTAGTGTCTTTGGCCTTCTCATCCATCTTCACCTGAGCACTGTTAGAAGGCCCCGCTAATTCTTGAGACACTGGTGGAGGAATTTGAGGACCCCTAAAGATGTCATGAGCAATGCTAAGGTGATGAAGCACAATCATCTTGATCAGGGAATAATGATAAAGGCAACTCATTTGCTGAGGGTATGGCTTTTTCTGTATAAAGTGGGCCATCTTCTTAATATTCCTGAACAAGAAATAAGGGAGCTTTAACATCCTCACCTTGGTAAAATGCATGAGAACCCTGATGAGATAGGTGTACAGTCTGGAAAATCTGCCCTCACAAGTGAAATATTTCATGATGATTTTCATCATGGGGACATACTTGTCTTCAAGAAATCTGAAAGGAAAAAGTCCTTTCACCTCATTTCTATATCGGGGTTTGATATAAGGCTCATAATAGTGTTCATCCAGGTCCTGTGCCTTGTACCACTTCTCCCACACATTCGGAATCCTAGCTGCATCCACAATAATGGAAGGTGAAACTGTAAATGTCACCCCAACAAGAGTCACCTTGTTGTCCTGAAGATTGGCTACAAAAAGCCTGGTGAGCTCAGGGTGGTGTTGAATTCTCTCTACCTGCTCACAGAACTCATAGCACCCTAGATGTCTGAAACAAGTGACAGCCAATTGAGAGGCCTGCAATTCTCTAAGGTTTGATGGCTCTTCCCTAATAATTCTGCCTCCCTTGTGTGGTTTTCTTTAATGTCGAGGTTTATCTGTCGAACTATCACTACCAATGTTTTCCTCCTCCTCATAGTCTCTTTCTTCTATCTCCATGTTTGCAAAGTTTGAGGCTGTGCAATCCTATAAAAGGGATGAAGGGAGTGAGTGAGAGTGATTTAGGAGTGAGGGAATGGGAGATGACCTTGTGAGGTAATTTGGTGGGCTAGAAAATGAAGGGGAGGGTATGAATCATGAAAATGGGGGAGAGGGGCTTAGGTCCCTTTTTTTTAAACATAACTTGTGGGATGAAGGATGAGGGGGTATAGAATGTTATGGAATGATATAGGGGAGAGTTTCAGGGCTTTAGTAATAGATGGTGGGAGAAATAGAGGGGATTAGGGTTTCTAGGGTGTAATTGAGGGAGAATCTAGGGTTTCACATTTGTCATGGTAAATTACCTTCAAACACTTCAATTGCAACTGAATGATGAGGTATAGTGAGGGAACGTACTTGTTTGAGAGATGAGAGGGTGCTCTTGGAAGTTTTATGAAGCTAAAGGCTTTTTTGGTCTTTGTTGCTCAACGTGTAGCACCTGCTACATGCGCGCAACGCCCTCCTGAACGTGCAATGTAGTTTTATTTTGTACTGTAAAAAATGCCCTACATGTAGTGCCTAGCTTGTATGCCCAACACCACCCTCTGAACATGTAGCATCATCTCCACTGCTTGAGACACGCAGCGTGAAACTCCAGAAGCGCAGTGCCACTTCTTCTTGGCCCAAAACTCAATCAACCTCTCCTCTTTTCTTCACTTTTTGACCCCTTCTTTGCCAAATGAGAATGATGAATTTGAAAATGAAATGTGACACCTTATATAGGAGTAGATTTTGATTTTTCACTAGAAAAACCCACTTTCTAATGTTTCTTGACCTTTTTCAAATCTCTATTTTTTAATGCCTTTTCTTTTTCGTTCCTTTTCAGGTGGACGATGCTCAATTTGAACTGATTTTTGGAGTGTTTCTTTGTCTTGTAGCAAGGAGAGATGAATTGGTGCAGTCGGGATCATTTATTACATAAAGTGACTTAAAATTACATAAGAAATACAAATTAACTCAAAATACTCCATTTTCACCTCAAAAACATGTTTTTTGAGGTGAAAAATACATTAGTTAAAAAGATAATTATATACTGACTATGACTTACTAGCCATCATTATTGATTTATTTATCATCCTCATACCCTTGCTGCCTTTTATTTATACCTTTAAATCATGCTCTTGACCTTGGAAATGAAACCCTAAGACCTAATGAAAACATACCTTGCTCCATTGAAAACCCTGCAATTTTGACGTAATTCCCTAGCCCTAACTGTCCAACTCCTCCTAATCCAGCAAAACCTTTTCAAAATCAAATCAAACCTTGTGCTATTATACCTAGCCTAATATCATTTTCCTGATCCAGTCATCTTCGCTGAGATCCTTACAGAGAGAGCCATCTCACGGCCTAGTAGGGCTAGCTACTTGGCTAAGCGTGGTTTGTGGTTACCCTGGCATTGCCCTCCTTCAGCCTGAGGTTCAGGATTGCAAAGACACGATTTCTATGAATTTCCTCTTTGAGAATGTACTTAATCGATTTGGCTGTCAAAGATTTTAATGAGTGATCATAGTACGCACTTTCTGAATGAGATGATCAGCGCGATGATGGAGGAATTTTAGGTATATCACCAGAAGAGCATGCCTTATCACCCGTAGGCTAATGGGATGGTGGAAGCATTCAATAAAGTGCTAGATAACGTGCTAACCAAGTTTTGCAATGCTCAACGAAGTGATTGGAACCTACGCATACCTGCAGTACTATGGGCTTATCGAACAACATGCAAGAAGTTTACTGGAAAAACCCCCTTTAGGCTTGTCTATGGTGTTGAAGCGGTAATGCCTATGGAATATATTGTGCCCAGTCTATGCATAGTGTTATTCACAGGTATGATGGACCGTGGAGCCCTGGAGGAAAGGCTCTCATAGCTAGATGAGCTTGAGGAAGAAAGATTTCTGGCTAGATTTCATCAACAGGTCCAAAAGCATTGTGAAAAAGCATGGCATGATTGATACATTAAGTTGTGCACCTTTAATGTAAATGACTTGGTTTTGTTATATGACAGTAAGTTTGATAAATTTCCAGCGAAATTCAGGATGCACTGGTTAGGGCCATATGTCATTAAGGAAATTAATGATGGTGGAGCAGTACAGCTGGTCAAATTGAATGGAGATCCCTTTCCTGGAAAGGTGAATGGCAGTCGGTTGAAGCCATACACCGGCTGTCTGACCATGTGACTAGATGAAGGTAGCATAGTCTTAGCACTCCAGGCAGCTAAAAGGAGGCGCGGGACTATAAACTACATTGCCCATGTTGGGGAGCTGTGCGATTGGAGGATTGTGTGAAGCAAGGAAGTGTCATAGGGTTCGCGGTAGCGCGAAGGGGGCTGTGCTACCCAGGGAGGAATCACATAGATCAGCTAGAAAGTGACTGTTAAAGTCACTGTTCATGATTTGACGGTAGAAATGCAGGCAAATGGAATGGGAAGCCGGCATTTAAGACTGAATTTATGGCTTAGATCCTTGAAAATCTGCCGCCAAACAGGCATTAAAGAACCGAAATTGGGGGGAATGGTCAGATTTGAATTCAAAATGCCCTATAAATTACAAGTAGCTATCCAGCAAAAAACACTTGGCATTTTGAAAATTGAGTTATTCAACTCTCAGGCACTCATGAACTAAGAATTCTTCGAGGCTTTGAAAGAAACTCCAGCATTTGCAAACATACCAGAGACGTGGTGAGCACTGTTGGAAAGCGTTATGTCAATGCCCACAAAAGCCATAGATACCGTAGTAGAGGAGTCCGTGCCAGAAGTTCAGATCAAGGTAGAAGTAGCTACTCGAGAGGTCACAAAAGTACTAGCCGAAGTCCCTAAATCACCGAGGACACCGAGACCAAAGCCGACCCCAACCAAGGAGATTGTGAAGGATAAAAAGGGCAAGTAGCCTACCATACCAATGCATGCATCACCAAGGAGAAACGCACCGAATCCCACCAAGCAAGAGAAGGGTAAGGCCATAAATTTGGAACCAGAGGAGGAAGACATTGAAGACATCCAGATTGATGATGAGGATGTGGGAGTCGAATCAGAGGAGGTTAAAGCCTAGGGTGTGGACCCTATACTCGATTTCCTGAGTATGTCCCTCCACGCAAGCCCAAGACCAAGGTGCCAAAAGATATCGATGAAAGCAAGACCCCCTTGCAAACCCCTCTGTTGCTGAATGATATTGTTTTCAATGGACTGTGCTTGGCGTGGGTGCTGCTGCTAAAACCTAAGGACTAGGACCTAGCTGATAACGAGAAGTTCCCACACCTAGAGACCGAGCAGCTGATGCACTGCATCATTGATACGAATACCATAATGACTGCATTGGAGGCACGGAGGTGGCTCAGAGGAGTAGACAAGGTAGGGTTGCTCAACCTGCTTTGGGTGCCGCATTACAACCGCATCCCGGTGATAGTATTGGTCATCAAGCAGCTGTTGTGCTTGGTGAATGATGGGTGTATGTGGTTGGAGGAGCCAATACCCATCATGGATAGATTGATTCATAGGATAATGCGATTTCCGTATACAAGAGAGAATTTAGCCTTGATATTTTGTGGAAAAGGTGGAGAGCAAGCCCCCGCGAAGTCTATGAAGGAAAAGTTTAAACTAGTGAAAAAGCCGTGTGGAGATGTTACATCGAGCATCTATGACCCTGCTATGAAGGTAACCCATAGATGTTGCTAGGGAAGGTGATAAGGAAGTGTCGTGCCAATGAGGTGTCGGTGCCTGTCGTCGTGCTAGTAGCCCAGTGCGCCGAAGGAGTCCAGTTCAACTGGTCAGACTACCTTCATGGTGAGTTCCTGGCCAACTGTCGCGAAGTGCAGGAGCTCATCAAGATGTTCCACTATGAGTGACTCTTGCTGTCAATTGTGCTAGTAGCGTGGGAGCTACGAGACGACTGTTAGTTCCCTTCGAACACCATAGACCTCCCAGAAGCAGTGAAGTACACTTCGCTATGGGTGACCAAGGACGCACAGTGAGTCAAGGACAGCAAGATCTTCTGGATCTTTATGGACATGAACATCCACATGGCCATCAATCGCAAACCAAGATTTTCGGCTACGATGTACGCCAACCTACAGGGCTACGTAGAATTTAAAGCAGACTTCCATCATATATCAATTAGGGCGCGGAAGGACCCAGTGCAAAAATGGTACGACTTACCTTTTCTGGCACTGGATGACGCCATTCATGTAGTACTTGATCAATGGCCGACAAAATGGCGCTCTACAACAAACTTGGTGGTGGGATGAAGCAAGTTCGTCACGCAGAAAAAGAAGGAGGAGGCCAAGCTTAAGATGACACAGCTAGCCAAAAAGAGGAAAAAGGAGGCCGCTCATAAGGCCTAGGTGGAACGCGAGGCTGTGCAACAGACAACAAAGCAGACAGGTGGGACAGAGCAAGGCTCTGACAAAGGCACAAGGTCACCTTCACCTTAGACAGAGGAGGAGATAGATGAGCAGCACAACACAGACCCACAGGAGACGTCCGCATGCATCAAGCGCCCAAGGGAGCCTGAGAAGGAGGGTCCAGGAAGAAATCAAAGGCTACCAAGACATCACTAGACCCTATTACGCTAACAGAAGGCGACTTGCATGATATCGGTGACACGATGAGGGATGTCACCGTGGAGGCCCTACAACAATTTGAACAATAGCAGCAGATCATCTTGGGGGCTATCCATACATGGTTGTAAGAGCTGGAGACCCATGCGTTGTAGTCTCGCATGGTGTCTACCAGCCTGACTATCGGCACTTCAGAGGCTATCGAGATGTTGCGTGCAAAGGCCTCCACTGCCATCGTGCTGCCTGATGGAGCTCTAACCACAGAGAATGAGGATGACATGCCCACTATCAGTACCTTAATGGGATTAGGGTTGAATCTGGCAGCGCTCCCGCGTGATGCGCTCCACCTCTTGCAGCATGGAGTGATTGGAGAGCTGAGGGACCGTGAGCACTGCACCCTCCAGGTGATCAGTGAACAGCAGATCAACAACAATCAAATGGCACTACAGTGAGATTCTTCCATCGCCACTGAGACCAAGGTGACCAATCAGAGCAAGCACATTATGCAGGTCGTCGAGGAGGCATGCCGAATGGTCCCAGAATTGGCCATTCCTCAGTAAAAGCCAGTCAAAGGTGCCCATCTGCAAGATGGCCACAGTGGTGCGCGACACTCGTACTGAGATGGTGAAGGTTAAGTTGGAGTTGAACATGTAGATCACAGAGTTGCAGTTGAAGGACCATCCCTCAACTTCACTAGAAGTGAAGGAGAAGCGGGCAACTACTGTCACAGAAACAGTAGCAGCGGTGGATAGTGTAGTAGCAGACTGCACACAACTTTTTGACTAGTTGTTTGAGGTCCTAACAAGCTTGCAGGAGGACCCAAATGTCCAGCAACTAGAGATGGAAGCACGTGAGCTACAACATCACTGTGATGACGTTAAGGGCACAACGCGAACTATCATGCTGACACAAATACTAGCAAAGCTGCAGAAGGCCAGACAGTTGAAGGAACAGGTAGATGCAGTGCTGCACAAGGAGGAACTACTGAAGGTAAGACTGAAGCCGTAGTTGGATGAGGCTTACACAATGACATGATTTATTGAAGCCAAGCTTGCGACTCTGCAAGTGAAGCAACAAAAGATTTAGGCTGACAAATCAGGAGCAGTGACCAAGTAGATGGTTGAGGATGTGAAGCAAGCAATAGCTCAGTGCGCTACCATGGTTGCGGTCATACAGATCGAGCTATAAGGGCTTCGCGCAAATATCTTCGCACCTGCAGAGTGACTCGAGGGCAAGTCACGATGTTTGTGTTGGGGGCCTGTTGGGAACGGGATCCCCCAAGGACAGTTTTGGGGCTAAAAGCCCATGTTTTGAGTCGAATTTTTTAATAAAATAGTAAGGTCTCCACATTTTGTGGTCGCGGAGTGCGAAGGTGTCATGAGTCATAAAGGGTTGTCCACCCTTATTTTCGTAAATTGAAGTTGGTTGTAAAAGATCTACTCATGGTCTGTGGACCATGGGATTGTATAAGAAGAGATAAGCTCTAAGCACTTTTGTAGTAGTGGGTTGAGTAAGATAGTCATAGCTCTCAAGTAAGAAGTCTAAGTTTCAGGTCATAGCATAGGTAGAGGCTCTGCAGCTGAGTGTGTAGAGGCCTAGGGTGGAAGTCCGCAGCTAAGTGCGCGGATCCTTGCAGCTGTGTGCGTAGGGTAAATAGAGTCTATAATCCCTTGGAAGATATCAATAAAGAGAAGTATTCTACAAATTCTGTGTCTTTGTTCCTGCTAATGCATCTTGACATGTTATGTATCAATTTCATTTATAATTCTTATATGATGTGCGAATGTATGTAATTTCATTACTTAAGAGAACGCAAGTAAGAACATTTGTTTACACGGTGCTAACTATACTTGTTTAATAAGATAAGTAAGATACTTAAGATAACTTGAAAATCTATGCAATATGCTTCCTTAGAAGCGCAAAATTATCTGAATCGAAGGTTAGGGCTGCATGAATTCCAGCCATACCCTTTCGCGGAGGTATCGAAGGGATGAATAAGGGGTTTGCAAGACAAAGCCCTAGAACTTAACGACCTGCGTAAAAGCAGGAATAAAAGGAATAAACTGACATCACAACCATCTCAAGGTGTGGAAACTTGGTTCCAGTATCCCCCCATATTGCTTCGGGTGAGACTTCGGTCCGTGCTCCACGGGCTATTGCCGAAAAGGCTAGTAGTGTAGGGATTTCTTTGGCTAACTAACACTGAACCTAGGTTAGGTGCCCTCAAGCTAGCAAGATGATTTCAAAGTAATAACCCAATCTCTTTGTGACCCATTTTTGTTGCTCTTCTGAAGATAATCTTTGTTCTAAAAAGTATTTAAGACTATCATGATCTGATTTTACCTTGAAGTGTCTTCCCATTAGGTAGGGTTGCCATTTCTTAAGTACATGTAGTATTGCCAATGTTTCCTTCCAATAAATAGCTTTGTGTAAATACTTTCCTTTCATTGGACTACTTTTGAAAGAAATGGGTCTTTCTTTCGGCATAGCTAAGACCGATGCTTGGCACATTGCCTCTTTAAGATGTTCAAAGGCCTTCGTTGCTTCTGGAGTCCATAAAAATGCATCTTTCTTCAATAATGTTGTTAGAGGTGTGGTTATTGTCGCATAATTCTTAACAAACTTGTGATAATACCCTGTCAACTTGAGAAATCCTCACAGATGCTTTATGGATATGGGGATTTTCCATTGCTTAATTGATTTAATTTTTCTAGGGTCTACCTTAACTCATTCTTGAGATCCAATATGACCTAGATATTCCACCTCTTGTACTCCAAAGAAACATTTGGAGATTTTTTCATATAATTGTTTCTCATGGAATAGTTTGAGCACCGTGTCAACTTGTTGAACATGATCCTTCCAAGACTTGCTATAGATTAGTATATCATCAAAAAATACTAACACAAATTTTCTAAGGAAGGGTTTGAAAATGGAATTCATCAAACCATGAAATGTATAAGGTGCATTGGTAAGGCCAAAAGGCATGAACAAAAATTCGTAATGACCCTCATGAGTTCTAAATGTTGTTTTCGGAATGTCTTCACCCTTCATTCTGATTTGATGATATCCTAAAAGAAGATCCAACTTGGTGAAGTAAATTGATCCATGCAATTCATCCAATAGTTCATCAATGAGAGGAATGGGTAATTTATCTTTAACAGTGATCTTGTTGAGCTCCCAATAATCCAGACACACACCATGATCCATACTTCTTTTGCACCAATACTACTAGAGGAGAAAAAGAACTTTGACTAGGTTGAATTATACTAGGCTTTAGCATTTCTACAACCATACATTAAATTTGACTCTTTTGGGAATAGGTATATCTGTAATGCCTAATGTTTGGAGGAACACTTCCTGGAATCAAATGAATAGCATGATCATGATCACGAATAGGTGGGAGACATTTGGGAGTTTAAAATACCTTGGAATGATTGTCCAAGACTTTTTGGGGATATGGAGAAATAGATGATTTGGATGTGGGAACCTCTTGCGAACATAATTGTGCAATTACGCCCTATTTTTCTTTCTTTAGAATATTTTTCATTCTGTTAGAGCTAATGATCCTTCCTAGTTTCCTTGTGATACCTCTTAATTCAACTTCCTTTCCTTCCGAAGAAAATTTCATGAAAAGTTCTTGAAAATTAAAAACCATTTTACCCAAGGATTCTAGCCATTGGACTCCTAGTACAACATCAACACGACCCATTGGAATGGAAAGCATTGGGATATTCAATACATATTCTCCCATGGATAGCATGATATTATGGCACTTTCTAGAGAAATTTATTGTCCTCCACTTGCAGCCATCACTTGACACTCTGGTGCTGGATATAGGAAGCAATTCAATTCCTTGGCTATCTTACAATGAATAAAATTATGGGTACTGCTCGAATCAATCAATGCTACTACCTTTTTCTTCTTTATATGCCCTTCTATTTTGATAGTTTGAGGAGTGGTAATTCCGATCAATGCATTACAAGGTATGGTCTGATTCATTTCTTCTTTCTCTAGGGTTTGTTCCTGGTGTATATCCTCTTCTTTTGACATTTCTTGTTCCTTTTCTTCCTCCTCTTCACATTCTATGTAAAGTAATTTCTTCTCAGCACACTTACGACCTTTAGTGTATTTTCTATCACAACTGTAACAAAGCCATTTTGCCATTTTTTCTTCCAATTGTTGGGGTCTCAACCTTGTAGGTTGTGGAAGGCTAGGGGAAACAACACTTCCATCCTCATAGTTGTGAGTGGTAGGCTTCCTTGTTGCCATAATTTTTCTTTCCATTTTTCTTGCGAACCTGAAAGCCTTCTCCAATGAGTTAGGTTCCCAAAGGCTAACCTCATGTTGAATGTTATCCTTTAAAGTCTGTATGAACACATCAATCCTATGCTCCTATGGAATATATTTTACCCTTATATTCAATTTTTGGATGTCCTCAATGTGCTCCATCATTGAACCTTTTTGTTTGAGGTTTATAAATTGGCTAAAAAAAGTGTTTCTTTTTGTATCCTCATAATGTGTTATCATTTCTTCTGTAAAAATTTCCCAAGTGACGATTTGTTTACGAGAGCAAAGCCATAGATACCATACAAACTGATTTGGTTCCAAATATAAATCTGAAATCTGTACCCTTTGTGTGTTTTGCACATTATGGAGACCAAAATATTGCTCCATCTGTAGTATCCATGTTACGATATCCTTGCCATCAAACTTCCTCATATTGATCTTTGGAACGTGGTGGGTCTTTGTTCTAACATTAGAGTCTATGAAATCATGATTAACATTTCTTTTGTTCTCATCATGAGTTTCCTCTACTACCTTTTTGCCATTAAGAAGCCTTTCTTATAGAAACTTTGTCAAACCTTCCTTCAAACCTTCCATGTCTTTCTTCAAATCTTCAATGTTGTCATTCTTCGAATCATGATTAACATTTCTTTTGTTCTCATTATGAGTTTCCTCTACTACCTTTTCGCCATTAGGAAGCCTTTCCTATAGCAACTTTGTCAAACCTTCCTTCCAACATTCCATGTATTTCTTTTAATATTCAATGTTTTCCTTCATACCATCCATCTTAGCTTCCATTCCATCCATCGTAACTTCCACGCCATTCATCTTAGCTTCCACACCTTTCCTTAAACCATCAATCTTAGCTTATGTTACCTTTTGTGAGAGTGAAATTTGTTGCACTTGGTCTCGTGATTTTGATATATCATGTTTCATTTCTTCCTCTTCTTCATGAGTCATGCTAGAGCTTTCAGGTTTCTTACTAGGTGTTT
The DNA here is from genome assembly GCA_031772625.1 of Pinus tabuliformis. Lineage (NCBI taxonomy): Eukaryota > Viridiplantae > Streptophyta > Pinopsida > Pinales > Pinaceae > Pinus > Pinus tabuliformis. The sequence goes on along the minus strand of CM062819.1, from coordinate 1,502,565,866 downwards.
CCCTTTGAACTTCAAACTCATTTTTCAATCCAAACTTATGAAAATTTTTAAAAAGACTATACACCTTTCTTTGTAGAAGCTTGATATTGAATCTGTTGTATCTTTGTAATTGCGGATATCCAAGGTCTGAAATTGCTTCCTACGGTAGCCCTATGAGTCCCCTTTTGAATGCAACCAGTCTGATAAAAATTGAATTCTCCAAGAAAGAGTTATGCCCAATCTCCCGAGATGATCTGATTATATAATTTTTCAGAAGAGCAAACTTGTACAATGTGCGACGTGTCACTCATTCAACCTTCGGACCTAAAAAAGATACAGATAAAACTACAGTCCATCCTCTTTCTGTAACTTCTTACAAACTTTCAATATTATGCTCAGAGAGAAATTTATGATGGTTTTCCCAAGGTCACTTGTTTCAAATGTAATTCGGGAGTAGTGAGATAAGATCTGAAATTCAGACTTGAGGTTCAGAACGATTTCAGCTCAAATGGTTTTTTTTTCAGATTCTGAAACTTCGTAGAGAAAACGTTATAGCGAAAATTCCACGATGACCTATTTGGAGCAGCGAAACACTAGAATCCAAAGCTCTAATACCAAATGTTATGAAACCAGCTCACAAAATATAAAAAGATAGATCAACACCTTAGAAATCAGCCTCTTCGAGGGGGAAACCTCCTTTACATTACACAAATGAAAAGTTCTTGGATGATACAAATGACAAAACCTCCTTTCTATATATAGGAGTCGAAGAGGTCACAATATAACTAAAGCCGACATAACAATAATAATATAAGGGCACAAAAATAACAATAGTGGGCTTCTATGGGGAACAATGGGGACAATAGTGGCACAACCATAACAATAAGGGATACAATGAAAATAATAATGGGGGAATTAATAGTATTATAGGGACCTAACAAAGATTCAATAAAAATAATGGGAGAAATGATGGTCAATATGGGAAGGGTAATATTGCTCTCAGTGGTATTCCAACAACGCCACAAAGTTTCCCAATGATAGTTATCTCTTGGAATGTGAGGGACCTTTTACATTCGAGGCAAACATAGATACTTACAAGATAGATTTAAAAAGGAGAATCCATAGATTGTGCTTCTCTAGGAAACCAAGGTATCAGGAGAATATATAGAGGATATTCTTAGAAAAATTAAACCCAAATACGAAGCAGTAGAAATCGATACAAAAGGAAGTGCAGGAGGAATTTCAATACTGTGGAATTCTACGAAGGTAATGGTAGACTATTAATGGGAATGCCACACATTTTGACTAGTAGATTTCACAACATTGGAACCAGGGAATGGATTCTTATCTCAGTGGTATAAGAACCTCACACTCCAAGAGAGAAGGAAAGATTCCTTAAGAGTATAAGGAAACTGAGTCAAATGCATACATAAAAATTATGGTTGATAGGAGGGGATTTGAATCTGATAACTTAACTAGCAGAGAAAAAAGGAGGGATAAGGGGAGAATAACTTGAAATGGAACAGTTTAGGGACATGGAAGTGGATCTACAACTAGTCGACATTCCAACCATTAGTGGAACACATTCCTGGAATGATTGAAGGGGAGGAGCCCAACAAGTAGCATGAAGGTTCCATCATTTTTTGGCACCTGAAGACTTGATAAGAAGGGATGTTTACTACGAAACCTCGATTCTTCCTTGCATGGGCTCCGATCAATGGCCTATTCGGTTGGAGTTAGACCTGAAATAAGGGCAACAAAAATGGCCTTTTTTGGTTTAAATCCTATTTTGTGCATGATCCATCCTTCCTTGACAAAGTAAAGGATTGGTGGACCTTGAATACTAAATAGGGGAGAAATTTAACACAGACATTCCATCTATGCCTAAAAGAGATCAAGGGAAATATTAAGAAATGGAACAAAGAGGAATTTGGAAACATCCAACATGATTAGGAATAGCTCCAGGTACTGATGCAACAAGTCCAACAACAAATGGTAATAAACGACCGCCTGAGCTTGTTAGTGGAGGAAAATGGTAGGCTTTTGACTATGATTGAGGAAAGAAGGAAACAAGAAGAGATTTTAGGTAAGAAAAATTCGAAAGTTCAATGGCTTCGGGAGGGAGAAAGAAACACCCGCTTATTCCATAAAGCCATGATACAACATAGGTAATATAATCGAATATTCTCACTTGTAGACCCTTGAGGAAAGTGATTGGTACAAAATGAAGAGATGGAAAATTTGTTGGTGAACCACTTCCAAAATATCATGTTAGAAGCATTGCCTGACAGATCATAAGCTATTGACCGGATAACCAGGAATATACCTCAATTAGCCAGCAAGGACCAGAACCTAGCCCTCATGAGAGCTGTCACTTTGGAAGAGGTGGAGTAGGTGGTCAAAGGACTGGAAAAAAAACAAAGCATCGGGACTGGATGGATTTACCATTGAATTCTTTCAAGTAGCCTGGCCTATCTTAGGTAAAGACATAATGGGGGTAGTTGAAGAATCTAGAAGGACGAGAAAGGTACATCCAGCCCTAAACACTACTTTCATAACTTTAATTCCTAAATGTGATCACTCAACAGGGGTTCAGGTATATAGCCTTGTGTAATGTCATATATAAAATCCCCTCAACCATTATGGTAAATCATCTCAAACCGATCCTCTCAGCATTAATCTCCAAAGAGTAGATTGGATTTGTCAAAGGCCGCCAAATCTTGGATGGCATAATGGTAGACCAAGAAGCCATCCACTCCCTCAAGAGCCTCAAATATAAAGGTATGATGATTAAGTTGGACTTGTCTAAAGCCTACAACTACCTGAGTTGGACCTATCTTCTGAGTATCCTGAAAGCCTCTAGTTTTGATCCCCACTCGATACATTAGATTTCGTATTTTATATTGATACCTGTGTTCTCCATCCTTCTCGATGGAGCCCCCACCGAGATATTAAATGCCACCCAAGGGCTTAAAAAAGGTGACCTAATCTACCCTTTCTTTTTCATATTAGTAGCAGAAGGCCTAGGGCGATATGTCAGAGTGAAGGTCCAAGAAGGACAATTTAAAGGACTTCGAATGTGGGGGAATGACCTACCATTAACTCATAAAAAACATTTTGATGACATTATGATGTTTTGCCAAGCCACCCTCAAAGAAGAAAGATCTCTCCTGGCTATCCTTCAAGATTTCATGAATGCTTCAGGAACTCAGATCAATAAAGACAAGTTAGATATCTTTTTCTTTAACATAGTTGTTCAATCTCAAGCCTTCCTAGCTAGAATAATGGGCTTTCAAATAGGTACCCTTCCCTTGAAATATTTGGGTATCCCCATAAGTCTCAATCCCCTTCGAGTGTCAAACTGGAAGGCTCTCCTTGACTGAATTCAAGGTCATCTTCAAAATTGGACCTTTCGAGCCCTTAACATGGTAGGAAGAGTTATCCTCCTAACGGAGGTGCTGTAGTCAATCCCGATTTACTAGCTTTCAGGTCTAGGAGTGTCCAAAATAGTATGCAATGACATGAAAAATATCTTTAGAAAACTCCTATGGAAAGGGCCCCAAAAAGTCAAGAAATGGTCTCTCCTCTCTAGGAACTGGTTAACTGGTATCAGCCTTAGGGAACCCTATATTCTAAACCAAGTCATGGGAGAAAATCTTTGGTGGAGATGGATCCAAGGAGGAAATGACTCATGCAAATTAATTTGGGAAAGGAAATACAGAATGTTGATGACGACAGAAGGGAGACTAAGAACTCATGAGAATACAAGGGGATCGACCAAATGGAACTTGGCAGCAGAAAACAATGATTTGATAAAGGAACCATAGCTTTTGGGAGATCAGGGGGGGATAAGGTAAGGTTCTAGTAATATCTTTGGCAGCAGAGGGAAAAAATCTTCATTTGATAGGACCTAGTGAATATTCCTATTCACAAATCGACCAACAAACTAGATTGTGAATAAACTATGGGAAGTGGATGCTAGATCAACGTGGAGAGAGTGAAAAAGGATATTGTACTGGCCCATAGCACCAGTCACTCCCCAATGGTCAACATATGACAAAGAGGTCAATTCCGGAAGAATAACGATAGCTAAAGGAATGAACATCATCATATGGGGATATAGGATTAAAGGTGTGTTTACAATACAGGAGGGATATCACCTGAAAGAAGAACACTAGCAGCAGCAATGTTTCTGCATCTGGGGAAGAATATGGAAGGGACAGTTATGGATGAAAGTACTTTTTTTCCTCTGGGTGGTTCTCCATGGCCAAGCTCTCATATGGGACTAACTACAGAAACGAGGGGTTCAGGGACCTCTAGCTTATTGCATGTGTGAGGCCCAAATATAAATGATGGAGAACCTCTTGAACTCATGCACCTTTAGTAACCAAATATGGCATAATCATGAAATCCTCTTTGGCCATTCAGATCAAGACTCCTCAAGCACAAAGACAACAATGGAAAATTGGAGAAAGAAAATCTATAAGAGCCCCATCCTCAACTGAGCTTGGGACATCTCTATAGGATTTTTCCTTTGGGCGGTGTGGAAAGAAATAACCAGAGGGTATTCAAGGATGAAAAAAAGGCAGTAGTTGGATTATGTAATATTAGAAACCAAAACATTCGTGAAACCATTTCAGCAAATAAATTGTATCCAGAGGACTGAGAAGAAACACCCCAGGAAGGATGAATCCTAGCAATGCTCAATTTGACCTTGTAAATGCTAATGGAAAACTCTTGGAAACTAAAAACCCCCCAATCAATCCCTTTCACACTTCACATTCCCTCCTAAGTAATTCATAAAATTGAACTTTGACAGAGTAGTTAAAGGAAACACTAGAGCAGCCAGATTTGGAGGTATATTCAAAGATCACCATGGTCGAGCAATCTGGTTATCTGCAATTGACTGTGGAATCATTAGAAATGATGAGGTAGAATTCAATGCACTCAAACATGGGTTGGAAATTGCAAGAAGAGAAATATTTCAAAAATTGGTGGTTGAAGGAGATTCTACCTTGGTAATATATACCGTGAAAATGATTCAGTACGGTACTGACTCAGAAAAAATTAGCAAGTGCTGGAGAATGAAAGGTTAGTCCAGGAAATAAGATTTCTCATTAAATAGATAGCATACCTTATCCCGACACATGTACGATGTTCATGGAATGCTACAGCTAACTTCTTGGAAAATTAGGGTTGCGGTAATCTGAGAAATAAAATGGACATCCATGGGAATGAGACAAACTAGGTAGAAGGGATGAATTCTCTGAGAGATATTTTGGAAAAGGATAGGGAAGGAAGACAGGGCCCCAGATCGGGGTGTTATGGGAAAGGATATCCAACGATGGATCATGGACATGAGTGAGGGACAAGTGGTCAAGGCTAGTGGGCGGACCACACAAGGATCCCACATGCGCGCGATAGAAGGAACCGAGAGAGAAATGCAACATGTGTTGACTGCCTCAGGAAAACAAAAGGGATGGTCGGATGTTAAACAGGGAAGAAAGGTGATGAGGGATGACAAAACATGCATGCAAGGTTAGAGGTGGAATTTGGCAGTAGGATATGAGACTAGAAGCTATGGGGAGGACCTTGCCCGCGAGAGGAGGGATTTCCACCACCACTGGGAAGACGCCAACAATGCCTCGAAATGAATCTGGTATTTAATTAAGGCCTGCATTACTTTGGATATGGAGTCAATGTTGCAAGAATGGACATTCGTCTGGAAACAAATGGTGGCAGTTTCGAATGTTTCTTAAGAAATTTGGTTTGGTTCTCTGTTGTTGATGTCTAGTATTTTAATTTCTACATTATATGATACCCTGTTGAGGAACATGGAGATCCATGGAGGTTTAGGGGCGGCTCTTGGCTCTTGAGTCATGAAATTTTCTCCTGCTCTTGTTAATACCAAAGGTCTGGGACTAAGAAGGGGCCAAAGCTCCCCTGAGGGCCTGCGGTTGCTTGAAAATTCTCACAGATAGAAAGGAACAAGTGAGGGGTCTAGGATTCACAACTCTTGCATGTCTATCCAATCTGGCTTAGTCTAGTTCTTGGGTGACTTTAAGACCCACTAAGGTAGGAACAGGGTGTCGGGGCATGACAAAGTCAGCAAGTTTGAGCAACCTATCGTAGCTTTCCTTCCTAATAATCCTTTGGAGTAGAGGGAAAATAATTGGGAATTGGGGGACTCAAACCCTGGTGCTGCTAGTAATTATCCCATAGTGAGTTTAATCTAGTGGAACCAGAGACATGCTAGGGTAGAGGATTGAATGACTGACCAGGGTGAGTTCCTGGATATGTTCTTCACTATTCTCTCAACCAATTTATTTAAAGTTAGGTAGCAGGGTAGTCTCAATGCCCAAACGGGTAGGAGGGAGGAACCAAGTCCTTCAGACCTCTGCGGGCTTGTAATATGCATTGGAACTGGGTCAACCACTTTCATCCTTTTTCTTGAGCATCCCAAACCCTTCTTGTCCATCAACTTGGTTGTCATTGCACCTACGCTAGGAACCCAACAGGCCGTTTGTGCCAAGGGGGGGAATTAAGAGGAAGAGGGATGAAAACCACTTAGATCTAGGCATAGTAAGGTTTAAGGAAATAAGTGAAGGTACTAAGTGGAATTCAGGTCATATCCCTCAAGCCCGGACTCAATAATCTGTAATGGTGCTTCACATGGAATGGTGTGAGGCCAATATTGACATATTGTTTGGTTATAATGTTTGTGCTTATCTTACTATTATAGGTTTATTTGATTTTGCTCCCCTTCTGATTCCAACGCTCCTACTTCGTGATAAGGAAATAAATCATGAGTGGCAGTGGCTGGAAGAAACTCTGAGTGAAAGAAAAATGGTGAAGGCGAAACAGGGGTCGGGGAGAAAAGGGGGTCGACATGCTTGCAAACAAACAGACAAAAAATAGAAAACATCCATGGCCTCAATCAGTGAGACCCAGCGGAAGAGAGGCAGGAAAATTGGAGAGAAAATCATGCAGAACCTGAATGCATGCATACCATGGAGGAACTCCAGCATAGGTTAAGGCCATAATTTCAACGTGGCAGGCAGACCTAAAGGCCAAGGGAGTGATATAGCCACTTCTAATGGAGGAATGGGATCCCTTTATCATATATTTGGGACACACTCAAGGCCGATAAAACACTATTTAGATAGAGAGTCCAACTCTATTAGGTGATGAAGAATCTACTATCTAGGGCCATGACACAAAACAAGAATCTAGAGGAATGACAACAAACACAATAAGACAGACCAAGCTTAAAGGATATTTAAAGGGAGATTCAGGTTGTGCAAGTGCATCAATATCATCAGAATGTCCATTTTGGATGAATGGAGAAACAAATTCAAAGCCTGTTGCATAATGAAATGCCTGGGTCGAGTACTAAGGACCCGAGTCCCATTGAATCATCAGATGATTGAAAGTAGATTAGATAGGAAGTCATGCATCTTTTTACTATAATGATTTGGTCAGATAGCATTTACTTTGATAGTAGAATGATTAAACATATAGTAGATACAATAGCTTATTTAGCATTGATGGATATTCTTAAACTATTTAAATTTTGGATGGCATATGATCCTAATTGGTGGCCAATAGATGTGGTTTCCCTCGGGCAGGTTGAGGGCACCAGAGATATTTTTTGTTACTCGCCTATATATGATTAATAGAGAAAGAAAGTACTTCCAATATTTCACAAAAAAAAACATATTTTGATATTGGTTTTGCAATTATTTATTTAATAAAAATATTTTGATTTCAAATGTAATTCGAGAGTAGTGAGATAAGATCTGAAATTCAGACTTGAGGTTCAGAACGATTTCAGCTCAAATGGTTTTTTTTTTCAGATTCTGAAACTTTGTAGAGAAAAAGTTATAGCGAAAATTCCACGATGACCTGTTTGGAGCAGCGAAACCCTAGAATCCAAAGCTCTAATACCAAATGTTATGAACTAGCTCACAAAATATAAAAGATAGATCAATACCTTAGAAATCAGCCTCTTCGTGGGGGAAACCTCCTTTACATTACACAAATGAAAAGTTCTTGGATGATACAAATGACAAAACCTCCTTTCTATATATAAGAGTCGAAGGGGTCACAATATAACTAAAGCCGACATAACAATAATAATATAAGGGCACAAAAATAACAATAGTGGGCTTCTATGGGGAACAATGGGGACAATAGGGGCACAACCATAACAATAAGGGATACAATGAAAATAATAATGGGGGAATTAATAGTATTATAGGGACCTAACAAAGATTCAATAAAAATAATGGGAGAAATGATGGTCAATATGGGAAGGGTAATACTGCTCTCAGTGGTATTCCAACAACTCCACAAAGTTTCCCAATGATAGTTATCTCTTGGAATGTGAGGGACCTTTTACATTCGAGGCAAACATAGATACTTACAAGATAGATTGAAAAAGGAGAAGCCATAGATTGTGCTTCTCTAGGAAACCAAGGTATCAGGAGAATATATAGAGGATATTCTTAGAAAAATTAAACCCAAATACGAAGCAGTAGAAATCGATACAAAAGGAAGTGCAGGAGGAATTTCAATACTGTGGAATTCTATGGAGGTAATGGTAGACTATTAATGGGAATGCCACACATTTTGACTAGTAGATTTCACAACATTGGAACCAGGGAATGGATTCTTATCTCAGTGGTATAAGACCCTCACACTCCAAGAGAGAAGGAAAGATTCCTTAAGAGTATAAGGAAATTGAGTCAAATGCATACATAAAAATTATGGTTGATAGGAGGGGATTTGAATCTGATAACTTAACTAGCAGAGAAAAAAGGAGGGATAAGGAGAGAAGAACTTGAAATGGAATAGTTTAGGGACATGGAAGTGGATCTACAACTAGTCGACATTCCAACCATTAGTGGAACACATGCCTGGAATGATTGAAGGGGAGGAGCCCAACAAGTAGCATGAAGGTTCCATCATTTTTTGGCACCTGAAGACTTGATAAGAAGGGATGTTTACTACAAAGCCTCGATTCTTCCTTGCATGGGCTCCAATCAATGGCCTATTCGGTTGGAGTTAGACCTGAAATAAGGGCAACAAAAATGGCCTTTTTTGGTTTAAATCCTTTTTTGTGCATGATCCATCCTTCCTTGACAAAGTAAAGGATTGGTGGACCTTGAATACTAAATAGGGGAGAAATTTAACGCAGACATTCCATCTATGCCTAAAAGAGATCAAGGGAAATATTAAGAAATGGAACAAAGAGGAATTTGGAAACATCCAACATGATCAGAAATAGCTCCAGGTACTGATGCAACAAGTCCAACAACAAATGGTAATAAACGACCGCCTGAGCTTGTGAGTGGAGGAAAATGGTAGTCTTTTGACTATGACTAAGGAAAGAAGGAAACAAGAAGAGTTTTTAGGTAAGAAAAATTCGAAAGTTCAATGGCTTCGGGAGGGAGAAAGAAACATCCGCTTATTCCATAAAGCCATGATACAACATAGGTAATATAATCGAATATTCTCACTTGTAGACCCTTGAGGAAAGTGATTGGTACAAAATGAAGAGATGGAAAATATGTTGGTGAACCACTTCCAAAATATCATGTTAGAACCATTGCCTGACAGATCATAAGCTATTGACGGGATAACCAGGAATATACATCAATTAGCCAGCAAGGACCAGAACCTAGCCCTCATGAGAGCTGTCACTTTGGAAGAGGTGGAGTAGGTGGTCAAAGGACTGGAAAAAAAACAAAGCATCGGGACTGGATGGATTTACCATTGAATTCTTTCAAGTAGCCTGGCCTATCTTAGGTAAAGACATAATGGGGGTAGTTGAAGAATCTAGAAGGATGAGAAAGGTACATCCAGCCCTAAACACTACTTTCATAACTTTAATTCCTAAATGTGATCACTCAACAGGGGTTCAGGTATATAGCCTTGTGTAATGTCATATATAAAATTCGCTCAACCATTATGGTAAATCATCTCAAACCGATCCTCTCAACATTAATCTCCAAAGAGTAGATTGGATTTGTCAAATGCCGCCAAATCCTGGATGGCATAATGGTAGACCAAGAAGCCATCCACTCCCTCAACAGCCTCAAATATAAAGGTATGATGATTAAGTTGGACCTGTCTAAAGCCTACAACTACCTGAGTTGGACCTATCTTCTGAGTATCCTGAAAGCCTCTAGTTTTGATCCCCACTCGATACATTAGATTTCGTATTTTATATTGATACCTGTGTTCTCCATCCTTCTCAATGGAGCCCCCACCGAGATATTAAATGACACCCAAGGGCTTAAAAAGGTGACCTAATCTACCCTTTCTTTTTCATATTTGTAGCAGAAGGCCTAGGGCGATATGTCAGAGTGAAGGTCCAAGAAGAACAATTTAAAGGACTTCGAATGTCGGTGAATGGCCTAAGATTAACTCATAAAAACTTTGTTGATGACATTATGATGTTTTGTGAGGCCACCCTCAAAGAAGAAAGATCTCTCCTGGCTATCCTTCAAGATTTCATGAATGCTTCAGAAACTCAGATCAATAAAAACAAGTTAGATACCTTTTTCTTTAACATAGTTGTTTAATCTCAAGCCTTCCTAGCTGGAATAATGGGATTTCAAATAGGTACCCTTCCCTTGAAATATTTGGGTATCCCCATAAGTCTCAAGCCCCTTCGAGTGTCAAAGTGGAAGGCTCTCCTTGACTGAATTCAAGGTCATCTTCAAAATTGGACCTTTCATGCCCTTAACATGGTAGGAAGAGTTATCCTCCTAACGGAGGTGCTGTAGTCAATCCCAATTTACTAGCTTTCAGGTCTAGCAGTGTCCAAAATAGTATGCAATGACATGAAAAATATCTTTAGAAAATTCCTATGGAAAGGGCCCCAAAAAGTCAAGAAATGGTCTCTCCTCTCTAGGAACTGGTTAACTGGTATCAGCCTTAGGGAACCCTATATTCTAAACCAAGTCATGGGAGAAAATCTTTGGTGGAGATGGATCCAAGGAGGAAATGACTCATGCAAATTAATTTGGGAAAGGAAATACAGAATGTTGATGACGACAGAAGGGAGACTAAGAACTCAGGAGAATACAAGGGGATCGACCAAATGGCAGTTGGCAGCAGAAAACAATGAATTGATAAAGGAACCATAGCTTTTTGGAGATCAGGGGGGGATAAGGTAAGTTTCTAGTAATATCTTTGGCAGCAGATGGAAAAAATCTTCATTTGATAGGACCTAGTGAATATTCCTATTCACAAATCGACCAACAAACCAGATTGTGAATAAACTATGGGAAGTGGATGCTAGATCAACGTGGAGAGAGTGAAAAAGGATATTGTACTGGCCCATAGCACCAGACACTCCCCAATGGTCAACATATGACAAAGAGGTCAATTCAGGAAGAATAATGATAGCTAAAGGAATGAACATCATCATATGGGGATATAGGATTAAAGGTGTGTTTACAATACAGGAGGGATATCACCTGAAAGAAGAACACTAGCAGCAGCAATGTTTCTGCATCTGGGGAAGAATATGGAAGGGACAGTTATGGATGAAAGTACTTTTTTTCCTCTGGGTGGTTCTCCATGGCCAAGCTCTCATATGGGACCAACTACAGAAACGAGGGGTTCAGGGACCTCTAGCTTATTGCATGTGTGAGGCCCAAATATAAACGATGGAGAACCTCTTGAACTCATGCACCTTTAGTAACCAAATATGGCATAATCATGAAAACGTCTTTGGCCATTCAGATCTAGATGCCTCAAGCACAAAGACAACAATGGGAAATTGGAGAAAGAAAATCTATAAGAGCCCCATCCTCAACTGAGCTTGGGACATCTCTATAGGATTTTTCCTTTGGGCGGTGTGGAAAGAAATAACCAGAGGGTATTCAAGGATGAAAAAAGGCAGTAGTTGAATTATTTAATATTAGAAACCAAAACATTCGTGAAACCATTTCAGCAGATAAATTGTATCCAGAGGACTGAGAAGAAACACCCCAGCAAGGATGAATCCTAGCAATGCTCAATTTGACCTTGTAAATGCTAATGGAAAACTCTTGGAAACTAAAAACCCCCCCAATCAATCCCTTTCACACTTCACATTCCCTCCTAAGTAATTCATAAAATTGAACTTTGACAGAGTAGTTAAAGGAAACACTAGAGCAGCCAGATTTGGAGGTATATTCAAAGATCACCATGGTCGAGCAATCTGGTTATCTGCAATTGACTGTGGAATCATTAGAAATGATGAGGTAGAATTCAATGCACTCAAACATGGGTTGGAAATTGCAAGAAGAGAAATATTTCAAAAATTGGTGGTTGAAGGAGATTCTACCTTGGTAATATATACCGTGAAAATGATTCAGTACGGTACTGACTCAGAAAAAATTAGCAAGTGCTGGAGAATGAAAGGTTAGTCCAGGAAATAAGATTTCTCATTAAATAGATAGCATACCTTGTCCCGACACATGTACGATGTTCGTGGAATGCTACAGCTAACTTCTTGGAAAATTAGGGTTGCGGTAATCTGAGAAATAAAATGGACATCCATGGGAATGAGACAAACTAGGTAGAAGGGATGAATTCTCTGAGAGATATTTTGGAAAAGGATAGGGAAGGAAGACAGGGCCCCAGATCGGGGTGTTATGAGAAAGGATATCCAATGATGGATCATGGACATGAGTGAGGGACAAGTGGTCAAGGCTAGTGGGCGGACCACACAAGGATCCCACATGCGCGTGATAGGAGTAACCGAGAGAGAAATGCAACATGTGTTGACTGCCTCAAGAAAACAAAAGGGATGGTCGGATGTTAAACAAGGAAGAAAGGTGATGAGGGATGACAAAACATGCATGCAAGGTTAGAGGTGGAATTTGGCAGTAGGATATGAGACTAGAAGCTATGGGGAGGACCTTGCCCGCGAGAGGAGGGATTTCCACCACCACTGGGAAGACGCCAACAATGCCTCGAAATGAATCTGGTATTTAATTAAGGCCTGCATTACTTTGGATATGGAGTCAATGTTGCAAGAATGGACATTCGTCTGGAAACAAATGGTGGCAGTTTCGAATGTTTCTTAAGAAATTTGGTTTGGTTCTCTGTTGTTGATGTCTAGTATTTTAATTTCTACATTATATGATACCCTGTTGAGGAAAATTGGGATCCATGGAGGTTTAGGGGCGGCTCTTGGCTCTTGAGTCGTGAAATTTTCTCCTGCTTTTGTTAATACCAAAGGTCTGGGACTAAGAAGGGGCCAAAGCTCCCCTGAGGGCCTGCGGTTGCTTCACAATTCTCACAGATAGAAAGGAACAAGTGAGGGGTCTAGGATTCACAACTCTTGCATGTCTATCCAATCTGGCTTACTCTAGTTCTTGGGTGACTTTAAGACCCACTAAGGTAGGAACAGGGTATTGGGGCATGACAAAGCCAGCAAGTTTGAGCAACCTATCGTAGCTTTCCTTCCTGATAATCCTTTGGAGTAGAGGGAAAATAATTGGGAATTGGGGGACTCAAACCCTGGTGCTGCTAGTAATTATCCCATAGTGAGTTTAATCTAGTGGAACCAGAGACATGCTAGGGTAGAGGATTGAATGACTGACCAGGGTGAGTTCCTGGATATGTTCTTCACTATTCTCTCAACCAATTTATTTAAAGTTAGGTAGCAGGGTAGTCTCAATGCCCAAACGGGTAGGAGGGAGGAACCAGGTCCTTCAAACCTCTGCGGGCTTGTAATATGCATTGGAACTGGGTCAACCACTTTCATCCTTTTTCTTGAGCATCCCAAACCCTTCTTGTCGATCAACTTGGTTGTCATTGCACCTAGGCTAGGAACCCAGTAGGCCGTTTGGGCCAAGGGGGGGAATTAAGAGGAAGAGGGATGAAAACCACTTACATCTGGGCATAGTAAGGTTTAAGGAAATAAGTGAAGGTACTAAGTGGAATTCAGGTCATATCCCTCAAGCCCGGACTCAATTCTCTATAATGGTGCTTCACATGGAATGGTGGAGGCCAATATTGACATATTGTTTGGTTATAATGTTTGTGCTTATCTTACTATTATAGGTTTATTTGATTTTGCTCCCCTTCTGATTTCGATGCTCCTACTTCGTGATAAGGAAATAAATCATGAGTGGCAGTGGCTGGAAGAAACTCTGAGTGAAAGAAAAATGGTGAAGGCGAAACAGGGTTCGGGGAGAAAAGGGGGTCGACATGCTTGCAAACAAACAGACAAAAAAAAGAAAACATCCATGGCCTCAATCAGTGAGACCCAGTGGAAGAGAGGCAGGAAAATTGGAGAGAAAATCATGCAGAACTTGATGCATGCATACCATGGAGGAACTCCAGCATAGGTTAAGGCCATAATTTCAACGTGGCAGGCAGAGCTAAAGGCCAAGGGAGTGATATAGCCACTTCTAATGGAGGAATGGGATCCCTTTATCATATATTTGGGACACACTCAAGGCCGATAAAACACTATTTAGATAGAGAGTCCAACTCTACTAGGTGATGAAGAATCTACTATCTAGGGCCATGACACAAAACAAGAATCTAGAGGAAAGACAACAAACACAATAAGACAGACCAAGCTTAAAGGATATCCAAAGGGAGATTCAGGTTGTGCAAGTGCATCAATATCATCAAAATGTCCGTTTTGGATGAATGGAGAAACAAATTCAAAGCCTGTTGCATAATGAAATGCCTGGGTCGAGTACTAAGGACCCGAGTCCCATTGAATCATCAGATGATTGAAAGTAGATTAGATAGGAAGTCATGCATCTTTTTACTATAATGATTTGGTCAGATAGCATTTACTTTGATAGTAGAATGATTAAACATATAGTAGATACAATAGCTTATTTAGCATTGATGGATATTCTTAAACTATTTAAATTTTGGATGGCATATGATCCTAATTGGTGGCCAATAGATGTGGTTTCCCTCGGGCAGGTTGAGGGCACCAGAGATATTTTTTGTTACTCGCCTATATATGATTAATAGAGAAAGAAAGTACTTCCAATATTTCACAAAAAAAAACATATTTTGATATTGGTTTTGCAATTATTTATTTAATAAAAATATTTTGATTTCAATAAGGAAAAATTAAATATAAAGTAAATGTATAAATTTTTCATTAATCAACATAAGTATAGATGATTTAATTTTTTATTTTTTTTCGTGTGTGCTTATTTTTAAAGCATTTAGGAGTGATATTTATTTTTAAACATCTCTTTTTTATTTGATAATTAACAATGTATAATTATAAATATTTTGAATGTCATTGAAATATAATATTTACAAATCTATATTTGAATAGATATGTATATTTGAGTACATATGTATTGATTTAGGAATGGTTTTTTATAATTTTAATTAATTATTAATATTTATTAAGTTGATGATAAGAGAAAATTTATGAAATATTTTAAGTAATAGTAAGTGATAAAAGATGGAGATTTATTTCTAAAAGACTTTTGTTTTTAAGTTTTTGTCAATTAATTAAAAACATGTATTAAGAATCTAGATACTTGTATCATGATTTTACATTACTAGGATTTAAAATAATCATAAAAATTGACTTTTATAATTATATTTTAAATTATTGTTGTTATTATTAATTATAGAAATAATTAATATACGAGTTAAATATATACATATTTAAAAGAATATGTAACAATGAGAATATAATAAAGCAATAATAAGTAATAAAAGATCAATAACCTGCATAGAATAAATAGTGACACGATGTTTTTTAAGGCACTCTATGGTGTAAATGTCAATGGTTCGAAACACTGTGGTAAAAAATCCAATCATGCTAACGATTGTTGTGGTCTAGGACCAGTGTGATGTCTTAGATTCTCTTGGGTTTTGGCAACTCAAGCCAAAGTCCTGGCATGTCAGTCATCTCAATATGTCTTATATGATCTTGGGTTTTTTGATACTCAAGCCAAAGTCTAGGCATGCCAGTCATCTCAGGACTCACATAGACTACCAAAAAAAATAGTAGATTATTAACAATTTTTCATCTCATGTTATTTTCAATTAAATGATAAATTAAAAGTCCCATAACTACCTTTCAGATATATCTCAACCTTCTATGGTAAATATTACTAATCTTTTTTATTTCATGGATATTTCGTGGAGGTTAAACCCCTACCATCCACCTAATAATTTTTTATAGGTATACTAAAATTTTAAAATCCTATTATGAAATAAACATGGATATCTAAGAAAAATTTCATGCTCACATGTCTGACACATTATCCTTTTCTTGTTACTCACACACACACACACACACACACACACACACATAGACATGCATATCTTCTTTCCTTTCGACAATATTCAAGTATTTTCCATCGTCTATTGAATTTTGTTCATCTTGGCTTCCTAGGAGTAAATTTTTGTGATCTACAAAGCTTACATTCACATACAATTTATCACTTTAAAAACCTGAGGTTTTTTAGTCTCTTTTGTTTGCCCCCATTCCTCTTGGTGTGTGGATTCCCTCTAATCTCCTTTATGATATAATTTTTCCACATCTTCCAGTATGAAATATTTTAAAATTTTTCCTCTTCCAATGTTTTGGAAAGGCTCTCCATCATCCCCTTCTATCTCTCTTGATGGAATTTCCTCATGCTTCAACAATGTATATAGCTACCCCATTTCCCTCCATTGCTAACCATATGAACTCTTCCTCTTCTTGGAATTTCTTAGTTTAAAATTTTGGCCCTCATTAGTAAACCCCTTACAATCACTCAATACTCATTTCAACATGTCTCGTTCACTAGCTTCTCTATTGGGCTTACCTTCATCTTCCACATTTCTTTGAAGAACTTGGTTTTTTTCTTCAAGAACAACCTTTTTCTCCCCATCTGTCAACCGAATTTCATATTCATTTACATAAATTTCATTTTTTCAAGGTATATCGATTATCTTAACATTTTCAACTTGCTTCAATTTAAATCAACAAGGAATCACATTCCTTTTATTGTCACATGTATGTTACAATTTACTTCATTTGTTGAAGTCTCACTGTCTTTATTTCTTAGTGACAATTTTTCTTTTTCTTCCTCCTTCATGGCAACTGCCAATTGTTGTCTATATTCATAATAAATAATACCTACATTCAAAAAATCTTTTTCAGACTTGAAATTGCAAGGTTCTCTACCCATATTTGATGTCTCTACCACCACATTTTCTATCAACATCTCTGTCTTCTACTCTAGACACTTCATGTAGTCCATCAGAATCTCAGATAATATCTCCTCAACCTCTTCATTATTGTATTCTCGATGGAATGCTCCTTGCTATGGTTCACAATAATGAGCTTCCTCCTCTCCATACTCAAATACTCTAAATTCTCCATTTGTCAATTGAGCATTGAACAGGTGCCTCAACTTCCTGGAATATAGATGCCAAACATGACATTAGATATTTTTATTTAGATCACATCCTCACCTCTAGCCTTCCTTCTCCATCTCCTATAGAAGCATATTTATCACACTAAGTCTCTCTTTTAAGTCAACCATCTCTCTCTTAAACTCCTCTTGGCTCATATTTCTTCTGTCAATGACCTCTCCTTTGACACCCTTTTCCATTCTGTTGTGGATTTCACCTAAATCCTTAACATTACCAATAAAGGTTATCTCTATATCCTTCTCTATGGTCTTATCCATGCTCATTGTGAGATATAAACAAGCCTCAATAAGACATCTCACCAAGATTCTCTCTTATGGATTGGCCTCTTCGTATCATAGGTTCACCTCCTTGGGAACCTCTTAAGATTCATCTTCTCCTTTGGTTGTTTCACTTGCTCACATCTCAATAAATTCACCTTTTTTTTTTTACCTTTCTTTGAGGATTTCCCTCTATCCCCTACTCTCCCCCAACCCTAGCTAGAACAACTTCTATTTCTATAGCCTCTCTTCTGCAAGGGTTCTTTTCCACAACTCCTTGTCTCCTTTGTTGCTACCTGCAATCAACAATCTATTTAAAAACATATATATATTTTATTTCACTTTCGAGGTCTCTCAAATACTCAGATCTTCAAAATTCTCCATTTCTTGCTTCAACAACTCTCCCAACTCTACTTCTTGGCTTGTATTTCTTTAATCTAGGTCCAAATCCTACGACTTTATCTTAAACCTCAGTATATTGATATCTCCCTAACTTCTTGCTCACATCCTATTTCCTGAAATTCTTCTCTACTAGTAGTACTTGAGCTTAGAAGTAAATCAATATCCAAATTACATATTCATACCTCAAAGGAAGTATAAAGGATAATTGTTGAACAATTTTGGAATGATTGAGTGTAACCTTCTTTCTATCACTCCAAAGAAAATAAATGAATTTGATAATGCAACCAAGTATAGACATCATATGAGGAAATATTATTTTTCTTACCACCACTATATTGGATATTTCATTTTTTTCCAAGTTTATGCAAAAACTTGTGCGGTGGCATTGGTCTACTACAAAAAAAAGAGATTTCAAATACTTCAGTGGAAGTCAATATTTTGGAATCAAGTATTCCATTGTGGATGACTTCAACCTAATAGGAAATTTTTATTCAAACATTGATGGGGGTAAGGAAAACAATGTGTCAACATTAGGCTATCTCGTAAATCTTGGATCAATAGTTATATCTAGGAGGTCACATAAATAGTTTATTCTATCAAATTAAAAAATGTAGGAAAGTATGCAGAAATTTTATATGAAACAAAGGGGATTATGTGGATAAGGAAAACAAATGAATATTTGTATGAGAAGGAAGAAAATTCTATAGCTATTATGGCTGATAATACTTATGAAAAAAATTGTCCAATAATCCCAGGTCCCATGATCAAACAAAACATATCAACATAGAGTACCATCTACTTTAATATAATTTAGAGTGTAAGAGTATTAATTTAATACATTTCTCCACAAGTGATCAAATTGCTAAAATCTTCAACAAATCACTTGCTGAAGAAAGTTTGAGGAGTTCCTATTGATGCTCGGACCCACAAACACCTCTTGGATTTAGAAAGGGAAAGTGAAACATGTAATCCTCCAAGATTTTGTACAACTATAGATACCTTGTAAGTAGAAATTTGAAATAGTAGAGATTCCATATGGAAGGTAAAAATAAATTTTCACCTCACTATGAATTAAAAAATGGTTCATACTAATTGAAATAAATAAATTCATATGTAGTTAATCTTTGGTCTAACTCTAGAGAGTATCGCAATAGCCTTAAGGACCAAACTATAGAGAAGGGTATTCATTTCACTGGGATGAATAGGGTAAAGGGGAAAGAGAAGTAGTAGCTTGATATTGTTGTGTGACTGACTAAAAAATCCCTTGTGTGAAATAAGTTATTCCTAGGCACACATCTTCGTGTTTGAAAACCTCAACTTGGGGTGGCATCATATTAATATATTTAGAGTATTAGTATCTATAATTAGATGGAACATCGAATTACTATAGCTATTTGGTGTAGATATTGATGAATATGAGTGCTACCTTTTAATTTATTCATGATATGTTTACTATGTTCTTTCTCATTGAATAATGTTATGCATATTTTTGAATGTTGTACATTGCGTGAGAAATATGTTTTCTTGTTCATGTATATACTTTCCTTATGGTTTTCATGATCTATATTCATTTGCATGGTTCTTGAAATATATAAAATGAAATAAAAGTTGAAAATCAATTCAAGAATCCATGCTCTTCGGGTACCTTAGGATTTCAGTATATTAGATTTTAAAGTATCAAAAGAGAAAATATATGGAAATGTGCCCTAACATGGAGTTGGGTACATTACATTGTGGTATCAAAGCTTTGGCTCCACCACGAAACCTATATTTTTACATATTTGTATGTTCTTATCAAAATTAATATTTACAAAGTTTTAGTTTGTGCTAAATTGGGTGGAAATAATGGAATTGGAAAGAATCCACATATATTGGGTGGAACCCTACATGTAATGGTTATAGACAGTTGATGGTGACCCTACATAAACTTTATATAAAAATTTACATATACCAATTAATGGCAAATATTAGTTCTAATTTCAAAATGAATCATTTATATTCACTATACATTTGGTTAAAATTTTATAAGAATAATTTTATGAATTCTTCTAAAGAATTTTTTTTAGACCTCTAAAACATGTATTTGAGAGACCACTAAAAACGGGAAGTTTATATACAACTGAAAAGAACAAGTTTTTTTAATACCACCAAGAAGAAAAAAGAAAATGTTTTTCTACGACCATTGAAGGAAAAAAATTCCATGTTCACCAAGAAATATGGTTTTAGGGACTTCGTTGAAAGAGATTTTCAAATAATTCTTAAAAGTTTACCGAAACAATCTTAGTTAATCTAATGAGAAATATTTTTGAAGAATTTTCCAAAACCACGAAAAGAGTTTTAAACATCACATTACTGCCAAATTCTATTCTTTGTTTCTATGTATTCAATCCTTCATGATATATCTACCTTGTACTTCATCTTCACCCTCCAAAGGGTCTGGACATGTTGGAATCTTCTAAGTCAGCATGAGTTTCCATCTCTCTATCTTCATCCAATATTCCTTTACTCATGCATGATAGCATCTTTGTGTCTCATATCCATGAGTTTCCTTCTTGTATCCTCTTCTTTCTGACCTCCTTAATCATAATATTTACATGATAAGGTGATTTCACCTACAGATGAAATTCACTCATGACATGACAACATCAATGTCGAAATCACCTATTCTATCTTGTACAAATGTAAAATGTGATGGAATAATGTGAAAGGCTCAAGGCAAGAGGCCTTCTTGAGTGTAGTGCGCAAAGTCAGGAGGTGGGGACTGAGGATGTAGAAACTATGACTACATAATGTGCAATGTCAAGGGAGAGGTAAGAAATGAATTGTGCATTGGGCAATCTAGGATGCAAGGATAGAAAGCTTAGGTATTGTGATTGCGCAATGCACAGTGCTTTAGGGAGAGGATCGGTGTATTCCATATTTGAGCACTTCAAGGGATGAAGGATTTTCCTACTACAGTGAAGGTGTGTAATGGAGGCAATATATGGTCAAGGCATTGTGTAGTTGAGTAGTTCATGAGACAAGAGTGACAAGACTGGGCACTATGAATCGGAAATGCATAGTGGCTAAGGAAGAGGCTCAAGGGACTATGTAGTTGAGCATTAAAAGCCTCCATAAATGGCCCCAATAGCCATTGAGAATGTACAATACACAATTCATGGAAGGATTGATTAAGATTTTTTATTTGAACAAGCGTAACCATCAAGAAGGAGTGACTATACTCTGAGGTTGCTGAATGTGTAGTTGAATCTGGTTGTCTTCTAGGATTGTGCAATGAATAGTTCGAGGAGGTGAGGACTTCATCACTCAATATGAGGAATTTATAGTTTAAAATACACATGGCTGAGGGTTGAAGGTTGGTCATCTATTGCATAAGTTGTGAGAACAAATAAAACTTCAAAATTGACTAAGTGTGGGATCAGTGAAAGAATATAGTAGGAGTAAGAGAATATAACAAGTATAGGACATGATCACACACACCTACATAATCAAACATATGACAAAAATATGTATGGTACCCAAAATCAATATGCCTACAATTAAATGAAAATAAAGTGACACTTATCTCGAAGTGCGAGACTTAAGATGTACCTTTATGGCACAAGTGTCAACTGCAACCAAAAGGTGGTATGCCACAAGAATGTGTCCAGCTCATGTTCTAATGATAATTATCATCAACAAGTGTAAGAGAGTGTGTTGAAGTGACTCTAGAAGGTGTTCCATGGTGCCTTTATGATGTGCGAAAACAAGCAAAAGAAATGCATGAAAGAGTAAAAGTGATACATGCAAACACAAAGAAAACACAAGTGACACATGCAAGAATAAAAGAAGGAAAATGAGACACTTGAAAAATATAGAACAAGAAAAATGACATATGGAAGAGAAAAAGAAAAAAAATTGAAACTTGTAAAAGAAAAAGTGATAGTTGAAGAAACACAACTTGAAGATGAGGCATTTGAAACCACCAGTGAGAGAATTCTCCTTATACTCCAATGCTACATAGATCTCGAAGGAAAGAGATAAATATAAGGATGAGCTTCATATTGGATTATTTATATAGGCGATTAGACATGCAATTATGATTAGGATTTTTTAATGTGCTTAGTGAATATTGGGAAACAAAGACCCAAGAGTGAATTTAATGACTTGAAAATTACACTCTCACCATTAACAACGAGCATGAAATCGCTATCTATAAAGGGTTCCCTCACACTGTCACTATCCATAAGGATTTCGTAGCATCTGTTGCTAGGAACTGTGCAAGCACTAGCATCAATGGTTATGCAAGCACTGTCACCAAGGATTTTGTAGTCACTATCTCTAGAGACTATGCAACTAGTATCATTAGGCACTCCAAAGTCACTTTCATAAAGAGCTATGGAATGCTTGACCTCCAAGGATAAACATTGGCTGCTAGGATTTCTTAGAAAAATTTCGTTATGGGGACATGACAAGATAAGAATGTAAAAGAATGTCACTTAGACACCTAGAATTCTTAAAGGGAGACTTGAACACTTCAAAAACATGACTAAGCATGGCCTTAATGCCTTAAAACGAGAGATGGCATGACCATAAGAAGGGTCCAAAATTTGGATGTAGGAAAAAGTTTGCAGGGTGTTTGTCGCAGTGACAACAAGTACATCATTGATAAATCACTAAATTTTTCCTTTCTCCTCACAAATATATGGTACATATCATAGGAGATGGATGAGTTTAGTGAGTAGTTAATCCATGGTCACTTGACCATGTTTTAATTCATGAAATTATTTATCTTTATTATCAAAATATGTTTCCATCAAATTATTTTCTTTGAAATTATTTTCGAAATGTTCCCAACTAACAATTTTATCCTCCATATTATGCAGAGTCCTTATCTCTTCCCACCATGGGGATTCTTTACCTTACTTCCGACAAATTGCCAATCTCTCTTTTTGACTGCTAGGATACTCATATGCCTAAAAATATTTATTCATATTTAATAGGTTTAGCTTAGTTTTCTCCTTTGATTCACCATCATACATGGGAAGTCCAATTTTTTAAACTCTCCCTACAATTCTACCTTTTGTTAATTTACATAATTAGTTACTAGTAGTGGCATTTTCACTAAATTTCAATCATTTTCCTCCATCTTGAGGTCTAATAACCTCACTCTCCACCATGCTTTCAAATTTTTTGCTTTAGTAGGAATCCTCCCTATCTTCCTCATCTATAGTTGGTCCTACTATTTTCATATTTCGCTTATTAGTTAAAAAAAAATTGAGTCTTTCTTTCTCAACATTAACTTTCAAAAAGTTTTCATTATCTACATTAATACTATTTAATTCCATTTTGAAACCTTAGATAATCTCCAATAGTTCAACCTCATGTGGTAATGGCTCACCACCTAGTCGCACCCAAATTTCTTCCTTAGCATCAAGAGGTCTTGTAGATGGGTCTACCATGACTATTCTTTTCTTTTCTCCTTACTATGTAAAGAAAAATGATGATTTATTAAATTCTACCTATGGTTTGGTTCCTAGGCTGTTGGCATTATGACTAAAGTGTTGTCCTTGATGGCAACCCATTCAGGTGAACAGGTCACTGTTCTTCAAGTCAGCAGCAGAAGTTGATGATCAGCTATCAAATATTGAAGGAAATAAGGAGGACGTAGGTATACCTTACAGAAAGTGCGTACCCGTAGGTACACCATGTAGAAGCCACGTCCAAAGACGCAGGCCAGCCGTTCAGGAGGTGCGTCCACCCAGTGCACACATTTTAAGGCAGAGAAAAGCACACGTGGGGGTTTCTTGTGTTTTACTCTTGGTATCTAGCCGACGGTATTGTGTTATTATGGTGTCGGCTCGTGGTATTGTTCCATGTTTTGAGGAGGAGCTTGCCTATATAAAGCAAAGGAGATCATTTGGTTTGTGTATGTCTTGGGTTGAATACCTTATTGGGTGAGATCTGGTCTAGATCTAAAAGGCGAATCTACTAAAGGACTGAGATCTCTTTGGCGCAAGATCAGATCTGTAGATCTGACTGTTTGGGTTACACTTAAAGTCTTGAAATCATTCATACCCGAAGGGACGCAGGTACAGTGAAAGGAAAGCGTGCCGGGACGCAGTGCAGAATCGGGAGATCTGCATGGGGACGCAGGGCAGACGAAGTTCAGATGCGTCTGGGACGCAATTCAGTGACTGGAGATCTGCGTGGGGACGCAGAGCGATCAAGGTTCAGGTGCGTCTCTGAAGCAAAAGGACGCGGCGCGATAGTGTTTTTGGGTGCGTCTCTGTAGCAGAAAGACGCGGCGCGATAGTGTTTCTGGATGCGTCCCTGAAGCAACAGAACGCAGAGCAGTTAAAGGAACAGTGCGTCGGCACGCAGCATAGTAGAAGGATATCTGCGTGTGGACGCAGAGGAGCAGAAGGTTAACTGCGTCGGGTCGCAGGCCTCAGAACGAAAAACTGCGTCTCTGTCTTAAGATGTTCTGTTGATTGAATTTCTCTGTTGATAAGGTGTTCTGGGTTACTTCTGTTATTGCTGATCTGATATCTGTAGTGGACTGTAACTGTTATGTACTTGTTGATCATCTGATGCTTTATGAAAAGAAGTAGGGGGTTGTAGCTCCCTTCCAGGAGTAGACTGGAAAACGAGAGAGAGAGAGAGTTGTAGCTCTCTGCAGGTTGCAGCCTGCGTACTGGTAAAGGACTGCACCAGTACAAAATCATTGTAAAAGAAGTTTCTAATTTGAAAGAAGATAGAGACATATTGCAGCAGGTGGTTTTCACCCACATTGGGTTTCCACCTTACATCTTGTGTTCTTTGGTGTGACTATCTGTTTTTCTTTGTTTATGCTCATTATTTTATGGTACTGACATGCAAAAATAATTCAAAGATCAAATAAGGAAGATTTATTAAATTGCTAGATAATACTGATTCACCCCCCCTCTCAGTATTATTTCCAACAATTGGTATCAGAGCAGGTCCTTCAGAGAAGCTTGATCGCTTGAAGGTAGATCGTTCATCATGAGCAACTACGAGAGAGAAGCATCAATCAGGCCACCAGTTTTTGATGGGACAAACTTCAATTATTGGAAGGTAAGAGTTACTGCATATCTTCAATCTCTTGGTACAGAAGTTTGGGACATTGTAGAAACAGGCTATGCTTTTCCTTCAGCTACTCCTACAGATCCAGCTGAGAAAAAGAAGTATGAAACAAATGCAAAAGCAGTCAGTACTCTATTAGGAAGTATATCCCAAACAGAATTCATGAAGGTAATGCACTTCAAATCAGCAAAAGAGATATGGGACAAAATGGTCACAAGCTATGAAGGAGATGAACAGGTAAAGCGAGCTAAACTTCAAACTCTCAGGATTCAGTATGAGACTCTCAAGATGTATAATGATGAAAGTGTGACTAATTATTTTCTTCGGGTAGATGAGATTGTTAATTGTATGAAAAATTTGGGTGAAGAAATAAAAGAGGCTATAGTAGTTGAAAAGATTCTAAGATCATTATCCCCCAAGTTTGAATCTAAAGTATCTGCAATAGAAGAAAAGGAAAATCTCCGAATTCTCACTATGTCTCAGCTACATGGAATTCTAACTGCTTATGAAATGAGAAAGGGAGGTCCATCAGACAGAAGGGAAGCTGCTTTCAAGGCATCAGGCAAAGAAGATTACTATGAAGCAAGCCATGTTCCAGAAGAAGAGGAAGAAGAATCAAATTTTGTCAGAAATCTTCAAAGGGGTTCTGGAAGGTTCAGAGGTAAGCTACCTTTCAAATGCTTTGCTTGTGGAAGAGTAGGTCATTATGCTGCAAAATGTCCTCATAAGGATAAAGGAAAGGAACCTGCTAGATGGAACAAGAAACAAAGTGCAAATAAGAAAAGCTACTACACCCATGAAGATAGTGATGGTCTATCAAACAGTGATGAAGATGAACGAGGTAATGAATATAAGCTATTAATGGCATTTGAAGATGATGATTATATGGATGCTATAGATGTGGATAACCTTTATGATGAAATCACTAGACTCAAGAGATGTATAGAAGAAAAGAATGTGATCATTGATACTCTACAATTTCAAATTGATGAAAAGGAAAAACATCTTGAAAAACTAGAAGGAGAAATTGTTGGTCTTAGAAAAGAGATTGAGAAAACAAAAGCTATTAATCTTAAGTTTGTCAA
Source organism: Pinus tabuliformis (assembly GCA_031772625.1). NCBI lineage: Eukaryota > Viridiplantae > Streptophyta > Pinopsida > Pinales > Pinaceae > Pinus > Pinus tabuliformis. The sequence goes on along the minus strand of CM062819.1, from coordinate 1,502,539,630 downwards.
AGGATCTGAAACTTTGGATAAGATTATCAATGTGCAGCGGTCTCCTCTAAACAAGACAGGTCTGGGCTACAATGGAGAAACCTCTCAAGCATCCACCTCAAAGAGTTATCTTGATGCAGCAAGAAGAAATGAGCAAAAGAACAATGAAGATCATCAGGTAAAGCAGGGACGAATTACAAACAGAAACTATCAAGGGCAATCCATCTTAAGGGTGAACCAGCCACAGGTAAAATCTTCTCAATTTGGTCCAAGAATAGATGAAAATAGAAATTACAATCAGTTGGCTGGTAGATTCGATAACCGCAGAAGTTTCTTCAATGGACAATGCTTTTCTTGTCATAACTTTGGTCACAAAGCAGCTCAATGTGTTGCATATAAAACAATCATGACTAGGGAAGCTCAAAAACAAAGAAGTATGACAGGGATTACAAAAAGGACCTATAACAACTTTTCGGTTCTTGAAAATGAAGTCGAATGTTCTATTTGCAATAACTTTGGTCATGAAGAATCTGAATGCAGGAGCAGGTTTCAGCAGAAAAAGGAGCAAGCCCCAAGCACCAAAACATGGAGAATAAAGGAACCTCAAACAGAAAGATGTGGAATAGCATTTTATGCAGAGGGACAGGAAAATCTATGGTACATTGACAGTGGATGTTCGAAGCATATGACAGGTGATAAAGAAAAACTTGAATCTTATTCTGCTCTAGAAAAGGGAAAGAAAGTCTCTTTTGGAAATGATACTCCTGCAACTATAAAAGGAAAAGGCATTGCTCAGTTAAAAGAAAAGGTCAAAGCTGGAAATGTTTTGTATGTTGATGGATTGAAGCATAATCTTCTAAGTGTCAGCCAGATGTGTGATCAAAGAACCGAGGTTATTTTCAGATCGAATGGATGTCTTGTTCGTGATCTTGATACAGGTAAAACAGTACTCAAAGGCAAAAGAACTCCAAATAATCTGTACATATTTGAAGAAGGACAACAACAATGCTATCTGAGCAAGGATGAAGAGCACTGGTTATGGCATCGAAGGTTGGGACATCTAAGCTTCTCACAAATAAGGAAAGCATGCAAATATCAGGCAGTTCGCGATCTTCCAGATATCAAAATTCCTGACAACACCATATGCAGATCATGTCAGTTTGGAAAACAAACCAGAACTAACTTTCCAGAGAAAGAAGGATCAGCTAGCATGCCTCTTGAGCTAGTACATACAGATACATGTGGTCCATTCAGGAAAAGAACACCTAGAGGAGAGGAATACTTGATATTATTTATTGACGATTTCTCCAGGTTTGTCTGGTTGGGACTTATGAAGCACAAAGATGAAGCATTCGAAAAATTCAAATCCTTCAAAGCCTTGGTTGAAAATGAATCAGGTCACAAAATCAAGTGCCTCAGATCCGACAGAGGTGGGGAATTTACTTCAAATGAATTTTTCGATTTCTGTGATGAACATGGGATAAGGAGAGAATTCTCTACAGCCAGAACTCCTCAGCAAAATGGAGTTGTTGAAAGAATGAACAGAACAATCCGACAAATGGCTCGTGCTATGCTTGATGAATCAGGAACTCCCGCAACTTTCTGGGGTGAAGCTGCACATGCTGCGGTCGTTATTCTCAACAAAACAAATGTCCGGGTGAACAGCACTCAAACTCCTCATGAGCTTTGGAGTGGCAGGACTCCTTCAGTAAAGCACTTCAAAATCTTTGGGAGCAAATGCTATATCAAGAATACTGATGAGCAGCTTGGCAAACTTGAACCTAGGGCAGATGAAGGCATTCTTCTTGGTTACTCTCCATATAGCAAAGCATACAAGTGCTACAATAAAAGACTTGGCAGAATTGTTGACAGCATTGATGTAGTGGTTGATGAGAAGGGATACATTCCTAGGCAAGTCCATCATGAAGACATCGAAGAAGATGAAGGCTACCCTCAAAGACAGAATGATGAAGAAGAAGAACCTCAAGAAGAGCCAGAGGAGCAAACAAGAATAGAAGAAAAGACTCCATCCAGATATGTTCAGAAGAATCATCCAGAATCTCAGATTGTGGGGTAGAAAGAAGCAGGTGTACAAACAAGAAGAACAGTTGCAGAAGCCTCAAGCTATTTGGCATTACTCTCCTCTACTGAACCACAAAATGTGAAAGAAGCATGCAAAGATGAATGTTGGGTGAAAGCAATGGATGAAGAACTTGAGCAAATCGAAAAGAACAACACTTGGGAGCTGGTTCCTAGACCAAAGGATAAGAATGTTATCGGAACAAAATGGGTCTTCAAAAATAAATTGAATGAAAATGGAGAAGTAATTAGAAACAAAGCCAGACTTGTTTGTAAAGGGTATGCGCAGCAAGAAGGAATAGACTTTGAAGAAACTTTTGCTCCTGTTGCAAGACTTGAGGCCATCCGAATGTTCCTTGCTCTCTCAAGTTTTCAAAACTTCAAAGTATTTCAAATGGACGTGAAATCAGCCTTTCTGAATGGAGACTTGGAAGAAGAAGTGTACATTGAACAGCCAGATGGGTTCATTCTTGGAAATGATCCAAATCTTGTATGCAGATTGAAAAAGGCTCTCTATGGTCTCAAACAAGCTCCAAGGGCTTGGTACTACCGGTTGGACAAATATCTTCATCAACAAGGTTTTTCAAAAGGTTCAGCAGATAGCAATCTGTATATAAAAGTTGAAAATGACAAATTGCTAATACTTGTTGTGTATGTAGATGACATTATTTTTGGCAGCAATGAAGAAGCTATGAGTCAAAGCTTTGCCTCGGTCATGCAGAAAGAATTTGAAATGTCCTTGCTAGGAGAACTGACATATTTCCTTGGTTTGCAAATCCAACAAAAAGAAGGAGGAATCTTTTTATCTCAAACAGATTTTGAAGAAATATGGCATGGAAGATGCAAAACCAGTATGTACACCCATGGTCACAGGATGTAGTCTCAGTGCAAATGATGAATCTGCAGCAGTACATCAACCAACCTACAGATCTATGATTGGAAGTTTACTATATTTGACAGGTACCCGACCGGACATCATGCATGCAGTTGGAATAGTTGGAAGATTTCAGGCAAATCCGAAGGAGACTCATCTTCAGGCAGTGAAGAGAATTTTCAAATATCTTCAAGGGACTCAAAATTATGGCTTATGGTATCCTAGAGATACAGATCTTACTCTTCATGCTTATACAGATGCAGATTGGGCCGGAAGCGTGGATGACAGGAAAAGCACAAGTGGTGGTGCGTTCTTTATGGGTTCCAGACTAGTATCTTGGTTCAGCAAGAAACAGAGTTCGATTGCCTTGTCTACAGCTGAAGCGGAATATGTTGCTGCTGCATCTTGTTGCACCCAACTTCTTTGGATGATGCAGACTTTGCAGGATTTTCAAATCACTTGTACACCACCTATCCCCATCTTATGTGATAACACAAGTGCAATCAGCATCTCAAAGAATCCGGTTATGCATTCAAAAACCAAGCACATACCAATCAAGTATCATTTTCTCCGGGAACAAGTGCTTGAACAGAAGGTCAAATTGGAGTATGTTCCTTCTAAGGAACAAGTTGCTGATATTCTCACCAAACCATTGCCCAGGGACACCTTTGAGTACCTCAGGCAAAAGCTGGGGGTTGTTGATGCATCATCTTGTTGTTGAATCTTTTCTGATTGATGGTACAGGTTCAGGGGGAGCATATAATGCATTGTTGGAATTATGGAGGATGGTCAGAAGGAGGTCTTGGAAATAGCTGCAATATGTCTCTATCTCTTTCATGGTGGATTATGGTTCTTTGTTGCAGATCTGGTTCATATTCAGGGGGAGCATGTTCTTAGGGGGAGCATACCCCTTTTGCCCTTGATGTCAAAGGGGGAGAATGAAGCTGAAGTTTGTGAGGTTGCCATCAAGTCCAAAGGGGGAGATTGTTGGCATTATGACTAAAGTGTTGTCCTTGATGGCAACCCATTCAGGTGAACAGGTCACTGTTCTTCAAGTCAGCAGCAGAAGTTGATGATCAGCTATCAAATATTGAAGGAAATAAGGAGGACGCAGGTATACCTTACAGAAAGTGCGTACCCGCAGGTACACCATGTAGAAGCCGCGTCCAAAGACGCAGGCCAGCCGTTCAGGAGGTGCGTCCACCCAGTGCACACATTTTAAGGCAGAGAAAAGCACACGTGGGGGTTTCTTGTGTTTTACTCTTGGTATCTAGCCGACGGTATTGTGTTATTATGGTGTCGGCTCGTGGTATTGTTCCATGTTTTGAGGAGGAGCTTGCCTATATAAAGCAAAGGAGATCATTTGGTTTGTGTATGTCTTGGGTTGAATACCTTATTGGGTGAGATCTGGTCTAGATCTAAAAGGCGAATCTACTAAAGGACTGAGATCTCTTTGGTGCAAGATCAGATCTGTAGATCTGACTGTTTGGGTTACACTTAAAGTCTTGAAATCATTCATACCCAAAGGGATGCAGGTACAGTGAAAGGAAAGCGCGCCGGGACGCAGTGCAGAATCGGGAGATCTGCGTGGGGACGCAGGGCAGACGAAGTTCAGATGCGTCTGGGACGCAATTCAGTGACTGGAGATCTGCGTGGGGACGCAGAGCGATCAAGGTTCAGGTGCGTCTTTGAAGCAAAAGGATGCGGCGCGATAGTGTTTTTGGGTGCGTCTCTGTAGCAGAAAGACGCAGCGCGATAGTGTTTCTGGATGCGTCCCTGAAGCAACAGAACGCAGAGCAGTTAAAGGAACAGTGCGTCGGCATGCAGCACAGCAGAAGGATATCTGCGTGTGGACGCAGAGGAGCAGAAGGTTAACTGCGTCGGGTCGCAGGCCTCAGAACGAAAAACTGCGTCTCTGTCTTAAGATGTTCTGTTGATTGAATTTCTCTGTTGATAAGGTGTTCTGGGTTACTTCTGTTATTGCTGATCTGATATCTGTAGTGGACTGTAACTGTTATGTACTTGTTGATCATCTGATGCTTTATGAAAAGAGGTAGGGGGTTGTAGCTCCCTTCCAGGAGTAGACTGGAAAACGAGAGAGAGAGAGAGTTGTAGCTCTCTGCAGGTTGCAGCCTGCGTACTGGTAAAGGACTGCACCAGTACAAAATCATTGTAAAAGAAGTTTCTAATTTGAAAGAAGATAGAGACATATTGCAGCAGGTGGTTTTCACCCACATTGGGTTTCCACCTTACATCTTGTGTTCTTTGGTGTGACTATCTGTTTTTCTTTGTTTATGCTCATTATTTTATGGTACTGACATGCAAAAATAATTCAAAGATCAAATAAGGAAGATTTATTAAATTGCTAGATAATACTGATTCACCCCCCCTCTCAGTATTATTTCCAACATAGGCATCAGTGTTGTAACCTACACCTCTAATAACACATGTAATGTACCTCCAAACACACACTAAAAAAAATTAATTGTCTACACTATTAATTTATAAAATACATGTTCTCTTTGTCTTTCTAATATTTCCTATAAGTGATCCTTGAGACTTATGGATATATAGTTATCACATTGAAAACTATTACATATATTCAATTGGTCACATGGCTACATAATTAATTATTCTTCGTGTTTGTTTTGGTTTCCCATTGAGGTAATCTAAATATATGTATAGAGGGGTTATAAAAGTATATTTTTGGACCTTGTACCTTGGGTTCATGACAATGACAACGCTTTTCTTAACACCAAGTTACTACTACCTTGGAATACAATGCATAACTTAAAAACATATATGGGTTTGAACTTAGGACATGTCATTCATTCAACAAACATACTCTATGTGTTAACCATGAGGTGCACACCATGAACACAAAACATTGCTTAACCCTCAAAGCACCAAGGATTAACAGCTATTAGTCACACCGCTATTTATGTTGCATTTTCCAATGGGAGGGGGCTAAGATGCATCCATGTGACAAGGTGAGAGATGGATGGCCCAGATCGCTCCTTGAAATGAAATGGTTAGAAAAATTTGAGGGTACAACCTTGATATTGACTACCCTTTCCAACTATCAACCATGGTTATTTCTCCATGTCAATCAAATTCTTTGTTGTCACCTAGAGTTTTAAGTTGCATGGATGTTGTTTTGGTTTTATCTTGGTGTGCTTTCTCTCGTAGATATTGCAGCTGAAATGAAAATAAGCCTCCTCATTGCCCGATAATAGGTAATCCATAACCCTCCTTTCGAAGGTTGTTTCAACACTTACTTGATGAGTATTACTACTTTTATAATGTTTCCTCTATTTTATTTTGCAATAGTCCTTCACTCAATAGTTGAATTTTGATGTAAGGTTATAGGTTGTCCAAGGATATTTGGTTCATGACTGATTTGTCTTTGGTTCCCTTCACACATCTCCTTTTTTCCTTTTTTTTTCCTCAGAGAAGGCAATTTTGCTTTAAAATAACCTAAGTCATAATTTCAACCTTTTTGGCTATAGTTCATACCATTGGCTCTAATCATTTTGGGGATTTTCTTGTTTTCTCCAATTCAATTAAGATTTGTCTTATGTAATAGTTGGGTATAGGGATTTCATTCCTCTTCTTATTATCCAATGGTTTTTCTTGTTATATAAGCTACTCAGGGTTCTAATATTTGTGTGAAACCAAGGGTTTCCAAAATTTTCCTTTATTGATTTGTTTATTTTGGATGCAAGTCTTGTTCAAAGAAAATAATTGGCCTGCTCATGTAAGTAATTATTTATTCCTATTTTTCCTCTGGCTTCTTCTATTTCATATTTAAACCAATGTTATTAGAGTTAGCACCTTCTATTTCTTTAGATACTAGGGTTATAATGTCATTTATTTTGGCCACCAAACCCTTTAATGATTGTTATCGAGCTTTTTCTTTCCTTTCTACAGGTTTTCGTAATAAATTTCTTAGGGCTTACCCTTTTTAAGATCAACATTAGTATTGCCCTGAGTCATTCTAGTTATCTTTTGGTAACAACTCAGTTCCCATTTTTGGTTTAAAAACAATTAAATTTAGAGTCATTTTTATTTATGAAAACAAGTTATATTTTTTAATCCTCCTCCTTGTTATAATACTAATGGTAAATCTCTTCAAACAAGCATTGTATGTCACACCATTCAATGAATATATCAATCTAAAATTTATGACTAAACTTCTTAATTCAATTTCTAGGTCTCTGTAGAATTTAGATATGGCCCGCTAATAGAAGCTTCCTCCTCCAGATTTTTTGAGGTCATGCTTTCCCCTATACAAAGTTAGCATGGATTTAAATTATTGTTCTCTGCACACCAAGTACATTCCATGTACGAGGATATTCATTAGACCCTTTTCTTTCTATTGTAGGTTTATCCTAATATGAGGATTTTCATTATCCTATTACGACCATAGGCATTCTACTTACCACTACACCTTAGAATAGTTTTATATTTTCCTGTATAATAGTGTGTATCCTAATTGTTTTAGTTTTGAGCTCTAATTATGTATGAAATGGTGTCAATATTTAGTATTTAAGACTAAGTTATATATCTATAACTTGTATTTAGACTAATTTTTAGGTAAGTTAATTATAGTTGTTCAGACTTAGTATTATTCTTCTACGTTTACAATTCTTTGAGTTATGTAAGTAAAAAGAAATTTCATTGCCACCAAAATATTTAAATATAATTATTTCACTTATTCATATCACTTAAATCTTGCTTTCTATTAAATATACCATATTCTTCTATAACCATTTTTCTTTATGTATGGGATCTATTTTCATACAGAATTACTTTTTTATCCTTAACTAAATTCTCAACATTTTCTTCATGTTGATTTAGTATGTGAAGAATTATTATTTTCTCACTTTGTTTTATCTTAAGCCGACTACAAATAATAATGAACTATAGAATTTCTCTACATGCTGATTTATAATTTATTTCCTAAAATTAGTTTTATTAATAAATTAGGAAATACAAGCCTTAAAAATATCATATGGGATTCTCCATTTAAATTATTCTTTTTCCAAAAATACTTAGTCCACTTTTAATGCAGAAAGCCTTTGTTTCAACATCTCACCACCAATAACATTTAACCATAACAAATGTAATTTTTTTTTAATCTTTATTGGTAAAAAATTATAATGCAAATGTTCTTAACATTTATTTATAATATTAAATAAATATGGTCTTTCCTTTATTTATTCATCATATCAATATTCAAACACAATATATTGCAAGCAACTTATGCATCACATCAATATTGCCTTTTCTTTATATATTCATCATATAAATATTAAAACGCAATATATTACAGCCTTTTCTTTATTTAGTCATCATATAAATATTAAAGGACAATATATTACATCATATAAATATTAAAATATGAAATATTACAGACATGTTATACCTCAGTGCTCTAACACGATATATTTCGAGCAAACTTACACTTTTCTTTGATATTTAAAATAAGTACATATAAAAAGTTCCATCTAAATCTCTAATGCATGCTAGTCATTCTTTGCCTTGTAAATGAATCTTAGAAGAAAATTATATATATATATATATATATATATATATATAAAATAATGTTTTTTTTTTTTTTTTCATAAAAAATAATCATATAACATGTTAGCTACCTATACCTATAGGTTTCATTTTTCATGATTGGCAGGGGAAGTACTAATATGATCTACTTTGGTGATGCAAAGATCTCATATTTTGTGGAAAACACATGTCTACAGTTGGTTGATGCTGTCCTACTTCTGAATGGGTGATCCAACAGTCTAAGCTGGGTCATGCCATGTTTCAATTTTTGTTGTAGATTAGAGAAAGGAATCTGTCCAAACTGTTCAATCTTGGCAGATCAGTAGTTAGGTAGAGAATGAAGGTTCCCAACTGCTTAATCTGGGACCTTGGAAGTAATAAGGCTAGCCTTAGATAGAAAATCAAAAGAAAATGCCAAAGGAAAAGAAAAAGGCACATGAGGGTTTGCAAGTCTAAATGCACCCTCCTTGAAGTAACAAAAAATGCTAGGCAATAGAATGGGTAGGTAGATGCGGTTGCAGAAGCATGATTTCTTTCGTATCACTGCCCTAAGCAAAGGTAATACATGGCCAGTGCAGATCTTCCTGTTCAGCAGTTTTGCAGCAACAAAATGAAACATGTCTAACTTCCCAATCATCCCCCATCAAATTCTTTGCTAACATCCCAATACCACCTTTGTTCATGAGAGAAATCAAACTCGTTCATTGATCCTTGTAGCATAAGGAGCCACATTTCTTGTGTAAAAATCTTTTCATTTTGATCTACTCTCCTAACTAAGTTTCTTTCCTAAAAAACTTAGTATTTGCCTCCCCTCACCCATATCTCCCATTCAAATTAACTGCTAACATCATTATTATTTAGCTCCCTATGTTCCATTTCCCCCACTATTATACTAATTCTAGATTAAAAGCCCCAAAAAATATGTATATTCCCTTTCCCTTAGGCAATATAGCCTTATAGTTTCAAAGGATGGAGCACCAAAAGATTTAGGCGCAAGTTGCAAAAAGCGCCAAAGGCGAAATCTTGGGATTAAACCAAGATCTGCTTGGTTTAACAGCCCTAACCCCTAGTTGTGAATAAATACCAATAAACCCATTTTCACCCACAAAACATTGGAAAACCCACTATGATGTCTAACCCGCGCTATTTGCAAAAAACATTGTAAAAACCCACTTTTGCCCCTTACCCAAAGTTTTGATTAAAGTGCGTTTTTTCACAAAAAAAAAAACAAAAGAAATTATTAAAAATTGCCACCGGGTCCCGCCGTATCGTCCTATTACATTGGTTTCCCATTGACCGTCGGATCTGGGCCCTCCCATCTGACGGCCTATATCAATATCGGGCCGCCACCGCTGTCCGGATGATAGCACCCGAAAAATGTCAGAGGGTGACGTCAAGGCAGTGCCACGCGTCGCTCCCAGGTTATATCAGGAGGCCGCTTGCCAATACCGCGCCCGTACCCTAAGCGATCCGATAACACCGCTTACTGCCCTCCGTATACCACCTACCAATGTCACGCCCACGTCACTGCCACCTCAGCGTCGCGTCCGCGCCTGGCCTGCCATCGCTCTGACCTGTTCGCCACCTCATCAGTCCCCGCGGACCACTCACAGGCCACCACGTCACCTTTCCGTACCTGACCCCACCCGATGATGTCATGCTGATGTCATCCAAAAAACACGCCAAAAGCCCAAAATGTCCATATTTTCACCAAAATTCGCGTTTTTTCTCACTTTTTTACCAAAAGACTACTGTGCTCTCTGCATGTAATTTATGACCATTTCGCCGCCAACCTGCAGAAGTTGATTTAAAGACCGTGGGCGCCCTCAATTCGCCTGCATTGCCAAGTATTTATCCAAGTTTCCCCTCCGCGCCAGGTTTTTCCCATAGTTCTCTAAGGAAATTAAGAAAAGAAAAAACACTGTAATTGCCAAGCAAATTCTCGGTGACTTCCATCTATCTCCAACTATAAGGCCGAATTCACCTACAGAAGTCCACATTGAGCCGAATTTCCACAAATTTACAGTCTGTCTGCGCATTCGCAAACTGAAACCTCTGCTGCACAAATTCACCGGGAAAACAACTCTTCAGTCCCAGTACTTGCTCATTGAACTTTTCTCAGGAGCATTTTAACTCGTTTTCACCATAATTCACCCTGTTTCCTCTGCAAATCGTCCTACTCTTGCAAAATTTACTGCTCTGTGTTGCTCTACCCAGAGAAACAAGTTCAAATACATATTAAAGCACCAATTGACCATGGAGACACTAGTGGCATTGAACATTCCACCCTTGAATGCCCCACACAAAGAGCTAGAATGGCAGGCCCTAGGTGATAGAGACTACTAGATGACAGAAGTACTCTCACTGGACACCAAATATAACATTCATGTACTCAATGAGCTGAAGGCCAAGCACCTCAGTGGAACTGATATTCTAGGGATTTGGGATTCCAATTTGCCCATCTTCAATCTTCCTCAAGTCAATGTCCTCCCAGATTTAATTCATCGATGCAGTGCCAACTATGATCCTTGTCAAAGAGCTGTCCTCAGTCCCTCAGGTTCAGTATTGTTCCATGTCACCCCTGAGGTTATAAATCAAATGTTGCACTTTCACACTACAAAGCCATTGACTCCTCTGTCCATAATGCACTTGATAGACCAAGGAGGCAAGTTGTCCAGTGCCCAAATCATAAAGATTAATCAGCTGTTCATTGAGTCAGGCTCTCAAACTGTGAGGACCCCTCCTATAGGAATGTATATTTCAATGAGTTGGGCAAGTTGCTTGTGGATTTGATCAGTTATGTCCTGGGTTACAGGTCATCTGAGGATGCTGATGAAACCATTCTGGCAATGTTGTCTATCTTCTCCCCTGGAAAGCCTCCTTCTGTTCATTATGATTATGCTGCATACATTGCCAATAAAATTCATGATCAATTGATGAATCTAGAGAGGGAAAAGGTGTTTAGATACACTTCATACATCTATCACTTGTTCCTATTTTATCAACCTGATAGCTTCCCTATTACTCTCAAGAAGTTTGATGCTCAGGGAAACCCAAGGTCTGTGGTATTTTGGACTTCAATCTTTCATCACACATCTTATTCACCATACAGCTATTGTGAATTCATAGACCTCTTTATCCATCCAGCTATGTCCTTGCTATTGGGTACCCCTCCTCCAAGATTGACAGATGAGATGCAAAGGATTCTCCAGCTCTCAAAGGCCTACAGCATTGGGGATTGGTACTTCTACCAACACCATACAGTAATCAGAATATATGGTTGTGAGTTAGCCCCATTCAGACTACCAAAATATGTCCCTATGAGACTCTTTGCCTTAGAATATTTCAGGCAATTTGGAAATGCAGACATGGTCCATTTCCACAGCAAAAACAAGAAGGTACAACTCAAAATCAGATACTAGCTAGGCCCATTTCTTTATAATAAAAGGGAAGAAGGATGGAAAGAAGCAGATAAGATCCTAGAGGGCCTCCGATTGCAAACCAGTTTCCTCTGGATACCCTATGATCCAAATCATTTCATTAGCCTTAGAAGGGTTAAGTATAAATTGGCTAGCTATGATCATGTCAGGCTGCCCCATATTGAAAAATATGCCAATCTGTTAAGATGGAAAGAGGGCACATTAGAAGAAGCAAGTCCTAGAGAGGAAATACTACATAAAGAGGCAAAGAATCTTGAGAAAGAAGCTGACTTGGAAACTTGTGGGCAGGTTTCCTCTTCTTATCAAGTGCAACTTGGAGCAGCTGCCTCATCCTCTACAACCCCCCAGCAGGCAGCTCAAACTACTCCTCAGGCTGCCAGCAAAGGTAAAGGAAAAGAGATGGAACAGGAGCAGCCACCCCCAACAGTAGAACAGCAGAAAGAGCAGCCCAAACAGCAAGAAGAAATAGCTGAGGCCCCAATATCTACAGAGCAACAGGCTCAGGAAAGTGTGCCTCCAAGGCAGGAAACAGTTGTGGATGCCTCGGTGCTCCAAACTCCATTAAATGAAGACAGAACCAGGAAGAGGGATAGAGAGCAAGAAACTCCCCTCAATACATCAACAAGTCAACAAGGGGAGAAAAGGCAAAGATTAAATCCCCTTTCTGAAGAAGAAATGCCTATTGGGCAATCCATGGGTATGGGCCCCCCTAGCATGGAAGCATCTGCCAGTTCCTTCCAACAGGAACAAGAAAGAACAATTGGAGGAGAGGTTAGCTCCTCAAGCCAGCAAAAAAGGGAAGAATCAAGCATAAAGCAGCAATTCATTGACATCAAGAAGAGGAATGAGCCAGTCAGACTGTAGTTGTACAATCACTTGCTCAAAATGGCTCCCACAAACCAGCAGAGGCTTATGTCAGCATATGACATAACAGAGGGAAAGATGACTATGAGTCATTTCATGCCTACTATGCTGCAACCACAGTCAGCTGCAGATTATATAAGAACCAATCTTGAGGTACTTGCAAAAGACATCCACCCAATGGACCAGATAGAGCTTCATAAGCAAATGGGTGAGATGGTATATTCAACTCTTGTAGACAAGACCTTCCTGGCACACAAATTGCAAAATAGTCTTCATAATACAACTGCCCAACTTGAGTTGGAGAAGGCATCCTCTCAGGCCAAAGACAACAGGATCAGGTCTTTGGAGGATATTATTATAGAGCTTGGGCATGACCCAAAGGATCCCAAAGCTGTACAGGCACTACTAAAGGAAAGAGATGCAGATATAGTGGCTTTGAGGAAAATGGTAAAAATTCTAGCAACCCTTCACCCTCAAACAGAAGATGTTGCACAACAGAGGAAGGACCAGGATGTAGCAGCCATGCTGCTAACTCTACACAAACAGTTGGTGCAAACAGAAGGGAAATTAGTAGAAATAGAGGCTGCATTACAGGCAGCCCTGAAGCAAAAAGAAGGAGGCCAGACATCTCAGCCCCCTCAGCCAGTGATCAACCTTGAGGAACCTCCTCAAATTATCACTCCTCCCACAGGACAGACAGTTGGAACAGGCCCAACAACATCAGAACCAGCAACAACTTCAGGTCAGGCACCCAGCCTTGATATGCAGAAGATGATGAAAGAGATTGAAGCTTTAGAAGCACAAATGGCAGAACTGAATCAGACTAAAGAAAAATTGGCCACAGTTAATGAAAAATATGATAAATCCAAGCAAAGTGTAGCTGAAAAAACAAGAGAAGTAAGGGATCTTGAGAAGCAAATAAAGGAATTAGAAAAAGAAAAGGAGCTCACTCTTGACAAAGTTGTGGTTGAAATTAAGAAGATCCTGTGGACCAACATTGGCCAATCTATAACAGACCAATGGCAATACATAGAAACCATTCATGAGCACATGGATCTGATAGGCAGAGCTCAAAAAGAAAGCCAGAGAGCGAGAGCATCTCTTGGAAACATGCCTGAAATAGCTAATAGGATGATCAATGTCCTAAATAACCGCACTGGCTCCCAGTTGGCAGCAACGGGTATCACCAACAGAACTGATACCATTTTACTAGTAAAGAGGGTGCTCACTTTGAGGAATCTTGTGCAAACATTGGAGAGAAGGTGCCAGGAAATGCAGACAGAGGTGAACAAATTTGTGGATAAATTTACAGCATTACATAACAGAGGCCTTCCTAGCTTACTAAATAGTGCAGGAAAGTTACTATCTCATGAAAATTATGCTAAGCGGGTAGACTCATATGCCACAAATCAAATCACTGCAGCAGCAACTACCTCAGAGGGAACAGGGCCCCCATCTGGGCAGGATCTCTATAACAAACTAGAGAATTTGTTTTTTATTGCAAATGAAATGAGACATCTTTTTGAAGTGCCTCCAAACTACTACAAGTATACTGAGGCAGATGAGACTTTAGGCGCAATTCTAAGGCACCTGTTGCCTACTCAGGAATGGTGGACAGGCATGATACCGACATTGCTATGAACAAACAAATTTTTCACCAAATTTTGTACATCAAATTATAAGTCATCATGTTCAGAAAATTGATACATTCATTATGACTGCAAAAAGAGTGGACTGAGCCAACTCAGCAAACCAATTTGGCCACTAAAGCAACCCCGACAGATGCAAATGACAGGGCCGAGAAAGCTACAACACGATAGAACATTAAAGGCATATCATTCAGAATTAATGCAGAGCGCTCAACTGACTCAGTGGCCTCCAAAAGTCAAAAAGGTTTCTGACAGAACTGAAGGCTATTCATTGTATATTTAGAGTAGCAATAACTTTCTTATCTGCTATTCTGAAAGTTGGTGAACGCAGTTATTAAGCAAATGACTCAGCGTTCAGATATTTTGTAAAAAACCGATTGTATATATATCCCCTCGCATAAGTTTGCTGGGGTTGTTGATTTTCTCTTCTAGAAAACTTATGCTGTAAATTTCAGACTTTTAATACAGGGAGCTGATGGAATTTCTAAATATATGAGTTGTTTTGATATGTTGTGGTGTGATTGCTTACTGCTACAGGATTCCTGCATATTTCATGGCACAATAAGTTTCCTGAACCTTCTTGTTATGTATTTCATTTTATCATAATCTGCTCATGCTCTATATTTTATAGTTTAATAGCACAGAAAAAGAATAGTTCATGATTTATTCATTAAATACCCTGAACTCAATCTATGTTGTTATGAATGTTTCCTCAGTATTAGTTATGAAAGTGTAATTCTTAATTGCTTCACCTTCAGACTAAAACTTCAGAGTGAGTATTATTCAGGAATTCAAATCTGCTCCTGCGTGATATATCCCTTTCTCACATCACCAGCTTAGTGGAAGATTCTTAGCTGCCTTTCACTGGCTAGACATTTTTCATCTTCACAATTTTAAGTTTGTTTCATAATATATCTATATGGCCCTGCAGTTTTAACAAATCTTACTCAATATCCCAAACAACCCATAATCATAGACTCCATTCCCCAATGGACTGAAACCCTCTGAAAATCTCATCTTAGCTACTGGAAGACATCATTCAACCAAAACCTTAATCAAAACTCCCACCTCATAACTAGCCTAAAATCCTCAAGAATGAATTTAAAAACTTAAAGAGAGAGCCCTCTCTGATTACAGGTGATGAGCCCCAAAAATGTACAATTATTTGGGCTCATTCAACCTCCTAATTTGGCTTAGTCCACCATTCTCATTTGTTTATTGCATGTTTTTGATTATTTTTATGTTAATAGAGTGAATTTGGTTAGTCATTATGCCAACAAGTCTAATGGGTGCTTTGTGTAGCCTTGTTGTTCAACTTGGAGACAAAATTGAAGGTCTTAATGAGCACTTGGCAGCCAAATTCGTGGGAGAACAAACTAGAGGATTTGTAGGAAGGTGTCCCCCTCATTTATGGACCCTTACCTCGAATTATCCACCATCAGCTCGGAGTTCAAAGGCCACCGAATCAATCAGCTCAAGGGCAGCCAAGCAAGTCAAGTTGGACTGTTGTTAACTCCAAGTCTTGGGCAGCCAAGTCCCTAACTTTTAGGAGGACTGTTGGGTCCTCAAATTGTATAAATAAGAAGGCTTGGGGCCTCATTTTGGTTAGCTAGTGGGTAGTCATTTTGTGTAGCTAGTTGGTAGTCATTTTCGTAGCTAGTTAGTCATTTTGTTTTAGCCATTAGTTAGCTAGCTTGTAGTTCGATTTTTAGGCCATGGATTAGCTTTTCTTTCAGCTCATTCTCAAGCTCTCCTTATGGACAGTTTTGATGTACTTTTCATTTCTTGATTAATAAAGATGGATCCAGCTTTGCACCAGCTCTAAATTGCTCTTGGGAGGCTGTAGTTCTTGGGGTTGGGCCCATCTCAAGCGCCCAGTACCTCCCTTGTGTATCTTTATGTGTTTGCTGCGTTCTTGAAATAAAAATCTACTCTTTAGATCTTGCTTTGTTATGGTAGTTGGTTTTGATGGGTAACGTAGCTTTTTATGCTTAGAATCGATTGGTAGGAGTTTGTTATGCATTTAGATCTTTTGGAATGCTCTTTCTCACGTGAAGTACATGGTTCTCTTTACAAACAAAGCTGCTGTTCATTTATTTCATTGACAATTAGATTAAGTTAGCTAGGACTTGGTTTGTTTGCAAGAATTCATTGATTCGTTTAAATGAGCATTGTGCAGGGCATCTCTATCATCTTCATCACCTCCTCAAGTTCTGTTTAACCTTTGTCTCACTCATTTACCCTCCAACTCTCTCATTTCCCACATAGCTCCATCTCCTCCAACTTTCGTTGGTTCCATCCTTCCAATCATCAAACCATTGCATACACTCTTCCCTCATCTGATTTTCCAGCTTCTGAGCCATCACCAGCCTTATTCCTACCTTACACATCTCCCTCTACCATTTCATCACTCCTCCATCACTCCAAACGCTCACGGTAGGTCATCCTGTAGCCAGTTGTAGACATCCTGTAGAAAACAGAGTATCCTGTAGAATCCTTTGCAGGCATCCTGTAGGAGGCCACTCTCTTGGTTGCTGAGCATCTGAATGCGAGGAACCTCTGTGGATGGATGCTAAGGATCCCTAGGGACCTCTCCTAGCCTCCCCAACCTATCCCACGCTTTCCTTCCTTCTCCGTCCCATCTGCACAACCAAACCCTAGTTAGCACAAGATCACAATCATTCCACACACTTAAAGGAAAAATACAAAAACATATCTTTCATGATGCAAGTAGTTTAGATCCATGCATTTGCACTTATTAGAGGTAACAGCAGCATTGGTAGAAGTTTCATTCACATTTCTTGCATTGTAGAGGTTAGACTAGTTAAATTAGGGTTTCCTAGGTTTACATGCTTTGATTTGCTTTCAGTTCATTTTTGTCAAGTAAAGTAGCTTTCCTTCGAGATTAGCCTTCGTCCATCAATTAGAAAGCTTCTTCTGAGAGCCTATAGAAGTTGGCTTGAGCCCTAGCGGACTTGTGCCAGCTGACCAAGTGACAGCTGCGACAAGAGCTAGTACTTGTGCATATAGCGCCGCCGCTTCCAAGTTTGTACGAACTACCGGGTTGATAAAATTAAGAGACAGGAAGCCCCAAGAGTTGTAGCATTATTGCTACAATACTGGAGCTCACCATCTTTTTGGTGCCGTTGCCGGGGAAGCGGCAGAGTATTGATGATTGTTGTTATTCTTCTATTTTCTACTACAACCTTCTTCTAAGTAGTTTATTTCATTTCCATTATGCAATTTCATTTATGCAAAAGTAGATTAGCCTTTCTTGCTTTCCTAGATTAGCATTTCCTGCTTTCATAGATTAGTATTTCCTGCTTTCATAGATTAGCATTTCCTGCTTTCCTAGAATAGCCTTTCAATTCCGCATTTCAATTCTGCAAGCGTAGATTAGTGTTTCAATTTCGCAAGCGTAGCCTAGCATTTCATTCTTGCAATTTGATTTGAGCAAAATAGATTAGTCCTTTCCTGCTTTCATTTCAATTTCGCAAGATAGTTAGTTGCAGTTCAATCTATTTCATGCCTTGTAGGAGTAAAGATAAGTTAGAAAAATGATTGCACAACACCCCCATTGCTTCACACAGCCAACGTTCTTCTTCGATGGCTGTGATGAAAGAACCCCTGGGTGGACATCAAGACATATCTGAAGAACCTATAGGGGAGAAGAAGAAGAAAACATTCCTCTGAAGCAAATGGCTACAAGTAGAGATGTTGGGAGCAACATCTTGTCCAAAGATGAATTTGAAAATCAGATCAAAGACTTCAAGAGTGATATGAGGCAGTTTCTTGCCATGCAACTGGATACCTTGCGGATCCAAAAGAAGCAAGAGGAAGCCAAGAGGGTTTTTGTCATTTTTTGCCCTAGGTGCCGTAAAAAGCATCTTAGGAACGAATGTCCAATGCACTCCCTAGAAGTCTGTTTTGTATGTGAAGAATACCATCCTACAGATCAGTGCCCTTCCTTGCCCAGAATCAAAGCTGCATATCAAAGAGCCAAGGGAGCCACTGAATCACCCTATCATATGAACCAAAGGAGGCCACATGGACCTAGATCTTACCAGCCGGAACTGCAAGGGATACCCGAGACCTATTATGACCCTTATCAAGCCACTTTCATGCCTTCTTGGGGTCCCCCTGCTCATCATTCCTGGTTCACACCTCCTCCTTGGTCATATCCTCCTTGTTCCTTCACAAATCCATATTATTCCCAACCAGTTGCTCATTCATTTCACTCTTATGCTCAGCCACAGCCTCAGTGGAATGCACCTTATCAGGAGTGGAGACCCCAGTACAACTCTCATCCCGCTCATTTTCCTCCACCACCTGCTCATCCACAACCATCGACTCCTCCTCCACCAAGGCAACCTCAAATGCCTACCCAACCACAATGCTATCCATCTCCATCTCAATTTCACACCTCCACTCAGCTCCCTGTACCTCCATTTCCAAAACCATGCAATGGAGCAGCTCAACCCAATTACAAATCTGAGGCACAACATGTGCAAATGATTCCTCGTGAGCTCAATGATGTTCACCAAAGCTCAGGAAAAGTAATGCAAGAAAGAGATCATCTTGAAAGCATTGAAGGACCAAAGGCAAAAGAAGATCCAAAAGAGGAGATCAAAGAACCATGGGCTGCACTTAATGAAGAGAAGAGATCAGAATCAGAGATGGAGAAAGCTTCCTCATGGTTACCATCAAATCTTCCATATACTCAAGAGAAAGATCAGCAAAAAGAGGAAGATGAGAAGGTCATGATAGAAGGTGACATGAAGAGTGATCCAGATCAGCAAAAGGACCAAGGATATCAAAGCTATATTGAGACATGGTTCCAAACAGTCACCAAGTTGCAGCAGTACTCTCCTCCTCAGCTATGTTTTGTACTTTCAAAGTCAGATCATTTTGTCTCTGAAAGTTGGATAGTTGCCAAAGCATGCATTCCGAGCCTTTACATCATCCTGTCTCTAATCTCGATGTGCACATGGCTCCATTGGAAGTATTCTTATACTTGAAAATGATTTTGTTTTTCAAGTAGGGTAGGGTAGAAAAAAGAAAAAAATGAAAAAAAAAAGAAAAAGAAAAAATGAAAAAAAGGAAGATAGAAATCTAAGGTGAAAACCTCCTTGGAGGCGCCTTAGGTTGGCTCATTGATTGAAAACCTCCATGAGGCGGTCAATGGGTTGGAAAAAAAAAGGAAAAGAGAAAAAGATCTTTGGGTGAAAACCTCCCTTGGAGGCGCCCAAGGCAGGCAATTAGGGTGAAAACCTCCATGAGGCGCCCTAGTTGTTTTTCAAAAAAAAAAGAGAAAAAAGAAAAAGAAAAATAAAGCTAATCTCCATTTCATGTTGCAGCAATGACATTGCAGGTTAAAGGAGGACGTGTCATGACAGGAGGAGCACTTAGATCAAAGACAAAGGAGTTTTTGTGCCTTCTACAGGAAGTTTCGTATCTTCTACAGGAAGCTTACAAAAAAGCCAAATTGATCTCCAAAGAGGACCTGAAGGCTTGGAATATGTCCATGAGGCCTACACTCATCTATGTTTCCACTCCTCACCCCTTTTCCATCATTCTTTTCATGTCATTATGCTTCTTTCCTCAAAACTGTGTTTTCTACAGGAGATTCTATATTTCTACAGGAAACATCCTGTAGAACCTTTGGACGAGCCAAATTCAATCTCAAAAATGAATCTAATGGTGGGAATCTGTTGATTAGGCCTACAAGCACTTGTGTGTCCATCCCTTGCCTTCATCCATCATTTTTTCCACCTCCTTGTGCCTCTCATTGTGCTTCTACAGGATCTTCCTGTAGAAATTGTGGGAAACTAGGCATGCATTTCAAAAAGTGGTTTTGCAAGCATGGTAGCTTCCTCAAAGGTTCAAGAGTCCTCCTGCAGTCTTCCAACTCATCCTCCATCATCTCCATACCTGCATCACAGCAAAAATTCATTTTGTCATACCATGCAAACACATGCAAAATGCCTTGAAGCCAAAAACACATAGAGCAGAATTTGTTTTTGCCATAACTTGAGAACCATGCATCCATTTGATAAACCATTTTATGGGGGATTGTACAAGGTCGATGACAACATGCCTGATCAGTTTCATGCAATTCCGGTGCACGGTTTCCAAGAAATCAGCCTCCATCACCATCAGACATTTTTGCATTTTCTCCATAACCGTGCATCCGTTTCAAAATCTGTTTCATGGGGAGATGCACGTGGGTGATAGTAGCCTACCCAAGCAGTTTCAGCCAATTCCGATGCACGGTTTCCGAGAAATCGAGCTCTGAAATCTTCAGCCATTTTCCAATTTTCTCGAAATCCGTGCATCCATTGATCACAAATTTGCTATGGGAGATGCATCATGATGGTAGGAACATGCCCACCAAGTTTCAGCTCAATCCGGTTTGCCGTTTGGGAGAAATGGCAAAAAGAAGTTCTGGTTTGGTGAAGATGCAGCAACAGCAGCTTGAATGTGCAAATCTGAACGTGGAAATGAACTTTTGTTGCATGCATCCATCCAGAGGGCACCTGTACAAGAGAAAACAGCCATAAATCATCAATAAAGCTACCATACATGCAGCAAATGAAGATCAACACATGCATGCAGCAAGACGCTTCACAAGCAGCCGTTTGGCTTCAGGTACGTGACTTAACCTTGTTCCTCTGTTGCATGAATGTAATTCGAAGCATTGCATGAACGAATGAGATGGTTGTGGTTAAGAGAATCGGTGGCCAGCCAACTGGACACCCTCATCTAGTTCAACAGCGCTCGGTGGGTGGATACGCCACGTGTGCTCAGCCATCTCAAGAAAAAAAATTGAAATCAGGTAGTGGTGACCGTTTAAACTGTAGCATGATTGATGGATGTAATTTCAAGCAGAGAACAATCAGCTACCACTACAGTTCATGAACAGTTGCATGGGCACACGTCTTTGCCACCTCACTCCACCAACAATCACGCAGAAATTAATGAGCGCATGGAATTTCAAAAATGTCTGCCGCATTCAATTCAGGTTATTCAAAGAGACTAAACATTGAAACAGAAAATTCTGATAGTTCATCAGAGGGTTTTATGAACCACGGATATGGCAGAAGCAGTGCCTCTAACGTAGAGGAAGGTCAAAAAAAAAAAAAAAAAAAAAATGGAAGGAAAGGGCCTGGTTTCAAGCTGCTTGAGAAATGATCAACGTAAGTTATCAAGGACGACTTCCTTGAGCAGTGATTCATCGGAGTCAGATGATGCTATTCCTACTATTGAGATACATAGTGATTTGAAACTTCTATTGCAATGCACATTGCCTTTGTTATGGAGTCAAAACAGTGGGGTCGTTGTTGCTGCTGCTGGGGTCCATTGGCTTATGGCTCCAGTTAAGGATGTGAGAAGAATTGTGAAGCTGCTTTTGTTCCTTCTCAGGTCCTCTTACGACTCATAGTATGTGGTACTATCAAATCTGGCATTTGTTGCAGAAATGCCCTCCTTATTCGAGCCATTCTTTGAAGATTCCTTCGTGCAATCTTTTGATACATGCCATATGCAAGCAATCAAGCTGGAGATCTTGTCTCTCATTGCAACGGAATCATCTATTCATACAATATTGCTAGAGTTTCAGGACTATATTAGGGATCCAGATAGAAAGTTTGCCGCAGATGCAGTCTCTGCAATTGGACGATGTGCTAAAAGACTTCCATCTGTGGCTTTGACTTGTTTGAAAGGTCTCCTGGCGTTGGTTAGACAGAGCTCTATAGCATTGCGGGGAAGCAGCTGTGCTGGTAATGAAGAAACTGATAATTCTGAAGGAACTGCTGACCCCAGAAAAAGGAATTTTCCTGGAATTAAGGCAGATTTGGTTTTCCGAGCTGACTGTATGATCACTGGGGATGAGAATTGAGCTCTGTACCTTGTCTTTGGAAACCTAAGTCTTCCTTTTATACACGGACAGCCGAGTATTTGGGCAGCAAAAGTCTTGAGGCCAAGGAATTGTTGTTCATTAATATCACACAGCCCAGGAATTCTTCCTTGAGTCCAAGGGGAAACCATCAACAACATTTCCTTTTCTAACCAAAGCATAAGGAAAGGAAGCACTCTCACCATGCCAAGGGAATTCATAATTCATCATTATCCATGGTTATCATTTTAGGTTGCTGTGTGCACTTAGACATGGAATTGATTCACCTCCATAAAAGAAGTTAAGCATTTCCTATTTTCTTCTACAGTCATTAAGTGAATGTGCCACAAAAATGAATGAAGAATTTTGGCCAAAGATATCAGTCCTTCTAACAGTGAGGGAGAAGAGCAGAAAGGGGGAGAAGATGAAGGTTGCCACAGCAAAGCTGAAAGGAGAAGGAACCCCCAACCAAGCAGACCAAAACAGTTGAAACGATTTCTACAGGAAGCCAAAACTCAGCTACAGGTCTGTTTCTACAGGAAGACAGAGTCTGTTTCTACAGGAAGACAGAGTCTGTTTCTACAGGAAGACAGAACAGTTTCTACAGGAAAGTTTGAAAAGAGGGAAGCCAAAGGAGAAATCGGCCGAAATGCTAGCCAAGAAAGTCACCAAGGCCATCAAAGACAAGGGGAGAGATTTGGTTGCTCAGAGGATGAGCAACACTTTCAGTAGGGGGGTGATGATGAGCCCCAAAAATGTACAATTATTTGGGCTCATTCAACCTCCTAATTTGGCTTAGTCCACCATTCTCATTTGTTTATTGCATGTTTTTTATTATTTTTATGTTAATAGAGTGAATTTGGTTAGTCATTATGCCAACAAGTCTAATGGGTGCTTTGTGTAGCCTTGTTGGTCAACTTGGAGACAAAATTGAAGGTCTTAATGAGCACTTGGCAGCCAAATTCGTGGGAGAACAAACTAGAGGATTTGTAGGAAGGTGTCACCCTAATTTATGGACCCTTACCTCGAATTCTCCACCATCAGCTCGGAGTTCAAAGGCCACCGAATCAATCAGCTCAAGAGCAGCCAAGCAAGTCAAGTTGGACTGCTGTTAACTCCAAGTCTTGGGCAGCCAAGTCCCTAACTTTTAGGAGGACTGTTGGGTCCTCAAATTGTATAAATAAGAAGGCTTGGGGCCTCGTTTTGGTTAGCTAGTGGGTAGTCATTTTGTGTAGCTAGTTGGTAGTCATTTTCGTAGCTAGTTAGTCATTTTGTTTTAGCCATTAGTTAGCTAGCTTGTAGTTCGATTTTTAGGCCATGGATTAGCTTTTCTTTCAGCTCATTCTCAAGCTCTCCTTATGGACAGTTTTGATGTACTTTTCATTTCTTGATTAATAAAGATGGATCCAGCTTTGCACCAGCTCTAAATCGCTCTTGGGAGGCTGTAGTTCTTGGGGTTGGGCCCATCTCAAGCGCCTAGTACCTCCCTTGTGTATCTTTATGTGTTTGCTGCATTCTTGAAATAAAAATCTGCTCTTTAGATCTTGCTTTGTTATGGTAGTTGGTTTTGATGGGTAACGTAGCTTTTTATGCTTAGAATCGATTGGTAGGAGTTTGTTATGCATTTAGATCTTTTGGAATGCTCTTTCTCACGTGAAGTACATGGTTCTCTTTCCAAACAAAGCTGTTGTTCATTTATTTCATTGACAATTAGATTAAGTTAGCTAGGACTTGGTTTGTTTGCAAGAATTCATTGATTCGTTTAAATGAGCATTGTGCAGGGCATCTCTATCATCTTCATCACCTCCTCAAGTTCTGTTTAACCTCTGTCTTACTCATTTACCCTCCAACTCTCTCATTTCCCACATAGCTCCATCTCCTCCAACTTTCGTTGGTTCCATCCTTCCAATCATCAAACCATTGCATACACTCTTCCCTCATCTGATTTTCCAGCTTCTGAGCCATCACCAGCCTTATTCCTACCTTACACATCTCCCTCTACCATTTCATCACTCCTCCATCACTCCAAACGCTCACGGTAGGTCATCCTGTAGCCAGTTGTAGACATCCTGTAGCAAACAGAGTATCGTGTAGAATCCTTTGCAGGCATCCTGTAGGAGGCCACTCTCTCGGTTGCTGAGCATCTGAATGCGAGGAACCTCTGTGGATTGATGCTAAGGATCCCTAGGGACCTCTCCTAGCCTCCCCAACCTATCCCACGCTTTCCTTCCTTCTCCATCCCATCTGCACAACCAAACCCTAGTTAGCACAAGATCACAATCATTCCACACACTTAAAGGAAAAATACAAAAACATATCTTTCATGATGCAAGTAGTTTAGATCCATGCATTTGCACTTATTAGAGGTAACAGCAGCATTGGTAGAAGTTTCATTCACATTTCTTGCATTGTAGAGGTTAGACTAGTTAAATTAGGGTTTCCTAGGTTTACATGCTTTGATTTGCTTTCAGTTCATTTTTGTCAAGTAAAGTAGCTTTCCTTCGAGATTAGCTTTCGTCCATCAATTAGCAAGCTTCTTCTGAGAGCCTATAGAAGTTGGCTTGAGCCCTAGCGGACTTGTGCCAGCTGACCAAGTGACAGTTGCGACAAGAGCTAGTACTTGTGCATATAGCACCGCCGCTTCCAAGTTTGTACGAACTACCGGGTTGATAAAATTAAGAGACAGGAAGCCCCAAGAGTTGTAGCATTATTGCTACAATACTGGAGCTCACCAACAGGTTGGCTAGAACCTGTGATCCAAAGCTTGGTTAGTGGTTACCCCGGCCGTATTCCCTCAGGAATCAAAGGGAACAACCTGGGTGTTAACATAAATGGCGACTCCACTGGGGACCTAAATGAAATTCATAAACCCCTGTCTGATTCTTAATACTATAGATAAAGCCTGAGTGACAGCCAGACAGCCTTAGAAACTGCCTCTGCTTTGCATTTGCAGGAGTATATAAAAGCTGCCTCAGTCAATCTTTATTCAGTCTTAAGTTCCATACAGTTGTGCTATACTTGATCAGGCCTTGTCAAATATCACTATCTCTCAGAAAATTCTCCTATAAAAAATCACAGAAACTGGCTCCTAAGAAGAAAACTCGCTATACAAGATCAAACCCAGATCTTGATCAACCACCTGAGTTCCAAAACCCAAACTTGATTTCAAGAATCCTTAAGAGACACAAATCAGAAGGGACTCTATCAGATTCAAGTTCTGAAGCAGCATCTCAAACTAATATTCCAACCCCTGCTAAGGTTTCTTTACATCCTCATACCCCCGTTCCACAATCTCCTAGTTCTTCATCCAGTTCACAAGGTATCCTTTCAACCACTCCATCAACTACAAATACCCCTCTCATCCCCTTTCCTCCCCTTGTCCCATTCATTCCTGTTATCCCTATTGTCCCACCAAACATGGCTAATAGATATGCTCCACTTCAGTTACCTGGAAATCCGGGGGCTATGCCTCAAGAATACCAAGGTAAGATCACTTATTTTGATGGAGCCAGTACATACACTGCCTTACAGCATACCAAGAAAATGCAAGATTACTTTGAAAACTATGAGATAGATGATGATGATGTGAGAATGAAAATATTTGTACAAAGTCTGACAGGTGAAGTAAGAACTTGGTTTAGAGCGCTGGCTGTAAATTCCATAGCTGATTCGGGTGCTCTTTACCAGTCCTTTCTAAACAGATGGGAAAAGAAAAAGGATCCTCTACACATTTTATCTGAATATGACACCATAAGGAGGGGTCCACAAGAAACTGTCTCGGACTATTGCACTAGATTCAATACTATCTATAATGCCATTCCTCAAAATCTTAGGCCTCCACCTGATTTAGCATTGATTAAGTTCCCTGATGGGTTTGATGCTGATATGGCATATCAATTAAGAGAAAGAGCCCCTGCAACTTTGGCAGACATGCAAAACATAGCTGTAAGTGTAGAGGCAAATTTGATTGCTAAGAGAAATCGGGCAAGAACTGAAAAAAGAACTACTTTTAAGGAAGAACCCTCATCATTTGAGCAAAAGTTAGATGCAATCATCAAAGGCATGGATAGACTTGGGGACAGAGTGGAAACCATAGAAAGAAAGTCATCATGGGAAGGGAAAACAAGCAATATCGGAAACCCAAACTTTAGAAAGAATCAAAATCCCAATGTTGGAAGGACTGATCCTGACGAGCATGTCAGGCCCCCTTTCCAAGAGAATTATGCTGAGGCTTCAACATCTAGTGAACCTAATGAGGACCCTCACATCAACCTAATGGGTTTGGACAGTGGAAATCAAGTCTTTTTGACACAAGAAGATCATAAGGATGATGACATTAGTCAGTTCCAGACTAAATCAGGTGAATCATTTGATTTCAAACAAGGCTATGACATAGCTGTTTTTGAAGTTCATAAGCAATACAAATTAAGAAGCAGAACTGTAAATGTGACACAGCCTGAGAAAACAAAGGATAACCTGCAGCCTAAGAAAGCTATTGTCACAGAGCCTATTGACAAAACTGATGTAATTACAAATGAAGTAACAGTTGAAGAGGTAACCGAAGCATTTCCCTCAAATCAACAACCATTGGCTACACCGCCTTTACAGCACAATCCAAGTAACACTTTTCAAAAGGTAAGCAAAAAGGCCAAACCTCAAGATCAGATTGAAATTCAAGAAGAAGCCTCTAACAACTCAATTGAGAAAGAAAAAGTGGTCAACCAGAACACCAAGATCCAATCTAAAAAACCTTTTGACTTAGAAGCTGAAATTGGTAAATTGAAGATAGCCATTCCTCTGTCAGAGCTAGCCAAGCATAACATTTACAAACAGCAAATCAAGAAGTCCCTTCAACTGACTCATAATAAAGATGATGTCAATGTGTTGGATGACACCCCAGAACTACTTTTCGGTCCAGAGGTTGATGGAAAGACAGCAGTTACTGGAATCTTACCTTTTTATGTCAGCTTGCATGTTCATGATAAGATATTACACAATGCAATGTTTGATTCAGTTGCTTCTCATAACCTTATGCCTAAGTCAGTAATGGAAAGATTGAATTTAGACATCACAAGACCATATAAGGACCTATTTTCATTTGACTCTAGCCAAGTTAAGTGTTTAGGCCTGATAAAAGATCTATGTGTGTCCCTTGTCCAGTACCCAAATAAAACAATCTTGATGGATGTTGTAGTTGCTGATATCCCACCCAAATATGGAATGCTATTATCAAGATCATGGGGAGCCAAACTCCAAGGTTCCCTGCAATTGGATATGTCATATGCCACTATCACTGTCTTTGGGCAGCCAAAGAGGCTATACAGAGAATCACTCATGAAATACATGGTGAGCAGTGAAGAAAAACCTCAAAATTTCCCTATTTATGCAGTCCATTCAGATATGGATTCTTTCATTCTCTTCAATGATGATATAAGTCCAATGAGTGATAACAAATCTGTCATACTTGAATAAGATCAACATATGAGTGAGCAATCAAGTTCCCAAGAAATCAAGATTGAGAAATCAAGTAATGAGGCAATTCTAGAAGACAAACCAGGTGAAAGACAAGAACTCCAACTTATAATCCCAAGTCATAGAGAAAATGTTGAAAATCCCCTAAATCAAGAGATCCTATGGTTTCTTGAGTTTGATGGATCAGTCAACAAATTAGGGGCAGGAGCTGGAGTGTGGATTCATAACAAACAAAGCAACCATGCAGAAGGCCGAGCCTATAGGCTTAATTTCAGATGTACTAATAATATGGCAGAATATGAGGCTCTTCTGTTAGGCCTCAAACTGGTAAAATCCCTACAGATCACAAAGGTTTCAATCATGGGAGACTCAGACCTTATTATTCAACAAGTGAAAGGTAATTTTGTCACCAATGACAAAAGACTAAGATCGTACAGGTCTGCTACTATTGAAATACTCAAAGCTTTCACTGAATTTCAAATGACCAAAATACCTAGGACCCACAACCTTCATGCACACAGTTTAGCTACATTTGCTAGTACATGCAAATTGCCTTTTGAACCCAACCATTGTTTTACAGCTGAGATAAAACACAGACCTTCTATCCCAAACAATATTAAATATTGGCAAGTATTTGAGGATGACACACAGATAAATAGTTTCTTGACCTTGCAGCATGAATTTTCAGGTTTGAACATTGATGTTGATTCTGTGAAAGACACACAACCATTAAGTGAACAGGATCAAACAGCTATATCACTGAAGACAGCAAATCAAATACTTTGTCCAACAACCTTTGACAAAGAAAATATACAAGAACTTAAACAATTCCATTTTGATGAAACAATTGGTGCAGAGGCTAATGTCATACAGCTAAAAGACAATTTTCTACCAACGGGCCTAACTCCATTAGAGGACATTTTTGACTCAAATGATGTTCCTAGAAAACCAAAAATGCAACCCCTTAATGCTGCCATAGAAGAATGCGATATTGGAACTGCTGAAAAACCCAAGATAATAAAATTGTCTACATCTTTACCTCCTGACCAGAAGCCTAAATACATTGACCTCTTTAAAGAGTTCCAAGATGTGTTTGCATGGAGTTATGAGGATTTGAAATCCTATGACACCTCTGTTATTCAACACACTATCCCTCTCAAGCCTAATCAAAAGCCATTCAAGCAAAAATTGAGAAGAATTAATCCTATGCTTCTCCACTGGGGACCTGAATGAAATTCATAAACCCCTGTCTGATTCTTAATACTGTAGATAAAGCTTGAGTGACAGCCAGACAGCCTTAGAAACTGCCTCTACTTTGCATTTGTAGGAGTATATAAAAGCTGCCTCAGTCAATCTTTATTCAGTCTTAAGTTCCATACAGTTGTGCTATACTTGATCAGGCCTTGTCAAATATCACTATCTCTCAGAAAATTCTCCTATAAAAAATCACAGAAACTGGCTCCTAAGAAGAAAACTCGCTATACAAGATCAAACCCAGATCCTGATCCACCACCTGAGTTCCAAAACCCAAACTTGATTTCAAGAATCCTTAAGAGACACAAATCAGAAGGGACTCTATCAGATTCAAGTTCTGAAGCAGCATCTCAAACTAATATTCCAACCCCTGCTAATGTTTCTTTACATCCTCATACCCCCGTTCCACAATATCCTAGTTCTTCATCCACTTCAGAAGGTATCCTTTCAACCACTCCATCAACTACAAATACCCCTCTCATCCCCTTTCCTCCCCTTGTCCCATTCGTTCCTGTTATCCCTATTGTCCCACCAAACATGGCTAATAGATATGCTCCACTTCAGTTACCTGGTAATCCGGGGGCTATGTCTCAAAAATACCAAGGTAAGATCACTTATTTTGATGGAACCAGTACATACACTGCCTTACAGCATACCAAAAAAATGCAAGATTACTTTGAAAACTATGAGATAGATGATGATGATGTGAGAATGAAAATTTTTGTACAAAATCTGACAGGTGAAGTAAGAACTTGGTTTAGAGCGCTGGCTGTAAATTCCATAGCTGATTCGGGTGCTCTTTACCAGTCCTTTCTAAACAGATGGGAAAAGAAAAAGGATCCTCTACACATTTTATCTGAATATGACACCATAAGGAGGGGTCCACAAGAAACTGTCTCGGACTATTGCACTAGATTCAATATTATCTATAATGCCATTCCTCAAAATCTTAGGCCTCCACCTGATTTAGCATTGATTAAGTTCCCTGATGGGTTTGATGCTGATATGGCATATCAATTAAGAGAAAGAGCCCCTGCAACTTTGGCAGACATGCAAAACGTAGCTGTAAGTGTAGAGGCAAATTTGATTACTAAGGGAAATCAGGCAAGAACTGAAAAAAGAACTACTTTTAAGGAAGAACCCTCATCATTTGAGCAAAAGTTAGATGCAATCATCAAAGGTATGGATAGACTTGGGGACAGAGTGGAAACCATAGAAAGAAAGTCATCATGGGAAGGGAAAACAAGCAATATCAGAAACCCAAACTTTAGAAAGAATCAAAATCCCAATGTTGGAAGGACTGATCCTGACCAGCATGTCAGGCCCCCTTTCCAAGAGAATTATGCTGAGGCTTCAACATCTAGTGAACCTAATGAGGACCCTCACATCAACCTAATGGGTTTGGACAGTGGAAATCAAGTCTTTTTGACACAAGAAGATCATAAGGATGATGACATTAGTCAGTTCCAGACTAAATCAGGTGAATCATTTGATTTCAAACAAGGCTATGACACAACTGTTTTTGAAGTTCATAAGCAATACAAATTAAGAAGCAGAACTGTAAATGTGACACAGCCTGAGAAAACAAAGGATAGCCTGCAGCCTAAGAAAGCTATTGTCACAGAGCCTATTGACAAAACTGAGCTAAAAGACAATTTTCTACCAACAGGCCTAACTCCATTAGAGGACATTTTTGACTCAAATGATGTTCCTAGAAAACCAAAAATGCAACCCCTTAATGCTGCCATAGAAGAATGCAATATTGGAACTGCTGAAAAACCCAAGATAATAAAATTGTCTGCATCTTTACCTCCTGACCAGAAGCCTAAATACATTGACCTCTTTAAAGAGTTCCAAGATGTGTTTGCATGGAGTTATGAGGATTTGAAATCCTATGACACCTCTGTTATTCAACACACTATCCCTCTCAAGCCTAATAAAAAACCATTCAAGCAAAAATTGAGAAGAATTAATCCTATGCTTCTCCCTTCAATTGAGAAAGAGGTACAAAAAATGTTTAAAGCTGGTATCATAGCACCAATCAGGTTTTCAGACTGGATTTCAAATTTGGTCCCCACAAGAAAGAAAACTGGGGAGATTAGGCTTTGTGTTGATCTGAGGAATTTGAATCAAGTATCCCTCAAAGACAATTATCCCTTACCTAAAATGGATCACATTCTCCAAAGAGTGGTAGGGGCTTCAAGAATCTCATTACTTGATGGATTCTCAGGCTTTAATCAGATCCTAGTCCACCCTGATGATCAAGATAAAACAACATTTACAACCCCATGGGGGACTTTCAAATATGTCAAAATGCCTTTTGGGTTGAAAAATGCAGGAGCTACATTTCAGAGAGCAATGGATATTGCTTTTGCTAAAGAGATTCGTGACTTCCTTGTTATTTACCTAGATGACCTCACACCTTTCTCAAAGTCTGACCAAGAACATCTGAAACACTTGAGACAAATATTCATAACATGTAGGAAATATGGGATTTCCTTAAATCCTAAGAAGTCTCTATTTGGTTTGGAAGAAGGTAAGCTGTTGGGTCATATCATTTCAAAGGATGGCATTAGAATTGACCCAGATAGAATACAGGCCATCTTGCAAATGCCCCATCCAAGAAACATCAAAGAATTACAAGCCTTCTTAGGAAAGATCAACTTTTTAAGGAGATTTATCCCAAACTTAGCAGAATTGATCAGATTACTAAACAACATGCTAAAGAAGTATTCTAAAGTGAAGTGGACAGTAGAGGCAAATCAAGCTTTAGGATTTACATCCTATACTCTCGTGTTATTGCTTATGTACCAAATCCCATTGTGAAAGACATACTGACTCAAGAAAACTTAGAGGGAAGAAGAGGGAAATGGATTGCTAGCATTTTAGAATTTGACATTGAAATAAGACCTACAAAACTTATAAAAGGGCAAGGTTTGGCTAAATTAATGTCTGAAGCAAACTTCCAAGCCTTGGACATTAACCAACTAGACAATGAACCGGAGCTGGCGACTCCAAAGATCAATGCAGCCTTTGAACAATCCCTGTGGTATTCTGATATCTGTTATATATTGCAAAACCTGTGTGCTCCCCCAGGATTGTCCAAAACCAAATCTAGATTTCTAAAAAATGAAAGCTTCAAGATTTTGTGTTATAGAAGGTAATTTACTATGGAAAAATCATGAAGGTATACTGCTGAACTATTTGAATATGGATGAGACTAACAATGTTATAAAAGAATTTCATGCAGGGGATTGTGGTGGACATTTGTACTGGAAGTCCACTGTGGATAAGATATTAAGGGCAGGTTACTATTGGCCCACTCTGTTCTCTGATGTTAAGAATTTCACCACTACATGTCATAAGTGTCAAGTGTTTGAGGGAAAAATAAAGTTACTACCACTTCCCTTAAAACCTATTGCAACAAAAAGGCCCTTTCAGCAATGGGGCTTGGATTTATTTGGGGAAATTCATCCTTCATCCTCAGGTCAACATAGATGGATTCTAACAGCCACAGATTACTTTACTAAATGGATTGAGGCTGTTCCATGCAGACAAGCAAATGATTCTACTATCATTCAGTTCCTTGAAACCAATATTTTTTCCAGATTTGGTTGTCCTGACAAGATTATAACAGACAATGCTGCTGCTTTCAGATCCAAGAAAATGGTGAACTTTTGCCACAAATTCCCCATTACTTTGGGACATTCCACTGCATACTATCCTCAAGGCAACGATTTAGCTGAATCATCTAACAAAAGTCTTATCAACATCATTAAGAATATACTGGAAGAGAATAAAAGAAATTGGCATAAAAAGCTTGTAAATGCCTTGTGGGCAGACAGGCTAACAACCAAGAGATCTATAGGGGTCAGCCCATATGAATTGGTTTATGGAATGGAAGCCAAATTCCCTTCATCATTAGGGGTCCCTGTCATGAAATAGCTGCAAGAGAGTCAAGCTGAACCAAATGACATGCAAAGAAGAATCAATCAGATTATCTGTTTACAGCAAACCAGAGATCAAGTGTATAGTAGAGTTCAGGTCCTACAAGAGAAACTAAAGAAGGCCTTTGATAGAAGAACCAAGGCTGAAGATTTCTTTATTGGTGATAAAGTACTTAAATGGGATTCAAGAAGAGAAGACAAGGGTAAGCATGGCAAATTTGACTCCCTTTGGAGGGGGCCTTTTGTTATTCAAGCACTACAAGGAAATAACACTTATTTCTTGAAAAATTTGCATGGCACTGAAGCTGAAGAGGGCCCTGTAAATGGCCGAATGTTAAAGCACTATTTTGATTACTTTCCATGTATATAGCATGGCTTTCCGCCTGTACATAATCAGTTGTATATACTATTTTCTTTCAGCATACAGATAGTTCAGCCTCAGAAGAGTTGTAAATAAGCAGGAAAAGGCTTTTATTTCAGAAGTTCCACAATGGTGACAGATTCCAATTTTGAAATCCAAAGAAAAAGCTTTCAAGTTTTGAAGAAAAGTCAAGGGCCAAGGCATTCTGACCTGTTGTTCTTGGTCTTTCAAGTAGAAAAACCATCCCCAAGTGGAGCCACTGTTAGCTACCTATACCTATAGGTTTCATTTTTCATGATTGGCAGGGGAAGTGCTAATATGATCTACTTTGGTGATGCAAAGATCTCATATTTTGTGGAAAACACATGTCTACAGTTGGTTGATGTTGTCCTACTTCTGAATGGGTGATCCAACAGTCTAAGCTGGGTCATGCCATGTTTCAATTTTTGTTGTAGATTAGAGAAAGGAATCTGTCCAAACTGTTCAATCTTGGCAGATCAGTAGTTAGGTAGAGAATGAAGGTTCCCAACTACTTAATCTGGGACCTTGGAAGTAATAAGGCTAGCCTTAGATAGAAAATCAAAAGAAAATGCCAAAGGAAAAGAAAAAGGCACATGAGGGTTTGCAAGTCTAAATGCACCCTCCTTGAAGTAACAAAAAATGCTAGGCAATAGAATGGGTAGGTAGATGGGGTTGTAGAAGCATGATTTCTTTCGTATCACTGCCCTAAGCAAAGGTAATACATGGCCAGCGCAGATCTTCCTATTCAGCAGTTTTGCAGCAACAAAATGAAACATGTCTAACTTCCCAATCATCCCCCATCAAATTCTTTGCTAACATCCCAATACCACCTTTGTTCATGAGAGAAATCAAACTCGTTCATTGATCCTTGTAGCATAAGGAGCCACATTTCTTGTGTAAAAATATTTTCATTTTGATCTACTCTCCTAACTAAGTTTGTTTCCTAAAAAACTTAGTCTTTGCCTCCCCTCACCCATATCTCCCATTCATATTAACTGCTAACATCATTATTATTTAGCTCCCTATGTTCCATTTCCCCCACTATTATATTAATTCTAGATTAAAAGCCCCAAAAAATATGTATATTCCCTTTCCCTTAGGCAATATAGCCTTATAGTTTCAAAGGATGGAGCACCAAAAGATTTAGGCGCAAGTTGCAAAAAAGCGCCAAAGGCGAAATCTTGGGATTAAACCAAGATCTGCTTGGTTTAACAGCCCTAACCCCTTGTTGTGAATAAACACCAATAAACCCATTTTCACCCACAAAACATTGGAAAACCCACTATGATGTCTAACCCGCGCTATTTGCAAAAAACATTGTAAAAACCCACTTTTGCCCCTTACCCAAAGTTTTGATTAAAGCGCGTTTTTCACAAAAAAAAAAACAAAAAAAATTATTAAAAAATGCCGCCGGGTCCCGCCGTATCGTCCTATTACATTGGTTTCCCGTCGACCGTTGGATCTGGGCCCTCCCATCCGACGGCCTATATCAGTATCAGGCCGCCCCTGCTGTCCGGACGATAGCACCCGAAAAATGTCAGAGGGTGACATCAGGGCAGTGCCACGCGTCGCTCCCAGGTTATATCGGGAGGCCGCCTGCCAATACCGCGCCCGTACCCTAAGCGATCCGATAACACCGCTTACCGCCCTCCGTATACCGCCTACCCATGTCACACCCACGTCACTGCCACCTCAGCATCGCGTTAGCGCCCGGCCCGCCATCGCTCCGACCTGTCTGCCACCTCATCAGTCCCCGCGGACCACTCACAGGCTGCCACGTCACCTTTCCGTACCCAACCCCACCCGATGATGTCATGCTGACGTCATCCAAAAAACGTGCCAAAAGCCCAAAATGTCCATATTTTCACCAAAATTTGCGTTTTTTCTCACTTTTTTACCAAAAGACTACTGTGCTCTCTGCATGTAATTTACGACCATTTCGCCGCCAACCTGCAGAAGTTGATTTAAAGACCGTGGGCGCCCTCAATTCGCCTGCATTGCCACCATTGCCAGAGTTTGCCAGATATTTATCCAAGTTTCCCCTTCGCGCCTGGTTTTTCCCATAGTTCTCTGAGGAAATTAAGAAAAGAAAAAACACTGTAATTGCCAAGCAAATTCTCGATGACTTCCATCTATCTCCAACTATAAGGCCGAATTCACCTACAGAAGTCCGCATTGAGCCGAATTTCCACAAATTTACAGTCTGTTTGCGCATTCGCAAACTGAATCCTCTGCTGCACAAATTCACCGGGAAAACAACTCTACAGTCCCAGTACTTGCTCATTGAACTTTTCTCAAGAGAATTTTAACTCGTTTTCACCATAATTCACCCTGTTTCCTCTGCAAATCGCCCTGCTCTTGAAAATTTTACTGCTCTGTGTTGCTCTGCCCAGAGAAACAAGTTCAAATACATATTAAAGCACCAATTGACCATGGAGACACCAGTGGCATTGAACATTCCACCCTTGAATGCCCCACACAGAGAGCTAGAATGGCAGGCCCTGGGTGATAGAGACTACCAGATGACAGAAGTACTCTCACTAGACACCAAATATAAAATTCATGTACTCAATGAGCTGAAGGCCAAGCACCTCATTGGAACTGATATTCTAGGGATTTGGGATTCCAATTTGCCCATCTTCAATCTTCCTCAAGTCAATGTCCTCCCAGATTTAATTCATCGATGCAGTGCCAACTATGATCCTTGTCAATGAGCTGTCCTCAGTCCCTCAGGTTCAGTATTGTTCCATGTCACCCCTGAGGCTATAAATCAAATGCTGCACTTTCACACTACAAATCCGTTGACTCCTCTGTCCATAATGCACTTGATAGACCAAGGAGGCAAGCTGTCCAGTGCCCAAATCATAAAGATTAATCAGCTGTTCATTGAGTCAGGCTCTCAAACTGTGAGGACCCCTCCTATAGGAAATGTATATTTCAATGAGTTGGGCAAGTTGCTTGTGGATTTGATCAGTTATGTCCTGGGTTACAGGTCATCTGAGGATGCTGATGAAACCATTCTGGCAATGTTGTCTATCTTCTCCCCTGGAAAGCCTCCTTCTGTTCACTATGATTATGCTGCATACATTGCCAATAAAATTCATGAGCAATTGATGAATCTAGAGAGGGAAAAGGTGTTTAGATACACTTCATACATCTATCACTTGTTCCTATTTTATCAACCTGATAGCTTCCCTATTACTCTCAAGAAGTTTGATGCTCAGGGAAACCCAAGGTCTGTGGTATTTTGGACTTCAATCTTTCATCACACATCTTATTCACCATACAGCTATTGTGAATTCATAGACCTCTTTATCCATCCGGCTATGTCCTTGCTATTGGGTACCCCTCCTCCAAGATTGACAGATGAGATGCAAAGGATTCTCCAACTCTCAAAGGCCTACAGCATTGGGGATTGGTACTTCTACCAACACCATACAGTAGTCAGAATATATGGTTGTGAGTTAGACCCATTCAGACTAACAAAATATGTCCCTATGAGACTCTTTGCCTTAGAATATTTCAGGAAATTTGGAAATGCAGACATGGTCCATTTCCACAGCAGAAACAAGAAGGTACAACTCAAAATCAGAAACCAGCTAGGCCCATTTCTTTATAATAAAAGGGAAGAAGGATGGAAAGAAGCAGATAAGATCCTAGAGGGCCTCCGATTGCAAACCAGTTTCCTCTGGATACCCTATGATCCAAATCATTTCATTAGCCTTAGAAGGGTTAAGTATAAATTGGCTAGCTATGATCATGTCAGGCTGCCCCATATTGAAAAATATGCCAATCTGTTAAGATGGAAAGAGGGCACATTAGAAGAAGCAAGTCCTAGAGAGGAAATACTACATAAAGAAGCAAAGAATCGTGAGAAAGAAGCTGACTTGGAAACTTGTGGGCAGGTTTCCTCTTCTTATCAAGTGCAACTTGGAGCAGCTGCCTCATCCTCTACAGCCCCCCAGTAGGCAGCTCAAACTACTCCTCAGGCTGCCAGCAAAGGTAAAGGAAAAGAGATGGAACAGGAGCAGCCACCCCCAACAGTAGAACAGTAGAAAGAGCAGCCCAAACAGCAAGAAGAAACAGATGAGGCCCCAATATCTACAGAGCAACAGGCTCAGGAAAGTGTGCCTCCAAGGCAGGAAACAGTTGTGGATGCCTCGGTGCTCCAAACTCCATTAAATGAAGACAGAACTAGGAAGAGGGATAGAGAGCAGGAAACTCCCCTCACTACATCAACAAGTCAACAAGGGGAGAAAAGGCAAAGATTAAGTCCCCTTTTTGAAGAAGAAATGCCTATTGGGCAATCCATGGGTATGGCCCCCCCTAGCATGGAAGCATCTGCCAATTCCTTCCAACAGGAACAAGAAAGAACAATTGGAGGAGAGGTCAGCTCCTCAAGCCAGCAAAAAAGGGCAGAATCAAGCATAAAGCAGCAATTCATTGACATCAAGAAGAGGAATGAGCCAGTCAGACTCCAGTTGTACAATCACTTGCTCAAAATGGCTCCCACAAAC
The DNA here is from genome assembly GCA_031772625.1 of Pinus tabuliformis. NCBI lineage: Eukaryota > Viridiplantae > Streptophyta > Pinopsida > Pinales > Pinaceae > Pinus > Pinus tabuliformis. The sequence continues at coordinate 1,502,501,714 of CM062819.1, read as the reverse complement.
CAGTAGAGGCTTATGTCAGCATATGACATAACAGAGGGAAAGATGACTATGAGTCATTTCATGCCTACTATGCTGCAGCCACAGTCAGCTGCAGATTATATAAGAACCAATCTTGAGGTACTTGCAAAAGACATCCACCCAATGGACCAGATAGAGCTTCATAAGCAAACGGGTGAGATGGTCTATTCAACTCTTGCAGACAAGACCTTCCTGGCACACAAATTGCAAAACAGTCTTCATAATACAACTGCCCAACTTGAGTTGGAGAAGGCATCCTCTCAGGCCAAAGACAACAGGATCAGGTCTTTGGAGGATATTATTATAGAGCTTGGGCATGACCCAAAGGATCCCAAAGCTGTACAGGCACTACTAAAGGAAAGAGATGCAGATATAGCTGCTTTGAGGAAAATGGTAAAAATTCCAGCAACCCTTCACCCTCAAACAGAAGATGTTGCAGAACAGAGGAAGGACAAGGATGTAATAGCCATGCTGCTAACTCTACACAAACAGTTGGTGCAATCATAAGGGAAATTAGTAGAAACAGAGGCTGCATTACAGGCAGCCCTGAAGCAAAAAGAAGGAGGCCAGACATCTCAGCCCCCTCAGCCAGTGATCAACCTTGAGGAACCTCCTCAAATTATCACTCCTCCCAGAGGACAGATAGCTGGAACAGGCCCAACAACATCAGAACCAGCAACAACATCAGGTTAGGCACCCAGCCTTGATATGCAGAAGATGATGAAAGAGATTGAAGCTTTAGAAGCACAAATGGCAGAACTGAATCAGACTAAAGAAAAATTGGCCACAGTTAATGAAAAATATGATAAATCCAAGCAAAGTGTAGCTAAAAAAACAAGAGAAGTAAGGGCTCTTGAGAAGCAAATAAAGGAATTAAAAAAAGAAAAGGAGCTCGCTCTTGACAAAGTTGTGGTTGAAATTAAGAAGATCCTGTGGACCAACATTGGCCAATCTATAACAGACCAATGGCAATACATAGAAACCATTCATGAGCACATGGATCTGATAGGCAGAGCTCAAAAAGAAAGCCAGAGAGCGAGAGCATCTCTTGGAAACATGCCTGAAATAGCTAATAGGATGATCAATGTCCTAAATAACTGCACTGGCTCCCAGTTGGTAGCAATGGGTATCACCAACAGAACTGATACCATTTTACTAGTAAAGAGGGTGCTCACTTTGAGGAATCTTGTGCAAACATTGGAGAGAAGGTGCCAGGAAATGCAGACAGAGGTGAACAATTTTGTGGATAAATTTACAGCATTGCATAACAGAGGCCTTCCCAGCTTACTAAATAGTGCAGGAAAGTTACTATCTCATGAAAATTATGCTAAGAGGGTAGACTCATATGCCACAAATCAAATCACTGCAGCAACAACTACCTCAGAGGGAACAGGGCCCCCATCTGGGCAGGATCTCTATAACAAACTAGAGAATTTGTTTATTATTGCAAATGAAATGAGACATCTTTTTGAAGTGCCTCCAAACTACTACAAGTATACTGAGGTAGATGAGACTTTAGGCGCAATTCTAAGGCACCAGTTGCCTACTCAAGAATGGTGGACAGGCATGATACAGACATTGCTGTGAACAAATAGATTTTTCACCAAATTTTGTACATCAAATTATAAGTCATCATGTTCAGAAAATTGATACATTCATTATGACTGCAAAAAGAGTGGACTGAGCCAACTCAGCAAACCAATTTGGCCACTAAAGCAACCCCGACAGATGCAAATGACAGGGCCGAGAACAGAAGGCGACTTGCATGATATCGGTGACACGATGAGGGATGTCACCATGGAGGCCCTACAACAATTTGAACAATAGCAGCAGATCATCTTGGGGGCTATCCAGACATGGTTGTAGGAGCTGGAGACCCATGCGTTGTAGTCTCGCATGGTGTCTACCAGCCTAACTATCGGCACTTCAGAGGCTATCGAGATGTTGCGTGCAAAGGCCTCCACTGCCATCGTGCTGCCTGATGGAGATCTAACCACAGAGAATGAGGATGACATGCCCACTATCAGCACCCTAATGGTATTAGGGTTGAATCTGGCAGCGCTCCCGCGTGATGCGCTCCACCTCTTGCAGGATGGAGTGATTGGAGAGCTGAGGGACCGTGAGCACTGCACCCTCCAGGTGATCAGTGAACAGCAGATCAACAACAATCAAATGGCACTACAGCGAGATTCTTCCATCGCCACTGAGACCGAGCTGACCAATCAGAGCAAGCACATTATGCAGGTCATCGAGGAGGCATGCCGAATGGTCCCAGAATTGGCCATTCCTCAGTAGGAGCCAGTCAAGGTGCCCATCTGCAAGATGGCCACAGTGGTGCGCGACACTCGTACTGAGATGGTGAAGGTTAAGTTGGAGTTGAACATGTAGATCACAGAGTTGCAGTTGAAGGCCCATCCGTCAACTTCACTAGAAGTGAAGGAGAAGCGGGCAACTGCTGTCACAGAAACAGTAGCGGCGGTGGATAGTGTAGTAGCAGACTACACACAACTTTTTGACTAGTTGTTTGAGGTCCTAACAAGCTTGCAGGAGGACCCAAATGTCCAGCAACTAGAGACGGAAGCGCGTGAGCTACAACATCACTATGATGACGTTAAGGGCACAACGCGAACTGTCATGCTGACACAAATACTAGCAAAGCTACAGAAGGCCAGGCAGTTGAAGGAACAGGTAGATGCAGTGCTGCACAAGGAGGAACTACTGAAGGTAAGACTGAAGCCGTAGTTGGATGAGGCTTACACAATGACATGATCTATTGAAGGCAAGCTTGCGACTCTGCAAGTGAAGCAACAAAAGATTTAGGCTGACAAATCAGGAGCAGTGGCCAAGTAGATGGTTGAGGACGTGAAGCAGACAGTAGCTCAGTGCGCTACCATGGTTGCGGTCATACAGATCGAGCTGGAAGAGCTTCACGCAAATATCTTCGCACCTGCAGAGTGACTCGAGGGCAAGTCACGATGTTTGTGTTGGGGGCCTGTTGGGAACGGGATCCCCCAAGGACAGTTTTGGGGCTAAAAGCCCATGTTTTGAGTTGAATTTTTTAATAAAACAGTAAGGTCTCCACATTTTGTGGTCGCGGAGTGCGAAGGTGTCATGAGTCATAAAGGGTTGTCCACCCTTATTTTCGTAAATTGAAGTTGGTTGTAAAAGATCTACTCATGGTCTGTGGACCATGGGATTGTATAAGAAGAGATAAGCTCTAAGCACTTTTGTAGTAGTGGGTTGAGTAAGATAGTCATAGCTCTGAAGTAAGAAGTGTAAGTTTCAGGTCATAGCATAGGTAGAGGCTCTGCAGCTGAGTGTGTAGAGGCCTAGGTTGGAAGTCCGCAGCTAAGTGCGCAGATCCCTGCAGCTGTGTGCGCAGGGTAAATAGAGTCTATAATCCCTTGGAAGCTATCAATAAAGAGAAGTATTCTACAAATTCTGTGTCTTTGTTCCTGCTAATGCATCTTGACATGTTATGTCTCAATTTCATTTATAATTCTTATATGATGTGCGAATGTGTGTAATTTCATTGGTTAAGAGAACGCAAGTAAGAACATTTGTTTACACGGTGCTAACTATACTTGTTTAATAAGATAAGTAAGATACTTAAGATAACTTGAAAATCTGTGGAATATGCTTCCTTAGAAGCTCAAAAGTATTTGAATCGAAGTTTAGGGCTGCGTGAATTCCAGCCATACCCTTTCGCGGAGGTATCGAAGGGATGAATAAGGGGTTTGCAAGACAAAGCCCTAGAACTTAACGACCTACGTAAAAGCAGGAATAAAAGGAATAAACTGACATCACGACCATCTCAAGGTGTGGAAACTTGGTTCCAGTATCCCCCCATATTGCTTCAGGTGAGACTTCGGTCCGCGCTCCACGGGCTATTGCCGAAAAGGCTAGTAGTGTAGGGATTTGTTTGGCTAACTAACACTGAACCTAGGTTAGGTGCCCTCAAGCTAGCAAGATGATTTCAAAGTAATAACCCAACCTCTTTGTGACCCATTTTTGCTGCTCTTCTGAAGATAATCTTTGTTCTAAAAAGTATTTAAGACTATCATGATCTGATTTTACCTTGAAGTGTCTTCCCATTAGGTAGGGTTGCCATTTCTTAAGTGCATGTAGTATTGCCAATGTTTCCTTCCAATAAATAGCTTTGTGTAAATACTTTCCTTTCATTGGACTAATTTTGAAAGAAATGGGTCTTTCTTTTGGCATAGCTAAGACCGATGCTTGGCACATTTCCTCTCTAAGATGTTCGAAGGCCTTCGTTTCTTCTGGAGTCCATAAAAATGCATCTTTCTTCAATAATGTTGTTAGAGGTGTGGTTATTGTCGCATAATTCTTAACAAACTTGTGATAATAACCTGTCAACTTGAGAAATCCTCATAGATGCTTTATGGATGTGGGGATTTTCCATTGCTTAATTGATTTAATTTTTCTAGGGTCTACCTTAACTCATTCTTGAGATCCAATATGACCTAGATATTCCACCTCTTGTACTCCAAAGAAACATTTGGAGATTTTTTCATATAATTGTTTCTCATGGAATAGTTTGAGCACCGTGTCAACTTGTTGAACATGATCCTTCCAAGACTTGCTATAGATTAGTATATCATCAAAAAATACTAACACAAATTTTCTAAGGAAGGGTTTGAAAATGGAATTCATCAAACCTTGAAATGTATAAGGTGCATTGGTAAGGCCAAAAGGCATGAACAAAAATTTGTAATGACCCTCATGAGTTCTAAATGTTGTTTTCGGAATGTCTTCACCCTTCATTCTAATTTGATGATATCCTAAAAGAAGATCCAACTTGGTGAAGTAAATTGATCCATGCAATTCATCCAATAGTTCATCAATGAGAGGAATGGGTAATTTATCTTTAACAGTGATCTTGTTGATCTCCCTATAATCCAGACACACACCATGATCCATACTTCTTTTGCACCAATACTACTAGAGGAGAAAAAGAACTTTGACTAGGTTGAATTATACTAGGCTTTAGCATTTCTACAACCATACATTAAATTTCACTCTTTTGGGAATAGGTATATCTGTAATGACTAATGTTTGGAGGAACACTTCCTAGAATCAAATGAATAGCATGATCATGATCACGAATAGGTGGGAGACATTTGGGAGTCTAAAATACCTTGGAATGATTGTCCAAGACTTTTTGGGGATATGGAGAAATAGATGATTTGGATGTGGGAACCTCTTGCGAACATAATTGTGCAATTACGCCCTGTTTTTCTTTCTTTAGAATATTTTTCATTCCGTTAGAGCTAATGATCCTTCCTAGTTTCCTTGTGATACCTCTTAATTCAACTTCCTTTCCTTCCGAAGAAAATTTCATGAAAAGTTCTTGAAAATTAAAAACCATTTTACCCAAGGATTGTAGCCATTGGACTCCTAGTACAACATCAACACGACCCATTGGAATGGAAAGCATTGGGATATTCAATACATATTCTCCCATGGATAGCATGATATTATGGCACTTTCTAGAGAAATTTATTATCCTCCACTTGCAACCATCACTTGACACTCTGGTGCTGGATATAGGAAGCAATTCAATTCCTTGGCTATCTTACAATGAATAAAATTATGGGTACTGCCCGAATCAATCAATGCTACTACCTTTTTCTTCTTTATATGCCCTTCTATTTTGATAGTTTGAGGAGTGGTAATTCCGATCAATGCATTACAAGGTATGGTCTGATTCATTTCTTCTTTCTCTAGGGTTTGTTCCTGGTGTATATCCTCTTCTTTTGACATTTCTTGTTCCTTTTCTTCCTCCTCTTCACATTCTATGTAAAGTAATTTCTTCTCAGCACACTTACGACCTTTAGTGTATTTTCTATCACAACTGTAACAAAGCCATTGTGCCATTTTTTCTTCCAATTGTTGGGGTCTCAACCTTGTAGGTTGTGGAAGGCTAGGGGAAACAACACTTCCATCCTCATAGTTGTGAGTGGTAGGCTTCCTTGTTGCCATAATTTTTCTTTCCATTTTTCTTGCAAACCTGAAAGCCTTCTCCAATGAGTCAGGTTCCCAAAGGCTAACCTCATGTTGAATGTTATCCTTTAAAGTCCGTATGAACACATCAATCCTATACTCATATGGAATATATTTTACCCTTATATTCAATTTTTGGATGTCCTCAATGTGCTCCATCATTGAACCTTTTTGTTTGAGGTTTATAAATTGGCTAAAAAAAGTGTTTCTTTTTGTATCCTCATAATGTGTTATCATTTCTTCTGTAAACATTTCCCAAGTGACGATTTGTTTACGAGAGCAAAGCCATAGATACCATACAAAATGATTTGGTTCCAAATATAAATCTGAAATCTGTACCCTTTGTGTGTTTTGCACATTATGGAGACCAAAATATTGCTCCATCTGTAGTATCCATGTTACGATATCCTTGCCATCAAACTTCCTCATATTGATCTTTGGAACGTGGTGGGTCTTTGTTCTAACATTAGAGTCTATGAAATCATGATTAACATTTCTTTTGTTCTCATCATGAGTTTCCTCTACTACCTTTTCGCCATTAAGAAGCCTTTCTCATAGAAACTTTGTCAAACCTTCCTTCAAACCTTCCATGTCTTTCTTCAAATCTTCAATGTTGTCATTCTTCGAATCATGATTAACATTTCTTTTGTTCTCATCATGAGTTTCCTCTACTACCTTTCCGCCATTAGGAAGCCTTTCCTATAGCAACTTTGTCAAACCTTCCGTCCAACATTCCATGTATTTCTTCTAATATTCAATGTTTTCTTTCATACCATCCATCTTAGCTTCCATTCCATCCATCGTAACTTCCACGCCATTCATCTTAACTTCCACACCTTTCCTTAAACCATCAATCTTAGCTTATGTTACCTTTTGTGAGAGTGAAATTTGTTGCACTTGGTCTCGTGATTTTGATATATCATGTTTCATTTCTTCCTTTTCTTCATGAGTCATGCTAGAGCTTTCAGGTTTCTTACTAGGTGTTTCCCTTTGAACTTCAAACTAATTTTTCAATCCAAACTTATGAAAATTTTTAAAAAGACTATACACCTTTCTTTGTAGAAGCTTGATATTGAATCTGTTGTATCTTTGTAATTGCGGATATCCAAGGTCTGAAATTGCTTCCTACGGTAGCCCTATGAGTCCCCTTTTGAATGCAACCAGTCTAATAAAAATTGGATTCTCCAAGAAAGAGTTATGCCCAATCTCCCGAGATGATCTGATTATATAATTTTTCAGTAGAGCGAACTTGTACAATGTGCGACGTGTCACTCATTCAACCTTCGGACCTAAAAAAGATACAGATAAAACTACAGTCTGTCCTCTTTCTGTAACTTCTTACAAAATTTCAATCTTATGCTCAGAGAGAAAGTTATGATGGTTTTCCCAAGGTCACTTGTTTCAAATGTAATTCGGGAGTAGTGAGATAAGATCTGAAATTCAGACTTGAGGTTCAGAACGATTTCAGCTCAAATGGTTTTTTTTTTCAGATTCTGAAACTTCGTAGAGAAAAAGTTATAGCGAAAATTCCACGATGACCTGTTTGGAGCAGCGAAACCCTAGAATCCAAAGCTCTAATACCAAATGTTATGAAACCAGCTCACAAAATATAAAAGATAGATCAATACCTTAGAAATCAGCCTCTTCGTGGGGGAAACCTCCTTTACATTACACAAATGAAAAGTTCTTGGATGATACAAATGACAAAACCTCCTTTCTATATATAGGAGTCGAAGGGGTCACAATATAACTAAAGCCGACATAACAATAATAATATAAGGGCACAAAAATAACAATAGTGGGCTTCTATGGGGAACAATGGGGACAATAGGGGCACAACCATAACAATAAGGGATACAATGAAAATAATAATGGGGGAATTAATAGTATTATAGGGACCTAACAAAGATTCAATAAAAATAATGGGAGAAATGATGGTCAATATGGGAAGGGTAATACTGCTCTCAGTGGTATTCCAACAACTCCACAAAGTTTCCCAATGATAGTTATCTCTTGGAATGTGAGGGACCTTTTACATTCGAGGCAAACATAGATACTTACAAGATAGATTGAAAAAGGAGAAGCCAGAGATTGTGCTTCTCTAGGAAACCAAGGTATCAGGAGAATATATAGAGGATATTCTTAGAAAAATTAAACCCAAATACGAAGCAGTAGAAATCGATACAAAAGGAAGTGCAGGAGGAATCTCAATACTGTGGAATTCTACGGAGGTAATGGTAGACTATTAATGGGAATGCCACACATTTTGACTAGTAGATTTCACAACATTGGAACCAGGGAATGGATTCTTATCTCAGTGGTATAAGACCCTCACACTCCAAGAGAGAAGGAAAGATTCCTTAAGAGTATAAGGAAATTGAGTCAAATGCATACATAAAAATTATGGTTGATAGGAGGGGATTTGAATCTGATAACTTAACTAGCAGAGAAAAAAGGAGGGATAAGGAGAGAAGAACTTGAAATGGAACAGTTTAGGGACATGGAAGTGGATCTACAACTAGTCGACATTCCAACCATTAGTGGAACACATGCCTGGAATGATTGAAGGGGAGGAGCCCAACAAGTAGCATGAAGGTTCCATCATTTTTTGGCACATGAAGACTTGATAAGAAGGGATGTTTACTACGAAACCTCAATTCTTCCTTGCATGGGCTCCGATCAATGGCCTATTCGGTTGGAGTTAGACCTAAAATAAGGGCAACAAAAATGGCCTTTTTTGGTTTAAATCCTTTTTTGTGCATGATCCATCCTTCCTTGACAAAGTAAAGGATTGGTGGACCTTGAATACTAAATAGGGGAGAAATTTAACGCAGACATTCCATCTATGCCTAAAAGAGATCAAGGGAAATATTAAGAAATGGAACAAAGAGGAATTTGGAAACATCCAACATGATCAGGAATAGCTCCAGGTACTGATGCAACAAGTCCAACAACAAATGGTAATAAATGACCGCCTGAGCTTGTTAGTGGAGGAAAATGGTAGGCTTTTGACTATGATTGAGGAAAGAAGGAAACAAGAAGAGATTTTAGGTAAGAAAAATTTGAAAGTTCAATGGCTTCGGGAGGGAGAAAGAAACACCCGCTTATTCCATAAAGCCATGATACAACATAGGTAATATAATCGAATATTCTCACTTGTAGACCCTTGAGGAAAGTGATTGGTACAAAATGAAGAGATGGAAAATATGTTGGTGAACCACTTCCAAAATATCATGTTAGAACCATTGCCTGACAGATCATAAGCTATTGACCGGATAACCAGGAATATACCTCAATTAGCCAGCAAGGACCAGAACCTAGCCCTCATGAGAGCTGTCACTTTGGAAGAGGTGGAGTAGGTGGTCAAAGGACTGGAAAAAAAAAAAAGCATCGGGACTGGATGGATTTACCATTGAATTCTTTCAAGTAGCCTGGCCTATCTTAGGTAAAGACATAATGGGGGTAGTTGAAGAATCTAGAAGGACGAGAAAGGTACATCCAACCCTAAACACTACTTTCATAACTTTAATTCCTAAATGTGATCACTCAATAGGGGTTCAGGTATATAGCCTTGTGTAATGTCATATATAAAATCCGCTCAACCATTATGGTAAATCATCTCAAACTGATCCTCTCAACATTAATCTCCAAAGAGTAGATTGGATTTGTCAAATGTCGCCAAATCCTGGATGGCATAATGGTAGACCAAGAAGCCATCCACTCCTTCAAGAGCCTCAAATATAAAGGTATGATGATTAAGTTGGACCTGTCTAAAGCCTACAACTACCTGAGTTGGACCTATCTTCTGAGTATCCTGAAAGCCTCTAGTTTTGATCCCCACTCGATACATTAGATTTCGTATTTTATATTGATACCTGTGTTCTCCATCCTTCTCAATGGAGCCCCCACCGAGATATTAAATTCCATCCAAGGGCTTAAAAAAGGTGTCCTAATCTACCCTTTCTTTTTCATATTAGTAGCAGAAGGCCTAGGGCGATATGTCAGAGTGAAGGTCCAAGAAGGACAATTTAAAGGACTTTGAATGTCGGTGAATGGCCTACCATTAACTCATAAAAACTTTGTTGATGACATTATGATGTTTTGTGAGGCCACCCTCAATGAAGAAAGATCTCTCCTGGCTATCCTTCAAGATTTCATGAATGCTTCAGAAACTCAGATCAATAAAAACAAGTTAGATACCTTTTTCTTTAACATAGTTGTTTAATCTCAAGCCTTCCTAGCTGGAATAATGGGATTTCAAATAGGTACCCTTCCCTTGAAATCTTTGGGTATCCCCATAAGTCTCAAGCCCCTTCGAGTGTCAAAGTGGAAGGCTCTCCTTGATTGAATTCAAGGTCATCTTCAAAATTGGACCTTTCGTGCCCTTAACATGGTAGGAAGAGTTATCCTCCTAACGGAGGTGCTGTAGTTAATCCCAATTTACTAGCTTTCAGGTCTAGCAGGGTCCAAAATAGTATGCAATGACATGAAAAATATCTTTAGAAAATTCCTATGGAAAGGGCCCCAAAAAGTCAAGAAATGGTCTCTCCTCTCTAGGAACTGGTTAACTGGTATCAGCCTTAGGGAACCCTATATTCTAAACCAAGTCATGGGAGAAAATCTTTGGTGGAGATGGATCGAAGGAGCTAATGACTCATGCAAATTAATTTGGGAAACGAAATACAGAATGTTGATGACGACAGAAGGGAGACTAAGAACTCAGGAGAATACAAGGGGATCGACCAAATAGAACTTGGCAGCAGAAAACAATGATTTGATAAAGGAACCATAGCTTTTGGGAGATCAGGGGGGATAAGGTAAGGTTCTAGTAATATCTTTGGCAGCAGAGGGAAAAAATCTTCATTTGATAGGACCTAGTGAATATTCCTATTCACAAATTGACCAACAAACCAGATTGTGAATAAACTATGGGAAGTGGATGCTAGATCAACGTGGAGAGAGTGAAAAAGGATATTGTACTGGCCCATAGCACCAGACACTCCCCAATGGTCAACATATGACAAAGAGGTCAATTCCGGAAGAATAACGATAGCTAAAGGAATGAACATCATCATATGGGGATATAGGATTAAAGGTGTGTTTACAATACAGGAGGGATATCACCTGAAAGAAGAACACTAACAGCAGCAATGTTTCTGCATCTGGGGAAGAATATGGAAGGGACAGTTATGGATGAAAGTACTTTTTTTCCTCTGGGTGGTTCTCCATGGCCAGGCTCTCATATGGGACCAACTACAGAAATGAGGGGTTCAGGGACCTCTAGCTTATTGCATGTGTGAGGCCCAAATATAAATGATGGAGAACCTCTTGAACTCATGCACCTTTAGTAACCAAATATGGCATAATCATGAAAATGTCTTTGGCCATTCAGATCTAGATGCCTCAAGCACAAAGACAACAATGGGAAATTGGAGAAAGAAAATCTATAAGAGCCCCATCCTCAACTGAGCTTGGGACATCTCTATAGGATTTTTCCTTTGGGCGGTGTGGAAAGAAATAACCAGAGGGTATTCAAGGATGAAAAAAGGCAGTAGTTGAATTATGTAATATTAGAAACCAAAACATTCATGAAACCATTTCAGCAGATAAATTGTATCCAGAGGACTGAGAAGAAACACCCCAGGAAGGATGAATCCTAGCAATGCTCAATTTGACCTTGTAAATGCTAATGGAAAACTCTTGGAAACTAAAAACCCCCCCAATCAATCCCTTTCACACTTCACATTCCCTCCTAAGTAATTCATAAAATTGAACTTTGACAGAGTAGTTAAAGGAAACACTAGAGCAGCCAGATTTGGAGGTATATTCAAAGATCACCATGGTCGAGCAATCTGGTTATCTGCAATTGACTGTGGAATCATTAGAAATGATGAGGTAGAATTCAATGCACTCAAACATGGGTTGGAAATTGCAAGAAGAGAAATATTTCAAAAATTGTTGGTTGAAGGAGATTCTACCTTGGTAATATATACCGTCAAAATGATTCAGTACGGTACTGACTCAGAAAAAATTAGCAAGTGCTGGAGAATGAAAGGTTAGTCCAGGAAATAAGATTTCTCATTAAATAGATAGCATACCTTATCCCGACACATGTACGATGTTCGTGGAATGCTACAGCTAACTTCTTGGAAAATTAGGGTTGCGGTAATCTGAGAAATAAAATGGACATCCATGGGAATGAGACAAACTAGGTAGAAGGGATGAATTCTCTGAGAGATATTTTGGAAAAGGATAGGGAAGGAAGACAGGGCCCCAGATTGGGGTGTTATGGGAAAGGATATCCAACGATGGATCATGGACATGAGTGAGGGACAAGTGGTCAAGGCTAGTGGGCGGACCACACAAGGATCCCACATGCGCGCGATAGGAGTAACCGAGAGAGAAATGCAACATGTGTTGACTGCCTCAAGAAAACAAAAGGGATGGTCGGATGTTAAACAAGGAAGAAAGGTGATGAGGGATGACAAAACATGCATGCAAGGTTAGAGGTGGAATTTGGCAGTAGGATATGAGACTAGAAGCTATGGGGAGGACCTTGCCCGCGAGAGGAGGGATTTCCACCACCACTGGGAAGACGCCAACAATGCCTCGAAATGAATCTGGTATTTAATTAAGGCCTGCATTACTTTGGATATGGAGTCAATGTTGCAAGAATGGACATTCGTCTGGAAACAAATGGTGCAGTTTCGAATGTTTCTTAAGAAATTTGGTTTGGTTCTCTGTTGTTGATGTCTAGTATTTTAATTTCTACATTATATGATACCCTGTTGAGGAAAATGGGGATCCATGGAGGTTTAGGGGCGGCTCTTGGCTCTTGAGTCGTGAAATTTTCTCCTGCTCTTGTTAATACCAAAGGTCTGGGACTAAGAAGGGGCCAAAGCTCCCCTGAGGGCCTGCGGTTGCTTGACAATTCTCACAGATAGAAAGGAACAAGTGAGGGGTCTAGGATTCACAACTCTTGCATGTCTATCCAATCTGGCTTAGTCTAGTTCTTGGGTGACTTTAAGACCCACTAAGGTAGGAACAGGGTGTCGGGGCATGACAAAGTCAGCAAGTTTGAGCAACCTATCGTAGCTTTCCTTCCTGATAATCCTTTGGAGTAGAGGGAAAATAATTGGGAATTGGGGGACTCAAACCCTGGTGCTGCTAGTAATTATCCCATAGTGAGTTTAATCTAGTGGAACCAGAGACATGCTAGGGTAGAGGATTGAATGACTGACCAGGGTGAGTTCCTGGATATGTTCTTCACTATTCTCTCAACCAATTTATTTAAAGTTAGGTAGCAGGGTAGTCTCAATGCCCAAATGGGTAGGAGGGAGGAACCAGGTCCTTCAGACCTCTGCGGGCTTATAATATGCATTGGAACTGGGTCAACCACTTTCATCCTTTTTCTTGAGCATCCCAAACCCTTCTTGTCCATCAACTTGGTTGTCATTGCACCTAGGCTAGGAACCCAGTAGGCCGTTTGGGCCAAGGGGGGGGAATTAAGAGGAAGAGGGATGAAAACCACTTACATCTGGGCATAGTAAGGTTTAAGGAAATAAGTGAAGGTACTAAGTGGAATTCAGGTCATATCCCTCAAGCCCGGACTCAATACTCTATAATGGTGCTTCACATGGAATGGTGGGAGGCCAATATTGACATATTGTTTGGTTATTATGTTTGTGCTTATCTTACTATTATAGGTTTATTTGATTTTGCTCCCCTTCTGATTTCGACGCTCCTACTTCGTGATAAGGAAATAAATCATGAGTGGCAGTGGCTGGAAGAAACTCTGAGTGAAAGAAAAATGGTGAAGGCGAAACAGGGGTCGGGGAGAAAAGGGGGTCGACATGCTTGCAAACAAACAGACAAAAAAAAGAAAACATCCATGGCCTCAATCAGTGAGACCCAGTGGAAGAGAGGCAGGAAAATTGGAGAGAAAATCATGCAGAACCTGATGCATGCATACCATGGAGGAACTCCAGCATAGGTTAAGGCCATAATTTCAACGTGGCAGGCAGAGCTAAAGGCCAAGGGAGTGATATAGCCACTTCTAATGGAGGAATGGGATCCCTTTATCATATATTTGGGACACACTCAAGGCCGATAAAACACTATTTAGATAGAGAGTCCAACTCTACTAGGTGATGAAGAATCTACTATCTAGGGCCATGACACAAAACAAGAATCTAGAGGAATGACAACAAACACAATAAGACAGACCAAGCTTAAAGGATATTCAAAGGGAGATTCAGGTTGTGCAAGTGCATCAATGTCATCAGAATGTCCGTTTTGGATGAATGGAGAAACAAATTCAAAGCCTGTTGCATAATGAAATGCCTGGGTCGAGTACTAAGGACCTGAGTCCCATTGAATCATCAGATGATTGAAAGTAGATTAGATAGGAAGTCATGCATCTTTTTACTATAATGATTTGGTCAGATAGCATTTACTTTGATAGTAGAATGATTAAACATATAGTAGATACAATAGCTTATTTAGCATTGATGGATATTCTTAAACTATTTAAATTTTGGATGGCATATGATCCTAATTGGTGGCCAATAGATGTGGTTTCCCTCGGGCAGGTTGAGGGCACCAGAGATATTTTTTGTTACTCGCCTATATATGATTAATAGAGAAAAAAAATACTTCCAATATTTCACAAAAAAACATATTTTGATATTGGTTTTGCAATTATTTTTTTAATAAAAATATTTTGATTTCAATAAGGAAAAATTAAATATAAAGTAAATGTATAAATTTTTCATTAATCAACATAAGTATAGATGATTTATTTTTTTATTTTTTTTTCGTGTGTGCTTATTTTTAAAGCATTTAGGAGTGATATTTATTTTTAAACATCTCTTTTTTATTTGATAATTAACAATGTATAATTATAAATATTTTGAATGTCAGTGAAATATAATATTTACAAATCTATATTTGAATAGATATGTATATTTGAGTACATATGTATTGATTTAGGAATGGTTTTTTATAATTTTAATTAATTATTAATATTTATTAAGTTGATGATAAGAGAAAATTTATGAAATATTTTAAGTAATAGTAAGTGATAAAAGATGGAGATTTATTTCTAAAAGACTTTTGTTTTTAAGTTTTTGTCAATTAATTAAAAACATGTATTAAGAATCTAGATACTTGTATCATGATTTTACATTACTAGGATTTAAAATAATCATAAAAATTGACTTTTATAATTATATTTTAAATTATTGTTGTTATTATTAATTATAGAAATAATTAATATACGAGTTAAATATATACATATTTAAAAGAATATGTAACAATGAGAATATAATAAAGCAATAATAAGTAATAAAAGATCAATAACCTGCATAGAATAAATAGTGACACGATGTTTTTTAAGGCACTCTATGGTGTAAATGTCAATGGTTCGAAACACTATGGTAAAAAATCCAATCATGCTAACGATTTTTGCGGTCTAGGACCAGTGTAATGTCTTAGATTCTCTTGGGTTTTGGCAACTCAAGCCAAAGTCCTGGCATGTCAGTCATATCAATATGTCTTATATGATCTTGGGTTTTTGGATACTCAAGCCAAAGTCTAGGCATGCCAGTCATCTCAGGACTGACATAGCCTACCAAAAAAAATAGTAGATTATTAACAATTTTTCATCTCATGTTATTTTCAATTAAATGATAAATTAAAAGTCCCATAACTACCTTTCAGATATATCTCAACCTTCTATGGTAAATATTACTAATCTTTTTTATTTCATGGATATTTCGTGGAGGTTAAACCCCTACCATCCACCTAATAATTTTTTATAGGTATACTAAAATTTTAAAATCCTATTATGAAATAAACATGGATATCTAAGAAAAATTTCATGCTCACATGTCTGACACATTATCCTTTTCTTGTTACTCACACACACACACACACATAGACATGCATATCTTCTTTCCTTTCGACAATATTTAAGTATTTTCCATCGTCTATTGAATTTTGTTCATCTTGGCTTCCTAGGAGTAAATTTTTGTGATCTACAAAGCTTACATTCACATACAATTTATCACTTTAAAAACGTGAGGTTTTTTAGTCTCTTTTGTTTGCCCCCATTCCTCTTGGTGTGTGGATTCCCTCTAATCTCCCTTATGATATAATTTCTCCACATCTTCCAGTATAAAATATTTTAAAATTTTTCCTCTTCCAATGTTTTGGAAAGGCTCTCCATCATCCCCTTCTATCTCTCTTGATGGAATTTCCTCATGCTTCAACAATGTATATAGCTACCCCATTTCCCTCCATTGCTAACCATATGAACTCTTCCTCTTCTTGGAATTTCTTAGTTTAAAATTTTGGCCCTCATTAGTAAACCCCTTACAATCACTCAATACTCATTTCAACATGTCTCGTTCACTAGCTTCTCTATTGGGCTTACCTTCATCTTCCACATTTCTTTGAAGAACTTGGTTTTTTTCTTCAAGAATAGCCTTTTTCTCCCCATCTGTCAACCGAATTTCATATTCATTTACATAAATTTCATTTTTTCAAGGTATATCGATTATCTTAACATTTTCAACTTCCTTCAATTTAAATCAACAAGGAATCACATTCCTTTTATTGTCACATGTATGTTACAATTTACTTCATTTGTTGAAGTCTCACTGTCTTTATTTCTTAGTGACAATTTTTCTTTTTCTTCCTCCTTCATGGCAACTGCCAATTGTTGTCTATATTCATAATAAATAATACCTACATTCAAAAAATCTTTTTCAGATTTGAAATTGTAAGGTTCTCTACCCATATTTGATGTCTCTACCACCACATTTTCTATCAACATCTCTGTCTTCTACTCTAGACACTTCATGTAGTCCATCAGAATCTCAGATAATATCTCCTCAACCTCTTCATTATTGTATTCTCGATGGAATGCTCCTTGCTATGGTTCACAATAATGAGCTTCCTCCTCTCCATACTCAAATACTCTAAGTTCTCCATTTGTCAATTGAGCATTGAACAGGTGCCTCAACTTCCTGGAATATAGATGCCAAACATGACATTAGATATTTTTATTTAGATCACATCCTCACCTCTAGCCTTCCTTCTCCATCTCCTATAAAAGCATATTTATCACACTAAGTCTCTCTTTTAAGTCAACCATCTCTCTCTTAAACTCCTCTTGGCTCATATTTCTTCTGTCAATGACCTCTCCTTTGACACCCTTTTCCATTCTGTTGTGGATTTCACCTAAATCCTTAACATTACCAATAAAGGTTATCTCTATATCCTTCTCTATGGTCTTATCCATGCTCATTGTGAGATATAAACAAGCCTCAATAAGACACCTCACCAAGATTCTCTCTTATGGATTGGCCTCTTCGTATCATAGGTTCACCTCCTTGGGAACCTCTTAAGCTTCATCTTCTCCTTTGGTTGTTTCACTTGCTCACATCTCAATAAATTCACCTTTTTTTTTTTACCTTTCTTTGAGGATTTCCTCTATCCCCTACTCTCCCCCAACCCTAGCTAGAACAACTTCTATTTCTATAGCCTCTCTTCTGCAAGGGTTCTTTTCCACAACTCCTTGTCTCCTTTGTTGCTACCTGCAATCAACAATCTATTTAAAAACATATATATATTTTATTTCACTTTCGAGGTCTCTCAAATACTCAGATCTTCAAAATTCTACATTTCTTGCTTCAACAACTCTCCCAATTCTACTTCTTGGCTTGTATTTCTTTAATCTAGGTCCAAATCCTACGACTTTATCTTAAACCTCAGTATATTGATATCTCCCTAACTTCTTGCTCACATCCTATTTCCTGAAATTCTTCTCTACTAGTAGTACTTGAGCTTAGAAGTAAATCAATATCCAAATTACATATTCATACCTCAAAGGAAGTATAAAGGATAATTGTTGAACAATTTTGGAATGATTGAGTGTAACCTTCTTTCTATCACTCCAAAGAAAATAAATGAATTTGATAATGCAACCAAGTATAGACATCATATGAGGAAATATTATTTTTCTTACCACCACTATATTGGATATTTCATTTTTTTCCAAGTTTATGCAAAAACTTGTGCGGTGGCATTGGTCTACTACAAAAAAAGAGATTTCAAATACTTCAGTGGAAGTCAATATTTTGGAATCAAGTATTCCATTGTGGATGACTTCAACCTAATAGGAAATTTTTATTCAAACATTGATGGGGATAAGGAAAACAATGTGTCAACATTAGGCTATCTCGTCAATCTTGGATCAATAGTTATATCTAGGAGGTCACATAAATAGTTTATTCTATCAAATTAAAAAATATAGGAAAGTATGCAGAAATTTTATATGAAACAAAGGGGATTATGTGGATAAGGAAAACAAATGAATATTTGTATGAGAAGGAAGAAAATTCTATAGCTATTATGGTTGATAATACTTATGCAAAAAATTGTCCAATAATCCCAGGTCCCATGATCAAACAAAACATATCAACATAGAGTACCATCTACTTTAATATAATTTAGAGTGTAAGAGTATTAATTTAATACATTTCTCCACAAGTGATCAAATTGCTAAAATCTTCAACAAATCACTTGCTGAAGAAAGTTTGAGGAGTTCCTATTGATGCTTGGACCCACAAACACCTCTTGGATTTAGAAAGGGAAAGTGAAACATGTAATCCTCCAAGATTTTGTACAACTACATATACCTTGTAAGTAGAAATTTGAAATAGTAGAGATTCCATATGGAAGGTAAAAATAAATTTTCACCTCACTATGAATTAAAAAATGGTTCATACTAATTGAAATAAATAAATTCATATGTAGTTAATCTTTGGTCTAACTCTAGAGAGTATTGCAATAGCCTTAAGGACCAAACTATAGAGAAGGGTATTCATTTCACTGGGATGAATAGGGTAAAGGGGAAAGAGAAGTAGTAGCTTGATATTGTTGTGTGACTGACTAAAAAGTCCCTTGTGTGAAATAAGTTATTCGTAGGCACACATCTTCGTGTTTGAAAACCTCAACTTGGGGTGGCATCATATTAATATATTTAGAGTATTAGTATCTATAATTAGATGGAACATCGAATTACTATAGCTATTTGGTGTAGATATTGATGAATATGAGTGCTACCTTTTAGTTTATTCATGATATGTTTACTATGTTCTTTCTCATTGAATAATGTTATGCATATTTTTGAATGTTGTACATTGCGTGAGAAATATTTTTTCTTATTCATGTATATACTTTCCTTATGGTTTTCATGATCTATATTCATTTGCATGGTTCTTGAAATATATAAAATGAAATAAAAGTTGAAAATCAATTCAAGAATCCATGCTCTTCGGGTACCTTAGGATTTTAGTATATTAGATTTTAAAGTATCAAAAGAGAAAATATATGGAAATGTGCCCTAACATGGAGTTGGGTACATTACATTGTGGTATCAAAGCTTTGGCTCCACCACCAAACCTATATTTTTACATATTTGTATGTTCTTATCAAAATTAATATTTACAAAGTTTTAGTTTGTGCTAAATTGGGTGGAAATAATGGAATTGGAAAGAATCCACATATATTGGGTGGAACCCTACATGTAATGGTTATAGACAGTTGATGGTGACCCTACATAAACTTTATATAAAAATTTAGATATACCAATTAATGGCAAATATTAGTTCTAATTTCAAAATGAATCATTTATATTCACTATACATTTGGTTAAAATTTTATACGAATAATTTTATGAATTCTTCTAAAGAATTTTTTTTAGACCTCTAAAACATGTATTTGAGAGACCACTAAAAAGGGGAAGTTTATAGACAACTGAAAAGAACAAGTTTTTTTAATACCGCCAAGAAGAAAAAAGAAAATATTTTTCTACGACCATTGAAGGAAAAAAATTCCATGTTCACCAAGAAAAATGGTTTTAGGGACTTCGTTGAAAGAGATTTTCAAATAATTCTTAAAAGTTTACCGAAACAATCTTAGTTAATCTAATGAGAAATATTTTTGAAGAATTTTCCAAAACCATGAAAAGAGTTTTAAACATCACATTACTGCCAAATTCTATTCTTTGTTTCTATGTATTCAATCCTTCATGATATATCTACCTTGTACTTCATCTTCACCCTCCAAAGGGTCTGGACATGTTGGAATCTTCTAAGTCAACATGAGTTTCCATCTCTCTATCTTCATCCAATATTCCTTTACTCATGCATGATAGCATCTTTGTGTCTCATATCCATGAGTTTCCTTCTTGTATCCTCTTCTTTCTAACCTCCTTAATCATAATATTTACATGATAAGGTGATTTCACCTACAGATGAAATTCACTCATGACATGACAACATCAATGTCGAAATCACCTATTCTATCTTGTACAAATATAAAATGTGATGGAATACTGTGAAAGGCTCAAGGCAAGAGGCCTTCTTGAGTGTAGTGCGCAAAGTCAGGAGGTGGGGACTGAGGATGTAGAAGCTATGACTACATAATGTGCAATGTCAAAGGGAGAGGTAAGAAATGAATTGTGCATTGGGCAATCTAGGATGCAAGGATAGAAAGCTTAGGTATTGTGATTGCGCAATGCACAGTGCTTTAGGGAGAGGATCGGTGTATTCCATATTTGAGCACTTCAAGGGATGAAGGATTTCCCTACTACAGTGAAGGTGTGTAATGGAGGCAATATATGGTCAAGGCATTGCTTAGTTGAGTAGTTCATGAGACAAGAGTGACAAGACTGGGCACTATGAATCGGAAATGCATAGTGGCTAAGGAAGAGGCTCAAGGGACTATGTAGTTGAGCATTAAAAGCCTCCATAAATGGCCCCAATAGCCATTGAGAATGTACAATACACAATTCATGGAAGGATTGGTTAAGATTTTTTATTTGAGCAAGCGTAACCATCAAGAAGGAGTGACTATACTCTGAGGTTGCTGAATGTGTAGTTGAATCTGGTTGTCTTCTAGGATTGTGCAATGAATAGTTCGAGGAGGTGAGGACTTCATCACTCAATATGAGGAATTTATAGTTTAAAATACACATGGCTGAGGGTTGAAGGTTGGTCATCTATTGCATAAGTTGTGAGAACAAATAAAACTTCAAAATTGACTAAGTGTGGGATCAGTGAAAGAATATAGTAGGAGTAAGAGAATATAACAAGTATAGGACATGATCACACACACCTACATAATCAAACATATGACAAAAATATGTATGGTACCCAAAATCAATATGTCTACAATTAAATGAAAATAAAGTGACACTTATCTCGAAGTGCGAGACTTAAGATGTACCTTTATGGCACAAGTGTCAACTGCAACCAAAAGGTGGGGTATGCCACAAGAATGTGTCCAGCTCATGTTCTAATGATAATTATCATCAACAAGTGTAAGAGAGTGTGTTGAAGTGACTCTAGAAGGTGTTCCATGGTGCCTTTATGATGTGCGAAAACAAGCAAAAGAAATGCATGAAAGAGTAAAAGTGATACATGCAAACGCAAAGAAAACACAAGTGACACATGCAAGAATAAAAGAAGGAAAATGAGACACTTGAAAAATATAGAACAAGAAAAATGACATATGTAAGAGAAAAAGAAAAAAAATCGAAACTTGTAAAAGAAAAAGTGATAGTTGAAGAAACACAACTAGAAGATGAGGCATTTGAAACCACCAGTGAGAGAATTCTCCTTATACTCCAATGCTACATAGATCTCGAAGGAAAGAGATAAATATAAGGATGAGCTTCATATTGGATTATTTATATAGGGGATTAGACATGCAATTATGATTAGGATTTTTTAATGTCCTTAGTGAATATTGGGAAACAAAGACCCAAGAGTGAATTTAATGACTTGAAAATTACACTCTCACCATTAACAAAGAGCATGAAATCGCTATCTATAAAGGGTTCCCTCACACTGTCACTATCCATAAGGATTTCGTAGCATCTGTTGCTAGGAACTGTGCAAGCACTAGCATCAATGGTTGTGCAAGCACTGTCACCAAGGATTTTGTAGTCACTATCTCTAGAGACTATGCAACTAGTATCATTAGGCACTCCAAAGTCACTTTCATAAAGAGCTATGGAGTGCTTGACCTCCAAGGATAAACATTGGCTGCTAGGATTTCTTAGAAAAATTTCGTTATGAGGACATGACAAGATAAGAATGTAAAAGAATGTCACTTAGACACCTAGAATTCTTAAAGGGAGACTTGAACACTTCAAAAACATGACTAAGCATGGCCTTAATGCCTTAAAACGAGAGATGGCATGACCATAAGAAGGGTCCAAAATTTGGATGTAGGAAAAAGTTTGCAGGGTGTTTGTCGCAGTGACAACAAGTACATCATTGATAAATCACTAAATTTTTCCTTTCTCCTCACAAATATATTGTACATATCATAGGAGATGGATGAATTTAGTGAGTAGTTAATCCATGGTCACTTGACCATGTTTTAATTCATGAAATTATTTAGCTTTATTATCAAAATATGTTTCCATCAAATTATTTTCTTTGAAATTATTTTCGAAATGTTCCCAACTAACAATTTTATCCTCCATATTATGCAGAGTCCTTATCTCTTCCCACCATGGGGATTCTTTACCTTACTTCCGACAAATTGCCAATCTCTCTTTTTGACTGCTAGGATACTCATATGCCTAAAAATATTTATTGATATTTAATAGGTTTAGCTTAGTTTTCTCCTCTGATTCACCATCATACATGGGAAGTCCAATTTTTTAAACTCTCCCTACAATTCTACCTTTCGTTAATTTACATAATTAGTTACTAGTAGTGGCATTTTCACTAAATTTCAATCATTTTCCTCCATTTTGAGGTCTAATAACCTCACTCTCCACCATGCTTTCAACTTTTTTGCTTTAGTAGGAATCCTCCCTATCTTCCTCATCTATAGTTGGTCCTACTATTTTCATATTTCGCTTATTAGTTAAAAAAAAATTGAGTCTTTCTTTCTCAACATTAACTTTCAAAAAGTTTTCATTATCTACATTAATACTATTTAATTCCATTTTGAAACCTTAGATAATCTCCAATAGTTCAACCTCGTGTGGTAATGGCTCACCACCTAGTTGCACCCAAATTTCTTCTTTAGCATCAAGAGGTCTTGTAGATGGGTCTACCATGACTATTCTTTTCTTTTCTCCTTACTATGTAAAGAAAAATGATGATTTATTAAATTCTACCTATGGTTTGGTTCCTAGCCATCACTGTTGTAACCTACACCTCTAATAACACATGTAATGTACCTCCAAACACACACTAAAAAAATTAATTGTCTACACTATTAATTTATAAAATACATGTTCTCTTTGTCTTTCTAATATTTCCTATAAGTGATCCTTGAGACTTATGGATATATAGTTATCACATTGAAAACTATTACATATATTCAATTGGTCACATGGCTACATAATTAATTATTCTTCGTGTTTGTTTTGGTTTCCCATTGAGGTAATCTAAATATATGTATAGAGGGGTTATAAAAGTATATTTTTGGACCTTGTACCTTGGGTTCATGACAATGACAAGGCTTTTCTTAACACCAAGTTACTACTACCTTGGAATACAATGCATAACTTAAAAACATATATGGGTTTGAACTTAGGACATGTCATTCATTCAACAAACATACTCTATGTGTTAA
Source organism: Pinus tabuliformis (assembly GCA_031772625.1). NCBI lineage: Eukaryota > Viridiplantae > Streptophyta > Pinopsida > Pinales > Pinaceae > Pinus > Pinus tabuliformis. The sequence continues at coordinate 1,502,478,002 of CM062819.1, read as the reverse complement.
CCATGAGGTGCACACCATGAACACAAAACATTGCTTAACCCTCAAAGCACCAAGGATTAAGAGCTATTAGTCACACCGCTATTTATGTTGCATTTTCCAATGGGAGGGGGCTAAGATGCATCCATGTGACAAGGTGAGAGATGGATGGCCCAGATCGCTCCTCGAAATGAAATGGTTAGAAAAATTTGACGGTACAACCTTGATATTGACTACCCTTTCCAACTATCAACCGTGGTTATTTCTCCATGTCAATCAAATTCTTTGTTGTCACCTAGAGTTTTAAGTTGCATGGATGTTGTTTTGGTTTTATCTTGGTGTGCTTTCTCTCGTAGATATTGTAGCTGGAATGAAAATAAGCCTCCTCATTGCCCGATAATAGGTAATCCATAACCCTCCTTTCGAAGGTTGTTTCAACACTTACTTGATGAGTATTACTACTTTTATAATGTTTCCTCTATTTTATTTTGCAATTGTCCTTCACTCAATAGTTGAATTTTGATGTAAGGTTATAGGTTGTCCAAGGATATTTGGTTCATGACTGATTTGTCTTTGGTTCCCTTCACACATCTCCTTTTTTCCTTTTTTTTTCCTTAGAGAAGGCAATTTTGCTTTAAAATAACCTAAGTCATAATTTCAACCTTTTTGGCTATAGTTTATACCATTGGCTCTAATCATTTTGGGGATTTTCTTGTTTTCTCCAATTCAATTAAGATTTGTCTTATGTAATAGTTGGGTATAGGGATTTCATTCCTCTTCTTATTATCCAATGGTTTTTCTTGTTATATAAGCTACTCAGGGTTCTAATATTTGTGTGAAACCAAGGGTTTCTAAAATTTTCCTTTATTGATTTGTTTATTTTGGATGCAAGTCTTGTTCAAAGAAAATAATTGGCCCGCTCATGTAAGTAATCATTTATTCCTATTTTTCCTCTGGCTTCTTCTATTTCATATTTAAACCAATGTTATTAGAGTTAGCACCTTCTATTTCTTTAGATACTAGGGTTATAATGTCATTTATTTTGGCCACCAAACCCTTTAATGATTGTTATCGAGCTTTTTCTTTCCTTTCTACAAGTTTTCGTAATAAATTTCTTAGGGCTAACCCTTTTTAAGATCAACATTAGTATTGCCCTGAGTCATTCTAGTTATCTTTTGGTAACAACTTAGTTCCCATTTTTGGTTTAAAAACAATTAAATTTAGAGTCATTTTTATTTATGAAAACAAGTTATATTTTTTAATCCTCCTCCTTGTTATAATACTAATGGTAAATCTCTTGAAACAAGCATTGTATGTCACACCGTTCAATGAATATATCAATCTAAAATTTACGACTAAACTTCTTAATTCAATTTCTAGGTCTCTATAGAATTTAGATATGGCCCGCTAATAGAAGCTTCCTCCTCCTGATTTTTTGAGGTCATGCTTTCCCCTATACAAAGTTAGCATGGATTTAAATTATTGTTCTATGCACCCCAAGTACATTCCATGTACGAGGATATTCATTAGACCCTTTTCTTTCTATTGTAGGTTTATCCTAATATGAGGATTTTCATTATCCTATTACGACCATAGGCATTCTACTTACCACTACACCTTAGAATAGTTTTATATTTTTCTGTATAATAGTGTGTATCCTAATTGTTTTAGTTTTGAGCTCTAATTATGTATGAAATGGTGTCAATATTTAGTATTTAAGACTACTTTATATATCTATAACTTGTATTTAGACTAATTTTTAGGTAAGTTAATTATAGTTGTTCAGACTTAATATTATTCTTCTACGTTTACAATTCTTTAAGTTATGTAAGTAAAAAGAAGTTTCATTGCCACCAAAATATTTAAATATAATTATTTCACTTATTCATATCACTTAAATCTTGCTTTCTATTAAATATACCATATTCTTCTATAACCATTTTTCTTTATGTATGGGATCTATTTTCATACATAATTGCTTTTTTATCCTTAACTAAATTCTCAACATTTTCTTCATGTTGATTTAGTATGTGAAGAATTATTATTTTCTCACTTTGTTTTATCTTAAGCCGACTACAAATAATAATGAACTATAGAACTTCTCTACATGCTGATTTATAATTTATTTCCTAAATTTAGTTTTATTATTAAATTAGGAAATACAAGCCTTAAAAATATCATATGGGATTCTCCATTTAAATTATTCTTTTTCCAAAAATACTTAGTCCACTTTTAATGCAGAAAGCCTTTGTTTCAACATCTCACCACCAATAACATTTAACCATAACAAATGTAATTTTTTTTTAATCTTTATTGGTAAAAAATTATAATGCAAATGTTCTTAACATTTATTTATAATATTAAATAAATATGGTCTTTCCTTTATTTATTCATCATATCAATATTCAAACACAATATATTGCAAGCAACTTATGCATCACATCAATATTGCCTTTTCTTTATATATTCATCATATAAATATTAAAACGCAATATATTACAGCCTTTTCTTTATTTATTCATCATATAAATATTAAGGACAATATATTACATCATATAAATATTAAAATACGAAATATTACAGACAGGTTATACCTCAGTGCTTTAACACGATATATTTCGAGCAAACTTACACTTTTCTTTGATATTTAAAATAAGTACATATAAAAAGTTCCATCTAAATCTCTAATGCATGCTAGTCATCTAAATCTCTAATGCATGCTATCATTCTTTGCCTTGTAAATGAATCTTAGAATAAATTTATATATATATATATATATATAAAATAATGTTTTTTTTTTTTTTTCAAAAAAAATAATCATATAACAAAACTAATTAGTTATGAGTGTATTCATTATCATAAATCACACGCAGTCATGTATATCTCAAATTACCTAGTAGACAAAACTAATTAGTTATGCATGTATTCATGCCCAACTCATTATCATAAATCACATGCTATCATGTATATTTCATATTTCCTATTACTATGGGTAGATTAATTCCTTCTTGGTACGAAACAACCATTGTGTACTAATACAATATAAAAGCATATATGAAAAAACATGTCAGTCGAATTTAATGCAATATTCATTTCTTATCTCAATCTTTGGAAATAAGGTAAGAACTAGCACATTCTATCGAATCAATCACTTACACTCCCAATAACTCCTTTAGAGGTTAGGTTTCTTGCGCTAACTCTGTTTTTATTTAGTGGTATTTATTTCTTTTTTTCTCAACGTTTTGTTTAGCCTTTCGTGCTTTTAAGGTGTGCTCACCTTTTTCTTTATTTAGATTTCCTTTTACATATTAAGGAAAATATTTTTTTTTTCCTCTTTCTAAGCATGCAGTTATATCTAGCTATGTTTATCATTAGATTTCCACTGATCACAACATTTCTTTCTATGTAGTTTTTTATCTTTCCACCAAACCTAACATGTTTTTCTAGTTATCTTGTTTCTTAGTTGCAGTCTTTTCTTTTAGAATTTTGGAGAATTATGATCACTATCACTTTTCTCTTTTTGGTCCACAACTAATGTGACCATTATTACTTTTCTCTTTTTTCCCACAACTTACCCAAAATACTCAAGTGTTGTTTCCCATAACATTTCTAAGAAAATATTGATTTATTATTATACAATTTACTTACGTAAGTGAATCAACTGAATCTAGTCTTGGTCACACATTCAATGTTTCCAACTTCAATATTTACAAGTAACTTAAGGTAATAAAGTTTACAATAAAGAAATTGCAGCAAGGGTATTAAAAAATAAAATAAACTTTGTAGTGGTCTTTCTAAATACTTGGAACAAAAATTGTTAAAGGAAAAATGAAAAAAAAAAAACTAAAAATCTAAATTATTTCTCTATAATTCTAACATAAATTGAACTAGTTAGTGATAGAGTGCACTATGAAATCGCTCCTAAATGTGAAGTCACTGTTTGAGTGTTATTCTTGGAGACAACCATGATGTAGCCTCACCACTAGCAAACTTAATAAAAAAAAAGATAACTTCAATTATATTTATTAAAAACATTATATTAATTTATAGTTTTATAGAAAAAAACAAAATAATTATTAAATACTAACCAATAGTAATCTAATTTGAAAATTGTAATTGAATGAAACAGGAGCTACATAGTAGCTAGTACTTGACACTCAGCTTAAATATAGCTTAATTAAACTAAAAAATAATAAAGATCACAAAAATAAAACAACTAATAAAATATTATATTGTTGAATGTCATCACAAAAAATTAAGAAATATGATTAACTAATATTTTTTATATCAACATATATATGTCTGTTTTTTTATGTGTGTGTGTGTGTTTTCTTTTTTTCTAAGTAATACTATTCTATTGATATGAAACAAAATAAAAATACAACGAGGCGCTAGCCTCTGCAGTGCTGAACAGAGTTGGTCAAAAAATATCACAACCTAAACGCGACTACCCCATCGAGGGGAAATAGTCCGTGAAACTAGATAAAGAAAACCCACGCAGGGGTCACAAGTTTTGACATCAAAAACCCACACAGGGGAACTAGAATGAAAACAAGCGAATCAAACCAGAAGGAAAGTTTTCAAAAACAAAACATGCCAAAAATCAGACAATAGCATATGAAGCCTCTAGTTGGTGGAAGGGCAACACCTGGCAGCCCAGTTTTCAATCAAGATGGACCCCCTGGAGGTCTTCTATAGTAGGCTCTGCCACAATTCGACACGCGTACTTGTACCACTCCTCCTCTACTGATGTGCCGCGCTTTATTCCACGAACTGGTTGAGTGCTAGTAGAGCTGCCCTCTGCTGCATGCTTGCCTGACGTGTCGCCTTGGGTGACACCGGTTGCCTTTGTGTCTCTTGCTCTGCCTTCGGTGGCCTGCTGGCTGCCAACTAGCTCCTCTCCATGCGGGGTGGTGGAGTACTCCACCATCTACTTCTTTCCTGGGTCTCAGGCATTCCTGTTCCACTGAGCGGCCCTCTGCTGCTCACAGCTGTTCCCTAGCTAAGCTTCCTGCGGGTCAGTTTCCTCAGTGAAGGTAATGGTGACAGTGGCGGTGATGACGGGCCGGTGTAGAGTGCTATGGAAGCAAAATTGAGTCGTATGAGGAGCGGGGTGAGGGGGAAGGGGAAAATTGGCAGTATGGACGGCTGCGTTCATTCTGCGGTCACCCTGGAGCTGAGCCCGCCCTCTGCCACTGCATGTGTCTGGATATCTGTCAGAGAAGGTGCCATGGGGATGAGTAATGTCTGGAGAAGAGGAGGGAGAAGCAGATTCAGGGTTGGGCATAGCGGGAGGATGAATGCTTCCGCCACGACTACCCCCTCTTCTATTGCACATGTGGTGTCGGATGCACACGAGGACTGAATTAGTCTCAGAGATAACACTTGGGGAATGAGAGGAATTACTGGGACTGGAATGGCTATTCAGAGGGAAAAAAAAGGGGTTTTGAGCTTGAATCAACCTAGAGTACGTCGTTTGGGAGAAATGATACCCATTTCCCACATCCACGCAGCTAAGCAAGCAACATCGTTTGCCAGTGACGGTGCGAGAGCATGGCTCCGCAGCCTGAGGAGGGCAAGTGCTGTTTATGAGAGGAGGGAAGACTGAGTTATAGTCTATGGAGGCCATTTCCTTATGGTTGTTACCGAATTCTCGCCTTGAGCACCATATTAATGGTGCCTTCAAGTTACCATGAATTCACCTTACTCTAGCCTGGGAGGGGACGCGGGGGGCCATGTGGCCAAGCCTCCCGTCGTTCTTCCATCTAATCAACATTAATGGCATTATGATCACCCGCATCCGGGTGTGGTGTTTTTTTTATTTATATATATATATATATATATATATATATATATATATATTTATAATTAAATTTATTAAAATATATTTTTAATATAATAATAAGTCATCTTAAATTGAAAATATGGAAAAAAATTATAAATCATGTAAACTGAAATAATAGAAGAAAGAGAAAAAAAATCAAAATGTTAAACAAAAGGGAAATAATATATATATATATCTATATATATATATATATATATATATATAAAGTAACTAATAGTGGAAGTTTCTAAATAACCCATAATAAGACCTTAACCAATCACTTGAAAGATATATAAATTTAAATAATAATAATAATAATAATAATAAATTAATTTCCAAAATTAAATTATGGATAAGCAACATAAAAATTTGATCAACAACAAAATAATACAAATTCAAAAACAAAACTGAATGTGTAAAATCACACTTTACAAAAATTAAAAAATAATTAAAAAATTATTTCAATTAAAAAAAATAAAAAACCAAAAATTAAATAAAATGAGAACAGCTTTTATGATATAACAAAATAATTTTTTTAAATAAAACAGCAAAAAAAACTACATTAAATTTAAAAATTAAAACACCATAAGAAATTACAATAAATTAAAATTAAAATTAATGGACCATGGAGTCATGTAGCATGAATTAAGTTTTTAAATTTATTAAAATTAAAGGACCATTTTGTTAAATAAAATTTGATTATATATAAATGAATGTTATAAATAATAATGAGGAATTTATCATGGAGAAATTTATTAAAATCCGAATAAACTCAAAACTCTAGAAAATTGATGTGGTGGAGGAACAAGTGAGCTAAATTTAATCTTTTAAATTTATTAAAAGTCAATGCAACTTAACAAACTTTTTAATAAACTACAACCATTGATAAGCATTAAGATTAAGCATAGGCTGAGCATATTCCTTTGAAAATCAATCTAGGCCATCAATTAAAAAATAAAAAATAAAGTCAAACATATCCTCATCCACCTTAAATTGAAATAAAAAACCAAATATATATTAAAAAAATGCATATTAAAACAGTTGTAATGGCTATTGTAATTAAAAGGAAAAATAGTGTTTGGTACAGTGATACTAATAAATGAATTAAAAAGATATGATTCGGAAAGTGGCAAGACAGATAATAATTCATGTAAAAGTTCATGAATAAAAAAAAAAAAAAGAATTTGAATATGAAATTTGTTCGATAAGTAAGTTTTAAAGATCTTTTATAGGAGAAGTTCAGGTATGAATCTCGCTGAAAACGTATGATTCTATCAATCTTTGCTTGCAAATAGTCTATACTTATTATCTAAATAAGTAGAATTAATAAAGAAGTCGGGACAAATCTGGGTGAAAAATAAGATTTTTTTCGCTGATTAACACTTTTCATAATTCCTCATATGCAATTATAGCTCTTCAGTAACTCAAATTGATAAAAAATAGTCGAATTCAACAATTCTTCATATACAAATGTAAATCATACAGCCTCTACAATTATATAAACGTAACCAAATTCAATATATCAGATTTGAGGAGATCTAACCTAAGGGGTAGAAACTCTATATGTGGCCGTTTATTACTTCCTGTGTAGCCTTAGCTGAGTTTTTGTGAATGCTTTTCTGTGAAATTAGCATTTATCTATTGGTTGCTGTGCTAGTATATGTTAAGCAGAAAGGCCTAAACAACAAAACGGCATTAGGGCAATGGCACGAACCTTGAGTAGTTTGAGGACGCGGCGATTTCCGAAGACTCTGCGTATCAGGAGGAACTTGCGGATATCGTGCGGTGGAAAATATGGTGCGAGCAAACATTTTTCAGAACACTTTCTCCTCTGGACTTTGCAAGCAGCGCATGCAGATGCGTTAGATCTTTGTGCAGTGGATGAAGTAGCGTAGCTCATCTTCAAGAAACAGGGTAAGGAAATCTGTTGTATCAGAACATCCTTATATTAATGGTCTAAAACAACATTATATTACGATAGCATTCACATAGTATTGCGAACCTTTCGATTTTATGATGCAATTAACGAAAACAGAAGAAGTTTAACAGTGGATTTGAAGCTTACCAGGAACGACTAACACGCGGAAGACGAAGAATACCCTGAAGCCAGTGTAATAAAACCAGCTATTTGTAATTTGTTATACGACTGAGATAGTACGTCGGTAATGAAGGATCTCACATTCCAGGTTATTATTTTTTAAAGGATAAAGTCTTCTTTGATGATAGTTTTTTAAAACCGCGGGAAGACTTTTATAATCAGAGCGGTTTGGAAATTTATTAAAATCTTAAAATATAGCTTAAAATTTTAAGTGGAAAAAAATGAATTTTAGAATAGAATTTAATATAATTAGTAATTTGATTTATTACTATTATTTAAGAAAACCCAGAGTCTTTAAGTAGGTTATCATTTTTTTAAAATGACTCTGGGTTTTTGGCGATTAACTTTTTCCTTGAATGATTAACTAAACAAAAACAGTTTTAAAACATACACTACACTTTTTAAAACTCTTTGAAAATAACTTTAGGTCTTGGTGATTAACCTATTTTGTTTAAATCACTAACCAAAAAGAACAGTTTTATAACATACACTACCCCTCAAAAATTTAGATTATGCACATACATAATTAAGGATAATATTAAGAAGTTTCTTATAATTATATTCCAAAACTTAAATTTCGTTATAATTTAACGTAATTAAACTAGTTGTTATAATTTATTAAGTTTATAATTCCACATTTTGTTCATCAAATTTAAAATTAAAATAATCCCTTTGCTACATTAATAACTTACAAGGCCCCTGTTTATTCTGCCAATTCAAATGTAATGGTTACGGTCCATTCAACATTGTACTCCCTCGAATAATGAAGACGGAAATCTCAAGGAAGTAAGAAGAAACATTTGTGATTGCCACATGTGGCGACGCCTTGACGGGTCCCTCCCCTGCCGTAAATTGAAGGTGCTTTCCGACTGCATATTTTGAAGGTACATAGAAATAAATTGTGACAGAAAACCATAAAATACTTAAAAGGTCGTACTTTTCAAACATAATGGTGCCCACCGAATTTGAATCAGTGGATGGTTTTCCATTCATTGGTTTGCCGGTGAAGGCCGTGTCTTGTGCCTGACCAATTTATTATTTTATTTTTGAAAATTGACATTGGACTGGGAAAAAAATTGTGCCCGCCGACTATCAGAAAATAATTCTTGGTAATGGAGAAGTAATTGAATTCAACACCACTCCAATTAGAACAGTAATTCACATCATATCGTTAAATTACAACAATAATTCACATCATATAATTGCTTGTGGGAGTGGTCCAGGTAGGTCTTTGCTGCTCATACCTCGCCACATTCTTGGCAAATTGGTTTATCGAGGACATGGCCACATTTTGGGCAAATTGGTTTATCCAAGACATGGTGGCTGAATGGCAAAGGTATCGCAGCAATCTTTGTATGGCCGGCACTAACATTTCAGAGAGGTTTCATGTGTTTTTGTGGGGCGGATACATTGGGAATGACAAGATTTTGGTCAAGGAAGTTTATGATCAGGTCACCTCCACTTCCCAATAGTTGTTTTTCTCTGATATTACCTCTCTACTATGGGAGTGGGAAGCTCCCTTAAAGTTCAAGTGTTTTAGTGGTTGGCCATTCACAATAGTGTTCTAAATTGGGACAATTTACATAGAAGAGGTTTCTTTCTTCCTAGCGGGTGCTACCTATGTAGACAGGTTTCTGAGGACTCCTTCCACCTTTTCCTAAGCTGCCCCTTTGCCGCCTAGATATGGGTGGAGGTGGCCTCAATTTTGGGTGTCCCTCATATTAATGATGAACTGTCCATTCGCTAATGTTTCAATTTATGGAATATCAGAGCTAAAGCACATAGAACCATTCCCCTCTATGTCCTTTGGGGGATTTGGGGAGCCATGAATGC